>OX940903.1:20056624-20754124 GCA_954871355.1 Cabera pusaria | reverse complement strand
GTCTGTCTGTCTGTCTGTCTGTCTGTCTGTCTGTCTGTCTGTCTGTCTGTCTGTCTGTCTGTCTGTCTGTCTGTCTGTCTGTCTGTCTGTCTGTCTGTCTGTCTGTCTGTCTGTCTGTCTGTCTGTCTGTCTGTCTGTCTGTCTGTCTGTCTGTCTGTCTGTCTGTCTGTCTGTCTGTCTGTCTGTCTGTCTGTCTGTCTGTCTGTCTGTCTGTCTGTCTGTCTGTCTGTCTGTCTGTCTGTCTGTCTGTCTGTCTGTCTGTCTGTCTGTCTGTCTGTCTGTCTGTCTGTCTGTCTGTCTGTCTGTCTGTCTGTCTGTCTGTCTGTCTGTCTGTCTGTCTGTCTGTCTGTCTGTCTGTCTGTCTGTCTGTCTGTCTGTCTGTCTGTCTGTCTGTCTGTCTGTCTGTCTGTCTGTCTGTCTGTCTGTCTGTCTGTCTGTCTGTCTGTCTGTCTGTCTGTCTGTCTGTCTGTCTGTCTGTCTGTCTGTCTGTCTGTCTGTCTGTCTGTCTGTCTGTCTGTCTGTCTGTCTGTCTGTCTGTCTGTCTGTCTGTCTGTCTGTCTGTCTGTCTGTCTGTCTGTCTGTCTGTCTGTCTGTCTGTCTGTCTGTCTGTCTGTCTGTCTGTCTGTCTGTCTGTCTGTCTGTCTGTCTGTCTGTCTGTCTGTCTGTCTGTCTGTCTGTCTGTCTGTCTGTCTGTCTGTCTGTCTGTCTGTCTGTCTGTCTGTCTGTCTGTCTGTCTGTCTGTCTGTCTGTCTGTCTGTCTGTCTGTCTGTCTGTCTGTCTGTCTGTCTGTCTGTCTGTCTGTCTGTCTGTCTGTCTGTCTGTCTGTCTGTCTGTCTGTCTGTCTGTCTGTCTGTCTGTCTGTCTGTCTGTCTGTCTGTCTGTCTGTCTGTCTGTCTGTCTGTCTGTCTGTCTGTCTGTCTGTCTGTCTGTCTGTCTGTCTGTCTGTCTGTCTGTCTGTCTGTCTGTCTGTCTGTCTGTCTGTCTGTCTGTCTGTCTGTCTGTCTGTCTGTCTGTCTGTCTGTCTGTCTGTCTGTCTGTCTGTCTGTCTGTCTGTCTGTCTGTCTGTCTGTCTGTCTGTCTGTCTGTCTGTCTGTCTGTCTGTCTGTCTGTCTGTCTGTCTGTCTGTCTGTCTGTCTGTCTGTCTGTCTGTCTGTCTGTCTGTCTGTCTGTCTGTCTGTCTGTCTGTCTGTCTGTCTGTCTGTCTGTCTGTCTGTCTGTCTGTCTGTCTGTCTGTCTGTCTGTCTGTCTGTCTGTCTGTCTGTCTGTCTGTCTGTCTGTCTGTCTGTCTGTCTGTCTGTCTGTCTGTCTGTCTGTCTGTCTGTCTGTCTGTCTGTCTGTCTGTCTGTCTGTCTGTCTGTCTGTCTGTCTGTCTGTCTGTCTGTCTGTCTGTCTGTCTGTCTGTCTGTCTGTCTGTCTGTCTGTCTGTCTGTCTGTCTGTCTGTCTGTCTGTCTGTCTGTCTGTCTGTCTGTCTGTCTGTCTGTCTGTCTGTCTGTCTGTCTGTCTGTCTGTCTGTCTGTCTGTCTGTCTGTCTGTCTGTCTGTCTGTCTGTCTGTCTGTCTGTCTGTCTGTCTGTCTGTCTGTCTGTCTGTCTGTCTGTCTGTCTGTCTGTCTGTCTGTCTGTCTGTCTGTCTGTCTGTCTGTCTGTCTGTCTGTCTGTCTGTCTGTCTGTCTGTCTGTCTGTCTGTCTGTCTGTCTGTCTGTCTGTCTGTCTGTCTGTCTGTCTGTCTGTCTGTCTGTCTGTCTGTCTGTCTGTCTGTCTGTCTGTCTGTCTGTCTGTCTGTCTGTCTGTCTGTCTGTCTGTCTGTCTGTCTGTCTGTCTGTCTGTCTGTCTGTCTGTCTGTCTGTCTGTCTGTCTGTCTGTCTGTCTGTCTGTCTGTCTGTCTGTCTGTCTGTCTGTCTGTCTGTCTGTCTGTCTGTCTGTCTGTCTGTCTGTCTGTCTGTCTGTCTGTCTGTCTGTCTGTCTGTCTGTCTGTCTGTCTGTCTGTCTGTCTGTCTGTCTGTCTGTCTGTCTGTCTGTCTGTCTGTCTGTCTGTCTGTCTGTCTGTCTGTCTGTCTGTCTGTCTGTCTGTCTGTCTGTCTGTCTGTCTGTCTGTCTGTCTGTCTGTCTGTCTGTCTGTCTGTCTGTCTGTCTGTCTGTCTGTCTGTCTGTCTGTCTGTCTGTCTGTCTGTCTGTCTGTCTGTCTGTCTGTCTGTCTGTCTGTCTGTCTGTCTGTCTGTCTGTCTGTCTGTCTGTCTGTCTGTCTGTCTGTCTGTCTGTCTGTCTGTCTGTCTGTCTGTCTGTCTGTCTGTCTGTCTGTCTGTCTGTCTGTCTGTCTGTCTGTCTGTCTGTCTGTCTGTCTGTCTGTCTGTCTGTCTGTCTGTCTGTCTGTCTGTCTGTCTGTCTGTCTGTCTGTCTGTCTGTCTGTCTGTCTGTCTGTCTGTCTGTCTGTCTGTCTGTCTGTCTGTCTGTCTGTCTGTCTGTCTGTCTGTCTGTCTGTCTGTCTGTCTGTCTGTCTGTCTGTCTGTCTGTCTGTCTGTCTGTCTGTCTGTCTGTCTGTCTGTCTGTCTGTCTGTCTGTCTGTCTGTCTGTCTGTCTGTCTGTCTGTCTGTCTGTCTGTCTGTCTGTCTGTCTGTCTGTCTGTCTGTCTGTCTGTCTGTCTGTCTGTCTGTCTGTCTGTCTGTCTGTCTGTCTGTCTGTCTGTCTGTCTGTCTGTCTGTCTGTCTGTCTGTCTGTCTGTCTGTCTGTCTGTCTGTCTGTCTGTCTGTCTGTCTGTCTGTCTGTCTGTCTGTCTGTCTGTCTGTCTGTCTGTCTGTCTGTCTGTCTGTCTGTCTGTCTGTCTGTCTGTCTGTCTGTCTGTCTGTCTGTCTGTCTGTCTGTCTGTCTGTCTGTCTGTCTGTCTGTCTGTCTGTCTGTCTGTCTGTCTGTCTGTCTGTCTGTCTGTCTGTCTGTCTGTCTGTCTGTCTGTCTGTCTGTCTGTCTGTCTGTCTGTCTGTCTGTCTGTCTGTCTGTCTGTCTGTCTGTCTGTCTGTCTGTCTGTCTGTCTGTCTGTCTGTCTGTCTGTCTGTCTGTCTGTCTGTCTGTCTGTCTGTCTGTCTGTCTGTCTGTCTGTCTGTCTGTCTGTCTGTCTGTCTGTCTGTCTGTCTGTCTGTCTGTCTGTCTGTCTGTCTGTCTGTCTGTCTGTCTGTCTGTCTGTCTGTCTGTCTGTCTGTCTGTCTGTCTGTCTGTCTGTCTGTCTGTCTGTCTGTCTGTCTGTCTGTCTGTCTGTCTGTCTGTCTGTCTGTCTGTCTGTCTGTCTGTCTGTCTGTCTGTCTGTCTGTCTGTCTGTCTGTCTGTCTGTCTGTCTGTCTGTCTGTCTGTCTGTCTGTCTGTCTGTCTGTCTGTCTGTCTGTCTGTCTGTCTGTCTGTCTGTCTGTCTGTCTGTCTGTCTGTCTGTCTGTCTGTCTGTCTGTCTGTCTGTCTGTCTGTCTGTCTGTCTGTCTGTCTGTCTGTCTGTCTGTCTGTCTGTCTGTCTGTCTGTCTGTCTGTCTGTCCGTCCGTCTGTCACCAGGCTGTATCTCATGAACCGTGATAGTTAGACAGTTGAAAATTTCACAGATGATGTATTTCTGTTGCCGCTATAAAAAAAAATACTTAAAACAGAATAAAGTTAAAAATTATAGACGGTCCCCATACAAGAAACGTGTTTTTTCGGCATTCACTCCATCTATGAACGTGTTAGATTATTTTCATAGTACATACCGATTTACGACATATTTCCAATGTTTGATGATGATTTTATTTATAAATTATTAATGTTGCCTCAAATAAGGGTGTTTATACAGGGATAGATACATTTGAGGGTAGTCTAAGCCTCACAAGATGTGCCAGAGCCGCCATCTTGGTTTTCTGTTTGACTGATGCTTTAAAAGGGCTGTAGAAACGTTAGATGGGATACTTTTGCTCGAGCAGCCTTCGAGCTAACATCGTTACCTTTTCTCTGTTGGGAATATCGTTCAGACGACAAAGTGCTGTCCAACTCAATGAAGCTAAGTATTTGTATTACAAAATGTATAGAATAATTATGGTTAGAATGTGGTTTTCTAGGATATGTTTATGGCAATGATGGTTTCACCTAGGAATGGTGATGATAGTGTTTTAGCTTCGTTGAGGGTGGTAAGGAAAGGCTATGAGGGGTGGTGGAGGCCTTTTGGGGGAAACCCCATAATATTTTGTATAAATTTTCTAAATCGGTAGTGATTTTCATGTGTTATGTCTTGTTGAAACTTGTTATAAAGCCTTGTGACTTAACATTAAATACTTATTGGTATATTGCTGTTCTCTTTGTTCTATTGTCTATTATAATGGTCCTGAGTCTCCTGATGGTACATAAACTGTTGTTATAATGATGAAGGTACAAATAAAATGCTTTCTCGGTGATGTCCTGACTTTTATATTTTATTAAGTCCTACCTATTAGCTGAAGTATAGGTAGTTTTGGAAATAGTTCCGAGTGAATATTTAGCTCCAGACATATTAAGTTTATGGTAGATTACTGGACTACCGGCTACCACCCATCTTGTTGTCTATGAGTAAGCTAACAAACGTTTAGTTAGGTAAACGTCCCATAGATGGCGTTATATTGAAATGTCGATCCCTAACTCCTTTGTTAGACGTTAGATGGCGTTATAATAAATAAAATGTTTATTAATTATTATTTTTTGCTGGCGAATATTGCTTTGCTATAATTTTTTTTTTTTAATAAAAAGAAAAGTGAAAGTGGTATTTTTTGCTCGATCTTATAAAATACTGTTGTGTGGTACGGAACCCTACTAGTGCGAGTCCGACTTACACTTGGCCAGTTTATTTTTTGTATATATGTTACGCGATTACTCCGTCTTTTTTTAATCGGTAGGGTACGTGTCCAAGGTGGTCCAATTAAATTTTTCATCGAGTTCTGATTAGTATCTCCAGAGATATGACGATAAACGTCTCAAACTTGCTACTGAAATTGACTCGCGGGGCTTGAAAATCGGTTGTTTTAGTTTTTAAACTATTTTAATTATTACGTTTATTATTGCATAGCCCAATTTAAAAAGAAATAAATCATATTTTAAATTTTAAATCGGCCCCGACTAATCTAAGTATGATTCATTGAGACTATTCTAATGCGCGAGATATCTGCTGTTTGTAAGGAGTTGAGTATTCTGCAGATTGCAGAAGATGCTCCAGCATCCAGCAGGTTTCTTATTCTTGTTATTCTTGCAATATCACTGAAGTAGCAGATGCCAGATTTTAAATTGATCAAACGTATGGAAATTGTTCTTGTAGCCTCATCAACAAGAAAGCTCATAATCTTCAGACAGCTGAACGGATCTCCTTGAAACATAGCTAAGAACACTCGAATGAGTCGTCTATAAAAAAAAACATAAGTGATAACGAGTTCATCCATTTGGAAGCTACGATGTCACACACAGACATATATGAAGACATATGTATATATAATACAGACACATATACACATATCCCAGATACACACGTCAAACTTATAACACCCCTCTTTTTAGGTCTGGAGTTTATAAGTGGTAATTTCAGCTACTAGGCTATAATTTTTTTTTTTTAATAAAAATTACTCGCAATGTGGGTTGCACATTACTAGTATTCTTATTAACCCCTCCAACTAAGCTAAATTATGCTGGTGTCTGAAGTGGGTTCGCGTCATTCGTGCAATGGGTGGGGAGGGATCGAACTCACGACCACGACCTCTCGATCGCCAGGCCGACGCTTTAGCCGTTGGATTATTACTGTTATTGATTAAAATTTAAACTTTTTTTGTCGCTTGTCGCTAGTTTAAAATAGTACTCGCAATGTGGGTTGCACATTACTAGTATTCTTATTAACCCCTCCAACTAAGCTAAATATGCTTGTAGTGGGTTCACGTCAATAGTGTAATGGGTGGGGTGGGGATCGAACTCACGACCTCTCGATCGCCAGTCCGACACCCTATCCATTGAGCTATTGCCGCCTATAAAATAAAAATAAAGTATACATTAAAACTCATGTCTTTAAACAATTACCCGACAAAGGCTTTTCCGGAATAAGCAGAATTGACTATGGCACTTAACCCCAAGCTGGTTTGTTTAGGTTATTAAGTAACAAGACCTAGCAATAATGGTAACGATCAGACTATTACAAATATAGAGACACGATGGGCACGAACTAAATCACCAAAGTTTCGCGCATCACTGCACCGCGCCTGTTAAATTACTCTAAGAGATCAAAATGTTCTATCCCACACGCTCGATCGACTAGACACTTTGCCCTTTGAAGTTGAAAAACATTACTTTTTACAAGCCTTTGGATGTAGTATTGTGGGCTGCTCCCACATAATAGGATTAGTAAAATGTATTTAAATAAAAACATTTAAATATTAAAATAGTAAACTTTAAAATAAAACAATATGTAGTAAATGCAATCAACTAAATTCAAAATTTTATTCACAACTGAAATTTAACTTAATCAACCTTAATTAATAATAATTATTTACACTTAATACATACTAAAAGAAAACTTACTACTACATTATACATAAAATAAATCGTACACAAACACACGATTGCTGCATTGGAAACGAGCCTTTCTTATCTATCGGTGCGGGCGCTTTTCCGCAGGCGCGCCGCAGATTAAAAAATAGTAGTCATCTGCGTCAAGCCACTAGTCACAGATAGCGTAGTAGTTAATATGCAACTCAATATTGTATGAAGTTCGGTGACAAGGCAAGGCACGGGAGCCCAGCAATACATAGTTAGCTTCAGACCGTAATAATAACCACGCGCTCACGTTCGCCTTAACATTAGTAAAATAGCAATTTATTGTAATCATCGCTGTATACGACTCAATACACGTGTACGTGTGAAGTTTGGAGTTTTCCTCGTACCCATACACCTTCCAGCACCATTGGATGAACGCAGTAACTGGCGAAACCAAGAGGTGCGCGCCCGCGCAACCCCCTCACCCCCCATTAACACCATAGTATTATTTATATTATAGATATTTTGTCGATTGGTATCAGCCGAAGAACCGACAACCGTTGGGGTATACGAGTTCTTGAGTGGAGACCGCGTATCCGGCAAGCGTTGCGTAGGACGTCCTCAGACTAGGTGGAGCGATAATGTTCGCAAGGAAGGCAAGAGCTGGATGAGAGTAGCCGAGGATGGTGCTCAGTGGCATGCTCAGAGGCCTATGTCCAACAATGGACTAACATTTGATGATGATGAGATATTTTGGGTCTGGTATATTGAGTCTTAACTGTCTGTACTGTTTGTTTATGCAAAGCAAAATAGATTTAGCTGAAAATAGCCCTCCGCCATTATGTATGCATTTATACAGTCCCTACAAAGGTTGTCTGGAAGAGATTGCTTGATGCGATAAGACCGCCGATTGCTTTACCATCTTATTATATATTAATGAAGCTATTATATGTATATTTTTTTGTTTTGTTAATCAATAAAGAGTTTTGTATTGTATTGCATATTTGAAGAGACTTCTTTAGCGGCGTTGTGCACTTTTCTTGGGATGGGTAAAAAATGTTAAACTCGCGTCAGGTCACGAGTCCTGCAAGGCTATTCTGTAAGCTAATCTCGGAAGCAAAATTCGCAGTGAGATTTGAATTTCGTATTACGAAATTCAACCGTATTACAATCGTGTTACGATTTAAATTTCGTAGTACGACTCACCGCGAATTCCGCTTGCGAGATGCGTAAACCAGCTTACATAATAGCCTAGATGATCGAAAATTCGTAAGGCGGGAGCGCAGGGCGCTTGCGCGATGTGTCATTCCAAAATATTCAGAAATGACGTGTTCAAGTTTTTTATTCTCGCTTAAATGAATTGATACCGTTGAAGTGATACGATAAGCGTGTTTGTTTTTGCCGCTCACTGCAACTATTTTGCTGCATTTTCGTAAAAACTTAGTCATAACATGTGTAACTAAGCTGTCGTGGTCTATGTTTTGAAACAAGATATTCTTATTAAAAGAACTGATACTTTTGCAAATTCATGATAGAATAAAATATTAAATACAATTGACTTTTGCCGCTTTTTTATATAAAACAAAATTAAACTTTACATTCTGGGTTTATTTAATACATTCTATTATCATGACGTTTTATGTTTTCTGCTTCGTAACGGCCAACCACCGTACAGTCTATTTAGTTGTCAAACTTTTTTGCTTGTCACCCGGAAATTAGATTGGAAAAGTAGGCGTTTACGTAGATACATTCATATTATGGTTTGAGTATTCACAAAGATATTATGCAAACTGATGTTTATCATCGACATTTTGAAAAGCGTAATATTTTGTCTGATTGTAATGTTTAAGAGCCAGTTCCCCTTCAAGGTCTAGCATGCTACCATCCTCGATCGCATCATCGCTTACCAACAGGTGAGATAGTGGTTAAACGCTAGCCTATAAGATACATAAAAAAATATACAGAGTGGATCTAATGACTTGATCTCAATCGAAAGACCATCAATTTTAATAATTTACTAATTATACTTTTGTTTATATCTTATAGGCTTGCGTTGGACTATCTCTCTTGTTGGTAAGTGATAAAACGATCTAGGATGGTAGCACGCTAGACCTAGAATGGGAACTGGTTCTCAAGGATAGCAGCCGGAATACATTGTACATTTTTTGGCGACAGATTTTCTACCTAGAGGGTGGTAGCTGGCTTATAGACACTAGAAGAAGAAGTAGAAGACATTTATTTCGACAATATGAAACACTGTACACAACAACAATTGAATTAATACACTAGGCTACATAGTGTCCTACCACCACGCGGGGTTTCGGGGTTTCTTAACAATGTTTTTCCTTCACCGGAGGGCGACTGTCAAAAGCGCACATACCTTTGGCGGGGATTGAACTTGTTGCCTCTGGCGTCAAAGCTGACTATTCTTACACTACGCTACTAGGCCGTCAATAGAAACCTATTAGACGCTTAGGTTCCTAATATGTTAGATTTAGACTTCGATTAGACTGGATCTATTTTAATAGCTTCCCACCAACACGCCCGACGACCACCTTAGTTCGGGAAATGGAATGCACTGAAAACCAACCCTGTGTAAACCCAGCTTACGCAGTATAGTGCTGAGTGTATTCCAATTGCCAAATATAATATATTTGTGAATTTTAGTATGTGTTGTGTTATGTAATTGGCAATAAATGTGTTTTTATTTATTTATTTATTTAATAGTTTTAAGAATGTGTTCAAATTGCGAAAGTTTGAAGTTAACAGAAGTATCGTTTGCTAGAGGAAGCTCTTTCCAGCATTGACTAAAAGTAGCGTCAGTAATTCGTAAGAGAACTGAAATAATTGTATAAAACTTGCAAGAGAATACGTAAGACAAAATCCATTTCATCGTGATAAATCATTCATTCTTCTTTCCACGCACCATAAATCCAAACCTCACACCGTGGAGCACCAATTTATGCAACTGCTAGAAGATTCAAGCTTTACGATGTGAAGGCACACACTTTTCATCAGGCTTCACCGTACTTGCAAATGCTGAAGTATAAAAAAAGGTACACAATACAGACATAGATGGAAATAGAGGCCGCAAATGGACCTACTGCATGACATTTTGTTCTTGCAAAAAAATAATTTATTGAATAAATCCCGTGGGAGGGCTCTGATGACCTGTACTATAGGTTTTTTAAACCTATTTCAGGCACCAGTCTTTCACAATGATAGGTTACATTGTAATATAAACTATCAATATTATTACTAGATCTTAAAACCTTTTGTGAGAGGAAATAAATGATTTCATTATTTATTAATCCCCGCCGTGCACCAATGGATTTTCTGTTGAAAAATGTATGTGCGCATTTCACAGTGACTTTCCGGTCAAGGGAAAACATCGTTAAGACATACCCAATTCCCGCATAGTAATAGGAAACTATTAAGTGTCCACCTGGCCAGCTACCACCTTCCAGATTGAAAATCTAATGTATGCTGGTAGGTATCCTTTAGAGCCAGTTCCCATTCTAGTCCTAGCGTGCTACAATCCTCGACTGCATCATCACTAATTAACTGGTGAGATAATGGTCAAACGCTAGCCTATGCCATATTATAAAAAAAACCAACTGACAATACCGCTGTCTTTGCCAATCTATGTCTGTGGACATTACCACCCTTGGATTATACTTGCTTGAATAAAAATACGATATCCGCAGCCTCATTGTCCGTGCAGGTTTTATTTTCTACATAATCCACAGTTTACCGTCCGGGGTAAACCGGGAATTACATTAGAAAATCCCACAAAAAGAGCTAGCTCCAGAGGCTAATAAACAAGTTACGAGCATGGGAAACCAACTCATTACAAAGCTGATTAAACTTTTTTTGGGTCACTTGAGTCTAGGGCACATGTTGAGTTTGATCTTTTCTTTTAGCCGGAAAGAAAATAATTACCTAGAATTTCTTCAGAAGTGGTCTAAGGGTACGGCCCTCCTCCTGAATATTTTAACGAACGCATAGCGGTAGATTTGACAGACTTGAGTTTCATCTTTTTAATACGCTTTTATTAGCTTCAGACGTATGTATGTTTGTATGTTAGTATGTAACGGAATCTTTGAACATGATTTTAACCCCCTTCAAAACGTCGGATTAACTCGAAATTTGGCATACTTATTAAGGACCGATGACAATAAACATATTTAAAAAAATTTTTTAAAAAAAATCGACAAAAAATGAAAAATAAATAATAGTTCAAAAAAACTAAAAAAATACGCTTTTATAGAAAATCTAACTAAAAAATAGAAAATAAATTTTAATAAATTTGAATAAAAAATAGTGTAAGAAAAAATTATTTTATTGTAAATAAAAGCGTGGGGTGCTTTTCAGGATATTATCAAAATAACCCTTCTAGTCATATCTGTTCATAAAATATTTGGAACTATTGATACCATGCACCCCACGCTTTTTTTTTTTACAATAAAATCATTTTTTCTTACACTATTTTTAATTCAAATTTATTAAAATTTATTTTCTATTTTTTAGTTGGATTTTCTATAAAAGCGTATTTTTTTAGTTTTTTAAAACTATTATTTATCTTTTAGCCAGAACGGTAACAATTAACCATAATTTCTACAGATGTGGTCTGAAAGCTGTATTCATGGATATTTTAAGAAACGCATAGCGGTAGATTTGACAATAGTAATGTCAATTAATGTACTGGTTTGAATTATGCTCTTGCGAGCACCGTGAGACGTCATAGTATTGTTTGTGAATACGGGGTAAGTATCTCTGAATATGGAATACGATAATGAGACGAGGTGCTAACAAAAGCCTTTACTTTAGCTCATTCCACAAACCGCTAATCTCAAACCGTCTCGAAACATTTTCTTTTTTTATTAGTCTTAACTGGTACATACTATTGCTTAACCACTATCTCAAATTGATATTAATACAGAATATAATTATTTAGGATCGTTTAAAAAACTAAAAGAACCGACTTCAAACGTTGCGCTAGTCAAAGTAGCCAGTAGACATAGTAACTATTATATAATCTGTGCCAGTAGTTAATAGTAAGTCGTCGAGATTAGTGAATGCGTCGTAATACAAATGTTGATATATTAAAAACGGCTCGGCCGATTTCGTTAGAATTCAAAAGGGACCACCTGGGAAGAGTACCCTTTGAAACAAAAAAATAATTTTCCAAATTGGTTCAGGTATCTTCGAGTAATCGGTGAACATACATAAAAAAAAGGTTCCGACGAATTAAGAACCTTCCCCTTTTTTGTGAAGTGGGTTAAAAACACAGTAACGATGCGATCGATGATGAAGCACGTTTGTCCAAAAGACACTTATTCACTCGCGATTTGAAAGACCCCTAAATTATACTTAACCGGAAACACAGGATGTCGAGTAATATCACGTTCGAAACCTTCAGTTACTTAGACGAGAAGGTCTCATTGTGTAGGAACTTTGGTTAAAATTTCGTGTGTTTTAGTAAAGTCAGCAAGTTCTCGGGTATCAGAGGGATGTATTTTATGGACAGGAAACAAGGGAAAGGTTTATGTGGCGCCATAAGGGTAGAGTGTACTTAAGACACGCTCTATTTGCTCTAGTCCACAAGACTTATGCGCTGTCAAGACTCCAGTTGCTGCACCTCAAAATTGAGGCAATGCATGATTCTTTTTTCAACCAACTTCCAAAAAAGAGGAGGTTCTCAATTGTCTGTATGTTTTTTACGCGATTGTGAACCGATTCGATTTATTGGAATTGGTTAAATCTTCATTGGTTAAAAGGTTACATCTTCAAGTTTAAGTCCAATTGAAATTTTATCCAGATTTGATGAGTATCTTCAGAGTAATGGAGATAAACACCTCAAACGTGGTACTGAAAATAACTAGCGTGGCATTCGCAGTCTGTTTTTTTTTTTTTTTTTTTGCTGGATAATTATTAAACATCATGAACTATATAAAAACCAACTTCAAATTAACATGAACGAATGCTGGGGCATCTCCAGGAATCTGCAGAATACTCTACTCCTCACCGAAAACATTACTGCTAGAATGTTTATCATCACTTAACATCAGGTAAGATAGTGTTCAAGCGGTACTCATTTTCGCATTACATAAAAATATTTTTAATAATGATATCAGATAATCTGTGTCTGTCTCTAAGTATAAATAATCTAATCACGATAAAACTAAAGGTACGGCCACCGCAGCGTTTTGCGTTTACGATCTCGGCAGTGATCAGCGAGAGATAGCGCAGTTGTATTTGTGCCGACTGGTTCACACCAAACGATCTACGGCGATCAGAAAACGATTGAAGCAGATCGCGAACGCGCACGCGGATGCAGGACGCCGCGGTGTGTCCGTACCTTAAGTGAATCTAAATGTTGAGTTATTTTTACTATAACCGATCATCAATTTACACATTTTTCTCACCTTTCTTTTCCAAACAAATGAGATACAGTCCACTACCGTTTACCATAATAGTCAAAGACTCACTCTCATACTTGTTCCCTAACGCGCCATAGGAAGTATAAATTCAAAAAATATCACTTATTAAATTCGCTTTTATTACCAATCCCAGTGGTGCAAACTTCTAAAGAGATACAAAAAACAACAATAATGCTCGCCCAAACGCCGTGGGACAATAAGCAGTGATAAATATACACATTGCTCAACTGTTCTCAACTCACATTTACGAGGAACTCCGCAGAGATGGAGCGTTACAAGTATTTTGATAAAAAAATCGCTGCGTCGAACAAAACTTTGAAACATCTGCGGTTTCTTGTATCACGGCGAAGTTTTTAAGCAGCGCAATACATGAGCGGAGCGAATACTGCGGTTCAAAGCGGATGAGATAAAAATATATTTCTTTTTTGCAAATTATTTATTGAACAATAATGCACCAACTACACATAAGAACTACTTAAGGTAAACTACTTAAGAAGCTACTTAACCAACTCTTTTAATTGTCTATTATGCGATGCGGTACCGCCTTAAACTAACGAACACCGCATCGCATCGTCACTTAACGTCGAGTGAAATAGTGTTCAAACGCTTGCCTATTAAAAAAAAGAAGAAAAAACAACATAAGGTTTTGGCTGTAGATATTCATATTGATGGGAGATTATGGTAATTTACGCAATAATTTTTGTTTTAAATTTTCCTTAATTTGATGGGGAAAGCATAATTGCAATGTTGTAGTTAAATTTTTCGGAAGACTGACTGGCTATGTCATCTGAACAAAAATGTGAGGTCTACGTTAAATTCATTTATAGAATTAATTAAGTCACTTGTATCTACACACAGAAATCACTGAACTGTAAGCATAGAATTGATAAAATCCAAATCGAATACAGAAAGCCCACTTTGCACTTCAATTTCAAGAAACATTTCTGTCGCAAGGTTTTATCACTAAAATATACATATACACATATTATACCTCTCCAGACAGGCTAGCAGAAATACTGAGACAATAAACTAACACTAAATATTTATATGTTGTTTAAGAAGTCAAAGTCAAAGCGTTTATTCTGTACATATAAAAATATGTCAACACAATGTAAATCTTTGAAGGCATTATTAACATAAATAAAATTATTTGAATCCGCCATCCCCATTTTATAATCGGACATCCTAAGACACTAAAATGCGCCACCGATTTATGGTGGATACACCATCTGCCCAAAAGAAGGGAGCTTGCATCTTCGTTCATCATACGAACCGCCAGGGAATAGAATGCCCTGCCTGAGTCTGTGTTTCCAGTTAAGTACAGTATGTGGGTTTTCAAATCACATGTGAATAGGTATCTTCTGGGACCAACATCGATCGCATCCTCACTTAACGTCAGGGGCCTTATTCAGTATGACCATTTTAAAGTCTTACCGTGCCGTGTTACGTTATCTCCGCGTTATGGTATTCTCTATGCCAATTAAAACGCGGTAGGGTAAGGTTATGAGCGCGTTTTGAGCTGTCAAAATATCGTGACATATGAGGACGTGTAACGCGCGCGTTTTGTATAAATTACCTGTCGTGTGGCATAGAGAATACAATTTTTCAATAACGTAACGCGGCGCGTTAAGGAACGCGTTATCTCATTGATCATACTGAATAAGGCCCCAGGTAAGATAGTGGTCAAGTCAAGTTATCCAGTTCGGTGTAAAAAAAATGTGTCATAGCTTTATTTAGCCAATAGCCACTAAATGAAAATTGTTTAAAAATAGTGTAGTAGACATAGTGTAAGTAACTTCAGAGATTCAGAATTACATCTGCCAAGGCTTTACCTGTCAAGTGGGCATGGCCGAACTAAATCTGACCAGCTTAATCCTAGGCTCACACTGCGTCTGGGATAATAGTTTGGACAGACAGGCCAAGCTATTTTATACAGAAATTCAATTTAGCCGAAATTCAAAGATACTGAATGGTTCTTTGAATGAAAAGACTCGTCAAAGAAATAATTAAATGAAGACGTGAATAGGTTGTCGAGGGCAGTGAAACTAATACGTTTTATTAACATTTATTTTTACTGCCGCTACATAATTGAGTTTTTTTAATAATAGTAGGGATACCCAACATAACTGTAGAAAATATGATACTTTATCCACACTCATATCGTAAACTTCTGATTATTAATAAAAAATAGTAGCATAATGACAAACTTTATGCACGAACTACTGAAATGAAAATGTAAAAGTTTAATAAAATACAGATTTTATAACATGATAATTCTATAAAATAAATTTTACTCGGTTTTGTGTTATTCTCTATGTCGCAAAGTCGCTATGTCTCGACCAAGGAGTTTTTAGTTCGATTTTTTATCATTGTTCATGGAAACCGTGCCAGGGCGCATGTGCGGTTGATCCATGGTTACGGAATCATTGTTATGTTTGTATAGCCAGGCCTGTCGCACTCCGCGCTGTAGCTATGACAATATTAATACATACGCGGCAGCCAGCCGGCTACATGTTCAGTCAGTAGTGTCACGCGCGCTCTCGATCGGACGCGCGCTTTTACTTTACTATTCAATCTGTTTTCTCACAACACTCAACCCTACAGTAAGAGAACTGACGGCCCGCGCGCTGACCGAGTTATACACTCTCGCAACGCGGACTTACGGTGCATTTTAGGATGCGCAACGCACGGTCCGGGAGAGGCCTATGTCCAGCAGTGGACGGAAATTGGCTGATGATGAACATGCGGTTCCTAGTTACTATTAGTTTAATTTGTGACGCAAATTCAAGGTTGCATCCGAGGCGCGTAGCGTATTTTGATCGATACCGACCTTGTAACTAGGTTTAATCTCGCATTGTCGCTCGCAGGGAGTGCATCTTCTGTACTTGTACTATTCATTATTCTGTGGTATAAGCTAACTTATCTTAAATTCTATTAACCAATTGCATGAGAGTAAGTAAAGAAGTGTATAAAATTGGACATAATTAGGAATTAAAACACTCGTGTGATTCCATTAAAAAACTCGCCTACGTCACGGTTTTGAAACACAGTCTCGTGTTTAAATACCCCTAATTATGCAACGTTTTCATATACTACTATTTCGACAAAGACGAAGGAAGCAACAGAACGTTGTTTTAGCTTTAATTATAGTTAAAATTATTTTTTGTCCATATAAACCTTATCTCTACTAAATCTACTAATCCACTAATTGTGTACCAATACTGACTTTAGTGCTTACGGCATAATTTGAGTAAATTACGTCTGATAACATAACAATCACACGAAATGAACAAATGGAGCAATTTAAAGTATTTGTATATTGATTTAGTTTAGGACAATAGATAGGACCATTCGTTACATAAGTTATTTTTTACTTCTTACTTAAATCTATGGTTATGGATTACACAATCAATCATGGAGAACAAAAACAAACGGACTCTTACTTATGTAAGTACCTAATTATATGTATTTAGAATTGTTAATTTCAAACATTTTCTCATATCCGTCTGTCTATGCTTAACATAAATGTCATATCCATCCAAAGGTTACCTGGAAGAGTGTGCCATTGTGCCATTAATTTAGGAATACAAATGTTGTGTATATTTTTACTGTGTAAGTGTGGTGACAGTAAAGAGTTATTGTTTTGTATTGGATTGTAAGTTTATTGTATTGTATTTTATTGTACTCATCGAATTAACTTACTATCGCGCGTAATAGCGCGTTAATAAAGAAAACCTAAGTTTTTAATATACTAAAATAGAAAAAAAAAATTTCAAAGATTCATTTTTTTTTGCTTGCACCGCTGTCATTTTATGACTTGTCCCCCAATGATCAGCATTGAGGCACTGCGGCCAAACGCTTCCCTTTTTCCTATTCTTTATGCAGATCCCTGAATGCGAACAGCTTTTGTTTCATCAGCAGTTATCCAATACAATAGGCCTTTGTACTGAGACGTCTGGAAAATAACTACGTGATTAGCATGGACTGATAAACAAGTCAAATGCCCGTTCAATGGATATTTCTATCGAAAAATATGAGCGCATTCCACAGTGGTAATGGCAAAACAACATTGAGAAACCCCGGCATGGTGATAGAACACGGTCTAGTGTCCGCCTGGTCACTACTCAAGTTTGAAATCTGTCGCCAAACATTTAATGTATGTAATGTGTGTATGTTTAATGTGTGTATGTGTCCGGCAGCTGTCCTTGAGAGCCAGTTGCCATTATAGGCCTAGCAAAAGTGAGAGTGAGATAGCGGACAAACGCTAGTCTATCATCATCATCATTAACAGCCAGTATTTGTCCACTGTTGGACATAGGCCTCACTTTTTTTTTATATATCTTATAGACTAGCGTTTAACCACTAACTCACCTGTTAGTAAGTGATGATGCAGTCGAAGACGGTAAGCACGCTAGGCCTAGAATGAGAACTGGCACTCAGGGATAGCTGCCGGAACACATGAGATGTTTGGCGACAGATTTTCTAATTTGAGGGTGGTAGCTGGCCAGGCGGAGACTAGATAGTGTCCTACAACCATGCGGGGGTTATTGGTTTCTTAACGATGTTTTAAACGATGTTCTTCACCGGATGGCCACTGTGAAAAGCTCACATAAATTTTTCGATAGAAAATTATCCATTGGTGCACGGCAGTTTGAACTCGGTACCTCTGGCATCAAAGCCAACCGTTCTCCTGATTACGCCACCGGGACCTCGAATCTTATGGCACGCCACTGAGCTCAATCTTCAGCTATTTGTTTCCAACCGCTGTTAGCCAGCTTGCGTATATCATCGCTCCACCTAGCTACTCTATCCAATGTAAAAAAATGTCAATAGTTGGTTTGCGTAAACCAAGAATACACAAAAAGTGCCACCGTGCCCTAAACTTTCAGATTCAGCGTCAGTTTTTCTGATTTATAATATAGCTCTATCCAACACAACGAAAGCAAGTTTTCCTAAAATTTAGGGCAGTTCAGCGAATTCCGGGATTAAAGTCAGAGTTGTTAAGTCCCATACATCTACATGAAAATAATGTCCCTCTCGGCCAAGACTCTGAGACTTATGGCACAAGTTTACCGCTATAAACTCGTATTGTCCTCATTGGATAAGATAAAACAAAAGCTTTTGTATTCACGAATGAGGATATGGAACATTTGGGAAAAGAGATTATAAAGTTGTTCTTACTTGAACTTACTGATTTGCTTAACGTTATACTACTCTATTTATGAATGTTGTGGCAATATATTTAGATTACTTTTCAACCAAATCCTAGCACAGTTCTTCCACGGGTGGTACGAGCATATTATGTCGATGTTCCGCCTGACTTGCTACCAAAAATTTGCTTACAATCAATTACACCATCAAGAAGAAAATCTGCCGCTATAACCTTACGGTGTTTCAGCAGCACACAGCCCTTGAGAGTCAGAGTATTCTAAGCCTAGCGTGTACATCATCTTTAACCACATCATCGCTTACCACCAGACAAGTTATAAAAAATATAAGATATAGATATCGCTATAAATATAGCTATTAGATATAAAAAAAGTTTGGTTTAAAACAAAATTTGAACAGAGACGATAGTTACTGCTTTCATATGATTTTACATTATGATATTCGCTTTTAAATTATAGTAAAGTGTAAGACAAAGATGATACTAATCGCTTTCAATAGTTATTTATGAAACTAGTGCGGTAAGTTGGTTTTTACAAACGAGTAGACGAATGTAAGCCCGAGACGAAGTCGAGGGTTAGAGATACAGATATAAGAGGGATAGATGTTAGAGACTACATCTTTCGTCTCATTTACTCATTAGTATTAAAGTGAGGCTAATGTACTATCGAGGGACAATAGTCCAGTAGCACCTCAATGTTCATAGTAGCCTGCACGATATTTCTGTCGAATGTTCCAACGCAAACAATAACACGTAAGTACGGCATAGATGGCATGCTTAGCCAGATCACAGATGAATAAAAAGATGAAACGTAGCGTCGGATACATTTGGTAAACATCAAATAGAGATAACAATATTCCACTGTATACTCTTTTTCTTTTTGTTTAGTTAACATAACGTCGAGTAAGCTACGCAACAAGTAACGGATGCCTACGGATGCTTAAATTCGAATGAGTCATTAATAGCATCTTGGTCGAGTGGTCGATAGTCCACCTAGGACTGTTAAGGAAGCAGGAGGCCCCAAGTTCGATTCTCTATCCACTGCATGATTTTGTTTTAATTTTGAGGGCCCGGTGGCGTAATCGGGATTTGATGCCAGAGGTACCGAGTTCAAACCGCCGTGCACCAATGGATTTTTCTATGAAAAAATTATGTGCTCTTTTCACAGTGGCCCTGCGGTGGCTACCACCCTCAAGCTAGAAAATCTGTCGTCAAACATCTAATGTGTTCCGGCAGCTATCCTTGCGAGCCAGTTCCCATTCTAGGCCTAGCGTGCTTACCATCTTCGATCGCATCATCACTTACCAACAGGTGAGATAGTGGTCAAACGTTAGCCTATAAAATATATATAAAAAATTATCAATTATTAATAGCTTGTATCATTTTATATCTGTTTAAACAAATTTAGCTAATAAAGTTAATTTGGTGATCTATGTTATATGTGAAACTAGAAGTGCCCCGCGGCTTCGCCCGCGTTAAAAACGTCTTTTATTTACTTAAAACTTTTTTTTTGTAAAAACGATTCTAGCACTAAATACATAAAATAAGAATTAGCCAAATCGGTTCACGCGTTTTCATGTTATAGCGTGACTAAGGCAATTGGGGATTCATATTTATAAAAACCGAAAAAACCAAATTTTCAGACTTTGTTACCTACCCCATTTAAAAAAATCCTACAACACGTACTTTATCTCATCTTATTTCGCCATACAAACTTTGAATCCCCGTTCAGTATCCGGGAGGAATTTTTAGAAAATCCCTTCTGAGCGGACACCTACGTCATAATAACTATCTGCATTCTAAATTTCAGCGCAATCCGAAACAATATTGATTTTTGGACTTTGTTACCTCAGTTTATCCTCTTAGGGTGGCATTTTGAAAAAGTCTGAAACTTGTTTTTACTTATTTATTTACTAAGAAGTACTTGTGTGAAATATCGAATAAAATGACTATCCAAACTTTGTACCCCCGCTTCATCCCCATGAAGAGTGAAATTTTAAAAATTCTTTCTTAGCGGATACCTAAGTCAAAATAACTATCTGCATGCCAAATTTTAGCGCAATCTGACACAATATTGATTTTCACACTTTATTACCCCATTTCATCCTCTTAGGGGTGGAATTTAAAAAAAAAAACCTGTAACACGTATTTATATTTTTTTTACTGGAGCACTTGTGTGAAGTTTCGAATAGAATAGACTATCTAATGTTGTTTCTCCATAGAAACTTTGAACCCCCGTTTCATCCCTTTCAGGGGTGAATTTTGGGAAATACTTTCTCAGAAGTAACTAACGTCGTAATAACTATCTGCATGCCAAATTTCAGCGCAATCCGAAACAATATTGATTTTCACACTTTGTTACCCCATTGCACCCTCTTAGGGGTGGAATTTCAAAACAACCTGAAACACGTATTTACTTATTTTTTTACTGAAGCACGTATGTGAAGTTTCGGATATAAAAGACTATCTTATTTTGTTTTTCCATACAAACTTTGAACCCCCATTTCCTTCCCTTAAGGGGTGAATTTTGGAAAATCCTTTCTTAGTACACCCTTACGTACTAAGACAAATATACCCTCCAAATTTCAAGTCTCTACGACCAGCGGTTTAGGCTGTGCGTTGTCTGTCAGTGAGTCAGTCAGTATGTCAGGACAAAGATTCTTATAGTATTATAAATAAAACAAATAGCACGGTGATGTTATATTAATAGTTTTTCAGGAAATATTTATTTGTATGACTAAGAAGAATACACAGCAGCAATGTTTTTAAATTAACTGTTTTACAACATATCGAAATATCATAAACTTCTAATTTTATTTAATATTATATTAAATTGAAGCAGTCTTCATTGAAAATTTTCTACTTTGACAAAATAACACTGTTAATTGGTTGCATCTAAGAATTGCTCTTACCTATTGATTATTTAAGGTTATAAGCTTAATTATTCATTTTCTCTAGGAAAAGAGGATTGAAGCTTGATCTTTTATAATCATAACTTACACAATTACTTTTATTACAAATTATCACAGCCGGCACATCGCCTAGTCTTTATATACTTTTAAATTAATATTTCGTGTGTTCTTGTTTTCGATGCAGATAAGAAGCCTTCGTAATCCACTATATTTGCACATATTATATCTGTCGCGTAAATTTCCCCAAACTAGATCCAGGAGGACTACAGGACTACACCACAGCTGCTCAAGACATCTCTCGCCTCGTGCTTCTCACCTTTGCATTATTACACTCCATTGAGTGCGCGGCGAACTCTCTGTATAAAAATCTTCTGAAAACGCCAAATCTTATTAACACACTTTATTAACAATTCACTTTCACAACTACGATTTCTCATCACTTATCACTCAGCAATAACTTACACTTATGCCGCTTTCATTATACATTTGAGATAATATAATTTATTTAGTCAATTTCTATGCAAAGCCTCAAATATTCGGCGTCTTTAATAATTATATTTGCTTGCATTTTGATTTTTTAAGTTATTTATTAACCAAACTTCAACCGCCACCGAAGTTCACCAACCGACAATGTTATCTTCATACATTTATGCCATCAATACATTTTGTTTCAAATCTACCCTCATTATTTGTATAACTGATAAAAGAATCAAAACTAGTCTAGTTATTCTACTAATGAACACATGCGCTCTTTCTAATTGGTTCATAATGAAAGTGTGCGATATATGGTTCTTTCTATCTCTTCTATCTTTCTCTTTCATTATGTTACTTTCGAAACGTCTTATAGAAGAAGGTCGTCTGTGCATATTTTGCTGTCATGCTATTGCTTTTTGAGACTGCTACTCCAATTTTGACCGATACTGTACCTATTAAGCAAAGGCGCTTTCAAGAAGGTGCTATCATTCAGCTTATTTATTCTCGCTATATGAAACTCTTTGGTGGTATTTATATATAGGTTTACAAAAATTAAAAATAAACCGTAAAGGATACGCACGGTGCCATACCACAGATTGTATAATAGTTACTACGTGCCATACAGCGCAGCGTGCGGTACTTTCCGCTGTACAGTGCGTAATTTTTAACTTTCGAACAATGTACAGGTTGGCAAAATAGAGTAGAAATAAATAGGGGCGCCACTATTGCCAAAGAGAATATTAGCAATTAATATTAGCTAGGCTATTGCTATATACTAGTAACCCCGATATCAGAGAGAGTGGCGGTACCCTTAAAAATTACTTCTTTAGTGGAACTACGGATAGTTTTATTCATGTTAAAACATCTTTGAGTCGCGTAGGCGTACGGAAAATATTAAAATACTACTATTAATTGTTAAACACAATCCAAAATTTCATCGTACCGACGGGACTTGAACCCGCAACCTCCGGAATAACATGTTGCGGTGCTTTGCCAATTAAGCCACCAATGCATAATTGGGTTAGCAAATGCAATCCACTAATTTCGTCGTAACGATACTTCGCACCGTGGCTTAATTGGCAAAGCACCGGAACATGTTATTCCGGAGGTTGCGGGTTCAAGTCCCGTCGGTACGATGAAATTTTGGATTGTGTTTAACAATTTACAGAAATACAAAAGTGTGAAACACTTCAAAGAAACATAATACTACTATTAAGTTGCACAAAAAACTTTGTTCATAAATTTTCAGTCACTGAACACAGTTAACATAGAAAATTTTATCACAGATTAGATTATTGCCAGATCAGAAAAAATTGTTCCGTTTCAAGACGTTTTTGCCAACCTGTATACAGGCTCCGTAAATGCATTTTTTGAGCAAATGTGCTAAAAATAATATTACATTTTGATATTCGCTATTCGTTCATCTTTTCAATAGCTATCATAAACAATAAACAATTGATGAATTTCCAGACGGAAAACTAATAAATAATCTAAATAATATGACGTGGAACAGCGATAGCAACTTCATAGCATCAAGAAAAAGTTACGGTGTTTTTCACCCCATATAAATCATGTAGTGTGCATTGTCGGTTCGCACGCAATCTTATATTCAAAATAGGGTAGACGTGTATTGTTGCTAAAACAAAAAGACGTTAACTGATTATTAGGTAAAGAAAGATTGAATATGTTTCCATAAGCTATTTTAGAAGCTTTTATTACGAGTTTTTTTTTTATATATCTTATAGGCTAGCGTTTGACCACTATATGACCTGTTGGTAAGTGATGATGCGGTCGAAGATGGTAAGAACGCTAGGCCTAGAATGGGAACTGGCTCTCAAGGATAGCTGCCGGAACACACATGTTTATGGCGACAGATTTTCTAGCTTGAGGGTGGTAGCTGGCCAAGCGGATACTAGATAGTGTCTTACCACCATACGGGGGTTATTAGTTTCTCATCGATGTTTTCCTTCATCGGAGGGCCACTGTGCAAAAGCGCAATACATTTTTCGATATAAAAATCCATTGGTGCACGGCGGGGATCGAACTCGTACCACTGGCATCAAAGCCGACCGTTCTCCCACTCACACCACTGGGCCCTCGAGCTTTAATTTATTTTGCCATGTTAATATAGTTAGTATGTATTGTGTGTTTGTTGGCTAAAATATTGGAAGCTAAATTAGGACTACTTCCTGTCGTTCGATTGGACTCTTTGGAATACTTGCGTTTCTTTGGTCAGAACGTACAATACATCGAGCTAACCACACTATGGAGTCGAAGCATTTATACAGCATGTAGAGAGTATTAATATACGCACATATACACGTAAAACTCATAAAACAAATTATAATCAATAAACATAGCAAAAGCATAATTTAACGCTTTGAATTAAAAAAAACAGTAATGAGCTATCATCTGTCATCCAATCGTTGACGTCACAATATTAAAGAATTATTAAAGAAAGGTTGCCAGCACTAATGTTTTCGTACTTCTCTCTCTACTACTCTATCTTCGAGCATTTACCAATGGAGATGTTAACGTTGTAATCCGCAAACATATTTTTCTGCCGATACTTACGGGGGACGAGGTAAACACGCATTGCACACACACAAATCACTCACTTTAACGACCCCGCACACTAGCTTGAAACACGCACACAGAATTAAAAATACAGCGTAGTTACGCACGCTCATATGGCCAAAAATGGCTATATGGCCAGCAGAGAGGTAAGCCTTGCGTTAAAATCTCCTTTGGTAAATGCTCGAAGACCTCTATGTTTCAGTACATCAAACAATTTTTATACAAAAAAAATTTGAAATAGTGAACCACGCTTCGACTCTTCTATCGATACCTCATTTGTCAAATTATGATAAGCACTAAAGGAGTTAAGAAGTTATGACGAAAGTGATTAACATACATACATACATACATATCAACATACATACATAATGTACCTACCACTTCAAAACCCTTGAGTAGTCGCTTAAAAAGAACGTAACGTGTTTAGTGCGTGTGTATTTGTAATTGAAGAAACGTTGCACTTTTTAATGTCATGAAAACGTTAGAGTTTTTATTTTCTACAGCCACAAATATAATTTAAGGTCGTTTAAGAAACTAAAGCTGCGACCTCACCGCGGCGTCCTGCGATCTGCGGGCGCGATCTCAGTACATTTCAATTGTTTTTTGATCGCGTTTGGTGTGAACCAGTCGGTACAAATACTACTGCGCTAATACAGGACGCTGCGGTGTGTCCGTACCTTAAAAGAACCGACTTCAAACGTCGCGCTAGTCAAAGTTGCCAGTAGACGTAGTAACTAATATATTATATACATAATCTGTGCCAGTAGTTAGTAGTACGAGTAAGTCGTCGAGATAAGTAAATGCGTCGTAATACAAATGTTGATATTTTAAAAACGGCTCGGCCGATTTTATTAAAATTCCACCTGGAAAGGTTATCCTTTGAAACAAAAAAATAATTTTTCAAATCGGTTCTGGCATCTTCGAGTAATCGGTGAACATACATGAAAAATAAATAAAGGTCCCGATGAATTGAGAACCTCCTCCTTTTTTGTGAAGTCGGTTAAAAATAATAGCAGCCCATGTCGTTGACCTACACTAGTTTTTACCCTACTACAGCGAAGCAAAAGGGAAGTATGTTTTTGATCGGTATGTGGGTATGTATGTATGTTCATTTATTCCCTCATAATTTCTAAACTACTTATTATAATTTGACAAAATGAAGTGTCGTTGGAAGCATCTAGGCAGTGAACAGAATGTTTCGGGAGATATTTTACTGCGTGTTACACATAATTATTACACATAATTTAGAAAGGCATTCTAATGAATTCAGGAAAGATCAGAAATCTACCAATCAGGAATATCAGAAATCTTTCTCTCAGGGAATATCTGACATTTTTTGTTTATAAGATTACTAGTCATAAGATTTTTTCCTACCTGTTTACCTGTTGATCGTCTCTCCATCACACTATGATAATATTCTTTTGTGTTTTTTTTTAGTTAATTTTTTTTTCTTTACTTTAATTAGATGCACCCTGTTGTTGACAGTTTTTTAGATTCTTTCCATACTAAGGTTGTCTGGGAGAGATCGCTATTAGCGATAAGACCGCCCATTGTAACACTATAATGTAAGCTATTGTGTACAAATATTTAATTTTTATTTGTGGTGTAACAATAAAGTTTTATCTATCTATCTATCTATCTATTGTTTACCTAAATGTTATTTACATGATGGAACTCTTTATACATTTTTAGGGATCCGTGCCCAAAGGGTACCAACGGAACCCTATTACTGAGACTTTGCTATCCGTTATTTCGTCCTACGGTCCGTCCGTCCAACCATCCGTCCGTCCGTCCGTCTTTCAGAGGACTTGGTCAGTTTATTTTAAATTGCTTTTGTCGCTTAGTTTGTATGTGTGTGTAGTATGTTCGCCCTATTAAATACATCCAAGACAATAATTGTCTAATTATTTATCATTTTCAACCTCAGAAGAAATGACAAAGGATTTCCCAGCCCTCGATTTCTATCCTTTCTTCGCCACAATAAATCTGGTATATTTACCGTCAGTCACGACTCTTGTCGGATATGATCTGAAGGCATTAATTAATTATTTGCTGAGTTTGAGAAGGGACAGCGTTACGCCACTTAGTGTCTCTAAAGTTACAGTAAGGGTCGGCTCACATGGCGACGCGACGCGGCGCGCACTTATTAACAGAGTATTACAAAAAATAACTTAATTTATTATAAAAGAAGATACACATTTCATTAAGTTGGTTCGGCGGCTTCAGGCTGCGCCGCGCGGCGCAGCGGCAATAAACAATTGAACCGCGTGATAAACAATTGAACTTTATTTTTTCTTTATTAACTACATAATAATATACAAATTGCATTGAGATAATTTGGTGGCGTCGCTCATTTTGCTGCGCCGCGCGGCGTCGGACTGCACTGCGCGGCGTCGGGTTGCGCCGCGCTGCGCCGCGCGACTCCAAATGCATCGTCGCGTCGCGTCGCGTCTCGTCGCGTCGCGTCGCGGTGTGAACTAACCCTAAGAGTAATGTGTCAAATCATTGTATGCTATAGGTATTATATGATTTAAGACTGTTTAAAAAACTAAAAGACCCGACTTCAAACGTTGCGCTAGTCGTTTTCAGTACCAATTTTGATATACTTATCTACATATCTCTGGAGATACTGAACAAATCTCGATGAAATTTATATGGGACCGCCTGGGAAGTATATAATAATCGTTTTAAATAAAAAAAATCCAAATCGGTTCAGGCGTCTTCGAATAATCGGTGAACATATATATAAAATAAAAGGTTCCGACAAATTGAAACTTCTATTTTTTTGTGAAGTCGGTTAAATAGCAATAAACAATAGAGTATTTTTTTCAATTGACAATATGCAATCAGACAATGTGGTTTATAGATTGCCAGTACTCTCGTTCGTGGTAGTCGTAGTGAGTTATTAAAGAGTTGGCAACACACCAGTGATTACCGGATATGGGTGAAGACATAAAGAGGCGGGTTCCCGGTGCAGACAAACCAGTACGGGTTGGTACCGATCCGTACGAGTAAATATTCCAACCAAATATTCTATGTGTAAATAGAGCATTCTAGCCGCGTCCGATGACGGGGCAGATAGAAAATCCCACTATTATCCTTACTGTTGTCACATCTACTGAACCTCATAGCTGTGAGCACATGAGGGTGTATTATTGTCTAATAAGGGTTAGGATTGTTTAATAATTGCCGTTGTAACTGCGTGAGGGTATTTCACAAGGGATTATAATATTTGGTTTATTCGTTCAAGCGTACTTGCTGCTTGTAAAACTTAACATGCGTGAAAACAGCGGATTCGGGCTTATTTAAGGTTGGGACTAAGCGGCCTCGTAGAAGTTTCAAGAATGAGAAGATTTTGTTATAATTTATTTATAATCGCATCATCATCTTAAAATCAGGTGAGATTAGTCAAAAGTCCAAGCATTTATTCAGTATATGGGCAAGTTAAAAATCAGCACTTAAACACGTCAAATAAAATTAAATAGATCATAATAATATATATCATTATGAAATTATTCTAAACTAGCTGTACCCGCGACTTCGTCCGCGTGGAATAGTGTCTTTGGATAGCACTTTTAATTATTTAGGCTGATTATTTTACAAATAAGACACATTTGTATCCTACCTACAGCGCACCGTACATCGCCGCGCTAATCCCCCCTCCCTCTCTCCCTACCCCTCTCCCCTTCACTCCACCTCTCCCCTTCTCTCCCCCTTACTCTCCCCCTCCCCTCCCCCTCTCTTCCCCCACTCCCTTCCACTCCCCTTCCCCTCACTTCCCTCTCCCCTCCCTTTTTCCCTCTCTTTCCCCTCCCCTTCCCTTTTCCTTCCCTTCCCCTTCTCTTCCCCTTCCCCTCAGCCTCCCTTCCCCTCCCCTCCCCTTTCCCTCCCCTTCCCCTTCCCCTCACCTCCCTTACCCTCCCCCTTTCCCTTCCCCTCACTTCCACCTCCCCTCACCTCCCTCCTCCTTCCCCTTCCCCTCACAAACTTTGAATGTCATATTTATTTATATCGAATCAACAGCCAAAAAAATAAGTATCAAGCTTCTAGTTCTAAAAATGACGATACTTCCATACAGCATTTCATCCCCCTTTTGAACCCCTTACTACCCTTTTTTCGAATTAAAAAGTAGCCTATGTACTTTCTCAGGTTCTAGACTATCTGTATACCAAATTTCATTTAAATCCGTTCAGTAGAACATTCACATAAACCTTACATATTTTCATACAAACTTTCATCCCCTATTGTTATTTTACACCCTTGAGGGTATAACTTTTACAAACTTTGAATGTCATATTTATTTATATCGAATCAACAGCCTAAAAAATAAGTTTCAAGCTTCTAGCTCCTATAATGACGATACTTCCATACAACTTTTCATCCCCCCTTTCAACCCCTTAAAACCTTTTTTCGAATTAAAAAGTAGCCTATGTCCTTTCTCAGGATCTAAACTATCTGTATACCAAATTTCATTTAAATCGGTTCAGTGGTTTGGTTTCAGTGGCGTGAAAGTGACACAGACAGACAGACAGAGTTACTTTCGCATTTATAATAATAATATAATAAATAATAATATATATATAGTTAGGAAGTTAGGATATAACAAAAACATAACTTATTGCTTTGAATTTAAAAAAACAATGGGAGTGGCGGCAGAAGTGAAAACTTGAACATTACCGTTGTGCATTTGGTCTTTTCTCCCTCCGTCTAACGAATTTTCGATCAAGTAACGTGACCTGACGCGAGGTCCTGACGCAAGTTTACAAAAGTGATGAGCCATTCAGCTTTCATACCTTAACATCGAACGTAACACATAAAAAAAAATGTGTGGTTAAGTGGTACCCAGTTTAGCGTAAAAAAAATGGTAGGACTTCTACCGGATCCTACAGTATTCACTTACAACACACACTGTGAGGTCTCACAGTTTTCGCGAAAGCAAAGTGTCACTCAAGTCAGTTCATTATTGACATTACTTATGTCAAATACACCGCTATGAGTTCGTCAAAATCCCGAATTCGAAATGACTATATGCGTTTGCAAGCATTCAACTCATAGTTTTGATTGTAAATTGGTGTTTATGTACAATATTAGGGCGAGGTGGAAAGACGTGCAAAATTCTTAATACATACATATAAGTTATTTTTCAAAAAAAATAAAACCGACTTCATAACCACAAACAGGCACTCAAAAGCGAAAAATAAATTGCTTAAAATTATTATAAGCGCTACCCACTTATCTATTTGAAGTCGGTGCCAGCCAAGTCTAATAGGTAGTAGATATATAATACCTACATGTATCTACCTACTTACTACTACTACATACATAGTATCTAACTACTATCCAATAGTAATTTTAGTCCTCAAAAGTATATGCAATAGCAACCTCCATTGTGTATAATCTTCATGGGACTCTTCTACTAAAACCAGTACATTCTCCTATGTTTGAGGTATTTATCTCCATATCTCTGGAGATACTTATCAGATCTCGATAAAATTAAAATGGGACCACCTCGGAAACGTATCCTACCTATTAAAAAAAGAATCATTTGAATCCGTTTACAATTGACGGAGAAATCGCGTAACATACACAAAAAAAAAAAACATACAGACGAATTGAGAACCTCCTCCTTTTTTGTGAAGTCGGTTAAAAATCACGCTTTTTTCCCGTTGGGGTAGGCAGAGACTACCTCTTTCCGCATGCTACGATCCTGCCATACCTCTTTCGATTCTTCCACTTTCATGAGCGCTTTAATAGATGCTCGTCGGTTATCATAGGTACTTTTGACCTGGCGTTTCTCTTAAGTAAATTAAGAAAAAAAAATACGGTAAATGCCATACCATCCGTAATTGTATTGTCTCGGATCAACACTTCTTTGCCTGATAAAAGTCAACGTTTAGTAGTTTGATAGTTTTTTTCGTGGCGGACAAACAAGCACTTTTTAACAAACATACCTGTTGTTATAAGATGATGCTTTCCAAAGGCGAATTGTACTTACTTGTCTGGAAGTGTGCGATGAGGTGCCAAACATTCATATCATAATCAGCCGGTATCAGTCCACAGCTGGACATAGGCCTCTCTCATGTCACGCCACTGAGCCTGAAACATTTATATATAATTCATCTTTAGTCCGATTCACATTGCGCAACTATTTCAACTTGTGTTCTTTTCTTTTTAACCGACTTCAAAAAAAGGAGGAGGTTTCTTAATTCGACCGTATATATATATATATATATATATATATACGGTCGAATTAAGAAATATATATGGATAAGAAATGGATAGGAAAAGATATATATATGGATAACTTCGTCGTTTATAAACCGATTTTGATTATTATTTTTTTGTTCGAAAGGAGATATCTCAAATGTGGTACCATGGTAATTTTATTGAGGCTAAGTATCTCCAGAGATATTGATTAAACATCTCAAAATTGGTACTGAAAATGAATAGCGCGGCATTGAAGTCGGTTCTTTTATAGTTTTTAAACGATATTATTTATAGGCTTAACTTATACTATCTAACCTGTGGTAACTGACGATATAGTCAAGAAAGGTAGCGCCCTAAGCCGAGAGTGGGTGGTTTCTTGCTACTTCTATAGGACCATATCGTCAGTTGTATTGGCCACAGATTTTCCAATTATGGAAATTTAGCCGAACAGACTTTAACTCTGAATGAATAAATAATTATAATAATGCTATTCATATCTGATAGTCTAGCGTTTGACCACTATCTCGCCTGGTGGTAAGCGATGATGTGGTCAAGGATGGTGAACACACAAGGCCTAGAATGATCTGACTCTCAAGAGCTGTGTGCTGCCGGAACACCGTAAGGTTATGGCGGTAGATTTTCTCTTTGATGGTGTTACGCTACTTTTTGGTAGCAAGTCAGGCGGAACATCGAGTATACACAATGCATCAACCTAAATATACGAATAACAAGTAACAAAATTAAAATTTTGAATAAACACCCACGACAATGTCCTTTAGAAAATTAACGTCATAACATTTATCTAAGAACCACCACTGATTAATTACGAACCGTTTAAAGACAAAATCGAACTAGTTTTGGAGAAAAATGGCAACATGGATTTGCACAAACGAATGTTTACTGCAGCGCCCCCTGGTGGTGAGTTGAAACCATAACACCTATTTAAGAAAATGCACCTATCCAACACAAACTTATAACTGAAAACTGCATCAAAATCGGACTAGTCGTTCTGAAGAAAAATGGCAACATCGATTTGCACCAACAAATGATTACTGCAGCGCCCCCTGGTGAGTTGTCACCGTAAAAACTATCTAAAAACTTGCACCAATTACACCCAAATCCATAACTGAAAACTGCATCAAAATCCCATTAGTAGTTTTGGAGAAAAATGGCAGTATGGATTTGCACACACAAACAAACAAACAAACATCCTCTCACCAAAGGCATACCGACGCCCCCAAACAATAACTCGGTAATGTGCTATTATGGACTTTTTGCTGTTATGTCAAATTCGGCATCTGTGGACTGGAATACTTAGCAATTTTTTTCAGATTTTTCCTATTGATATTTACAAAGATATAATGACATACAGTGTTATTGTTAGGAATTTAGAAACAAAAATATGTCGGCAACAAACCTGTTGTAGGTCTTTACAATTACAAAAATGTATATCTTCTTTTGGTAAGTTGAGTTTACCGGTTTATTGGCGTAAATAAAATTCATGATGTTTTTGGTAAACATTAGCATGGGGTTTTTGTTGAACTTATTTAAAAATTCGTATTTCGTAATATACGCTAACAATGTTATTAAAGTTTAGTATTGGCTCATAAATACGCAACATTTCAATACGGTAAATTTATTGCAAATTTTATTACAATTAAGTCTGTTCTGGATTCGTATTTTGTGGCTTCTTCATCAGAAATATACAACGTAAGATCAGAACAAAGTGTTGTGTTACAAAGTAACCAAGTATTGAAAAGGAAAACCAATCAAGTCTAATTGTAAGAAGAACAATAAGTAGCCAAGAAGATGTAGATGATACGTTAAAACCAGATAAAACTTCAGAAATTAATCACAATGAAACCTTGGCCGGTAGAATTTCAAATTATTGCTCGCATGCTGTGGAAATTGTAAGCAATAATGAAGACAGTCAGTCCAAGGCTACGGACAACTTGTTTAATACGGGAAATAAGTAGTCAATAGCGATCATGAGAATAGAATTGAGGTTGTATACAATGTATTATTATGTTATTAGTTGATATTGAAAACATAGATAACAACAGTACTGAATCTAATCTAAAAAATTGACCCTCTACATCGGAAGAAGAAAAAAGACTGATTAAGAAACGCAAGCATAATAGAAGTAAGTTGCGTAGTAAAAAAATTAAAATTGTAGGTTTTGTCGTGTTTGTGTTAGAGGGTGCAATAAAAAAATTCTAAAAAAACTATAGGCTGCCCATGCGCGTGTAAAAAGGTTTGTAGCCAAAAATTCAGTCCACTGAGCCTTATCTTCGGCTCTTTGTTTCCAGTCACTGCCCACAGCTTTGCAAATGTCGTCGCTTCACCTGTTCATAGGGCGCCCTACGCTACGTTTGCCGATTCGCGGTCTCCACTCTAGAATCAGTCTGCCCCATCGGTTATCGGCCTTAAGGCAGATATGACCAGCCCACTGCCACTTTGCTAATCCGCTGAGCTATGTCAATCACTTTAGTTCCCTGGCGAATTACTTCGTTCCGGATTCGGTCCCGCAGAGAGACACCGACCATAGCTCTTTCTATATCTCGCTGAGCGACTGTAAATTGGTGGACTAGTCGAACCATGAGTGTCCACGTCTCAGCTCCGTATATATCATGACAGGCAGGACGATTAACGACTTTTGTATTTAGGCACAGTGGTATAGGCGACGAGAAAACTCGGCGGTGTTTCCCAAATGCTGCCCAGCCCAGCTTAATTCTTTTCTGGATTTCCTTCTCGAAGTTGTGATGGCCTAGTAAGAACGTCTGCCCTAACAACTTCGAGTGGGGTCCATCTACGGCAAACGGTTTCGGAACAACGTGCTCGTTGTATCGACATTGGTTTTATCTAAATTCATCCGGAGACCTATGCGAAGAGAAGAGTTTGCTAGGTCATTCAACATCCTTTGTAGGGCCTGCAGCGTCTCTGCCATAATAAAGATATCATGTGCGAATCGTTAGTCGTAAAGAGAGATGTACTTGCCTTTGAGTTTAATGCCACAGTTTTTCCAGTCTAGCATCTTGTACATATTCTCCAAGGCGTTAGTGAACAGTTTCGGGGATATGACATCCCCCTGTCTCAGTCCTCGGCGCAGGTGGACATGTTTAGTTCACTGGTTCTGTACTTGTACAGTCATCGTTGCGGCATTATACAGACATATCATCACTTAGATATATTGACAGTCGACTTGGCAACGCTACAAGTACTCCAGAACGGACCAGGTTTCAATTGAGCAATCAGACGATACTATCAAAGTCACCCTAGGTACAACAAAGGCTCCACTAACATCCATGCTACAATTTTACCGTTTTTGATGCCGTACGAAAAATATAATATTGTTATGAATTGCACTTCCAAATCGCTAAAAGAAGCAGTTCAGAAATAGGGAGTGCTTTGTTACTTATTTTTAACTGATAGATGAAATGAAGAAGATAATTACAAATTTTTCAAATTATATTCAGATGGATGAGTTATGGGTAGAACAAAAATCATTATTCAATTCAATTCAATATTTCTTTATTTCGGACAAGATACATCATGTTGTTTATCATCATTATGTTTTTGCCTTTTATGTATTATGCTGCCAAACTTTTTGAAATGTATTTATAACTCATCGTTTTTTTTTTAACTGGTTATTGTCAAAACAGCATTGAAAAACCTGAAAATAAAGTTTTATTACACTCCTTACCAAATTTACAGTATTATTCTAAATTCAAAGATTACTGGCGAAAAATATCGTGTCAAAGAATTAGAACAGACCGAAATTTACGATTAAAAACCACTTGTAGAAGACAAGTATTGGCGGTGCGATGAAGACGGAAATGTTATCCGCTGGGCTGATGTCATGGAGGTAAGCATGGTCGATTCACAAGCAAATAAGTTGTTTTTCAAATATTAATGTGAATGCACTAATTCAGAGCTCAGAGAGCTGATATAAACAACACTAACTTGACTCACTGACCCCAGGTAGACGACGAGGATGAATGCGTATGAGTACTCAAGATGCATCTGTATACTTGGATAATATGCAGTTGCAACGTGCATACCATCAACCAATACCAATACGCAAAACTTTGCATACATATATTTTGAGTTTGTGCTAAAGTGGAGCCATTCCTCAGAGTTACCATTCTTTCTGTCAATATTTGTCCTAAACTGAAGCTGGAACCGAAAATATTTCTGAAGAAGAATATCAAATTGAATTTTAAATTTTATGTAACTCAAAGTTAATTTCAGGATTTGATTTATTAGTATAATGTTCTCGTTAAATTGAAACCCTCATAATCTGACAAAAATTATCGAATTATTGTATTTGTTACGTTTATACCTTCTAATATTACATATAAAATTACTTTAAAAAAATCGGTATTGAGCAGTAACAATTACACTGTTATTCTAAATTTCCGTGTAATAATAATGTTATTTATCAATACCGTTTCTAAAACTATTTCATATTACCTCAATAACTCCGTAAAAATACGTTATGTATCATCCCTTCGATAAAAAATAACGTTGCAAAAGTCCATAATATAATGTTACGAAATATTTTATTTTATAAATTTACTGCAATAAGTAAGTACAATTACTGCAATATTTTACGTAAAATTGTTAGGTATTATTTGTTTTCGTAAATTACTGGGTTTTGATTAAAAGGGATGTCATATTATTAGCAAAGTTATATTTTACAAAAAATTAGCTTTCATTTGATACATTAATGACTTCAATAGTCCTTCTCACTGAAAAGATATTCGATAAAATCAGTAAATCTTTTTTCCTGTAAAATTTAGATTTTTCGATTACCGAGTTATTGCTTGGGGTCGTCGATACACAGTCTCCGTTCCATCGCGGGTAAAAATATTAGTTTTGTTAGTTAATTTAGTTTGTAATGGCAAAACATTACCAGATTCGATGTCAAACTGATACAAATTTCAATGCGTCTTGTATCAAGCTTTGAACTCAAACATTCTAGAGTATTTCCTGTTTTTTTCCTCCTTCGTTTCTTTTATTCATAATGACCTCTCCAGTGACCTCCTGACGGGAGGTATCAAATAAACAAACTTTGAGGAATCAACGCGTTGAGCCCTTCAGCCTTAAGGATATCCTTTGATTATCTATTTAAAGTTGAATTTTCTCTGTAAAAAGACACTAAAAAATATGTAAGTCTTAGTTAGAGTCTAATACATTCATTCACTAACAATATAGGTACAATACAAAACTGCTCTACTCTTTATTGATTACCATATTATACAAATAATAATAATAATAATAAATAATCTTTATTTTCTTTCGCAATAGGTTAATATGTGACAAACATTATTAGCTAACTTTATAATAATTATACCTACAATAACCTATCTTTGCGAAAGACTGGTGCCTGAAATAGGTTTGAGAAAACCTGTAGTACAGGTCACCAGTACCTTCCCGCGGATTTTCATGTATGTTATACATTATTACACAAGTAATACGTGGGCTTTATAATGTCTTACTACAATATTTTTATTGTGTTACAAAGAAAGAAATGACATATAGTACAAAATTTAGTAATAAACACTATGTGAATGACGTAGCGTTTAACATTTAGATATGTATAGAAACCGTATACAATATAAAAAAAGGTGATTGAAACAAACTTTGTTTGTATAAAGGCACATAATAAAAAATAAAAGTAAAGGTAAGTAGGTAGGATGGATGCATGTAAATAAACACCTACCTATATCCACAATTTTAATAGATTATAAAACTGTGCTATATGACATTCTAGGACGAATGAGTGTAAAAGATAATGAATGTTTATGAATGTGTATGTGTGATGGATGTGTATGAGTGTTTTGGTTGTAATAGTATCAATGAGTATTAATTAGTATCTATATGAACGAGTGAATGAGGCATTTTTATTATATAAATAAGGACATACTTATTGCGAATGGGTCAAATAATATTATGTAGTTGAAATAAGCGAGGGTGAATTAGATAATCATATGTAGAAGGTTTTCTGTTTCATCATAGTCTAGATTTTAAGAAATGATGTGATCTGTTGTTTACTGATGAATGAGTTGAGCGGGAGAATTGAAAGCTTGTTGTTCAGTTTGCTATATTCCTATAGGAACTGACCTTGATAGCAAAAGAAATTACGGGATTGGGATGTACGCAGGGATTGTGATTGCCATTTCATTCCTTTACCTCTACTCTTGTTCTTAATGAGAACTGGGTCGTACTGTATTTGTGCATGGTATTTAAGGACAGTTCGGAGGATGTAACATTGCCTCAGAGTCAGTACGTCCCATTTCTCATAAAGGTCCGTTGTAGGGTATCTATAGGGGAGGCCCGCTCCTACCTTCAGGATAGCACGTTGTGCCCTCTCGGCGTCAATAAGGTGGGTCTTTGCAGCACCTCCCCACGATGTGATACAATATTCAGTGAGTGACTGAGCAAGCGCAAAGTACACCGTCTTTATAACTTTAAGATTCGCAATGTGCCTCAAATTTTTAAAGATATAAATCAGTTTACGCAGTCTGGTTACCAATACGTCAATATGAGGCTTAAAGGTAAGGGCTTCATCTATAGTCACTCCTAAATATTTGATGGCGTTAGTTCGTAGTAGATTGGGGCAAAAGCAAGGTGAGATAGTGCGGTCGCAAACATGAGCTGTGATTGACGCAGATAGAGGGGGTTGCGAGTTTGATCTGAACGCAAAAGTAATGTATTTGGTCTTTGAAATATTCAATGTTAGTACATTACTCTGTAGCCATTCTGCGACCAAGTTGAAACCCGCTTGTGCGACGGAAAAGACTTCCTCCCAGGTTTTGCCGCTGAAGAAAAGCGCAGTATCATCTGCAAAGGTAAGTATCTGGCCGCCGTTGATCTGGAGCTGGCACAGATCGTTTATGTACACCAAGAACATGGTTGGACCGACTATACTACCTTGAGGAATACCGTAATTTGTTGTAAGGTTAGTACTGAGCCATTTTTCAATTTTTACTATCTGGTTCCTTTCTGTCAGATAGCTCTCAAACAGCTTTAGTGGCAAACCCCTCACTCCGATAACTTCCAGCTTATGTAATAGGTGTGGGATGGAGACTGTGTCAAAGGCTTTCGCCAGATCAAGGAAGATAGTTAGGCATTTTCTTTTCCCATCCAGGTTCCTTATGGTGGAATCCACTAGATCATGTACCGCATCGCATGTGGAAATGCCTCTACGGAAACCATATTGCGATGATGAGAGAAGATTGTTTTTTTCTAGGAAGCCAACTAGGCGACGATTTATGAGACGTTCCAAAATCTTAGATAATGTAGGTAAAATTGAGATTGGCCTGAAGTTGTTGACACAGTCTCTGTCACCACCCTTGTGGATAGGCTTAATAAGGGCGATTTTAAAAGCACGAGGAAACACACCTGTAGAAAATGAGAGGTTGCAGATGTGTGTGATCGGAGTGATGAGGAGATGCATGTAGCGTTTTAAGATGGTCGATGAGATATGGTCAACACCCACTGCACAGTTATCTTTTAACGATCTGATGATGTGATATATTTCGCATTCATCAACAGGCAGCATGACTAATGAATTCGTAGGACTAGAGACATTGGTATTTACATTAGAATTATATCGTTGTTGTAGAGAAATTTTAGCTGCTAGGTTCTTTCCGACGTCTGCGAAAAACTTATTTACATCATCGACGCTTTGTTGTGGGTGCTGTGAAGACAACAATGATGATGAGTGATCCAGTGTCTTTTTCCTGCCATTGATTACGTTTATGACCTCCCATAGTTTCTTCTTATTGTCTTTTGCGTTTTCTAATTCCTTCCTTTCGTAATTTCTTTTCGCTTTTTTAAGTAAGGATGTGCAAAAGTTTCTGTACCGTTTAAAGGACAATCTTAGAATGTCATTTTTTGGGTCACGTTTAAGCTTTTTGTAGAGATTGTCTCTGTGTCTCATGCAACGTAACAAACTTTTCGTCATCCAGGGCTTACTTATACGTTTTCTACTTGAAGTGTTACGTTGTTTCGAGTGGGTCTTTAAAGCCAATGATAGATAAGTTACGAGAATGTCGGTGGCCGTGTCAACGTCTTGACAGTCAAGTATCTGTTGGGGATTAAAACTATTCATTTCTACGTCTAGAGTTTCAAAGCAGATTCGCAGGCTGTGATTCGTGGCATAATCCTGTCGGGCTAATTTATTGATATTGAGCACGACACACTCGTGGTCCGTGATGGACGATTCAAAAATTAGACAGGTAGCATCTGCTTTCGTTTTAAGTATAATATGATCTAGGCACGTGCGGCCATGTGTTGGTGTTGTGTGGCCAGGGAGCATGCCCTGGCTGGCTAACATGTTGAGGTAGTCGAGGCTGCGTTTGTCTGGACTATTTGGGCTTATATCGATATTTATATCGCCACAAAGTATGATGTTCTGAAAACTCTTAAAGTTGCAAAGTAAATTATCTATTGATTGTGTAAAATTGTTTGTGTTTTGTTGGCTAGGGGGTCGATACAGGCCGATGATACAGACATCATTATTTATTTTTAGTACGAGACAGTTAGCGTCCGTAACTTGTGGTTCTTCGAATGAGACGCGCAAGTTCTTATGATAATACATAACTACTCCCTCATTTTGTGAACAATGTGTGCTGGTTGCGACGTAGTTGTAATTATCGATCTGTGGTATAAACTTTGCTGTGCGGAGCCAACATTCCGACAAAACTATAATGTCCCAAGATATATTAGACCGGTGTAGAAGTGTAATGAGTGACGGTGAGTTTCTGTTTATGCTGCGTATGTTCTGTGTAAGTATATTGTATGAGCGAGAATTGCTAGTAATATGATTTTTCAGGTCATCGATGTCACAGGTAATCGCTGTGGCCACTTGTACAGAATCCAGATTCAAGCCTAGGAATTCTATATCTTGCATCTTGCCTACTTTCTTAAGATAAATATATGTTTAAACATATTGTCACGGATTTCACCAATCACGTGACTTTTTCTCTCCTCCATCAAGATGAAAGAAGCTTCAATCTGGTAAGTACTTGACAACAGCGAATGGGCTATGACAATGTTAAAATCCTTCAATGACATGTGAAAATATGTATAAGATATACCTAGACACAATGTACGCTCGTCGGTAGTGTTGTGTGTAGAGTGTGTGGGTGTGGTGTGTGGGTGTTGTGTGTGGTGAGTGTCCAGTTGTTATAAGGTGTGTGGGGGTGCAAAATATAGTACACTGAAATGATTGAAAAACGATAAATAAATCAGCATGCATAAAAATACATAGTAGAAAATTGACCTTATTGTACGGATGCATTTGAATACTGCACAAATTAGTAAAAAATAAGGCTAGTCACAGTAAAAGTTTATCCAGAGCAGTTTCGTCGTTTATACGAATCGGGGCGGCTTCCTTTTGTTGCTTCACGTACACCTTTCCATGCAGAGTCCAGGCAGCGGCTAACTTTTGATTCTTAACATGCTCGCGAGCGACGTAGAAGACGCGTTTCATTTTTGTTGTTAGAAGTTCCGACATGAATATTGGACGCGGGGCTCCGGGGATATGGATGTGTTCTGTATTCAAAAGTGGTTCTCCGTTTTCTCGTCTACTTTTGTTAAACGACCTGTACTTGGTTATTAGAGCCTCTTTTTGAAGAGAAGATGTGAGGTCGACAACCAGTGTGTCAGATTTACCATGGTAGATGTCTCGTATTTCGGACTCCCCAATTGGGGTTTCAAGTCCTAATGTTGAAGCAAGGTTTTTGATTATGCCCGCCATCTTCGTCTTATTTGCGTTCTTTAAATTAGGCAAGTTACGGATTTCTACGGAAGTACTACGTAAGTGTTTTTCCTGAAAATCTAGATTATTTTCAAGCCTCAGGACTCTCAGGTTGTATTCATTGTTTTCTAGTTTAAGACTCTTAACTTCAGATTGTAACTCTTCGTTGCTGCGGGTTAACGTAGCTATTGAACTTAAGATGCTCTGGTTTTGGCTTATCACGGTGGCTAGCGCGTTTGATAAAAGATCGAATTTATTCTCGTTATCAACCTTCATATCTGACATGAGAGATTTTATTTCTGCCATTGGAGAACTTGGGTGGCAAGTCGACTCATTAAAGGTACGCTTCTGTACCCACAATATATACGCCCACAATATGTACCACGCTACAATATGTACCCACAGTATACACAAATTGTGCAATAAATCAATAGAAACCATTGCAGTGACAAGGTAATACAATTTGAGGTCTTATTGCAAAACGGCATAAATTAAAATAGGGGTTTATAAGATAAATCTATTGTTGAAGTCAGTTAGAATGTAGCGGGCAATAATAAAAAATCTATTGACACCTTATAGGAACATACGTAAATACCTACCAATCTCAAGTTAGAAAATCTGTCGCCAAAGCATCTAAGGTGTTCCGGCAGCTATCCTTGAGAGCCAGTTTCCATTCTAGGCCTAGCGTGCTTACCATCTTCGACCGCATTATCACTTACCAACAGGTGAGATAGTGGTCAAACGCTAGCCTATAAGATATTAAATAAAATACAGATATACATACATAAATAGATTGCTAAAATTATAACCCTTTCTTTTGTAGTCTGGTAGATAGATATTAGATAGAGACTTTATTGTTACACCACAAATAAAATTTATAATAATTTATACACGATAGCTTAAATTAAAGTGTTACAATGGGCGGTCTTATCGCTTAGAGCGCTCTCTATCAGGCAACCTTAATGTATATAAAACTATATATTTAAAACACGATTAATGGATTTTTCTATCAAACAAATTATGTGCTCTTTTTACAGTGGCCCTCCGGTGAAGGAAAAACATCGTTAAGAAACCAACAGCATGGTGGTAGGACACTATCTAGTGTTCGCCTGAATGGCAACTGGCTCTCAAGGATAGCTGCCAATAAAGAAAATAGGTATTAGTAGTAGTAGCACGGGCTCGAATACTTCAAATATTTTATGTTTTGGTACTATTAGTTACCTACTTGGACTGCATCGTAAGTCAAAGTCATAAGGGTTGTGTATGACTTGTGTGTTACATAATTTGATTGTTATAATCTTTGATATCTTCAAGATATGATTATGATATTTAGGCTCGTCACACATTTTGCGAAGTGCAGTTTTCGCAGAATATTGCTAACATAAATCGAAATAAAATCAAATATAAATTTCTCCCGTAGTCGCTCTAACGTTACTAGCCTTTAAGGAGGTTATCTGTTATGATCATTGATTTTAGATTTTATTAATCCTAAACTACTTAGCGAACCCTTTCTTTTTATTCAACTTATTCAACGAATGGGAATCCCCATTCGTTTTTTTTTTTTTTTTCGAAATTCTTTAACCAAACCGAATCGAAAATGTTCATGAAATAGGTTAACTTAGAGTTTTTGTTACAACTTGATACCTAAATATTTGCTGCCAAAAATATCAAAAAAAATTAATTGAATCGAAAAATAATAACAAACCTAAGGAATTAAAAAGTAAATATAACATAGGCGTATAAAGGTACGGCCACACCGCGGCATCCTGCGATCTGCGGGCGCGATCTCAGTACTTTTCAATTGATTTCTGATCGTATTTGGTATGAACCAGTAGGTACAAATACTACTGCGCTATCTGATCGCCACCTAGATCACGCACGCAGAACGCTGCGGTGTGTCCGTACCTTAAACCGGTGATTTGCAACCTCAAGGTTAGATATGTCAAAGTATCTATCAATTAGAAAAACGGGCCATCATAGTTGATTTTTATATTATTTTACTTTTAAAAGCATATTAGCAATATGGGTTGCACATCACTAATAATCAGCTAAATATGCCTAAGTCTGCAGTTATAATATTATTATATATAGTTGATTATATATTAGTCTGTACCTAAAATAACAAGTATATTAAATGTAAAGAATAATTTTAAATGTAGAAAATGTATGCTCTGCAACAGAACACGTGCGGTCAAAAGATTAAAGAAGAAATTCGCAGCTCGTTAAAATGCCGCGAAATGTTTAAAGCCCAAACGGTGGCGGCCATTTAAAAATATTTATTTTTCCTGCGGTAGGCGAGAATACGCTGAGTAATGAGCGCACAGTGAGTGTGAAAGTTTTTTTAGGTTGCATTGTGGTGGTGCTGTGTATTTTTAAGGTATTACACTTAACTACCTGTGCCCCGTGGCTTCGCCCGCGTTATAAACTACTTATGTTTATTTAAAACTTTTCTTTCATAAATACACAACAAAAAAATAATCAGCTAAATTAGTCCACCTGTTCTCATGTTATAGAGTGACCAAGGGATAATAAGGTTCATTTTTTTAAACCCGCCACCGCGGCCGCCACTGCAGAACGCAGCAGTGTAGCCGTTTCTTTAAAGTTACAAACATTAGTCTCAAATTGCAGTTCAGTGTAAACGCATATAGTAATAAGCGCAGCATAAAGTGATTCAAATATTTAGTTATTTCAGTGTTGAGAATAACTACTACATAACGAGTACACTGTGAGCGCACTTCTGAGATCTCTTTCTTGACTTGCCTTTACAGGTGGGTAAATACGAAAAAATTGCAGTTTCTGAGATATAGTTATCGCGGGTTTGAATCGTAATTATAAACCACCAACTATTCTACTCGCTATTTTTTGTTAGGGTTCCGTAGCCGAATGGCAAAAAACGGAACCCTTATAGATTCGTCATGTCTGTCTGTCTGTCTGTCCGTCCGTATGTCACAGCCATTTTATTCCAAAACTGTTAAGACTACAGAATTGAAACTTGGTAGGTAGATGTATTTTGTGAACCGCTTTCCGATTTTTATACAAAAATAATAAAATATAAAAGTTTAAGAGGGGCATCCCATACATGGAACTAAAACAAAAAAAAAATTCTTTAAACCTATACTTGTGGGAAGTCTATGGATAGGTCTTTGAAAATGACGCTGAGGTTCCTACAACCATTTTTTCTCAAAGTCAATCATTTGAAAGATAGGCGCGTCTAAAGTGGTAAAATGTGTGTCCCCCCCCCCCCCCTCTAACTTTTAAAGTATGGGAGTGAAATATCTACAAAAAATATATGCTGTAGATCTTAATAAAAACTAACAACGAAAATTGGTTTCAACGAGATAAAATCAGCAGTTTTAAAGATATGGAGACCGCAAAGATAACTTTGTTTTTCTTACAAACACTATGAAAAACAAAGTTAATTTTGTAGTTGCGAAAAATCATAGTTATGGAATACTTAACTGTGTTACGGAACCCTACGAGTGCGAGTCCGACTTGCACTTGGCCAGTTTTTTTTTGTTGTCGACTCTCTCGACCTAGGTTTCGTACATGTTGCATTTCCTCAAGAGTTTAAGCAGCAAGGACATAACGCATTCAGCCCCTGATTCTCAATCATTCGAAAAGCTATTCGGATTAGGAAGCTTCATTTTTTATTTTAAATATTGATAAATCTGTGAGCTATTTTGTCGCGGAAACCTTTCCAATCAGAATCACTGATTTTTTCGAATTGAAATATCAAAAATAACTGAACGGAGCACTGTGAATTGCAAAGATCGAAGTCGAAGTAAAGGCAGTTTCCGAATCTAAAATCCGAAAATCGAGGTCTCGAATGATTGGGAATAACCGTGCAGTAGTTATCACGACCGTGCTGCAAAAACTCCCAATTAAATGCATCAGACATGCAGGAAACCTAGGTCAAGATAGTCGTCAAGATAGTCGTCAAGATAGTCGTCAACAAATAGTAGTGAGTATAATAGTTGTTTTTTTTATAATTTATAGTCTAGCGGTTGACCACTATCTCACCTGTTGGTAAGTGATGATGCGGTCGAAGATGGTAAGCACGCTAGGCCTAGAATGGGAACTGGCTCTCAAGGATAGCTGCCGGAACACATTAGAAGTTTGGCGACAGATTTTCTATCTTGAGGGTGGTATCTGGCCAAGCGGGCACTAGATAGTGTCCTACCACCATGCGGGGGTTGTTGGTTTCTTAACGATGTTTTTCCATCACCGGAGGGTCACTGTGAGAAACGTACATAATTTTTTCGATAAATAAATCCATTGGTGCACGGCGTGGTTTGAACTCGGTACCACGGCATCAAAGCCGACCGTTCTCCCGATTACGCCACCGGGCCCTCAATCAGGTAGTTCATAATCACGGTTTTGATCATCGGATATGTGATTTGACACTGAATCGGATTATTATTTCGAAATATAATAAAAAACTATTATCCTATTATAATCAACATCTTTGTATACAAATGGTTTATTTTATTACCTTTGAAAGTTTTTTTCTAACAGCAAAAGTTACCTTAAGTAAAAAATAACGACGCCGCAAGAAAAAGGTAAGGAGATCCATTAAAAACTTTGGAAAACAACAATGTCTTTAAGACATTCTAACTATAGCGAAACTGAGTCAATTCAATCAAACTTGGTGCTTTTTGGCGCTTAGAGAGTCGCTTAAAAGTTACAGCTCATCTTTATTACCGGTACGAATATTTGAAGAAATCCAATGTATTTTTGTACAGGAAAATAACATTTCGGTTCTTTTAAAAATATTATGACACTAAATAGTGCTGTGCATCTATGCTGATGTGCTTTACTTCAATTTTATAGATAACAACATAGCTTCTAGCACTTGTAGTAGTTAGTAATTTACAACCCTATATTAGAACGTAGCGTTATACGCTTGTAACGTAACTGCTCCACAGACAAAATTCAACTTCTGTTTTTATTCACGCTAACGCAACTTCAAAATGTATGGGAATGACATTTATTTTTCCAAAACAAAGTCGTCATTTCCATTTAATATAAATTTTGATGTTGCGTTAACGTGAATTAAAACAGAAATTGGAATTTATTCAAAGTCAAAGTCAAAGTCAAAGCATTTATTCAGTATATGGGCAAATTAAAAATTAGCACTTACACACGTCAAATAACATTAAATAGATCATATTCAACAAAAAATATAGATATAACAGAAACATAACGCTTTGAATTTACAAAAAAAAAAACAAAGGTATTTAGGGGGCCTGTAGCGCTTGCAACGTAGGCTGTAGCACTCATAGCGTAGCTCGTAGCACTCGTAGCGTGTCTTCTAGAACATCCTGTAGTCCTCAGGATTGCGTAGCAATAGCAATGTGTTAATATTTTGTTAAGTATGCAGTTTTTTGTCGTGGAAGTGGAAATACGGTTTAATAGCTGTACTGATAATATGTGGAATGAGCTTTATCTCGACATCCTCCCGCAAATAAACAATCTGAGCTTCAAAAGGAAGGTTAATACGGTCCTTCTTTATCAGGGAAAGGAGTAAAGTACCGGTATCTGGTAATGCTGGTGTGAGTATGCGGCAGTAACTAACTACTGTCAGATGGACCTTTTACTAGTTTACTACTCGTTTATTAAAAAACTATCAGTAATTTAGTTATAACCTTTATATATTACCGTATACTACAACTAATTAACCGACTTCATTTTAACAATTCTGCTTCCAAACGTGACATGGCCTAGAATAACTAGTCCCAAGGTCTATAGTAATTGCGACATTTTTTTTTAAACCAGTAAACACCCTTATTCTGGGTAACATTAACCGATAACTAACTTTTGGCGAGATTAACCCTGACAATATTAGCATAGGTACCAGTGAGAAGTAATTTTAACTGTTTTAAACATTACCTTCCCACTGCTGGGCAAGGCCTGCCTTCATTATTTATACTGACTTCTGCCACGATGCCCAATTGTAGTTAAAACGTGTTGAGTTCAGTTTTGAGTTTTACTGTACTATGCTTCTACCACATGAGTAAACCGTTTCTTTACTCTTGTGCTTCTACGTTACTTTCTGTGTTAAAGTAAAATTAAAAGAAAATGTAACTATTTATTGATCAAATAGAACGAGATGTTTTCACAAATTGTATGATGTTAGATGTAGAATGCAAATGTATCCGGGCCAGTTCGTAGTTAGGAATTTTGATGTTATTTTGTGAGGTAAATAAAAAGAATATGTAAACTTTTTTTTTATTTCATTGATACAACCCTTTACTGTATTGAGCGCGCGCCGGTACATCGCGCGCTGATCGAAGTAATAACAACGCTTGGTCGAGCGCCTTAGACACATTTTTGCTTGTATTGTCTGAAATAAACGTTAGTATTGTGTTTTTGTAGGGGAGTGAAATATCTGTGACTAAGTAACTATTATTTAATCTGTGTCCGGGCTCCCAAAATACAGGCATAGCCGAGTTTGGGGCCCAATTTAAACTACTTTATGTATATGTCTACTTATACCAATTAAATTTAATTTCAGATCGTCCTGAAATTGATTTTATTCTGTCGGTTTAAAATATTTATATTTACAGAATATAACTAAAAAAAAATATTTTTTTATACCATATAGGCTAGCGTTTTACCATTATCTCACCTGTTGGTAAGTGATGATGCGGTCGAGGATGGTAGCACGCTAGGCCTAGAATGGGAACTGGCTCTCAAGGAAAGCTACCGGAACACATCAGATGCTTGGCGACAGATTTTCTAGCTTGAGAGTAGTAGCTGGCTAGACGGACACAACATAATGTCTTAACGACTTCTTGTGGATTTCTTAACAATGTTTTTTCCTTCACCGGAGGGTCACTGTGAATAGCGCTTATATATTTATCGATAGAACAATTCATTGATGCACGACAGGGATCCAACTCGGCACCTCTGGCGTCAAAGCCGACCACTCTCCCACTGCACCACTGGGCCTTTAAAATCAACTTAATAATACAATTTGAGCAGTTTCCGCCAGAAGCCTGGCTTTTATGTTTATATGGACAGGGATCGTCACTCAAGTTCGGTAAATTCCCTGCTGGCTTACCAGCATTAACTGTGCTAGAGTCCCTTCTAAACAGGATTTCAAGGAAGCCTTTGGGACCAAAATCCTCTCAAAAAGATTGCAATGTTAATTAAAACCTGGAAAAATGCGGCCTCAGAATTGTCAGATATTTTGACGGTCCTGGAATGACCTTTGTAAGTGTTTTATGTGGCTAGGGTGGATTTATCCTTTTTAACCGACCGCACAAAAAAAAGAGGACGTTCTCAATTCTGGAAAAATATTTTTTGTTTGAGAGATTATGTCCCCTGTTCGGTCCCATTCAAATTTTATCGAGATCTCTTAATCATCTCCGGAGATATGAGGATAAACAATATAAACAAATTTGATACCTCGATGACAAGATTATGGCTAGTATATATTTTTACTATCGCGGCATGTGAAGTCGGTTTTTTTTTGTACGGTCATAAATTATTTATAAGGTGTCGTATACCTTCGTATTAAAATTGAGGCCCCTAATACTAAGCCTACAATGTTTGTATGATCAAAAAACCGACCAAGTGCGTGTCGGGCCACGCGCAGTGTAGGTGATTGTAAAACTGTGGAGTAGGGTTCCGTAGTAGTTATAATAATATTTTATATAATTATTTTTACATAAGCATTTTAAAATAATATATTTCATGCTTTACCTATTGTTTTACTTTACTTTTTATTGTAAATTGTCTTCTACACTGTCGCCTATAAAACTACTTTTTTCCACGAAATGTAATACAAACCCTAGATTGTTATACCTCGTTGGATAGCTGATGAACCGTAGATATTTTAAAAAACATCTGCCGAACAAGTGCCATAACATTTTTTTTTTATATTCCTTAGAGAAAAATAAACTTGCTAATATTTTTTTTAATTTCTTAACTTTCACTTGTCTACTACGGTCTATTCAACTAACTTATGCACTATTTTGATTATTAACGCGTTAAAGCATTTTATTACACAAGTAAAAATGCAACAACAATAATAATAAGACATGTAAAAAAAACACAAATCAATGTAGTAGCCTAAAAATCGGCAAATTTCGAAAAAAAAAAGTCGTATATCTCGAAAAGGGTTAAGTTTAGGGTGGGGTGTTTCATAGAGAAATAAGTCAGAAATGACGGGTACTCCACGCCCTTCACGGATCTAGCACGACTTCTCCTGTAACCCTGTATAAGAGATAAGCTTTTTAATAATTTAAGATAGTTTAAAAAACTAAACGAACCAACTTCAATAGTCATTTTCGGCACCAAGTTTGAGGTGTTTATCTCCATATGTCTGAAGATACTAAACATATTTCAATGAAATTTCAATAAGACCACCTGGTGCATCCAGTGACCGCATGATGGTAGGACACTATTTAGTGTCCGCCTGGCCAGCTACCACCCTCTAGTTAGAAAATCTGTCGCCAAACATCTAATGTGTTCCGGTAGCTATCCTTGAGAGCCAGTTCCCATTCTAGGCCAAGCGTGCTTACCATCTTTGACCGCATCATCACTTACCAGGTGAGAGAGTAGTCAAACGTTAGCCTATGAGATATAAAAAAATATCTTCAAACAAAAACAGAGTTTTCCAAATTAGTTCCGACGTCTTCGAGTAAATATGTGAACATAGATAAAATAAACTGGCTAAGTGCAAGTCGGACTTGCACTCGTAGGGTTCCGATTCCGTACCACACTACAATATTTTATAAAATCGAGCAAAAAAATGCTGAAAGAAATAACGTAATAAGTTGATAAATCGATCTAGCTAGGTTTTCATTTTCAGAAAATGTTGTTTTATCCCTGTTTTCAGGTAATGAAAAACTTCTACAATATAATTAGAACATGAAGGTAAATTTCGCCATACTTACATTGTTATGATAGCTCAGTGGAGGATCGATCGGATGGCGATCAGAAGGACCCGATTCGAGTCCAGACGAGATGATTAATATTTCCAAGTTTTTTTCTTTTGTGAGAGAATTATTGGGAGCTAAAACTTTACATAAAACACGATTTACCAAAAAATAAATAAAAATTGCGACCAAAGCTCGGTCATCCAAATATTACTATATTATATTATATTGGATTATATTAACGTGTCAATTCCAAACATTTATTAAAACAGGAGCAGGAGAACGCCATCTTACGAACATCTAACGCCAACTAAGTGAAAGTGAACAGGTAATTAATATAATTGATACAGTCAAACGTTCATAGATGGCGTTATAGTAAAATGCCGAAATAACACGTTTATTGTAAGGGGGCCCCCTTTACATTTTAACTTTATTCTGTTTTTAGTATTTGTTGTTATAGCGGCAACAGAAATACATCATCTGTGAAAATTTCAACTGTCTAACTAAACAAATAGGTAATTAATATAATTAATACAGTCAAACGTTCATAGATGGCGTAAAATGCCGAAAAAAAAGTTTCTTGTATGGGAACCCCTTTCATTTTTAACTTTATTCTGTTTTTAGTATTTGTTGTTATAGCGGCAACAGAAATACATAATCTGTGAAAATTTTAACTGTCTAACTATCACAGTTCATGAAATACAGCCTGGTGGCAGACGGACAGATAGACAGACAGACAGACGGACAGCGGAGTCTCAGTAATAGGGTTCCGTTGGTACCCTTTGGGTTCGGAACCCTAAAAAACCGAGGCTCCTTTTTCTTGAAGTCGGTTTAAAATAGAACACGTCCACCGGTAAATTTTATCGGGTTTAGAGCAGACGTGACCAGTCCGGCAGAAACATCCAAGATACAGCAAAAGTGAACTTTGACACCGTTACATTTTACATCCCCGCATCCCACATATAAAACAAATTCCAAAATCGGGTCCCACAATAACAAGAACTCTTTACGGTAATGCTACCGAATAAAAACCCCTTTTGTCTTTTATTTACAAAGGAAAAGATAAAGATATGACATCTGAATAAAGGAATTCCGAATGGTCGTGTCAGAATGAATTCCGTAGGAATTTTACCGAGATTACGAAAGGCGATGACTTTTTTCTCTCCGCTTTTACGCAAGATCGGTGATATCGTTTTATGTATACTGGGCACGCCCTGCAAATCTGTTTGCATATTTGTAATCATAAAGATTTTTTATTTAAATATTGTTTAACATCATTAAATATAATTTATTTTAATAAAACATAGTTATCAATAATTATAATTTTTCATCAATTATCACAAAAAGAAGGGGTGTTTGTAAGTTTGGCGTGTATATCTGTGTTTCTGCTGTGGCATTGTAGCGCCTAAACAGATGCAACAATTTTGATTTAGTTTATTTGTTTGATAGTTGGTTTATTCGAGAATGTTCTTAGCTTTTATTCAAGAAAATCCGTTCTGCCGTTTTAAGACGAGCTTTTTTCTAGATGTTGACTAGATGGAAATCAACTTTCATAGATCTGATCAACTTGAAATCGGTTTTCTCTTATTTCAATGACATTGTCAGAATATAGTAGCATAGACCTGATGTTAGGGTATCTCCTAGAATCTATAGAGTACTCGACCCCTAACCCACTTACAGCAGAAATGTAGAGTTTGGGCTCATTGGAATGGTCTCAATAAACAGATTATAAATAGACTTCTTAGAATAATTCTGACGTCGTTTACGTCAGAATTATTCTGACATTGGATGACAGCTGAATGGTTCATTACTTTTTTTTCTAATTCAAAGCGTTAAATTCTGCTTTTGCTATGTTTACTTGATAATTGGTTTATGATTTATTTTATGATTTTGACGTGTATATGTGCGTATATTTATACTGCCTACATACTGAATAAATGCTTTGATTCTTGATTCTTTGAGATCAGTCGGGGTGGTTTTAAATTTTGAATTTAAATATTATATCGTAAGACCAGTTTAGGTTAGTGGCAGTGGGCTGGTCATATCTGCCGCAGGACTGATAACCGTTGGGGTAGACTTGTCCTTGAGTAGAGACCGTGAATCGGCAAACGTAGCGTAAGACGTCCTGTGACCAGGTGGAGCGACGACATACGCGAAACGGTGGGCAGTGACTGGAAAATAAGAGCCGAAGATCGGGCTCAGTGGCGCACCTTGGGAGAGGCCTACGTCCAGGAGTGGACAGACACCGGCTGATGATGATGAAGACCAGTTTAGGACTGAGTTGTGCGTCCGATGTAGTATGTGGCATCGATGTAGAAATAGTGGTCAAACGCTAGACTATTAAATATTTAAAAAAAACTTGGTAAAGTTTGTTAATGTTATACTTAGCGTAGGTATGCGTATAACGCGTAGTAAGTTTTAAATTCGTGTTTGGCTAGCTAATTAAATTTACTTACCAGTTGGTCTAGTGGTTTGTGAGCCTATCCATGAAACTAAACGGGGGTTCGATTCCCACACGGGACAATTCTTTGTGTGATCTACAAACAATTGTTTCCAGTCTGGGTGTAATTGTGTCCGTAATTTTTTTTTTTTGTATCTTATAGGCTAGCGTTTGACCACTATCTCACCTGTTGGTAAGTGATGATGCGGTCGAAGATGGTAAGCACGCTAGGCCTAGAATGGGAACTGGCTCGCAAGGATAGCTGCCGGAACACATTAGATGTTTGGCGACAGATTTTCTAACTTGAGGGTGGTAGCTGGCCAGGCGGACACTAGATAGTGTCCTACCCCACCGTGCGGGGGTTTTTGGTTTCTTAACGATGTTTTCCTTCACCGGAGGGCCACTGTGAAAGCGCACATAAATTTTTCGATGGAAAAATCCATTGGTGCAAGGCGGTTTGAACTCGGTACCACGGCATCAAAGCCGACCGTTCTGCCGATTACGCCAACGGGCCCTCAAAATATTTGCAAAGTCCCTCGCAACGCAGGATTTAATGCGGGGAGTTGTCCTCAAAACATAAATTTAATGTATTTTATTCATTTCTTCATATATATTCACTCTCGTCATATTTAAATTTTTGGGTCATGACTTTTCTGTAAGCATCATCATTTTACTTCGGTATGTACACTCCATTCGATATGTATTTGTACACCTAACTTTATTATACCTGCCAGTAAGTATGAAGTAGCAATGTCCCGAACCGAAAAAAAACCGAACGAACGATAGTTCCCGTCTTTAATGGGGCTGCACGCAAAATATCTCAAACTAATTATACTGATATGATCAAACATGGTCGGTTATACACTTTTCCATTGCGGTTAGTTAAAATAAATAGTTACAAAGAAATTGTTTTTAAACGAGATACAATCAGGGTACATTTACATAAATGCTAGTGCATACATTTGTTCATGAGAGTGATGACTTTAGATTTTATAGAAGCCACTGACCGTTTAGAATTTTATAAAGAAAATGACCAGGGGCCTTATTCAGTATGACCATTTTAATGTCTTACCGTGCCGTGTTACGTTATCTCCGCGTTATGGTATTCTCTATGCCAATTAAAACGCGATAGGGTAAGGTTATGAGCGCGTTTTAAGCTGTCAAAATATCGTGACATATGAGGACGTGTAACGCGCGCGTTTCGTATAATTTATCTATCGTGTGGCATACAGAATACAATTTTTCCATAACGTGACGTGGCGCGTTAAGGAACGCGTTACCTCATTGGTCATACTGAATAAGGCCCCTGTCGTCTTGTAATACTATTCGAGTACATATTTATACGCAAAAATAATATTAGTTTATAAAAAGGTGTATACTAAAGAACATTTATGGTTGATTTAATCCCAATTCGCCTGTTCGAGCATAGTGTAAATATATTCTGTACTAATTTCAACTAAAAATTGCAGTATATAATGTTATATCGAATACACTTACTACATACAACATGACACTCATGTTTATTTTGTCTAATTAATTGTTGTTTGTGTTATTTATGTCATTTTTTCTTCTCAACTAATAATAATTTTTAATATTTTATTTTTATGTACTTTAATTTTACTCGTAATTCTCGATTTGCATATATTGCTATTTTTTCTGTTTAAATGTAATCAATGCAATGACTGTCAACATATGTATGTTATTATTGTTATATACCGGCTGTAATTCACGTATCTTTAGTCGAATTTTCTCGACCTAGGTTTCGAGCAAGTCAGTCGCTCTTCCTCGGGAGTGAGGTCGCGATGTTCACTGGTTCACAGTATCGCGATGTTCACTGTGAACCAGTGAACATCGCGATCTCACCGCGTGTATCACCAGTATATATGTTAATAGGACTGAATGGAATGTAGGATACTTTAAACTTTGGCAAACTCGCGGAATGCAGTTAATATGCGACATTAGGACAGTTGCGGAATAATTGATAATTTAAAAACTAAAACAACCGACTTACATGCCCCGCGAGTCAGTTTCAGTAGCGAGCTTGAGACGTTATCGTCATATCATTAGATATACTTATCAGATCTCGATTAAATTGCAATGGGATAACCTCGGAAATGTACCCTACCGATTAAAAAATGAATCATTCAAATCGGTTCACAATTGACGGAGTAATCGCGTAACATACATATATAAAAAAAAACCTCCTCCTTTTTGAAAGTCGGTTGAAAGTATCAGCTTCCAGCTTAATGTCGTTCCACTTCCCGAAAAACACATCTACGCCTGTATATGTCACTTTCAAAGTTGTCAAACACGTGAGCTAGTGGCATTGATCTGGTAGAGATTGCTCTAAGCGATAAGACCGCCCATTGTACTACCGATTTCTTATGTATATTCTGTCACTTTTGTTTTTTTCTTGATGTGCAATAAATAATTATTCATTCATTCATTATAATTTTGTCCAATAAAAATTAGATAATGGATAATGAGGTCAAGTATAAAAAAAGGATTTGTTTATCTTCTCCGAAATAAAAGATTGTATTAGGAGGACAGAACGGCGTTTCAAAGTAAACATCTTTTAAGTTCACCTAACATGCGACTACTCGTAAAACATTATAAGGTCTAGAAGCCTGACATTTGAAGGCCTAGGTAAACGCGTAAACCGTCTTCTATACACTTAGGGTAATGTTCACCCTTTTGCAATATTGCTTCGCCACTTTGTTGGACTATATCGAGATATATTTTATGTCAGTTTTTATAGAAGCCTTCAGGGCGCTACTATAAATACTCGTTTGCACTTTCGAATGAAGGTCAACATATAAACCAACGGTAACGGGCATTGAGGGCCTGAGTTTTCGGAAAGGGATTTTTGCATTTGTTTTTTTTTTCGCAGAACGAAACTTAATCTCATATCATCTTCATCTCAGATAAAACACGGTTAAAACACCCTTGAATTAAGACGGATTATCTCTTTGGTAGAGTATATTTTAAACGTGCTTATGGTGTGCAGGTTTATTGCTGGGCCGGATACCAATAGCTGTTCCTGACAATTATGTCAGTGCCGGTCTGAGCTGAGCCGCCTAGCTAAATTTTAACGTGATCTGCGGTTGCTCAATAGTGTGTTACATCAACCTATATATCCAGATGTGTTCCAGTGCACACAAGTTGAAATTCACGAAATTCTAAGTGTTTTTGTAGTCTCATTTGTGAAATGGAGAGATTTTAATTTTTATGTAAATGTTGATTCTTTTGTTTTTTATATTGTCTAATTTTTAGGGTTCCGTAGTCGAATGGCAAAAAACGGAACCCTTATAGATTCGCCATGTCTGTCTGTCTGTCCGTCCGTATGTCACAGTCATTTTATTCCGAAACTATTAGGACTACAGAATTGAAACTTGGTAGGTAGATGTATTCTGTAAACCGCTTTCCGATTTTTGTACAAAAATAATAAATATAAAAGTTTAAGGGGGGGCATCCCATACATGGAACTGGAACAAAAAAAAAATGTTTTTTCTTCAAACCTATACGTGTTAGGTTGTCTATGAATAAGTCTTCAAAAATGACATTGAGGTTTCTAAAATATTTTTTTCTCAAAGTCAATCATTTAAAAGATAGGTGCGTCTAAAGTGGTAAAATGTGTGCCCGCCCCCCCTCTCCTCTCTAACTTCTAAAGTAAGGGAGTGAAAAATCTAGAAAAAATATATTCAACTCAAATAAACTCAATAAAAACTTTCAACGAAAATTGGTTTGAACGAGATACATTTAGCAGTTGTTGAGATATAGCGACCGCAAGTATAACTTTGTTTTTCATACACACACTATGAAAAACAGTTATTTTTTTAGTTGCGAAAAATCATAGTTATAGAATACTCTACTGTGTTACGGAACCCTACGAGTGCAAGTCCGACTTGCACTTGGCCAGTTTTTTTTATATTTTATGTATTTTATTTTTATATGAATTTAGTTTTAAGGACTTGGATAGGTAAATTGGACAACTGCTAATGCTCATCCAAAGTGTGATAAATAGAATTAAAAAAAAACATTTGTTTTTTTTTGTTCTATGAAATAAATTTTACTATAAACATTTTCCGAAGTAAAACACCGTGATGTCTACAGATATTGACATTGTCTAGCTATAAGAATAAAATGTATTTTAAAAGAGAACTTTAGTATATTTTTTATTTATAATAATTATTTGTGAAATAAACTTTTTTTTTTTCTATTTCAAGAATGAATACCTATATTTTTATATTTCTTAAATAATAGGTTAGAGATACACTGTTTATAACTTACACATTATGATATCGAAAATAATATAATAAATTGTTAAACACAATCCAAAATTTCATCGTACCGGCGGGACTTGAACCCGCACCCCCCGGATTACACGTCCAGGTGCTCTGCCAATTAAGCCACGGTTCGATCCATCGATACGACGAAGTGGATTGCATTTGTTAACCCAATTATGCATTGGTTCGAGTCCCGTCCGTACGATGAAATTTTGGAATGTGTTTAACAATTTACAAAAATATAAAGATGTGACACTTCAAAAAAACATAATAAATAATATAGTATTTAATCTTACGACGTTTAATAACAGTATATATTACATTAAAAACAATTAATAATAAAGACTTATTAATATTAATTGTAGAACATTCTAAAGAACAGTTTCCGTTCAGCCTATGATTTATTGAGTACCCACCACAGTGAGGAGTGGAATCAACCCCACAGTAGGGGGTAGAAACTAATGATCCACTAAGTACGGCGGAGTGGGTTCATTCTTAAACGGATTGTGGGTTGAAAGGTTAAGTGGATTTACATAAGATTGAGATATATATCAGTATACTTTTTTATTTATTTATTAACGGACGTCACAAAAAGGAGGAGGTTCTCAATTAGTCGGAACCTTTTTTTATCTATGTTTACTGATTACTCGAAGATGCCTGAACCGATTTGGTAAATTCTTTTTTTGTTTCAAAGGGTACCCTTCCCAGGTGGTCTCATTTAAATATTAACGAAATCGGCCGAGCCATTTTTAATATATCAACATTTGTATTACGACGCATTTACTTATCTCGACAACTTACTACTTGGCTGGCACTGTACTTACTCGCACAGATTATGTAATAGTTACTACGTCTATTGGCTGCTTGACTAGCGCGATCTTTGAAGTCGGTTATTTTAGTTTTTAAATGATTTAAATGATTTATTCATTTAATTCATCAATATAGTATAATATTTATATATATTACTAGCCATATATGAATGTACATATTATACACACGTATAAATATAGACCAGGTCGACTTACCCAATAAAAATAACCGAGTTCCTAAATCAGTTCAGGAATCTAGGACAAATAGAAAAAAGAGAAGAAATGGAGAGATCGCATCAAGCAATAATTTCTCATAAACCCTGGCAAACTATGTTCCCAGAAAATAACATACGCAATGCCGAATAGATCCAAATAACTAGTTCTTCCAAATCCTGATTTATCTCGTAACAGGGTGTATTTACAGTCAAATTGGCCCTGTATTTTTACAGGGCTTGAGAGAGAATAAGGAGCGCGCGCAAAAAGGTTTTCCATAGAAGATATCCTCATAATGATTTTGGGGACACATGGGCGTTGAAGTTCATGAATATTATATGAATTTATTTAACTAAGAAATGATGATCCTACAAAGGCTAAATGTTGATACGCCGTATTTGGGTTAAATTTGACATTACGCGTTCACATTTCAATGGAGTACTTTTTGATGATTATGACTTCGCATTGCATTTAAAAAAATATTTAAACAGATCGATTTGGTAGTTCCAACTAATAGAAAAGAAAATATAGTAAATAAAAAAATAAAAAAGAGTTTCCTCAAAAATTCTTGTTTAGGTAAATTTTTACAAGACCGTTAAAGGTATTTTAAAAAAATAACACATAAAGTGCATATTGTTGGTAAGGTTCTTATCTACGGATATTTTTATGAGATTGGAACTTGCTATGCTCGATGCTTTATATGCAATGCGAAGTTGAACCTTCAGTATGATTTAATCTGTTTTGGTATGTTTGATGGCTCATTACTTTTATGTGGTAACTATCAGCACCAAATTTAAATTTCAAAAGAATTTATAAATATTTGAGTTAGAAAGCCTTCTTAGTATTTTTAGATTTTGGGCGCGCCATGGCTATGAGCGAAGCTTCAACTACTCATGTTTCCAAAGTTCACGAAAGATTTTCAAATTTCAATACACTAATTACTATTTAACGCACTTTACATCGATACCTCACTTAAAACTGTAGCATAATATTGAACAAAGTTATCTGCGTTTGAAATTATTTTCACAATTTTTCTTTCTAAAAAGCCACTTGTATGCGATGGTCGATGACTAACAACTTGTGACGTCACTATCGTATACGACCTCAATTAGTGTTTGTGTGATTTTTTCGGAACTTTTTTCTAGCTATAGACACCTGTGGCTTGGTGGTCGGACCACGAGCGGCTGAAGAATCGCGCGTACACACATATTTGGTGTTGGTTTTCGTCAGCGATCCGGCCGACCGAGTGTGGAAGATTGTTCCTAAATATGAATCCTGTCAGTTATGTCAAATTATGTCAAATTTGCATGGTGATAGGACACTATCTAGTGTCCGCCTGGCTTGCTAACACCTTTAAGTTAGAAAATCTGTCGCCAAACATCGAATGTGCTTCAGCAGCTATCCTTGAGAGCCAGTTCCCATTCTAGGCTAAGCGTGCTTACCATCTTCGACCACATCATCACTTACCAACAGGTGAGATAGTGGTCTATAAGATAATAAATAAAAAAGTGTCATATCAGAAAAGACATGGTCAATACGTAGCTTGGGATTTACTAACGGTGTTTCATTAGTACCTAGGAAGGGTAGAGTACACACATTTTTCGATGAGAACAAACATTGGAGAAAGACTTTCTTTGTTCTCTTATCTTCCAGATTAGAAGACGCGGTATTACTAAAAAGATCTATTGCTCTAATGTTTTATTTGGTGTATACTTCGAGCATTTACCAATGGAGATGTTAACGCAAGGCGTACCCCTCTGCTGGCCATATAGCCATTATTGGCCATATAAGCGTGCGTAACTATGCTGTATTTTTAATACTGTGTGCGTGTTTCAAGCTAGTGTGCGGGATCGTTAAAGTGAGTGAATTGTGTATGTGCAATGCGTGTTTACCTCGTCCACCGTAAGTATCGGCAGAAGAAAATGTTTGCAGATTACAACGTTAACATCTCCATTGGTATATGCTCGAAGGGTGTATAAATTAAAATTATAACAACATTTTTTAAATCCCTTTATATTTGTGTAGCTTTGAATTTGTATTGAATCTAAACTAAATCCATTTTTATTTTTCAGGTATAACTCCCGATTATGGTCATGTAAGTTTACTTTCTAAACATATTAACTGCAAGAGTACTGTAAAATAACTTCAAATGTAAAAGTATTTATTACAAAGTATAGTATATTGAAGTTAGTGTATGGTATTAAAAAAGTATCGTGACTTTTTATTTTGAGAAAAACAATCACACAAGTCAATAAATGAATCACGCATTAGGATCAATCATCAGGTGTAAAGTGACCATGTGGACCGATTATTATTTAGTTTGAAAACTTTATAGAGCGTACTTGTTGGGGCTCGATTCGAGCATAATAACTTCAGCTATAAAAAAGCCGATATCAGTCCACTGGGCGTAGGCCTCTCTCAGCCTATCAGATTTTTTGCATGTCATAAGTTTTTTGAAGTGAAAATTCTTACTTTAGCAGCGTTAACTTTTTTGGGATGGGTAAAAAATGTTAAATTTCGCCGACACGCGTCAGGACACGTGTCGAAATAAGACGGAGGGAGAGTAGACCAAATGCACAACGTTAATGTTCAAGTTTTCACTTCTGCCGGCACTCCCGGAGTGCAACCCGTTTTTTAGGCAGACGTCATTACATATCATCCAGGTGAATTAATTGTAGGTCCTGATACTCAATATCATAAAAAGCCCAATCTTCAACTATCGATGTGAGCCTAAGAGCGCGTTACAACTTTTTCATAACAATAATTGAGTTTCTATCCCATAGTGAGACACAATTGACCTATAAACTGAATTATATATATAGTGCGTGCACAGAAAAATACCATCAAAGTTCTTCGTCCTCAAGTCCCGTGTGTATCTACAATACATTTCGTCGCAACTTTATCCCGGCGATATGAAACTCTGCTATTCGGCGACACGACCGTATTACGCTTTCTTCATTTGATGTTTTATTTCCGATGGTTACGATTTGTAAAGGCAGTATGAGCTGTTTTATCTTATAGGCTAGCGTTTTGACCAAAATCTCATCTGGTGGTAGGCGTGATGTGGTCAAAGATGATGAACACGCTAGGCCTAGAATACTCTGACTCTCGAGGGCTGTGTGCTGCCGGAACACCGGAAGGTTATGACGACAGATTTTCGTCTTGATGGTTGTGGGCTACTTTTTTTGGTAGCAAGTTACGCTGAACATCGATATAACATGCACATACCACCTGTAGTCAGCTTTTTAGAGAAACAAACGGAGGTGGTCATTGTTGCCTTCCTGTGTGTGTCTTAGACCTTAATCTACCCTATCCGTTAGCTCTGGGTAGTGATAATGGGTAACCAATGGTGGCCACAGAAAGCTAAAAACCACACTCAGGACAAAGCTACGTCGCCGATCAGTTCGGTGAGATCCGGCATAATGTTAAATAAATAATAATACAAAACATGTGTTTATTGCCATTACAGAAAAAATAGGATACAGACATACATTATTTTAACTATATATAACATTAAGTACAAACAAAAACAAATTAATAGTTTTATAAATTAAATTGGCAAAAGGAGCAAATTCAGCATTTGCTGCGTGCACAATTTGTTGCGCAGGCAGCGCTGGTTTACAATTTGCCCTGTGCTCGGACAGGGTTCTTCGCCGAGAGATATTGTTTGTGCGGCGGATTATAATAATCATTGGAGCAAGCAAATATGGAAGTTGGTTTGAAACTACGTTTAGCAGATTGGACTAAAGAAAGTTTGTTCGGCGCCTCGTTTCCGGACAGTCTTTCATTTCAAGCTAAGCATGATTATATCTTAAACCGCGACCTCACTTAACATCAGGTGAGATAGTGGTCAAGTTCTTGTATGACTCTCTTTCTCTCTCTCTCTCTCTCTCTCTCTCTGTCTCTCTATCAAGAACTCGTTTTCGATAATAGCTTCCATATTTTAGTAAATTGTTAAACGCAATCCGAAATTTCATCGTACCGACGGGACTCGAACCCGCACCCCCCGGATTACACGTCCAGGTGCTCTGCCAATTAAGCCACGGTTTGATACATCGATACGACGAAATTAGTGGATTGCATTTGTTAAACCAATTATGCATTGGTGCCGCCATCTATGATGATCTTCCATATTAATACAATTCAAAATTTATCCAATCCAAATTCACTCCCGACCGATCCTGTCATTTTCTGTTCATTGAGACCATTCCGATGAGCCCAAACTCGACATCTTTGCTGTAAGTTGGTGAGGAGTTGAGTATTCTGCAGTTTCCAGGAGATGTCTTAGCGTCATGTCAACTCTACCAATTTCTTTCAATATGGTTGAAGTATGAGTATACCGAATTTCGAATTGATCAGAACTACAAAAGTTTATTTCATAGTGTCATCATCTAGAAAAATGCTCATAGTCTTCAAGCGGCTGAACGGATTTTCATGAATCAAAATTACAAACACACTCGATCAAGACACCTATCAAACAAAATAAACTAAATCAAAATTGGTTCATCCGTTTGGGTGCTACGATGCCACAGACAGACACACAAAGACCCAGATACACACGTCAAACTTATAACACGCCTTCTTTTTGCGTCGGGGGTCAATATACTAAAACGTCTGCCGTCTACAGTAAATAGTAAATTTTAAACTTTCGCGATTTCAACACAATAATTATATTGCAATACGGGACTTATCGCGCTAAAAACATAATTTTATTTACCTCGACGTTTAGCATTGTTATGATTGAGAGTAGTTTGAAACTACCCTTATTTGATCTTGATCGGAGTTGCCATTGCGACACACAATGCTGACGACATCGGCAGATTTTTGTTGACTTAAACTTCGACAGGAACACTTGCTAATCACTAGGTTCCAAGTTGCGGCCAACCTTAAATCACCCCCCCGGTTGAAATTCTGATGTTTTTTATTATTTCTACCGCTTCACGTACAATACGGGAGTAATAGTAACGTTCGATGGATGAGAATTTTAAGGTCGTTTGACGATTAAAAATCGAATCCAACACACCACAGATGTGATCAGGCAGTATCTATAATACATGCTGGAAATTCCATACTGTCTCCACAAGTTACCTTCCACCCCTCTGATTATTGTAACACTTGTGTCTAACACGCTTGGTGAGGCTATTCCGAGAGAAACAGATACGTATGGAGGAAACATGACAGACATTGCGGATAAAACAAGCTCAAGTGTAATAAAATGTGTCAAATAAACGGTCCGTAATTTCCACAGTAATTTCTGTAGTTTTTGTTGTAATGACGCGCGTAATGGGTTATGCCATAATGCACTTAGAGGATTCTCGTTTTAAAATTTCAAATTTATTCATATTTTTTATTCTTACTTGTTTTCTATTTATATTTTTTATTTTTTATTTATATTTAGTAGGTATATAACTACTATGGTTTATACGTTTATTTTTTTAATCCTATAGGCTAGCATTTGACTAATATCTCGCCTGGTGGTAAGCAATGATGTGGTCGAAGATGGTGTGCACGCTAGGACTAGAATAAACTAACTTAGGGAGTCAGATTTTCTCCTTGATCGTGATAAGCTACTTTCGGTATTAAGTCTAAAATAACTATTATTGATTCTATAACATTTATTATATATAATATATTATATATTTTTTTACATAGTAAAAAAAGTATATTTTATGTTAATTTATGATATTGTATCTATTTACTTTTATTGTTATTGTCGTTAGTTTTTTTTTAAGATTACTCGCAATGTGGGTTGCACATTACTAGTATTCTTGTTAACCCCTCCAGCTAAGCTAAATATGCTTGTGTTTGGAGTGGGTTCACGTCAATAGTGCAATGGGTGGGATGGGGATCGAACTCACGACCTCTCGATCGCCAACCCGACACTCTATCCATTGGGCTATTGCCGCCTAGTTCTACGCCCGCTCTTAGGCCATTCTGAAAATCAGCGTTCTTTTATTAGGGTCTTTCGTAAATCTGGACATTTGTGATGAGACTAGTTTGTTTCAGCAACTCATTATTACATTAGTTTTTCTTGTTTCATTTTCGTCACGATGTTAAATATGTCCCATTAGCTGATAGATAATTTCATTTCTAACTCGAGGACGGTTTGTCCTTCTTTTTTTCTATTGTATGAGAAACCATTTATTTTATTTTATTGTATTAAGTGACGACTATTACGGATGTTTTATAAGTTGTAGACACATTAGGAAATATGCATGATTTTTAAAATATTTTTATTTCATTGATTACATCCATTTAACATATTTAAAAAATGAAATAATACTGAAAGTGTTTAAAATAAGCTACGAAAAATAGTTTTAGCTTTGGAAAAAATATGAGGTGTCTAACCACCACCACCAAATTTTCGCGCGCCTCTGTGACGTAACAGCATACCACACTGTCCCCACAGATTATATATTTGTAATAGAAATAGTACCTTTTCGTACAATAGTCAATACTAATTCTATGACAAAGATTTAGTCTGTGGTGAAAGCAGTGTATGTTGTGAAGTCACTTTCTAATTGACAAGTGGTGATGAGTTTTGTAAATAAAAATTTCCCACGCTTGTTTTGCATTTTTCATATGATATTTGAACCAATTTAAGAGTATTTTATTTATAAAAAATGTTTAACATACAATACCAGAACAATAATGATACGAAAATAAATTATTTCAAGTAAATTTATACTACATGCATATTCCCTGAAATATCTGAAAGGACTCAAATGAAATATTTGAAAAAGCTGAAATATTTCCTGGCGGTAGGCACTGACTTGTTGATACAAGTTTACTCGTAAGTATTCTACTATATATTCTATGACGGGCAATGACAGTATAGTAACTGCCATCATGTTTAACTAATGTTCCGTTGATTGCTGTAAAATTCCATAGCGAAATCTCAAACTATCATAAAAAAGGTAGACAGATTCATGCCAAACACCCCAGTGAACGCAAGTTCAGTAATACTAAATGCTTGAGTAATACGCTTCCGCGCTCAGTTTGCTACCAAGCGGCAGCACGGTCGGACGATTACGTGCAGTATTACTTCACAGCGTTGCTTACGTAGTAATCATGCTGTATTGACTATGCCGGACTTATTAATCGGCGAAGCGCGGAAACTTATTACTCAAGAATTAAGTATTACTAAACTTGCGGTCACGAATCTGTCTGCCTTTTTTATGAGTCTGAGAGCGAAATATACTTTAACCCGTGTTTTAATAATTTGGTGGGTAGTTCGAAATAACCCCAGTTTTCGCCTCGCCGGTCTGACCTACATCTACTTAAAAACAACTGCAGGGTAAAACTGCCAGGAATAAGTTTGAATTGCATTGCACTGTTCCTAGAATTCTGTTTGGCTTTTAATTATATGCAACTTTGAGGCGGTTAAAACTCATGCCGTTTTGGAGGTACATTTATATCTTGAGGTTTTTGGCTCTTCTTTTCAAGTCACTGCCCGCAGCTTTGAGTGTTGTCGCACCACCTTGTCGGTCACAGGGCGTCCTACTCTACGTTTACTAACTTTAGCTTTGTTTGTGACAGTTCGCGTGTACTATGTAGCATTTTAGGGTTCCGTACCCAAAGGGTGAATCGGGACCCTATTACTAAGACTCCACTGTCCGTCTGTCTGTCTGTCTGTCTGTCTCTCTGTCGTCTGTCACCAGGCTGTATCTCATGAACTGTGATATTTAGACAGTTGAAATGTTCACAGATTATGTATTTCTGTTGCCGCTATAACAACAAATACTAAAAACAGAATAAAGTTAAGAATAATAGACGGTCCTCAAACAAGAAACGTGTGTTTTTCGGCATTTCAATGTAACGCCATCTATGAACGCTTAGTTAGGTAAACGTCCCATAGATGGCGTTATATTGAAATGTCGATCCCTAACACCTTTGTTAGACTTTAGATGGCGTTATAAGAAATTAAATGTTTATTAATTATTATTTTTTGCTGGCGAAAAATGATAGTGGTATTTTTTGCTCGATCTTATAAAATACTGTAGTGTGGTACGGAACCCTACGAGTGCGAGTACGACTTACACTTGGCCAGTTTATTTATATAATATAGGCTAGCGTTTGTCCACTATCTCGCCTGGTGGTAAGTGATGGAAGGTCAAAGATTGTGAACATGCTAGGCCTAGAATACTCTGACTCTTAACGGCTGTGTGTTATTGGAACACCGTAAGGTTATGGCGACAGATTTTCTGGCTCCTTGATGGTGGTAAGATTCTTTTTGGTAACATGTCAGGGGGAACATTTGATTTAATACTGAGTTGGAAGGTGCAACTATCACCCAAAATTATCCAGCTTCTTGTCGCAGAGCCGCACTTATTCCAATTCTAGAAAAGCACGATTATATCGTAAAACGTATATTCACTTACCATCAGGTGGAAAGTGCTCAAGAACGTGTTAATCCGAAATAAAAAAAGCCTTATTGCTTTACTAATTTAGATGAATTTTGGCAAAAATATAGCATAAAGATAGCTTAGTTATAAATGCGAAAGTAAGTATGTGTGTGGGTGTGTGGGTGTGTGGGTGTGTGGGTGTGTGGGTGTGTGTGAATGTTTGTTACCACGTATCTCCATAACCACTTAACTGATTTTAATTTAAATTGTAAATAGTTCTCTCTAAAATAAGACATAAACTAATCTTATTTTCCCCAATATAATTATCCCTAAAAGGGGTAAATACGGTGATAAAGTTTCTATAATTTTTTTTTTCATAAATTGATTACAATTTCTTACATACTTTTTTTTTCATTTCACGCAAAAACGGCTGAACGGATTCGGACGCAATTTGGTATACAGTTTATACCATATAATATGTAATAACACATAGGATATTTTTGCCGCGGGCAACGCCGCAGGACGCAGCTAGTAGCTAAATAATAGTTAATATAAATTTCCCCAAAACCCGCAGGTAACAGCGCAGCCAGTGTTAAATAAAATGAACGAAACAGGCTCCAGTAGAAATTCGCTAAGTTCGACCACAGTATACTAAACAGTACCAGAAACTTTACCTACATTTTAAGTAAGGTCGGGCCCCCACTTTCCGGGTAAAAAAATCGCTCTTCCTACCGAGCCGCGAAAATACTAAACTTCATGAATACGTAATGAGAAGTTCGCTTCATTTTTTATTTTTAGTATAACGTAGAAGGAATGTAGCTTGAAATCGTTTTAGGGATCAGCCATACTATAGTCATAAAATCATAATACATATTGGTTGGTACCTACTTTATAATATTGAATAAAATTTCGTATAGAGACAAAAAATACAATTTGTTGATTTTCGTTTATGACTTTTATTTTTTATTGTTAGTGCTACGACTAAAAGTTACAGCACCAATGTTGTAGAGAATTTAATTTGCAACAAATAACGTTTTACTAATATTCTGTGCGACCAATAGTTTTCCAGATAAACCATTAAAACTATGTGCAACCCTTTTTCCAAGATGGCGGCCGTGGGTCAAGGGGTGCAACCCCACAAACTTGGATTTAACCTTACACTAATTACTAATTGACATCTAAAACATAAAATTGCATGCAACAATGCAACAATTTTTCGACATTGCGCTGCTTCCCGACACTCGCACACATTACCCGGCACTGAATGGTTAATAATCCACATTTTTTAATACACATCAACTCGCGGCAGAACACAAGTTTTAGAAAAAAAAGGAAAAAGGGAGACACATTTTTCTACGTTCCCGCCAAAACTTCAAGGTAGCCCTTTCCGTAGATCTTGATCTAACATTATATCTCTATTCTGTGATGACTTGCAAACGTCTTTACTCGGGATATGCAAACACGTTTCAGTTGTAACACAAACAGAGAACAGAAGCAGGTGTTGACTGACGGGAGTAAACACAGATACTAATGTTACACGAGAGTTACATTGTAGTTAGCAGATAGTTAGTAGTTGGGGAACTGTTTTGGTATTGCTTTAATTTTAAGTTAGTTCAGAATACGGCTTCGAATAGTTGTTATATATTGATCGTTTAGAGCCGTTTAGAATATTCTGCGAGGTTTGGTTTCGTACTATAAATATTTTTCTTTTACGATTATTTCAGTGGGGCCAAGAAGATTTAACTCAGTACAGGTTACAAGTTGATTAAATTCTTGAGGACTAAAAATGTGAACTTGAATGATGTCAAATCATTCTTTTGATCGGCTTCGGGGGTCATTGTAACTGACGGGAAGATCATTCCTGTCTATTCGCAGCCTTAGGTCTTAATGATTATCACGTGTAGATTAAGGAAGATCAAATCCCTAGGTGTATCCCTAGGTGTATCCCTAGGTGTATCCCTAGGTGTATCCCTAGGTGTATCCCTAGGTGTATCCCTAGGTGTATCCCTAGGTGGTACTAAATTGTTGACCACTGGTGGGAGGCTTTGACTTAAAACAACTTGATAAAATAAGTCGCCAATCTGTTCACCGAGTGCCGGCAAGATGTTCAGCGACAGCCATTATGGAAGAGGGGTTGGAATAGTTGCGTTCTGGGGCTTGGACTATAGTCAGTTGTCTATTGCCTAGTTTCAGTGTCATCTTTTAAATTCAGACAAGCATGATTCAATCTTATACAGCATTGTTTGTTAACATCCGCCCCCTGATTCTCATTTCAATTGGATACCTTCAAATTTAGAAGCGTAATTTTGAATTTTGAATATTTATTATTCCGTAAGCTATCTTGTCACGGAAACACTTCCGACACGATAATATAATAAACAGTATTCTGACTCCATACTAACGGTCGGAACGCGCGTCATGCCTACGCGCCTTGAGTTCGGTACACACTCGGGACACAGCTCACGATATATGCGGTTGCGCCGCAGTGACGAACGAACCGTGTGAAAGTACAGTCGTGTAATGACGGTTTAAACAGTAAGCGTGCGAATTGTGAATATTTGATTGATTGAGAATATATATAAATATTATACTTAATATGCCACAAAGGAATTATAGACTATATTTTGCTGTTTATGTGTGCTTGAATTCTTCAATAAAGCACCTAGAGATAACATTTTTTAAATTACCTGAAAGCTCCGAACGGTAAGAGTACCTACAAGTACGTAATTTTTTTAAGGTGTATATTTCGCTTTTTGCTCTACATGATAAAATACCTAGATTAATAAAAAAATAAATGGATAGAGTGAAAAAAGTGATACACAAGTTTCCATGGAAGATGGCTATTGCTAAAGACTATCTACTTACTTATGTATTGAGCTACTAACGTATATTATTGAATTTGACGAAATAGCATTATGAAGTTATTAAGAGAGTTATAAACGGCAGGTACCAACGTAATTTATTTTCGAGTAAGATATGGAAGTATATAAAATATGTACTGTCATATTTTCAAAACGAATTTCATTAGATTAAATAAAAAATATAGTATTACAATCACAAAAAAACAAAAAAATCGTCAAAAAAATGCAATTAAAATACTGTAGGCGAGCAGCCCTTTCGCGCGTGTACGTACCGCGCGGTGCCAACGGCTGCCGCGCGGCTTTAGCTTTTGATTTCAAGGACACGCTTGTGACTCACAATACTGTATTATTAATAATAATTCTGTATATAATAATTTATTATATTACCGTGCTTCCGATTAGAATCACAGAATTTTGAAATATCAAAAGTTATGGATTAGAGAATTTTGAATTGCAAAGATCTGAGTAGAGGGAGAGGCAGTCTCCGAATCCGAATTTGCTTTCGAATGATTGAGAATCAGGGGGAGTAAGATAGGTAGGTATGTCAAATGTTTATCTGTCAGACATTAAAATCACTACATATAATTAAACAAAGACCCACGCCGCGTCTGTATATATGTTCGCGATAATCTCAAAATGACTAACGGATTTTCATGTGGCTTTCATTTTGTCTACAGAATGATTTCTGAAGAAGGTATATAAAAAATGTGTATAATTATTTTCTTAGGGTTTTGTATAAATTAGTTGAAATATAATGACGTTGCTTGTTGAAAATGTCGAAAAATCAATCTAGCCGTCTTGGGTTTTTATTGAAAACGCTGCCTATTCTGTTTGAGATTAACAAAAAACATATAAATTTCATTCGTGCGGAGCCGGGGCGGGTTACTAGTGACTTGTAAAAATTACATAGGTACGAGTATCTTGCAGGGAATACTGATTAAGAACAAAAATACGCAGATGCCCTAATGAAACATTATCGGATTTACGTTTCTATGCAAAAGTCGTTTGTCGTTTATCCTAATGATTTTATTAAACTTAACTTGCGTCCAACTGCATCGTTTACATTTAAACGGATGACCAGATTATTCAGTTATGTAAACAAAACCTTTCCAAACCCGATTTCTCGCTGTAATACTTTGAAAGCCATTTTCTTAGCACAATAGAAAATTTATTCAAAAGGCATCGTCTACGTTTCCCGTTAAACTTGCATAGGTCCTCCTAGTACCGGAGCTTACAACCAATTTCGTTGAGGCACTTGAGCTATCTATGCAATTTATAAAAAAATCGTAATTTTGAAGATGTTAAATTAATTTTGTCGTAATAAACAGGTCATGCTATAAAAAGTCATTCTTCCTAGGGATTGAGCAACGTGAGTGACGACCTTGTTCAAAACATTTGACATTTGAAAATTCGACTAAAGGTATGCGAATTACGCCGGTGTATAACATCAATAATTTTAATTTTAACAATTTTAGTTCCTAGGTGGCATGAGAATGGCCATTGCCAAAAACGTTGTCTAGCAGTGAGCTTAAAAGATTTCTTCTAGCGTTCAAAAGATTTCTCTAAAAATACTTTGCCAAAAAAGACAGCCGTTAAAAACTTCCTATTGCAGATAAAATATGAGTCAGGCACTTAAGAGGGAACCCGAGATGCACTTTTCCATACAAATGTATTCCTGTTTCCTTAAATGCTTCTAAAGCTAAATTTGTCTTTATAAAAAATCAAGGTGTGCTGTAGCTACGCCCCTATCAATTGCTTTTTTTGACTAACTAATTGCAAAAAGAAATATAAGCATTCTTAATCTCTTTCAGATTTTTGAAGGGTCATATTTTTATTTGCAATTGGTTGGTCAAAAAAGAAAATGATAGGGGCGTAGCTACAACAGACCTTGATTTTTTGTAGAAACACATTTTTCTCCAGAATTTTTCAGGGAGGAAACGGGAGAATTCTCACTTAAAAAGCACCTCTCCCAAAACCGTCATGATCTCTCACGCTATTCTCTAGTGATAATATTAAATCTAAACTGCATTCAAAAGGAGTAACCAACAAGGTTTTACCAAGAGACTCCTTAATTGCACATCACAGCCCATTCAAATTTCGATAAAAATCACAGAGCTCTTGACGTAATCTCGTTTCGCCAATAAGCACTATTTTGTACGAACCCTTAAAATTTAACACTAACTTATTCACATTGCGTTCACAAAGCGTGTAATAATGCCAGTGACTTACCTAATCCAAACGGACCCCGACACTACCCTTGTTCCATCTACTGACCTCAACGTCCGCACTCCTGAATATTTAATGGCAGTTCTGTACACCTCCTTGTTTAGTAACCAGTACTGTCTTGTAGTCGACCTAATATATTAATTAAGAAGAGCTTCATACAGCATACTTCGTACCTCAAGGTGAGGGCTAAGAATATAGCTCCTGTAAAATAATATACCTAATCATGTGGGGAGAAAACTGCTAATTACTAAGAGATTTAGAATAAAAAACGATTATTAACTTTTTATTTACACTAAGGTAAAACTTCAAAAACAATTAATAATTAAAGTTTCAAAACTAAAACAACCGACTTCCACACCGCGCAAGTCAGTTTCAGTTTTAGCTAGATTGAGACGTATCGTCATATCTCTCTGGAGAAACTTATGAGATCTCTATGAAATTAAAATGGAACCACGTTGAAAATGTATCTTATCAATAAAAACATAATCTTCCGAATCGGTTTACAGTTTACGGAGTAATCGCGTAACATACCGACGAATTGAGAACGTCCTTCTTTTTGGAAGTCAGTTGTAAAAAGAATGTTGTCAAACTACTACGAATGTTTTGCCTCGCATCATAGTACTATTAATTATTTGTGCTCGCACTTATTACGAGGCAGGAGCGAGCGCTTCGCATTCGATGTCTTGACGGCTCCCAGTTGATCGCTTTATCGACATCGCGCAGGTAAATCTAGATAAATTCCTGTTTTTAGAGTTCCGTACCCAAAGGGTAAAACGAGACCCTATTACTAAGACTGCTCTCCGTCTGTCTGTCGGTCTGTCTGTCTGTCTGTCTGTCTGTCTGTCTCTCCGTCTGTCACCAGGCTGTATCTCATGAACCATGATAGTTAGACAGTTGAAATTTTCACAGATGATGTATTTCTGTTGCCGCTATAACAACAAATACTAAAAACAGAATGAATGTAAAAATAATAGAGGGTCTCCATACAAGAAACGTGTTTTTTCGGCATTTCACGCCATCGCCACGCTTAGTTAGGTAAACGTCCTATACATGGCGTTATATTAAAATGTAGATCCCTAACACCTTTGTTAGACGTTAAATGGCGTTATAAGAAAATATGTTAATGTTATAATATGTTTATTAATTATTATTTTTTGCTGGCGAAAAATGATAGTGGTATTTTTTGCTCGATCTTATAAAATACTGCAGTAGTGTGGCACGGAACCCTACTAATGCAAGTCCGACTTGCACTTGGCCAGTTTATTTAATTTACATTGTTGATAATAAACATAGATCTACTGGTAGTTTCAAATTGAGGCACATTCAAACCAATTCGACACTGTCCAGCACAAGGACTTTAAGCCGCCATCCGCGCTCTATAAGTCTGCCGACGCCGTCGCCATTGGCGGTGGCGTCGAGCGACGTCAGCGCGGGTGCGTCGGGTGCGCGGCCACTGACGTCAGACGACGTCGGCCGGTCGCCGGCTGCGGGCCCTCGCTGCCGCCGCTCCCAGCGAGCGTCGCTCAGCCACCACGGCTCACATCTCATCATTTAGCTTGTATATGTACAACTAGTAGCGCCTTGTGGTTTCACCCACATAGTTCCCGTTTCCGTGAGAATACGGTGATAAAAATGTAGCTTATATTACTCGCTGATTAGCTTTGCATTAGTGAAAGAATTTTTGAAATAAATCCAGTAGTTTTTGAGTTAAATTGTAACAAACAAACAAAACATTATTTCCTGTTTATAATATTAGTTTAGAGTTATATATATATCTATAATGCAAAGTAACAGCCTCGAAGCAGCTTACATAAAATATATCTCCCGTAGCATACCTCTGGTTTGTTTAAATCGTTCCAATTGTCTAAAAATAAAAGTTACAATCCTTTTAAAGCTTTTGTAAGCGCATGGGGATTGCTTTAGGGAAAAGTTAATTTGGAGGCTTTCAAGAGAGTTCAGGTATTCCAGAGTGTATACGTAAGAATATCATTTGCAAATTTGTTTCTATATTAGGATAGGTATGGAAAACGGGTTGGCATAGTCGCGCTCCGCGTAAATTAAAACCAGTTTTCCGACGTCTCGTCATAGTTCCATCTAATCATTCCTAGAAGACCACGTCTCCATCTTAGACCGCATCTTTACTTAACATCAGCAGGTGGGATGGCGGTCAAGTGTTAGGAGTCTAATCGGTATCTTTTAGGCAATCGTGCTACATTAACGATTGCATTGTCAGTTGATATTAGGTGGAATGTATAAATATAGGAATAGATAATGTCTCCTTCACACGACACATATCAACTGATACGACTACTAGCGGAACCGACAGACGTTGTTCTGCTGGTTTATTACCGTCCACCCTCGAATACTGCCCCCACGTTTGGGCAGACGGACATACCCTTATGCCTATCCGACCCCACGTTTAGGTTTCCGGGGCAGACGGTCATACTCTTATGCCGATCCAACCTCACATTTAGGTTTTGGGGGCAGACGGTCATACTCTTATGCCTTTCCACTCCCACGTTTAGGTTTCGGGGCCAGACGGTCATACTCTTATGCCTATCCACCCCCACGTTTAGGTTTCAAGGGCAGACGGTCATACTCTCATGCCGATCCAACCTCACATTTAGGTTTTGGGGGCAGACGGTCATACTCTTATGCCTATCCACCCCCACGTTTAGGTTTCGGGGGCAGACGGTCATACTCTTATGCCTATCCACCCCCACGTTTAGGTTTCAAGGGCAGACGGTCATACTCTTATGCCTATCCACCCCCACGTTTAGGTTTCGGGGGCAGACGGTCATACTCTTACGCCGATCCAACCTCACGTTTAGGTTTCGGGTGCAGACGGTCATACTCTTATGCCGATCCAACCTCACGTTTAGGTTTCGGGGGCAGACGGTCATACTCTTATGCCTATCCACCCCCACGTTTAGGTTTCGGGGGCAGACGGTCATACTCTTATGCCTATTCAATCCCACGTTTAGGTTTCGGGGGCAGACGTTCATACTCTTATGCCTATCCACCCTCACGTGCTCACAGCGCCACCTACCGGGTCTAATTGTGAATCTTAAGCTAAACTTCAGACAACAAGAGAACGCAACATATTATAAATAAGATAGTTTAAAAACTAAAATAACCGATTTCCATGCCGCGCTAGTCAGTTTCAGCAGCAATTTTGAGACATTTATCATCATATCTCTGAAGATACTTATCATATCTTAATAAACTTTAAATGGAACAACCTTGGAGATGAACGCTACCCGTGACAAAAATAATCATTCAAATCGGTTTACAATTGGCGGAGTAATCGCGTAACATACGTACAAAAAAAACCGGCCAAGTCGAGTTGGACTCGCCCACCGAGGCTTCCGTACCAACTTCGCAGACTAGGTTAAAGGCCAAACTTAACTTTGTAGTTCGATCCATAGAAAATGTAGTGCTTGGTGCAAGCAATATTTTTTCTATGGATCATTTTCTACACATAACAAGTTTGTTTTAGTAAATTATCTTTTTTATAGTTATTACTCTTTGAGTATTCACTAATTATTACTACATATCTACGGTTTTTAGATTTATTCCTATATAACTGCTTCAAGATCCTTGCTTTATGCCAAATTTCATGATTCTAGGGCAACGGAAAGAGTACCATATAGATTTTGATTCCCCTTTGAAATCGAAAATTATGCGAAAAAATGCTACTTAAACCGTCATATCTTATAATCGCGTTGACTTACAGATTTGATTTTTTTACTGCAGATATGTGTCGTACACCCGAGTATTTGATAAAAAAATCAACTCAATACCTTTACGGGTTCCTGAGATAAAGGGCCTTGCTGTAATAGTAAAACGTCTTTAAGGTACGACCAAACCGCGGCGTCCTACGTCCGCGTGCGCGTTCGCGATCTAAATTTCTATTGTTTTCTGGACTGGAAAAGAAGAGCCGAAGATCGGGCTCAGTGGCGCATCTTGGGAGAGGCCCATGTCCAGCTGTGGACTGACACCGGCTGATGATGTTGATGATTGTTTTCTGATCGCCGTAGATAGCGTTTGGTGTGAACCAGTCGGTACCAATACTACTGCGCTATCTGATCGCCGCAAAGATCGCGCCACACGGTCCAAATCCACGGAAGTGACATAAGAGTCATGTTATAGTCTATATTTATAAACGCCATCTATTGTAGAGCGGCGTAACTGCGAAGACGTATTCGCTATAATTCGGGCATTCGTCCCGCTAAGTTCAGCAGATGGAGTTGTACAAAAATAATCAGTGATGTTGAGAAATAAATTGTATGAACTGGGAAATCTCACTTCTAACGCGTAGCTTTCTACGCACCTTTTTTTCGAATTGCACTAAACATTTCATGAACCGCAAACATTTGAAAAAAGTTATAATAAAATCGTGTTACATTCATAGCGGTTTTCTGGCCAAATACTGAGTGAAAATGACGCCGGATATTAATCAGAATCGCAGGAGCGTATCGGAATACTTTTTGTCCTGTTATTTGTTTGTTATATATTTGGGAAAAGTTTAAAAAATAAGAGTTTTTGCGGCTTAGTTTTTCAGGGGGTTTTATTATGATTATGTAGATATAAATTTACCATGTTTTTTATTATATATGAGTTTCCAATATTTCGGCTCTGTTGCAAGCCATGATATGCCATTAATAGTCCTATTAATAGCATCAGTGATCTTAAAAACCTAAAAACTCATTAAATGTATTCAACAGCATGTTTTTCTATAGATGAGCATATAGTGAATACACTTGGCCTAGAATGGTATTACTGTCAGGGGCAGTGTGCTGTCGGAACACCGTATTGTTATGGTGGCAGATTTTTCTTACTGAACAGCTTTAGGTAATATAGTAGAATAAAAGATACTGTCAAAATCGTGTCCCAACCTCTAAATCGATTTTCTCAGTACATTTCTTGCATCCTTTCAAACACAGGGTGCATGCCAATATTTTAAACTTTGAATACCCTGCTTAGTATGTAAGCCCCAAGGTACTTGCAATGTTGGCAGCACTGAAACTTTATTGTTCAAGAAAGTTTTTGTTTTTTGAACTATCGCGTTGGCACCACTGCTTCCTTGCAATTGTTACGTGGGGCGTATGAATAAGTACTTTGTTCTTTTCACAAAGAATAAAGTTTTAGAATTTAAATCAGGTAGGTACAGGACCTATTTAAGCGTAGCTTAGGGTCCCCGCACACGGGCTACGGGCCACAACCACAAAACGCCGCCACCGGCATATTTCCTATAGTTTTCATACATTTTATCATGTAGCGTGTGGCGGCCACCGGCGTCAACCGTGTGCGGCGAGTCCATATAAAATGTATGAAAACTATAGGAAATATGCCGGTGGCGGCTTGTGGCCGGTGGCCCGTGTGCGCCGACCCTTAGTTAAGGTGCAGCCACATCGCTGTGATCTGCGGTGGCAGCCGCGGTGGCAATTTTTGGCCCAATTTCGGGCTATATTTTAGCGAACAAGCAAATCAGCCCACCATAATATGGTAAGAGGTTACTATCGCCTACGAGCATTCGCAACAATCGGCCTGTCATTCATATGTTATAGATCTAATTTTGGGCGTGGATGCCTGGATGAATATTAGTCTGGATACTAAAGTCAGTCATCCCATATCTCACACAGATATACAAAAAAACATGTATATAATTTATTATGATTCGTAACGTTACGTGGGGGTCCACGTTTAGGTTTCGGGGGCAGACGGTCATACTCTTACGCCGATCCAACCTCACGTTTAGGTTTCGGGTGCAGACGGTCATACTCTTATGCCGATCCAACCTCACGTTTAGGTTTCGGGGGCAGACGGTCATACTCTTATGCCTATCCACCCCCACGTTTAGGTTTCGGGGCCAGACGGTCATACTCTTATGCCTATCCACCCCCACGTTTAGGTTTCAAGGGCAGACGGTCATACTCTCATGCCGATCCAACCTCACATTTAGGTTTCGGGGGCAGACGGTCATACTCTTATGCCTATCCACCCCCACGTTTAGGTTTCAAGGGCAGACGGTCATATTCTAATGCCTATCCACCCCCACGTTTAGGTTTCGGGGGCAGACGGTCATACTCTTATGCCGATCCAACCTCACGTTTAGGTTTCGGGGGCAGACGGTCATACTCTTATGCCTATCCACCCCCACGTTTAGGTTTCGGGGGCAGACCGTCATACTCTTATGCCTATCCACCCCCACGTTTAGGTTTCGGGGGCAGACGGTCATACTCTTATGCCGATCCAACCTCACGTTTAGGTTTCGGGGGCAGATGGTCATACTCTTATACCTATCCAATCCCACGTTTAGGTTTCGGGGGCAGACGGTCATACTCTTATGCCTATTCAATCCCACGTTTAGGTTTCGGGGGCAGACGTTCATACTCTTATGCCTATCCACCCTCACGTGCTCACAGCGCCACCTACCGGGTCTAATTGTGAATCTTAAGCTAAACTTCAGACAACAAGAGAACGCAACATATTATAAATAAGATAGTTTAAAAACTAAAATAACCTATTTCCATGCCGCGCTAGTCAGTTTCAGCAGCAATTTTGAGACATTTATCATCATATCTCTGAAGATACTTATCATATCTTAATAAACTTTAAATGGAACAACCTTGGAGATGAACGCTACCCGTAATAAAAATAATCATTCAAATCGGTTTACAATTGGCGGAGTAATCGCGTAACATACGTACAAAAAAAACCGGCCAAGTCGAGTTGGACTCGCCCACCGAGGCTTCCGTACCAACTTCGCAGACTAGGTTAAAGGACAAACTTAACTTTGTAGTTCAATCCATAGAAAATGTAGTGCTTGGTGCAAGCAATATTTTTTCTATGGATCATTTTCTACACATAACAAGTTTGTTTTAGTAAATTATCTTTTTTATAGTTATTACTCTTTGAGTATTCACTAATTATTACTACATATCTACGGTTTTTAGATTTATTCCTATATAAGTGCTTCAAGATCCTTGCTTTATGCCAAATTTCATGATTCTAGGGCAACGGAAAGAGTACCCTATAGATTTTGATTCCCCTTTGAAATCGAAAATTATGCGAAAAAATGCTACTTAAACCGTCATATCTTATAATCGCGTTGACTTACAGATTTGATTTTTTTACTGCAGATATGTGTTGTACACCCGAGTATTTGATAAAAAATTCAACTCAATACCTTTACGGGTTCCTGAGATAAAGGGCCTTGCTGTAATAGTAAAACGTCTTTAAGGTACGACCAAACCGCGGCGTCCTACGTCCGCGTGCGCGTTCGCAATCTAAATTTCTATTGTTTTCTGGACTGGAAAAGAAGAGCCAAAGATCGGGCTCAGTGGCGCATCTTGGGAGAGGCCCATGTCCAGCTGTGGACTGACACCGGCTGATGATGTTGATGATGATTGTTTTCTGATCGCCGTAGATAGCGTTTGGTGTGAACCAGTCGGTACCAATACTACTGCGCTATCTGATCGCCGCAAAGATCGCGCCACACGGTCCAAATCCACGGAAGTGATATAAGAGTCATGTTATAGTCTATATTTATAAACGCCATCTATTGTAGAGCGGCGTAACTGCGAAGACGTATTCGCTATAATTCGGGCATTCGTCCCGCTAAGTTCAGCAGATAGAGTTGTACAAAAATAATCAGTGATGTTGAGAAATAAATTGTATGAACTGGGAAATCTCACTTCTAACGCGTAGCTTTCTACGCACCTTTTTTTCGAATTGCACTAAACATTTCATGAACCGCAAACATTTGAAAAAAGTTATAATAAAATCGTGTTACATTCATAGCGGTTTTCTGGCCAAATACTGAGTGAAAATGACGCCGGATATTAATCAGAATCGCAGGAGCGTATCGGGATACTTTTTGTCCTGTTATTTGTTTGTTATATATTTGGGAAAAGTTTAAAAAATAAGAGTTTTTGTGGCTTAGTTTTTCAGGGGGTTTTATTATGATTATGTAGATATAAATTTACCATGTTTTTTATTATATATGAGTTTCCAATATTTCGGCTCTGTTGCAAGCCATGATATGCCATTAATAGTCCTATTAATAGCATCAGTGATCTTAAAAACCTAAAAACTCATTAAATGTATTCAACAGCATGTTTTTCTATAGATGAGCATATAGTGAATACACTTGGCCTAGAATGGTATTACTGTCAGGGGCAGTGTGCTGTCGGAACACCGTATTGTTATGGTGGCAGATTTTTCTTACTGAACAGCTTTAGGTAATATAGTAGAATAAAAGATACTGTCAAAATCGTGTCCCAACCTCTAAATCGATTTTCTCAGTACATTTCTTGCATCCTTTCAAACACAGGGTGCATGCCAATATTTTAAACTTTGAATACCCTGCTTAGTATGTAAGCCCCAAGGTACTTGCAATGTTGGCAGCACTGAAACTTTATTGTTCAAGAAAGTTTTTGTTTTTTGAACTATCGCGTTGGCACCACTGCTTCCTTGCAATTGTTACGTGGGGCGTATGAATAAGTACTTTGTTCTTTTCACAAAGAATAAAGTTTTAGAATTTAAATCAGGTAGGTACAGGACCTATTTAAGCGTAGCTTAGGGTCCCCGCACACGGGCTACGGGCCACAACCACAAAACGCCGCCACCGGCATATTTCCTATAGTTTTCATACATTTTATCATGTAGCGTGTGGCGGCCACCGGCGTCAACCGTGTGCGGCGAGTCCATATAAAATGTATGAAAACTATAGGAAATATGCCGGTGGCGGCTTGTGGCCGGTGGCCCGTGTGCGCCGACCCTTAGTTAAGGTGCAGCCACATCGCTGTGATCTGCGGTGGCAGCCGCGGTGGCAATTTTTGGCCCAATTTCGGGCTATATTTTAGCGAACAAGCAAATCAGCCCACCATAATATTATTATGGTAAGAGGTTACTATCGCCTACGAGCATTCGCAACAATCGGGCTGTCATTCATATGTTATAGATCTAATTTTGGGCGTGGATGCCTGGATGAATATTAGTCTGGATACTAAAGTCAGTCATCCCATATCTCACAGAAATACAAAAAAGAAATGTATATAATTTATTATGATTCTAAACAAACATTTATGTTTTAAAAGGTTTGTTAGGAGCTATGCCAGAATTTGATACAGCTTCAACTATTCATCTATCTCTCTACTCAGGCAGGATATTCCATTCCCTGGCGGTAAGTATGATCAACGAAAAATTGGTGGGTGAAAATTGTGAGTGGTTATAAAATGGGAACAAATCAAATTATGCAGTTCCGTAGCACACTTTACGAAATGTATCTGGTAAAAAACCGATAAACAAGTAACTTTGTGGCGATGCTCGAGACTCTGGAGTCTCTTGTTCACTTGACGATTTTGGTTCTACCCTCAAAAGCTTCCAGTGTCTCCAGCTGGTATTTTGAAAAACCATCTTAAAGGTGAGTACAGTACTCCGTACACGTCCGGTCTTGGGCTTGATAAAGATTGAGCAACTATCCTGGTGTGAAGTATTGTCTCACCTTACCTAAAACGCCAACTAGTTTTTATAGCAGTTATTGTATTGTCTTTGAAAATTCAAGAGTGTACCTAACACGGTTTCATATATATGACCCTGTGACAGTTATACAGACGGACGAATAGTAAAGGCTTAGTAATAGGGAACCCTTTTCACACATTTCTTTGATCACAGAAAACAAAAGACGATGTCCACTTTGTTGCCTTCTGGCTATTACCTAAACAGTTTGTACGGAACAGCTTAATATGAAAATTGCCCTTTAGTACTTTCTTCCCTTTGGGCCAGTGTGACGCGTTGATGGTTGAGTCTAACTCTTTTATTTATAGTTTTAATAAGGAAAATCCACTGATGATAGTCGACTGTCTTGACATACGTTTTATGCACGTCCGGTGCGATTCCTCAGAGAGCTTAAAGATCAAAAAAACCTCAAGTATATACAATGCAAAATTTTATCGTCATAACGGGACTCGAACCCGTCCCTCCGGGAAACAAACCCGGCGCTGTTCCAACTAAAGTGTGACTATTATGACAGATACTTTACAAGTTCCTTGAGGATGTGTACCATACACGAAACCTATGACTAGATAATCAAGAAGAATGTAGTGAATATGATAAATAATAGTTGGTCAGTGCTTTAATATTTTCAAGCGGCAATAACCCAATTACACTATTGACGTGAACTCACTCCAGACACAAGAATATTTAGCTTACTTGGAGGGGTTAACAAGACTACTAGTAATGTGCAACCCATACATCTAGAAATCCAACGCATTATTTATTGGCGAAAATGCAATCCATTAATTTCGTCGTAAAGATAGATTCGTACCGTGGCTTAGTTAGTCAGAGCAACAGGAGGGTGTGAATTCGCATCCCGTTGGTACGATATAATTTTGGATTGTGTAAAAAAATGTTAAAAAATATAAAGTTTAACTCTTAAGGAAACATAATATTAGAAAGCTTTAATAAAAAAACTTTAATCGCTCTAACAACTGCGAAAAAGCCAAGTCTTCTCTATAAGCGAATAAAAATAAGAATGCGCCGAGGTTAAGTTTTGTTATTTAATTAAAAACTTTCCCTAGGTTAGCTAATCGCAGTTTCTTTGTGAAATATTTAAAGTTACTTTTAAAAATGCCCACAGCTCGATCCTAACGAAGCGTAGAACAAAAGGTCTTCTATAATAAATAAAAACTTTAAACTAAGCTTTGGATTACTTTGAAGGCTGTATAGGCAGTAGGGGAATTCCGTTTTATTTTTTAATTGTATAGGCTAGCGTTTGACCACTATCTCATCTGTTGGTAAATGATGATGCGGTGGAGGATGGTAACACGCTAGGCCTGAAATGGGAACTGACTCATAAGGACAGCTGCTGGAACACATTAGATGTTTCTAAAAAAAAATATTTTTAAATATTTTTCTCCATATAGACGATAGTAACCACTTACCATCAAGCGGGTTCCTAGCTTGATTCCCACTCTAAAATACATAAGCTACTTTTTAAATTACCTTTTTAATACGGGCGAAGCCAGAAATTTAATATTATTAATCTTTAAATAGTATACAACACAGTCGCTTCACGCCGTCTGTACGCTTAGATCTTTTAAACTACGCAACGAATTTTAGTTCGGTTTTGAAACGCAGGCAAAGCCGTGGGGCACAGCTATAGTCGGCGGCTATTATCAACTGAGTCGTGAGTCCATAAACGTCAACAGAGATAAGGATGTGTAGCGCGCCGGGACGGTTATCGGTAAACGGCTACCTGTCGATAGTTCGTGTAAGTGCGAGCGAGAGAGATACAGGGAAATCATTTATGGCCTCACGACTCAGTTGATAACGCGCCGACTATAGTTATTGTATATACTAATTTAAAAGATACGAGAACTTTCTTACTGTTTACATCAAGTTGTGGCTTAAGGCTTTGAGGGTGTTTAACTTAAGTAGTATGTTTACTTCGATAACTTCTTCCTTCTTAAGATAAAAATTTTAAAATACCAGTATGAGGCAAGAGGAATTTCCGAGCATATCTTCTTATTGGAATATTCCTAGAGAATATCTGCATTGAAGACGATAAAGGAGTTGGAAACAAATGCAAACTTTACTTACATAAATAAGTCTGTATGTCTTATAATACACTAGCTGTGCCCGCGACTTTGTCCGCGTGGAATAGTGTCTTTGGGTAGCATTTTTTATTATTAAGGCTAACTCACCTCTCCCCTCTCTCTTTACCCCACTCACCCCTCCTCCTCTCTCTTCCCCCCACTCCCCTCCCCTCACCTTCCCGTCACTTCCTTCTCCCCTCCACTTTCCCACACTTCCCTCTCCCCTCACCTTTCCCTCACCTCCCCCTTCCCTTCGACGAATCGAATCAACAGCCTAACAAATAAGTTTCAAGCTTCTTGCTCTAAAAATGACGATACTTCCATACAACACTTCATCCCCCCTTTTAATCCTTTTTCGCATATATATATATATCCTTTCTTAGGCTCTAGACTATCTGTGTACCAAATTTCATTTAAATCGGTTCAGTGGTTTTGGCGTGAAAGTGAGACAGACAGACAGACAGACAGAGTTACTTTCCCATTTATAATATTAGTTAGGATAAGATTAGGATAGTGTAAAATGTATGAACTACATATAGTATTAGTATATGTATACAGTATTTTACTTATATAAATAAATATTTTATTGTTATTTTTATAACCGATTTAAAATAATTTAAGAACGTTTACAAAACGAAGAAGATCCGACTTCAAATGCTTCGCTAGTCATTTTCAGTACTAGGAGTTTATCTCCATATCTCTGGAGATATTTATCAGATCTCGATGAAATTACAATGGGACCACTTCGAAAATGTACCCTGCCAATACGACGAAGTTGTCCGTGATCCATTAATATATATATATATATTTTATATATTATATATATATATATATATATATATATATATATATAATATATATATATATATATATGCCCGGGGGTCTTCAAATCGCGAGTGAACAGGTATTTACTAGGTAAGCGTGCTACATCGTCGACCGCATCTTCACTTAACATCAGGTGAGATAGTGGTCAAACGTTTGCCTATACAGCATAAAAATATATATATATACGGCCGAATTGAGAAACCTCCTCCTTTCTTTGAAGTCGGTTAAAAAAACATACGGACGACTTGAATATATTATGACAAGATAGGTGGACCGGACCTACCATCATTTTAACACCTCAATTATCTAACCTCTATCTTCAATGAAATAATTGATTTGATTTGAAAAAAAATACGACTTTTTTTAATATTTGAGAGTGGGGTCAACATTATCGGACAACCAGAGATACTAAAAGGCGCCACCGATTTATAGAAGCGATCATCTACCTGAAGCGATTTGCATCTTTGTTCATCATGCGAACCGCCAGAGAATGGAATGCCCTGTCTGAATCTGTGTTACTAAACTTAATTTGAAAGCTCGAAAAATAATGCCATCCTTCTCCAACCTCTGCATTAAAACAAAGACAAAAAGAGTTTTAGTTTTAGGTACTCTTGTTATGTTCCGTAATTTTGCTGATATCTTCCGTCCATCGCACAAAAGGAAGCAACTTCCACTAACTTCACTTCAGTTGCAGGTCATGTCACCAAGTTTCTTTCACAGCTACCTTAAAGTTGCACTTTCAAAACTAAAAACAGTTTCAAGTGAATAGTCTCAAGGTTCAAGATAAGTTTGGAGCGTCCGAGGTAATAATAGCACGTTGGTAATTTACTATTTAACTGAAGATGTTAGAAAATGAGAAAAATTTATTGCCCGTAAACATCGATATAAAAAGGTAGATGCGGTACTCACTCTTATGCCATATAAACATAATGGAACAAGAAATAACTACATGAAAATACAAATTTCTAATGTCGAGCTTGATGTGCATGAAGAACAGAGAAATGCATTGTTGCTAATTATTTAAATGGATCTGCGATAATTGCACATGTAATTCTGTACGTGCTACACAAACGCCAGTTCGATTGTGACTATGGTGAAATTAGGTTCGCGAACCTATTGAGTAACGGGGTGGGGTACCTTATCTTTATTTTTTATAATATCGATGCCCGTAAACATTACACTTAATTGCAAGCTGGTCGCATCTGTCGTAGAACCGATGACCGTTGGGAAATCCGTGTTTAGAGTGAAGACCACGGTTCGGCAAACATATTATAGTGTAGGTAGGACGCCCTCTAAGGTGGAGCGATGATACGCACAAGCTGGCTGGCTGCGGTAGGAAACGAATAACTGAATATCGAGCTCAGTGGCGTGCCATAGGAGAGGCCCATTATTTTTACTCCTCCGACGTGCATTGATCCCTCGCTGCGCTAAAAATTCTATTCTACAATCCTTCGCTGCACTTTGGATTTAAAATAACGACCTCAAAGAAAAGTACTGTGTGTCCCGTGATATTATATAATAATATACTAATATACTATAATAATATTATATAATAATTACATATAGTATCAAATCTCTACAGTTATTACCCAAAGTATCCCATTACAATCCAACCAAGCTCAATATTGATCTTTCATCAAGTCTTAGTGAGGGTTGTTAAACCAAACCAATCAGACCAGTGAACGATCATCTACGATAATGATTAACAGGGACATTCATTATTCTCTATGAATAGGTTCACTCAGAAAGGTTAAACTGTAACTGGAGCTTGCAAGGTAAAATATTCTGTGAAGACACATTTTTTCAAATCAAATCAAAAAATCAAAATATCTTTATTGTTGAAACTGTGTACAAGTAGATGGTAAATTCCTTACATGGTATCAACAGTTTGCCCTTTTCAGGCGTACAATATTATAAATAGTATTTATGAATCTAAGCTAATAACTATATGTAGTATCTTTAATTTTAGTTCTACTTACGTAATATTATTTACAAATAGGTATGCTTAGTAATATATACTATGTTACTATACATTGAAAAATAGATACCTAGAGTAGCAAAATTAATTTTGATAAAACTCATTTAAGGTATAAAAGCCCTTAGTAAGCAACCAAGATTTTAATTGTTTGTTAAATTGTGGATTCGTTAACAATTTAATATTTAATGGTAGGTGGTTGTAAATCTTAATTGCAGTAAAATAAGAACTTTTATGATATAATGTGTTATTAGCTTGATTTCAACCCGATTTTGTTTCTATATCGCTCAAACTTACCGTTAAAACAGTCTGTAATATTTAATCAAATTCTAAAATCAACGTGAAGAAAGGAACATAATTTATGATCGTACAAAACGAAATAAAAAACTGGCCAAGTGCGAGTCAGACTTTTATCCCGCACACGGAGGGTTCCGAACTAAAAATGGCAATAATGGCTGAAACATTTTAATGGTTAACAGTTAATTGATAAAAAAATTATATTACAGGTTAAATATATTAACTAATATTATTCGAGTAGGATTGGTTTTTCCATTTACGACTCCCACACACTTATCGAAATGAATCCATATTATTGCCGGAGGTATTTCGTCTCAGTATTTTTAAAAACAATCTTTAGTTTTCCACTACACAACAACACAAAACAAGTAATAGTACAACAACAACAACTTTATTGTCTAATAAAACTAACAATAACCACAGAGAGTACTAATAGCATTAACGCATTCCATACACTACAGTTAATTGTTTAAAATATCGCTTCACTTTGTTAAGAATAAAAATATCGGAAACATCGATTAACTCATTCCACACACTAGAGTTAATTGTTTAAAATATCGTTTCACTTTGTTAAGAATAAAAATATCGGAAACATCGACTCGGCGAATAACTTATTAAAGTTTTTTATTTTGAGGGCAATAGAGCATACAATCGAATGTAGTTAATATATGGAATATTTTATACGGTTGAAAACAACATGTTCGAACTTCACTCCGATCATCGTATAATATATAAATTTTCCTTATCTATTACCGTTTAAAGCTTAAATTTAAGTGCATAAAAATGGGTTAGTTCGTAATTCGCAAGGCGAGGTCATTATCAGTTGAAGTTGATATAATATTTTTATTCGTTAATGTTAATTTTATTTATTGAATATTACGGTTAATTTTGAATATTAGTTTATTTAAATGGTTGATAGTTATATTCATCATGTCTATTCCGAACGCCATCTAACGAATATCTAACGAACTTCTAACACCAACTAAGTAAACGTTAACCAAAGAAAAAAGATAATAATACTACGCGTTAACACAAAGGTGTTAGTAATTAATATTATTAAATATCTGGTTGACCGAGCTTAGCTCGGTATTTTTTGCCACTCGCTCGGGAAGAGTCATATTTTTCTATTTATTATAATAATACATTTTTTTTTAAATTGAGAGCAACTAACTGCTTTAACAACACAATAACACTAAAGCTACTGCTACTCGCCAATAGATGTCGGGAAGAGTCATATTTTAAGTTGATTATCATTAAAATTGATTATTGAAAACACGAATAAAACAACATTTTCTGAAAATGAAACCTAGCTAGATCGATTTATCGCCCCCAAAATACCCTGTATACTAAATTTTATTTAATCGTTGGAGCCGTTTCCGAGATTCAGATTCAGATTCCGAGATTAAAGTAAACACGATCGTAAAAAAACACGTTTTTTGTTAAACTCTTTATTTTTAACTTTGTTCGTTCTTAGTATTTGTTGTTATAGCGGCAACAGAAAGTGAAAATTTCAACCGTCTAACTATCACGGTTTATGAGATACAGCCTGGTGACAGACGGACAGACAGACAGACAGACAGACAGACAGACAGACGGACAGCGGAGTCTCAGTAATAGGGTTCCGTTTACCAACGGACCCTTTGGGTTCGGAACCCTAAAAACCGACTTCACATGCCGCGATAGTCCTGGCTAGTTTTTTGTAGAATTAGGACTTCTGCTAGTCCGCCTGGGGCCGTACCACCACTTTGCCAATTAACTTGCACCCGTGAAATAGGAATGTTTTTCGGTTAAAATGGCAAGGTGTCCAGTGAAATAACAGCACATGTGAGACTCAACAGCTTTATGTCGCAAGGTAACAGGCGCAGTGAAGTGACATGCAAAATTCTGGCAGTCCAGAATGTTGCATGCCACTGTATCTGTAATAGGTACACGTCATCGCTTACCATCAAGCGAGCTTGTCCTGTTACCTTATATCATAAAAAAATAGTTAAATCATAGCATCTAAGTATGTACATAATATATTTTCTTATATTGTTTATCTCCATATCTCCGGAGATAATTGTCATATCTCGATAACATTTTAATGGAACCAAACGGAGGGCATGATCTCTCAAACAAAAAAATCGGTTAAGATTTGACGGAGTTCTGAGGTAACAAATATATATTTTTTTTAAAATACAGTCTAATTGATCCTCCTTTTTGTGAAGTTGGTTAAAAAACATGATGATGAGGATGTATTCCAAATGCAACCTCCAATAAAGATAATATCTTCTTGGGATTCATTCACTCAAGAGTCTGACCAACGACTTGTCTATTCATTTTCATTAAAGTAATTTTAGTTTGTAGCATCATCATCATAATCAGCCAGGTATATGGTAACAGTTTTATTTACAGTTCAGATTTTTATACGAGCAACTTTAAATCAAAGATTAGTAGGTACATATATAGATATACCTATCTACAATTAAAAATGTACTTAAAATCTAGTTCTTTTGGGAATAGAAAGAAAAATATCTTTAAAGTATAAACTTGCCAATTATGGACCCATCTTTATCAAAATTTGATAGGAAAACGAAAAAATAAAACCTCATAAAAGCAATTTCACGTGCATGTGATCTCAAAGTTAATTTCTCTATTATTAAAGGTCCACCTTTTTTTCAGGCTGTTATCGCTTTATTTTTTTAATGACGTGGGTCTCGCAGACCCATTTACCGTTTTAACCCTAAAAAAGCCATGTGACCGTTTGTAAGCGCTGATAAGCCGCTGCAGATTATGGTTAACCCGACGAAGCTTGCACAGAATGATTGCGCGAGTTCTTGTGTTTTTTTCGGCTCCACTTATTATTTTATTGTATTACTAGCTGTGCCCCACGGTTTCACCCACGTTTAAATATCCTATAGCCTAATCCATAGTACTGGCTATCCCTGTGCAAAATTTCAGTGAAATCGTTCCAGCCGTTTGTCCGTGAAGAAGTCCCAAAAAAGAATATACAAACTTATCTTTGCATTTATGATATTGGTGTTGATTTTTAGACAGCCCATAGGCGTATTCGGATAGTTAGCTAGCCATCGCATATGTCATAAATAATGTAAAAGCGAAAACACTTAAAAAAATAATAATTTTTAAAAGTTCTAAAAAGAGCTTGTCGCACAATTTGTAAGTAAACTAGCATCAATTTAATTATTTAAATTGATCTGCTGAGTATATTATATTTTCATTTTCAATTTAATTAAATACTGATAGGTAATAACACCTCGCGACAAGCTTTTATGATCATATAAATTGTAAATAATGAGGTTATAAGTTGATAGTTAACATTTTTAAGGAAAAATGTATTTTCTTCTTTTTAGAGCGTTTAAATAAAAGCTTTTTCAAATGTTTTTTTGCTTGTAATTTATTTTGTATTTTTAGTTATCACTGGTTACTCTCAACCATCCCTTTCATTTGATACCCATATTGTAGAAGTGCATTAAAAATAACTATTCCGCCATCTTGCATGGTCCGCCATACTGGATTTAGAATGACGACAAATTATTAACCGCCTTCACAAAAAAGGAGGAGGTTCTCAATTCGTCTGTAGGTTTTTTTTTTTTGTATGTTACGCCATTTCTCCGTCAATTGTGAACGGATTCAAATGATTCTTTTTTTAATAGGTTATACGTTATACGTTTCCGAGGTGGTCCCATTTTAATTTTATCGAGATCTGATAAGTATCTCCAGAGATATGGAGATAAATACCTCAAACATAGGAGAATGTACTGGTTTTAGTAGAAGAGTCCCAAGAAGATTATACACAATGGAGGTTGCTATTGCATATACTTTTGAAGACTAAAAAATATGACCTTGAATAATGTTTTTACATCTTTCTTCTCGTTGATTTTGATTTTTGACAGATTTTCTTACGGTATCTGTGAGCGAGATAGAAATAAAGGTGGGGATAATTAATATATATATTTTTTAATATCTTATAGGCTAGCGTTTGACCACTATCTCACCTGTTGCTAAGTGATGATGCGGTCGAAGATAGAGAAGTGGACTAGAATGGGAACTGGCTCTCAAGGATAGCTACCTGAACACATTAGATGTTTGGCGACAGATTTTCTAACTTGAGGGTGGTAGCTGGCCAGGCAGACACTAGATATGTCCTACCACCATGCGGGGGTTGTTGGTTTCTTAACGATGTTTTCCTTCACCGGAGGGCAACTGTGAGAAGCGCACATATATTTTTCGATAGAAAAATTCATTGGTGCACGGCGGTTTGAACTCGGTACCACGGCATCAAAGCCGACTGTTCTCCAAATTACGCCACCGGGCCCTCAATAAATAATTATATATTAATAATTATAATAAATAATTATATATAAATATAAATAATTTGTCTTCACAGGAATGTTCTACCGGGCAAAGTCTGTTAGGGTGCAAACTTTTTTAAACATACCTAAGATTTTTTGACATGACATGACGTTTGGCGAAGATGGCGGCCATTTCAGTCCCGCGACACTGCATACATTATTAAATAACTCAGAATTATGAACGTACTTTGTACCAATCAACACTGCAAATAAAAATTATAAGTATAATACCACAGATTATATAATAGTTACTACGTAAATAACACTTTCCGTTGTTAGGTTGGCTTCACAATGCTTTCATAATTCGGGTTTCAACAATCTAGGGAAGTGCCTCTTATAACGTAGTAGAGTGATTCAGTACTCTGTTGGTCATATGGCGGCAATTAATGTTAATAATCGCAAATAATACTTTTTAATATTCATTTTGGAATACAACTAGTCCGTGTTATAAAATATTTGGAATTATTGTAATAAAATAGACAATTAACTATCGTGTGTGTCAGATGCTTTAATTGCACAGCGCCATTTTGGACATTGTCCTTTGATACCTTGATGACATAATTATTACTAGTGAATATTTTCACTTTAGCGCAGCATTTAAAGTCAATTTTTTTATAGTTCCGAACCCAAAGGGTACCAAATGAACACTTTCTGAGACTTTGTTGTCCGTTCGTCCGTCCGTCCGTGTGTCTATACATATGTGCGCACTTTACAGATCTGTATCTTCTTAACCGTTATAGGTACATACTTGAAATTTTCAAAAAGTATATATCCGTCAGTGTATAACGGCCCAGACACGAAATTTTATAGATGCATGTAATTTAATTAAAACTTGTTTTGCACTAAAAAGGGTAAATTAAGTTATTTTTCAAAAAAAATAAAACCGACTTCATAACCACAAACAGGCACTCAAAAGCGAAAAATAAATTACTTAAAATTATTATAAGAGCTACCCACTTATCTATTTGAAGTCGGTGCCAGCCAAGTCTATTGGATAGTAGGTAGATACTATGTATGTAGTAGTAGTAAGTAGGTACATGTAGGTTAGTAAGTAGGTAGATACATGTAGGTAGTATCTATCTACTACCTATTAGACTTGGCTGGCACCGACTTCAAATAGATAAGTGGGTAGCGCTTATAATAATTTTAAGTAATTTATTTTTCACTTTTGAGTGCCTGTTTGTAGTTATGAAGTCGGTTTTATTTTTTTTGAAAAATAACTTATTTTTCAAGTTACTCTCAACAAGCCCTTTCATTTAATATCCATATTGTAGAGATGCATTAAAAACATAGACTAAGTATATTAAAATTTAATTTTCCATCTACGATTAAAAATAACTATTCCGCCATCTTGGATAATCCGCCATATTGGACACTATATCGTGCGTTGTCATCCAAATTAAACGTGTATACAAAATGTCAGCTCAATCGGTTGAAGATACCTACTTCAAAATTGAGTTCAAGATTCCACCCGAACAAACATACTGACATACATACATTGCAAGTTAAATAAAATCTTTTAAAAAAGGCCTAGATCTCGAAAAAACTATCGTTATTATATATGTAACACGATTCTTTTACACAAAATCCATCTCAGACAACACCCTCACTTTTTGATGAAATTTTAGTCAAGTGTTTCTCGAGCTCCAATAAATAAAAACACACATATGCTCTTTAAATTGGCAAAAACCCCGATCCGAGATTGCCCGCTAACCCTTCCCTGCCGGTCCATTGGGCACAATGGTGTGATTGACATTCTTGATCCTCACAATCATTGTAATGGATTGGGTAGGTAATAATTGAACATGTTTGATCGTTTTGGAAGAGGCTAAAGCGATTTAATCCTTATCCAAGATGGGGCAGAAATAATGTCATAATTTGAATTGGCTGCCGCCTTCAACCGAATTCAAAGAGGAGGAAGTTCTCAATTAGAATGTTGATTGTGTTTGTTATCTCAGAACTCCGTCACCCATTTTAAAAACTATTTATTCGTTGGAGAGAGTATACTTCTCGTTTAGTCCCATTGAAATTTCATCAAGATCTGATGAGTATCTCCAGAGATATGGAGATAAACATGTCAAACTTGACTATAAACTAGTGACTATTCATATGAAATACTTTTTGTTGTCGACTGTCTCTACCTAGGTTTCACACTTCTTCAGGAGTCTACGCAGCCAGATCGCCACGACTAAGGTGTCGAAAATGGAGATGTTAATCTCTATATCTCTGGAGATACTTCTCAGATCTCGATAAGTTGTATAATGGGATTAAATGGCAAGTACCCTCTTAAACAAAAATACTATCTATCAAACCGGTTAATAAACAACAAAGTTCTGAGGTTAACACGCATACATTTTTTTTGTGTCTATTTTTCAATTATTATATAGCCTAGCGTTTGACTACTATCTCACCTGTTGGTAAGTGATGCTGCGGTCGAGGATGGTAGCACGCCACGCCTAGAATGTGTCTTACTACCATGCGGGGGTCGGGGGTTGTTGTTGTTGAGTTGTTTTTTGTTCTACAGAGGGCCACTGTGAAGAGTGCACATAAATTATTCAATAGAAAAATCCATTGGTGCACGGCAGAGATTGAACTCGGTACCTCTGGCTTCAAAGGCGACCATTCTCCCACTACACCAATGAGCCCTCAAAAAAAGTCTGTTAAAAACAAAAGACAACACTCGCAAAGAGCTGGTAAATCGGCGCTTAAAAGGTTTCCGAACTGAAACAAGCTTCGCGGCAATCCTTGTTTGTTTTTGGCTTAGCCTGATCCTAATCTTGCCAGCAGGTCAGGGTTGCGGAAGTCGACGACAGCTCATTTCCACCGAATCCAATGTTACATATCTCGACATATTTACCCTTTTAGATACGTATATAGAAACTTTTTATAGAACACTGTTTAGGTTTCCGCTAAGTCTGCCTTGCGCCGCCAATCATACATAGAACCATCATCGGGGAAAATTCGTCAAAAAGTTATCTCCTCCAACACTGCTCCGCTCCCACCCGACAAAAAATATTTAGCCGTATGACGTTTACTATAGACAGACTTTTTAGGGTTCCGTACCCAAAGGGTAAAACGGGACCCTATTACTAAGACTCCGCTGTCCGTCCGTCTGTCTGTCTGTCTGTCTCTCTGTCTATCTGTCTGTCTGTCCGTCTGTCACCAGGCTGTATCTCATAAACCGTGATAGTTAGACAGTTGAAATTTTCACAGATGATGTATTTCTGTTGCCGCTATAACAACAAATACTAAAAACAGAATAAAGTTAAAAATAATAGAGGGTCCCGATACAAGAAACGTGTTTTTTTCGGCATTTCACGCCATCTATGAATGCTAGTTAGGTAAACGTTCCATAGATGACGTTATATTGAAATGTCGATCCCTAACACCTTTGTTAGACGTTAGATGGCGTTACAAGAAATAAAATGTTTATTAATTATATTTTTTTTCTGGCGAAAAATGATAGTGGTATTTTTTGCTTGATCTTATAAAATACTGTAGTATGGTACGGAACCCTACAAGTGCGAGTCCGACTTGCAATTGGCCAGTTTATTTACATTGACAACACAAAGAGTAGACAGAGTAGACCAGTTTCGGACATCAAATATATTATGTCCAAAACTGGTCGTAGCAATCACGATAGCAAAGCCCCCGTGAGTGTGTACAACCGTTTTAAACAATAATATCAAATGTTATGTATTTATGTAAAATGTTATGCATAATGTAAATCATTATTCGAAATTCTTTCAAAAAGGAGACTCAATTCGTCTGTATTTTGTTTTTGTATGTATGTTACGCTATTACTCCGTCAATTATGAACCGATTCGAATGATTCTTTTTGTAATCGGTAGGGTACGTTTCCGAGGTGGCCCCATTGTAATTTCATTGAGATCTGATAAGTTTCTCCATTCTCCAGAGATATGACCATAAATGTCTCAAACTTGCAACTGAAACTGATTCGCGCGGCATAGAAGCTAGCTGTCCTCCGTGGTTTTACCCGCGTAGACATCGTTCCCATGGAAATATAGTATTAAAAAGTATGTGTAATTAAACGAAAACCCTATATGTTTTACAGGGTCTAGTCTAGACTATCTACGTACGAAATTTCTGCTTTATCGGTTGAGTAGTTTTAGCGTGAAGAGCTTCTAGCATTTACCAATGGAGATGTTAACGTTGTAATCCGCAAACATTTTTTTCTGCCGATACTTACGGGGGACGAGGTAAACACGCATTGCACACACACAAACCACTCACTTTAACGATCCCGCACACTAGCTTGAAACACGCACACAGTATTAAAAATACAGCGTAGTTACGCTCGCTCATATGGCCAAAAATGGCTATATGGCCAGCAGAGGGGTACGCCTTGCGTTTACATCTCCATTGGTAAATGCTCGAAGGTGAAGAGGTAACAATCATACACACAAACTTTCGCATTATAATATTAGCAAGAAGTGATAGTATAAAGTATGATTTAACACAATGTATTTCATTAAAAGGCGATTTGTTAATTATTTAAATCTAGGCATCGTGCCAAAACTGTTCAAGTATGATAATAATTATGAAAATTTGGAGTTAAATTATTGAGCATGAAAATAATTAATTTAAGGTTCTTTATAAGCAAAAGTATCGAGAGAAGCCTCTTAATGAGTCTTTTTTTATGTTCATTCTAATGAATATTTTTGTGAAATCTCAAAGGGCTGGCGTGTCCTTTATAAAATGTTAGCTACCTCGGACAGCGGTCTAAGGAACAGGAGAAAATGAAAAGTAAATCACCTAAATTTTTAAAGTCTATACTATAAAATAAATACATATGTTATGAGATATATGATGTATCTTCAAATAGATTTAGAAGTACACCAACCACAACTTGTGGCTCAAAGGCTTGTGGCTGTGTAAACAAAGCTTTATCTTACTGACAAATTCAGAATCAAATAATGACCGGTTCACAGTGTTCCAATCCAGTAATCCAGGGAATGAATCCAGTTCAATCCAATGCTAGACTGAATTGTACCATTCACATAATTTCAGTTTTAAGACAAGCTGTTGAACTGATAACACCATAGTGATAACACCATGATGTCAAGAAAAGAGATTTCAGTTCAGATTCAGATTCAGAGAACAGATTCGAATCGGTTCACAATTGACGGAGTAATCGCGTAACATACACACAAAAAAAAGAAAAAAAAACATACAGACAAATTGAGAACCTCCTTCATTTTGGAATTCGGTTGAAAACAGCACTGTATTTAATCTAAACGACAGATTCAACTCAAACTCCGCGCCAATATGAAAAACAATTGTGCCAATCAAACAACAAAAAAAATCCAAAAAATTGAATTTGGAACCATAAAAACATCATTCATTCCCGATACTTTTTTGACAGATTGTATGATATATAAGATCTGTCATTATGCTTCTATTTTTAACCGACGAAAAGAAAAACGGAGGAGGTTATCAATTCGACGCGTATATTTTTTTAAATTTTTTTTATGTATGACCACGCATAACTTTTTACAGAGTAGTCTGATTTCGATAATTCTTTTTTTATTGGAAAAGGTATACCCCCAAGGGGGTCCCATTTAAATTATAACGAAATCGGTAGAGCCGTTTTGAATAAATCAACAAAAATAATGGATAAAAGTATCAATTTTTTAATGATTTTATCATATCATCAATGTATGTCAACTAACACTGGAAAAAACAAAGAGCCGAAATTCGGGCTCAGTTGCGTGTCTAGAGAGAGGCATATGTTCATCGAGATATGTTCAGTATCTCCAGAGATATGAAGATAAACACCTCAAACTTAGTATTGAAATTGACTAGCGTGACGTTGGAAGTCGGTTTTTTTAGTTTTTTATGTGATCTTAAATTATTTTTATTATTATTATAGAGCTTAAATGTTCTATATGACGTTTGTCTAGGCCAGGGGCAAGCAATGACGCCTGTTTTTAACATAGTAGATTATGGCCACAAAAAATTATAAAATAAAACTTTTTATCAAAAAAATTAAACCGCCGAAAAAACTGAAAAGCAAAAAATAATTAATTAAAAACTCAAAACAATTACAAAAATACATACTTATGTATACTAACAGTATTTTAAGAACTTTGTTATTAAGGTTAAATTTAAAAAAAAAATTCTTTTCAGTTTTTTCGGCGGTTTAATTTTTGTGTTAAAATGTTTTATTTAATTCATAATTAGATTTTTTGTGCCAAAATTGATGTTCTGATACAAACAAGACATCCTATTTGTAAGTTAGATCTAAGATGGATGCTTGCTTTGGTCTTGCTTGCCTGAAAGCTGAAGAAGGTAGTAAAACGTGGTGTTCCAAAATGGACATTTGCATACATGTCTCGTTAAATTCCTGTTTTCAAGCATTGTCGTAATCATCATCAGTGGTCAAACGCCAACCTTTACGTTGATCGCATCGTCACTTAACATCAGGTAAGATAGTGGTGAAACGCTTACCTATCTAGTACAAAAAATAAGATATAAATCAAATTAAAAAAAAAAACAATTAAAACATTATAATCAAAGTTTTTTTATTTATTTCAATTCATCATAAAATAAAAGCTAATAGCTTTAGGCTTGCGCCGTTTCACAAAGTTTCCGTCCACGCAAACAGGGTAATGGCAAATTTTCCGTACCGCTCTCCATTTAAAGCATTGCTGTTTGTATTTCACACCTTTATTTGTAATGGTGCAAACATTTTACGGCGAATTTGAGATCCGGGATTAAACGGAATAGAAAATATTGAATTGGCGGTGGAAAATGTACCATGTGATAGGATTTTGAACAAAAAATACTCGAAAAACTGTGATCAAAAGAGCGTTTATTTCAAGCTTATAATATATATGGGCTTGTACACAAAACTGCGATGCGACGCGATGCGAATTCGCAACGCAGAAAATTACGACACGTTAACCGTACTAAACGTATTTTGAATTGAAAACTAGGTCGTGACATGGATCGTAAAAAGAAGTGTGCACTTTTATTATTTCTTAGGAGATACAGGAAAAAGAAACAAAGAAGATTTTGGGTCAACATCGCAGGAATGCGCGATGCTAATCAATTCGCAAGTTCTTGCGATGCGTAGAGGGAGCTCGCAGATTTTTGCGATGCGACGTCGCATCGCAGTTTTGTGTACAAGCCCTATAGGCTATCTATTTGGATCTATGAAAACCTTTTATTAAGAATTCATAGAGATATTTAAGAACACATTTTATTATTTGTACTATATCTTTATATTATTGTATTATCATTGTTTTTATACTCCTCCACCACTAAGAAAAAGTAGCGTACCACCTTATGATGAAAAAAATATGCCGCCATAAACTTACGGTGTTCAGGCAGCACACAACCCTTGAGTGTAAGAGTATTCTAGATGTTGGCGCGGGAAAGCTTACTTTTGATGATGAATGCGTGTTCCTCTTGAACCTTGATTTAGTCTTGGAGTTTGTGGCTTGATTTTCGTTTCTTCTTAGACTGACGACGTTCTACGCCGATGCTTGTGCGCGCTTCTTGAGATTTTTGTTGTAAGTGACTGAGACGATGGTGGATATTCTAGTGATACGCTCGTAAATTAGTGAGGTGACCGTAGTCGATGAATCGGTCGATAGTCGATTGTAATTTCGGGTGTGAGAGGGTACGATTAAGTTGTTTGGTGTGTGAACACTAGGCCTAGCATGTTCACCATCTCCGATCACATCATCGCTTACCACCAGGTGAGAAACGCAAGCGTAAACAAAATAAAATAAATAAAAATACAGTGTTGTCCTTAACAGCTACAATAAGGTGTACTTACTTAGGGTAAGGACATAACGAGACGGGTTTCCGGTGCAGACAAACCGTTACGGGTAGGTACCGATCCGTATCAGACACACACATACACACATAAAGAAACATGTTGGAGAAAATGAAGAAACAATATCATCATTTATTTTGTCATTTCGAAACAATGGAATATTTTTCCTGTACGGATCGGTACCTACCCGTACCAGGATGGTCTGCACCTGGAACCCGCCTCTTAATTTTTTAATTGTTTTAAAATGATAGAGGTTAAGTCATGCTAAAATTGCCGTTAAAGGTGAATTTCCACCCAACGAACAGTTTCAATCCTTTCAGATCTCCCTAAAATACCAAGACTCTTTCTTGACAATTATTTTAATGGGCCGCTGCATCTGTCCTGAATTCATGAAACTGAAATTTCTAGACTTTCAAGTCTTCAAGTGACTTCGGCTTTGGCTGAGTTCCAATGTCGTTGACCCCAAGTGTAGAAATAGTAAGTTGAACTAAATTGATTTCGTCCTAAAACTCTGGTTACTGCGTTGAAGTCTTAGCAGGAACTTGAACTTGTGAGATTACCGATTTTTTTTCGTTTAGGATCTTTAAGATTTTGTTCGTGACCTTTTAAGCGAATTCATAAAATGAGCAGTGTTTCAATTCGCTTTATATTTTTCCTCAGAACTCCTTCATTTAATAGATAACCGATTCGGAAAAACCTTTTTTTGTTTGAGAGGGTATTATAGTTCCCGGTTGGTCCTATTGTACAATTCATCGAAATCTATTGAGTATCTTCCATAGACTTAATTTAAATAGATGGTGCACTGCAGATGTTTTGACAAATTTAATTTAATCCGTAAGCTCAATACATAAGGCTGTAATTGCTATGTACATCAAAATGGCCCAAACGAAAGGCACCAAGGTGGGAGTATGTCCTTGTCTAACAACCTGCCAGTGCTATACATGTACTATAACTATACGTATAGTATATATGTGGCCCGTACAACAGAAAGGGACAAACTCCGTTCAAGGTCGGTCTCATGTGGGCCGGTTTTGCGGTTCAGTTCGCTGTCAAGTTTTACATTTGAAATTAATTGATTATTTGGTATCTCCTGAAATGATTTATAAAAAAAACCGGCCAAGTGCGTGTCGGGCCACGCGCAATGTATGGTTCCGAAGTAGCCCGTTATTCATTTCAAGTCTGTACCCGTTATAAACAAGCAACTAGGTACTTCGTCTTTGTCACTTTAAAGGATTTATTCCAAGGATTTTGTATTTGGTACAAAATTATCCAACATCCAAGTTCAACGACTATTACTGCTAAATTAATAAAGTTATCTTAACCGCTATAGTTTTCTTTTAAAGTTCATAAAATGCACAATTATCAGGATTTTTTTCAGATTTTTCAAGTATTTAGCTTTTAGAGGGGGGAGGGGGGACGCCCTACTGGAACAAAAATTTGCACTTTAAAGTTTAATATTTCGTAAATGGAGCATTCAATCAAAAAATGGTATTAGCAACCCTTAAGTTATTTTAAAAGACCTATTAACGATACCCAACACGGTGGGGTAGACGACGAAAAAAAAAATCATCCCCACTCCTCATGTAGGGATAAAAAAAAATATTTAAAAAAAATTTATTTCTCCACTTTTTCGGCGTAATTTATATACATACTCCTACAAATGTACAGCTTTCTAGTATTAACGGTCTCCTAGAAAAACCTCGGACAGACAGACAGACAGACAGACGGACATGACCTAACTATAAGGGTTCCTTGTCAGGACTACGGAACCCTAAAAATGGAGTAAATACCGTAATCTTGCCACTGAAAATGAGTAGTGCGGCATCTGAAGTCGGTTTTTTTGTTGTTTTTAAACGAAGGTAATATTTGTGTAATCGGAAGTCACAGACTCTCGCAGTCGCAATGCGTTCCATTTCTAAGCGGTTCGTATGATGAATGTGTAAGCAAATAGATTGATACCATGATGCGATGGCGCATGTTAGTACGTCTGCTTGTTGAATGAAAAAGGGGGATGGCGGAATTAAATCGTGCAATGGGATGACGCACGCTTCGAAACGTTTCCGAAAAAAAGATTAATGGGGTATGATAAAAGTATAAAATGGTTTAGGCTGACCATACCAGTTGTCAAAATTTATAGGCTGTCTACGCCTCTGAAATAGCATACATACAGATTTTTGAAACTAATTGTCTTATAGCGAGGAATTAAACTTAATTATTTAAAATTGACTTGAAATTTATGCTTTAGAATTTCCCCTCGTATTTTTGTCCTAAAATCTATACTTACCCTTAAACTTAGATGTTATTTGCTTTCAGTGCTACTTGCTGAGAATGCCTTATACTTATGTTACTTATATTGTCAGTATAATTAGCGTTACAGCCTGGGATTGGCCCAGCTCCCTAGACAAAATCCAATTTCTGTTTGCATTAACGCTAACGCAAGTTCGAAATGTATGCGACTGACAACTCTGTAACAGAAAAATAAAAGTCATTCCCATAAATTTTGAAGTAGCGTTAGCGTGAATTAATACAGAAATTGGATTTTGACTAGGGGCCCTACGGTGGAAGTCTCTACATTGACAGCGATGCGTCTTGTCATCGCAAACGTCTATTAGAATGAGATGCAGCTAAATATAACTGCATCTCTTTTCTTAACAACGATTATCGGTCGAAATTCTTCACTATGCATGTAGAAACTACCGGCCCTGGGCTGGTCCAGACCGTGTCTCCCGACTGATTTGTTGCTAACTTTTTTTTACTTTTGACACCGATCGTTTAAATATCTTGTACCAAAGTATATCAAATATACCAAAATAAAGTATACCAAAAGTTCTCCGACTGAGAATACCTAAACGTCTTCTAGAGGGCAAAGCCGATCTGTGCCCTCGAGTTGACGTCTCCCCATACACTCTACTTGACCCAGCCATCCAATGCGACTGAATTTTATCGACTTGACCAAAAATGTAATAATTATCATCATTATCAGCCGGTATCGGTCCACTGCTGGACGTAGGCCTCCCCCAAGACACTGAGCCCGATCTTCGGCTCTTTGTTTCCTATCACTGCCCACCGCTTCGCGAATGTCGTCGCTCCACCTAGTCACAGGGCGTCCTACGCTACGTTTGCCGATTCGCGGTCTTCACTCTAGAACCAGTCTGCCCCACGGCAGATATGACCAGCCCAATGCTACTTCATTTAGCTAATCCGCTGAGCTATGTCGACCACTTTAGGTCTCTGGCGTTTTACTTCGTAAAAGTGTAATATAAAATATATATAAAATTTTACTGTAAATAATCCGGCCCACTTTTACTATAATTGAACATAATACAACATATTCAAACAAATGAAATATTAATTTGTTCGAGAACTGAAATGTTGAAGCAAAAGTCAATATGCCTACTTTGTAAACCTATGGAGGCGAATTCAGCTGAATTAATATTTTATTATTTGATATCATAATTTTTCATGCGAATAAAAATACAGTTTTATTAAAATTTTGCAGTTCTGTAAAACGATTCGTGTAATTGTTACACAATGTAAATTTACTAGAACCGGTGAAACGAATTCTTGATACGGATATGGTATGCTGTGTTACAGTTGATTGATCTATTAGTTTTATTTTTTTCATAGCATATCGGCTAGCGTTTGGCCACTAGCTCACCTGTCAGTAAGTAACGATGTGGTCGAGGAAGGAAACACGCTAGGCCTAGAATACATTTCAGGCCATTGATATACATTTTATTATAATATGCCCGCCTTGGTATGATGATGAACCTAATGAGAAGAAACGAAATGCATGTGGCAAATGATCGTCTCGTGCGTGTGATCATGTGGTCGCTAGGCGTAGAATAGGCATGTCGACAGTATTAAAAAATCAAAGATTTGATGATTTTAGGGGAAAATGCATATAAAACACTAGTTTAGTTTTATTTAAAAATTGAAATTATTAAGATTTTCAGTAAAATAAAACATTAAAATACTGCTATCGGCCATTTTGATTGAAACACCAATCACAGCGCATGACGTCACGACTATATCCTCTTATGAGGTTTTCTTGAAAATGTTATTACATTTTGGAAAACCTATGTATTCATTGTCACAGATTATATAATAGTTACTACGTTAATTATGTCATTTAGGTATGCGTGACGTCACAGCCGACGCCATGACATATATATGAGCTGTTTTTGCGCACTATTGCAAAAATTTTAGAAAAATTGCTTTAAGCTTCATTAAACTTAAGTTAATTACCGAAATATAGGTTTTTTCGTGAATAGTAAATGTGTTCCCACTTTACGGAAGAGGATTTCAAAATCTTTCGTCACGCCCATACTCTCACTCTCAAGGGTTGTGTGCAGCCGGGACAACGTAATGTTATTGCGGACGATTTTCTCCTTGACGATGGTTTTTGTTACTTTTTGGTAAGAAGTCAGGCGGAACATATATAACATGCTCCTACCTCCTGTAATCACCTGCAATCTTTTGATATACTGCGCAAAACATCCTAGGACTTTTACTGACAAGTGACATGTGCAGTCGGTAATTGTTTGACCCCGATGTAAAAAGAGGGATCATAAACTACAACTTACAAGACGTTTGTGTCTGTGTGTCTGTCTGACAGTGGTATTGTAGCGTCCAAACGGATCACGTATGAACCGATTATGATTTAATGTTTTTATTTTAAAGGGGAGTGTTCTAGATATGATTAAAAAAGTCTGTGCAGCCGTTTGAAGGTTATCAGCTCTGTTCTAGGTAAATCAGAGGAGTTTTATATTTTCAATGTTGCTTATGTTTTCATATTACATTTATACACAGTATGAATTCAGTAGACTCCTTCCGCTACACGTATGTTCTATTTATCTTGAATCAAAACCTCATTAGAATTCATTTAAAGAATTTCAGTCGACATTGTTCTCAAATATCATCATAAAATCTGATGCAGCAGTTCGTTCAAACGGTTTCGTTCACTCGTTTATTCGTTCATTCGGTCAATTGAATGATTTGTTTACAGCTGACTAGGTTTGCCGTTAAATGTTCTAGATAAATAAAATTTAATTGTTAGAAATTTCAGTTAATAAACTTAAAAGTTTAATTTTTGTCTAAGGTGTACATAATACGATATATATAGGTGCGCCCCACCTAAAAAACCTTGCTATGTTCTATTTAGCAATGATCATCTTCATAATCAGCCGATGTCAGTCCACAGCTGGACGTAGGCCTCTCCCAAGATGCCCCACTGAGCCCGATCTTCGGCTCTTCTTTTCCAGTCACTGCCCACCGCTTTGCGTATATCGTCACTCCACCTGGTCACAGGAAAAACTATGCAAGTTAAATAAAAGCTTGTAAAAAGGCCAAGAATACAATTTAATAAAGAAAGGTAACATCAGACAAAACATTCAGGTAGGTATTACGCCTTGCAACAGGTTGCAACCACGAAGAAATACTTATAGAATTCCGTAACACGGATTTCCTCTTCAGCACTCATCAATCTTGTGTCATTGGATGGTATTATTTCGCATTTGGATACCTTTAAGTATTTCTATTTTACTCCTTCGGTTTCAAACAAAACTAAATGTCAAGCTGCTAATATATTCAAAGCACATAAAGGAACATTTACCTACCTATTTTGTGTTTCAATATCTGCTAGGCGTTTGACTACATCCTTGCTTACCAGCAGGCGGGTTAGTGGTCAAAAGATCCTAGCCTATCAGATCTAAAAAAAATATCCTAAGGTATGTGTGCTGCCGGGACACTGTAAGGTTATTTTGGCAGATTTTCTCAAGTGTAGCAGGTTCAAATCTCAATGCGCATTTCATATTGGCGCTGCCGTAAAGGAAAACATCGTTAAAAACCCCTGGCTTAATAAGCTGGTAAGATAACAGAATAGAATAGAATAGAATGTTCTTTATTGCAGTAACTGTGTAAAGTAAGTACATGGGTACAAACAAGGTCTTATGTTAGAAGCGTTTCAACAGTTTTTCCCATTTCGGGCGTGCAATGTTTATGGTAAGTAATACAAATAAATGAGTTTATTCTTAATAACTAGGTAGGTACAAAATATGTTCTACTTGTTCTAATAATCTTATGTATATATATATAACTACTTTTTACATTTCTTAGATAACTTACTATTTATTATACTTTAACTATTTATATAATTACAGGTATTTAATATGTTTTGAGATCATAATATTCATTAAGACTATAAAATGCTTTAGGTATAATCCAGTCCTTTAGTTCTTTTTTAAACTGCTTTCCGTCTAATAATTTTAGATGTAAGGGTAAGGTGATTGTAAGTATTTATGCCGCTTATGTATGGGCTTTTGTGATACATTGAATTATTAATAATCAAATATATTTCTTGGGTAAGCTTGTATCAATAAAACCAACCTTCACATACCGTGCTACTAATGTTTAGTAGCACGTTTGAAGTATTAATCTTCATATCTCTGGAGATACGCGTCAGATCTCAATAAGTTTTATACAATAGGACCAAAGAATGGGTAGCTAATTAACAGAGTTCTTTTTTTATATCTTATAGGCTAGCGTTTGACCTCTATCTCACCTGTTAGTAAGTGATGATGCGAGTCGAAGTCGAGGATGGTAGCACGCTAGGCCTAGAATGGGAACTGCCTCTCAAGGATAGCTGCCGAAACACATTAGATGTTTTGGCGACAGATTTTCTTACTTGACGTTGGATACTTACCATGCGGGGGTTGTTGGTTTCTTAACGATGTTTTTCCTTCACCGGAGGCCCACTGTGAATAGCACACATATATTTTTCGATAGAAAAATCCATTGGTGCACGACAGGGATTGAACTTGGTACAGCTGGCATAAAAGCCGACCGTTCTTCCGATTACGCCACCGGGCCCTCAAAACCAGCCCAGGCTATAAACAAAAATAAAATAATCATACAAGTTAAGTTAATTGGTCAAAAATATACGAAATAACTTAAATATTAACTCTTAAAAATGTGTTTTAACTTTCGAAAATAAATAACCTCTAACACATCGTAACTTTAAATTTAAATATTGCTTAAGCTGAAAATTTCCACATCATGTTTTGCCGAGCTGGTTTCATAATAATTTTGGCTAGAGAACCCTGGAAGTTAGAAAATTACCGAGGGGTATTATTAGTTTACTATACGGAATTCCGGGTATTTTGGAGAGAAAACTAGGGTACCTAATTTTGTGCTATTTAAAAAAAATGTTAATTAATTTTACCCAGGTTCTGTTTTTAGAGTTCCAAACCCAGGTGTTTTTAGGGTACCAACGGACCCAATTACTGAGACTTGCTGTCCTGTCCGTCTGTCCGCCTTTCACTTGCACAGGGCTATATCTCGTTAGCCGTAATAGGTAATTAGCAATTATTTTTTTTACTTTCACTTTCACTTTCCCAGGGCTGTATCTCGTTAGCCGTAATAGGTAATTAGCAATTAAATATATTTTTTTTCACTTTCACTTTCCCAGGGCTGTATCTCGTTAGCCGTAAGAGGTAATTAGCAATTCAATTTTTTTTTTTTAATTTCACTTTCACTTTCCCAGGGCTGTATCTCGTTAGCCGTAATAGGTAATTAGCAATTAAATAACTATCAGCGTGCATTGCACGTCATGCATACATATCTATGAATATGAAATCTCAATTTAATGTATTCATTATTTTTTGTTTTATAAACGAAGAAAACTTTAACCTCAGCAGTGGACGGAAAATAAATAAATAATAAAAGTTTTTTATTCAGTGAAAAAATGTGTTTGAACGAGTACATAGCCAGTCATTTACTTGCAATACAAATTACAATTCTTATACCCTAGTTGTCCGATGTACTCTACACTAGGTCCAGAAAGCCTGTATTGCAGGTTACAGTGATAATAAAGGCTAAAAACATTTTAGCGAATAATATGGTATAGTCTAAAACGGAATCACTCTTATTGTTTCTATGGATGAAAAAAATGGATCTATGGAGGATCGTGCTCATATTGAAATGGAATATGGTAGTGAAATGAGGCCACATCCACAGAAAAGTCAAAAGTCAAAGCATTTATTCAGTATATGGGCAAATTAAAAATTTGCACTTACACACATAAAATAACATTAAATAGATCATATTCAATAATTATTATTATAGATATAACAGAAAAATAACTTATTGCTTTGGATTTACAAAAAAAAACAAAGGTATTGAGCCATTCAGCTTTCATCTAGACGTCGAACGTCACAATTAAAGGCTTCAGAGCCTAGAGCATCGCCGCAAAGTCGCCAGTTTATCGGTCTTTTATCGGATACATTTCGGGGAGTGTGCCTACCAACTGCACGAATTAATTCCACCGTCCTCCTTTTACCATCGTACTACCAGACGCACAGATATACGCCATCGATACATGGTTGATATTCCATTCTGTCGCACAAAGCGCTTTGCATCAATATTTATCATACGCACAGCAAAGGAATGGAATTCCCTGCCAGAGTTTGTGTTTCCTGTGAAGTACAATCCGGGGGTCTTCAAATCGCGAGTGAACAGGTATCTTCTAGGCAAGCGTGCTACATCGTCGATCACATCTTCACTAAACATCAGGTGAGATAGTGGTCGCTTGCTTATCTTCAGTAAAAAAAAAAAGTTAAATGAATAGTATAATGGATAGTACAAGTACCACAGACTAAGGACGACATAACGCTAGATGATTCGCTACCCACCAACTGGTTGGTTGGTCAAAACCATAAGAATAGAAATAGAATAGATAATATCGTTTAAAAACTAAAAAAGAACCGACTTCAATGCCGCGCTATTCATTTTCAGTACCAATTTTGAGATGTTTATCTCAATATCTCTGGAGATACTTATCAGACCTCGATAAAATTACCATGGTACCACACTTGGGATATCTCCTTTCGAACAAAAAAAGAATAATCAAAATCGGTGCATAAATGACGAAGTTATCCCCGAACAAACATAAAAAAAAAAAAAAAAAAAAAACGGTCGAATTGAGAAACCTCCTCCTTTTTTTGAAGTCGGTTAAAAAGAGTTTATTGTCAGAAAAGAAACATAAAATTAAAATTAAATAGTTACAAATAAAAAGCGTTTTCTAATCTTACAATCGGAATATACTCAGCACTGTTACTGCTACACTGTTGCGGATATTTACATCTCCGCAGAGCTGGTTTTCAGTATTCAATAGTCTGTTGCTCAAACTAAGGGCCGATTTCACCAGTGAATATAAACGCGATCAGGTCGACTTGAACTTTATTTACGTGTTTAACTGAGATTAAACCGGCATTTTGCATTTCACCACTACAAACTGAACGCAATTACAGTTAAAACTAGTTTTAATTCTGAACTAGCGATTTTGGACGTTTAGCGCTCTTGATCCCGTTTACACTGTTAACAGCCACTGTCACTCGTATTTTTCGCGTTCGTTTCTGTGTCCGTGCATGGCATAACAAGACGAGACGTCTTGTTATTTAGTTATTAAAATTATAAATATTTTAATTCCATGGCCTAAAATTTAAAATTCGAAATTCACGATTCAAAACACAAAAATATATACCATGCACGGACATGGAAACGAATTTGATAATATTAATTTGTCAGTTTGACAATGCCAAAACAATCTAATACGACAGCTCTATGACGAGCTTTACGTTCCATTGTGCGTAATAGCATTAAATCTTGGTTTTGGTAAACACGATCAAATGAAGCCTCATGGGAGGTGGTGAAATCAAGTACACGTAAATCAAGATCAACATCGACGTTTTAGTATAACTTAGTTCAATAAATATCGATTAGTAGCATAAATGGTGAAATCAACCCTAAGATGTTTGTCGAGCGTAGGTTTAAGTGTTAGCGGATGAATATATAACAGCAAAAATAAACATTATATTAACAATATCAATAGCTCTTACACAAAAAAGATGTTTTACACTAGGAATAAGAAAATGTGTATAAGAAGGTAAAAAAAAACAAAAGACAAAAAATTCTATTATTAATAATATACAACTAGTTTAAACAATGTATGACAAATCTATCATTGTCTATTCGCTACTATTATGTCTAGAGTGTGATGGAATGTATTGTGAGTATATGTACCTAAGTGTGAAGTGTTTAGGTGTATGACTGAGTGTGTGTATGATGATGTGTTGGTGAAGTGTAGTGTAAACACAATTATACCAGATCATTTGGTCTGAAAAGTAGTTTCAAATATATGTTTGAACCATTCCAACTCGTACTATAAACAAGCTTCAACCACCATACTAAAATATAAATTAGAAGTCGCTTTTCGCAGTCTATTAGACATAAAAATCCCCATTAATGATACCCATATACCTTATATTAAATGTCGCAGGCTAGTTTAATTAGCCGTTTAATCAACAGCCTAGCCTTTTTACTAAACAGTGCCGTTCAACTAGATTTCTGAATGATATTCAGCTATTTGATCTGGTCTCATCCTACCTCAGTAATAGAATACAGATGGTTGAGGTCAATGGCGTCAGGTCATCTGGATCCCTCATAAAAATGGGAGTTCCGCAGGGATCGATCTTAGGACCATTTTTATTTCTAGTTTATATTAATGACTTGCCGTCTTTCGTGCAAAACTTATGTGACATTGTTTTGTTCGCGGATGATACATCCTTAATATTCAAAATAGATAGGATTGCGCCTGGATTTGACGATGTTAACAAATCAATCGCACAGGTTTTGAATTGGTTTACAACCAATAACTTATTACTGAACGCCAAAAAAACTAAATGTATTAAATTCTCGCTGCCAAATGTAAGAAAGGGTGTCATTAATAGCAGGATATTAATAAACGATGTACCGATAGAATTTGTTGAATCCGCTACATTCTTGGGCATCACCCTGGATTCAAAACTACAATGGGGTTCTCAAATATCGGCTCTGGCATTTATGTACTATGTTAAATACCGTCATTTGCATTCATCGTGAAACCCATAGATGCGTTTTTGCTGGCGTCTTCGTGTAATTCCTATAGTAATAGCTGTTGCAAGCTTGTTCGAGGATTGTATTTTTTTGGGACTTGGTGCAGAGTCTCCGAACCTCCGTATTTTGTGTAGATTTATCAATCTGCCGAAACGCCGGCTTCTCGTTTTCCTTTTACTTGTTCTCTTTGTAAATTACTTAATTTTCTCCTTATTCAATAATTTTTTAAATCTTTTACTCAATTTCTCGTGTCTATCTTTTTCTCGACCCAAAATACAATCCCGTCAAAAATGATTTTTCTCTCCTTCAATCTTTTTTTCAAATTTTGGAAACGTTCCACCTACACTCGAAAAATAAACGATTACATTCCAATATAAAAAAAGGATGGATTATGAAAACATGCAAGAAGTCGATTCAAGAACTTAGAAATATCACAACCTTTTTTTTTTGGCGACTAGAAGCTAAATTACGTCATCCTGGCTCTCAGACAACACTATTTCAAAACAATATTCTCAACATGGCTCCCACTTTATATAACAAGCTGCATGCATCAATCAGAAACATATCGAATATTCATGTGTTCAAAAATAAATTAAATAATGTTTTAATTAGCAAGGCATACTATACGGTGCAAGAATTTTTAAATGATAAATCCATAATTTGAAATTTAATTGTATTATTATTATTTTAATGATTGTAAATTATTATTATTGTAATACTTTTTATATTTGCACGCCAAATGGCAGAATGTAGCGGTTACTTAAAATTGTACTAACACTATATCAGAAGTTCCGGTAGAGGGCGCGTTACGTAAACAACGGCTGAAGCATTAATCAATTTCTAAAAATCAACGAATCGCGCTATTGTATTAGTAATAGTGATTTCTAAAGCAACCTGGGATTCTTCCTATATATTAGTGTTACTAATAGTCTAATATCAATACAAACACGAATTTAGTCGTTAATGTGTGATAGTGATTTTGGCCAGAAAAAAGACTGGAAATCAACATTAACATCTTATGTGACACTCTTTACATGTGAAAACATTATATACAGTGGAACAATTTTGTTTTATAGGCCAGTGTAAACAGTGATAAATTAAAAATCAATGCAAGAACGTAAATAAACTGATATTTTATAAATATATCCTCGGCGGTAGTTTACATATTTGGACTTTGGACCGTCGTAATTAATAATTCTACCGTCGCAAGACGTTACAAAATGAACAGATCAAAACTTTGTCATAAGCTGTCTACTATTTTAAACCCACATATCTTCGGCAGTCTAGTGGATAACATACTCGACTAGTTTGCAGAAGGAATCTGAATACCGAGTTCGAATCCGAGCGTCGGGAACTTGTATTTATTGTTTTTGTTTTTGGAATAATACATTACTTTATTTTTGCACCAAAGAGAACTATTTGACGTAAAAATATACAACAATGGATAACTTTGATACGCTTTTCGAACGAATGAAAAATGAAATGTCAAGACAAACACAAGTTATAGTTTCACAAATGGATGAAAAATTGGCCCCTCTTAAATACGAAGTCGAAGAATTAAGATTAGAATATGAAGAATTAAAAAGAAAAATAACAACTATGGAAATAAATAGAAAATACAATAATATTATTTTATATAGCCTCAAAGAAACGGAAAAAACCATGCAAGATCTTATGGCACTAACAATAGAGAAGATAAGTAACGATTTGAAAATCTCCCTTGATAATAGGGACATTAACGAGATACGTCGAATTGGTAAGAAATTAGATACCAATGAAAGAGGAAGACCGATACTTATCTCGCTAGTTAATGCCTGGAAAAAAGACGAGATCATGAGGAACAAGAAGAAACTAAAAAACGTATACGTCTCTGAAGACTACCCTAAAGAAGTTCATGATAAAAGGAAAGAATTAAGAGGAAAACTGATAGAGGAGAGGAAGAAGGGAAAATATGCTGTAATAATCTACGACAAGCTAATTATTAAAGAAAAAACAATAAATAATGAAAAGCGAAAACGAGACCTATCAACATCACCCGTAGATACACAACAACCACGAAAGCAATATTTACCAACAAAAACGAGTACAACAAATGTTTTTGATCTAATGAGAGCAAGAAGCAGCTCTATTTCTTCAGTTTCTTCAGTTTCCAATACTAATCAACAGAAACAATGACATAACAACGTCAGCCACCGGAACAATACAACAAAATTGAATGAAAAACTTAAAAATAAAAGCAACGACACATTCCCCAAGCCGACTGGTCCTCGTGGGGAATTAGACCACCACCCTCCACTCACGGATAAAAACACTTTCAAAATAGGAACATTTAATGTGAGATCACTTTCATCAACTGAACGATACCTGCAATTAACATATGCACTAGAAGAAATCGAATTTGATATATTAGGGCTATCTGAAGTGAAGAAAATTGGCTGCAATATAGAAGAATATCAAGATTACATTCTATGCTATATCGGACAAACAAGAGGCTTACATGGAGTAGGATTCTTGATAAAGAAAATACATAAAAACAAAATATCAAATTTCACAGGAATATCTGAACGAGTAGCCATACTAAAAATAGAAACTGATGAAAATAAAATCTCCATAATTCAGACATACGCACCAACTGAAGCATACCAAGAAGAAGACATCCAGACTTTTTACCACGATTTAGAAAAAGCACATGATTTGGCTGACAATATAATAATAGTTATGGGAGATTTCAACGCCAAAATAGGGTTGCCTAAGAAAGAAGAAAGCTTGGTCATGGGAAGCTACAGCTATGGAGAACGCAATAAAAGAGGCGAAAGGTTAATAGACTATGCCCTAGAACACCAATTGTCAATTATTAACACATTCTTCAAGAAAAAAGATAAAAAAAGATGGACATTCGTATCACCCAACCAAAAAATCAAAAACGAAATTGATTACATCATGACAAATAAACCTCACATGGTTAGCAACATAGAAGTTCTACATCAAGTGAAATTTTCTTCAGACCACAGATTACTACGAGCAACATTTCATTTATGTCAATCAAAAAAAAGCAGGAAAAATTTCAGGACACCATTAAATAACCCAACATCAGAAAACGAGATTATAAAATACACCGATAGTTTAAAATCCTACCTTGAACACAATTTAACTGCTACGCCACAGAGTGTTCAAGCATATTATGATATACTTGAAGAGAGCATGATATCCAGCTTAAAATGTATTAATGGTACCGATAAGAAAAAACAACAAATACTCAGTGAATATACAAAAAGCCTAATAAAAAAACGTACAGAACTAATACACACAAAAAATAAGAATGTAGTAATGAAAAAAGAACTTACGAAACTATTTAAAATAACTAATAAATCTATTAAAGCTGACCATTGTAGGCACAGGGAGCAGACAATATCAAGAAATCTAAATAATTTTAGAAGTACTAAAAGAGCCTACAAGAAATTAACCTTACAAAAAAATGGATACTCAAATTGGGAAATAGCTCGGAAGAGACGGAGACTAGAAAAGATGTTATAAGCCATGCTACTACATTCTACAAAGATCTGTATAAAAAGAGAGAACATATTAATATACTACAGGATGAACAAGTTGAACACCACTCGGAAACAAGTATAGTTGTATCAATACAAGAAGTGTACGCACATATAAAGATGCTGAAAAATGAAAAAAGTCCTGGACCAGATGGTCTGACAAACGAAACCTTAAAATTAGGTGCTCCCATTATACTTCAACATTTAACACACCTGTTCAATATGGTGCTAGATACTGGAATAGCCCCAAAACAATGGTGCACATCTGATATAATTTTACTTTATAAAAAAGGGAACCCATTAGATGTAGGAAACTACAGGCCCATCAGTCTACTTGCAAGTACATACAAACTATTTACATCTATAATACTAAAACGAATTACTGGAAACATTGACAGCTGTCAGCCAGTAGAACAGGCAGGTTTTCGTTCAGGATTCAGCACAACTGACCACATTCACACAGTAGAACAATTGATAGAAAAGTACAATGAATTCAATAGACCTCTATACATTGCCTTTATCGACTATAGCAAAGCTTTCGACAGCATTAGTCACAGTTCAATCTGGAGATTTGCAGACGATATTGTTTTATTTGCGGAGACAGCCAAAGAACTGAAAAATATGCTTTACTCATTAGAACAAGGAAGCACACAAGTTGGATTAGAAATGAACATTGAAAAGACTAAGATAATGACTAACCGCCACAACATACCCATCAACATAAAAGGAAATGACATAGAATATGTAAACTGCTACATCTATCTAGGCAAACAAATATCATTTACAACATCTAATAACGACGATGAAGTAGAAAGAAGAAAAAACATTACATGGAGAAAGTTTTGGTCACTAAAGGAAATTCTAAAGGGAAAATACAGTATGACGTTAAAGAAAATCGTAATGGATACTTGCCTGTTACCTAGTCTACTATATGGTTGTCAAACATGGACTTACACAAACAGAGTTAAACAGAAAATAAATACAACACAGAGAGCTATGGAAAGGAGCATTTTGAAAATTAAAAAGAAACACAAAATTAAAAACGTTATAATAAGACAGAAAACCAAAATTACAGATGCGCTTACACAAGCTTTAGGTTTGAAGTGGAGATGGGCTGGACACATTTCACGCTACTCTGATAATAGATGGACAAAATTAACTACACAATGGAAAGGTCCAATTTCAGGTAAAAGGAAAGTTGGAAGACCTAACAAACGGTGGGCTGACGATCTGGTACAAAGAGTAGGGAAAGACTGGATGAGTAAAAGTAAAGATAAAGAGCAATGGAAGGAGCTGGAGGAGGCCTTTACTCTTAACGAGATTCATATCTGTCAAAATAATAATTAACCACACTAACAAATATTTAAAGTTTAAGTTAATAAATTACTAACAACATTTGAAATGTAAACATTGTTAAGATATGAAATAAATAAGGCTTTATTATTATTATTATTATTATTCACGATATTTATTTTCTTTCTTAGTTTTAGGTTTTTTTACAATAAAGATATCCAAACAAAAATATAAAAAAATCATTACAAATAAACAATATTATAAAAAAACCTAAACCTAGAGTGCCGCCAGCAGCGGGGCAGGGCCCAAGCTACCGGTGGTTAGGGCTGCAGAGAGAGGAACCTCCTGACGATGCGTGCCGTGTCAAGAAGTACCGCCTTCTGTATCTGACCCTTGATCCAGCCGTCTAGCGAGAGTCTCTTGAGATGTTGGTCGAGACTCTTTGCTATTAGGCCGTTCGCAGAAACGACTATTGGGACAATGCTAGTCGAATCAACATCCCACATGGCGGTAACCTCGAAAGACAAGTCAAGGTACTTGCTGATCTTGTCCTTTTCAGCCTTCACGAGGTTCTCGTCATGCGGGATGGTGATGTCAACTAACACTGCCCGCCGCTGGGACCGGTCGACTATCACGATATCAGGTTTATTGGCGACAATAGTCCTGTCCGTGATAACCGATCGGTCCCAATAGAGCAAAGCATGACCATTTTCAAGGACTGGCGCAGGTGCGTACTTATAGTACGGCACCTCAGACTCGACAAGGCCGTATTGAAGAGCAAGTTGCTGGTGGATGATCCTGGCTACGAGGTTATGTCTGTGCAAGTACTCGGAGTTAGCAAGATGAGAACAACCGGAAATGATATGTCTGAGTGACTCTCCGGGACGGCGGCATGCCCGACATATGTCGACCGTACCGTCCTTCATAATATATTTCCGGTAGTTGTTCGTCTTGATAACTTCGTCCGCAATTGCACAAACAAAACCTTCGGTTTCCCCAAAGAGGTCCCCGAATCGTAGCCAGTTCACCGACGCGAGCAGGTCCACATCGGGTCCCGTTAAGACTCGATAGAACCGGCCATGCAGTTCCTTGCTCTTCCATACGTCCTTGCGGTCCTCGGTGCTCAGCACCTGAGGCTTGCGCCAGTTCTCTTTGCCTAAGGACAGAGGGGTGAAAGTCTTGTCAACTGACACCACATCGCAATGCATCCCACACTCGTTGTTTAGGAAATATTCCCGGAGACTGCATACCTCACGGTTGTGGAGTGTCTTGGCATTTAAAAAGCCTCGACCACCCCATTTCCGTGGGATATACAGTCTCATAACAGACGAGCGTGGGTGAAGCATGCGATGTGATGTCAATTGCTTTCGAACTTTTCTTTCCAGGGCGTCTAGTTCAGTCTGAGTCCACCTTAGTATGCCAAAGGTGTATATAAGTAGGGGCATAACCCAGCCGTTGAAGGCACGTACCTTGTTGCCTCCTGACAAAAGACTGTTAAGTACTTTCGTCAGGCGACCGAAGAAACGTTCCTTCACCGACTGTTTTATCCCCTCACTCTCGATACCCAATGACTCTGACATACCAAGGTATTTATAGGTGTCGGCTTCGGAGAGAGATCTGAAAGTCATTGTATCAGAAAGTTGTAAATTCATTGAATTAACAACTTTCCCCCGCTGCACGTGCATGACCGCGCACTTATCTACACCGAACTCCATGTTGATGGCGTTGCTGAAAGTCTCAGTGACTTTCAATAACTCCATCAAATCATGGCGCTTCGGTGCAAAAAGTTTGAGGTCATCCATGTACAGCAAGTGTGAAATGACTTCACCCTCTCTCCTAAGCCGATAGCCTAGCCCTGAATCCTCTAATAATGTGCTTAGAGGATTTAGGGCTAGACAGAACCACAACGGACTCAGACTGTCACCCTGGAAGATGCCTCGCTCAATCCTTATAAAGTCCTGCGGACCAGAGAGACTGTCCCAACCACCCGGTTGACGAAGGACTGTGGTCCACTGCCTCATACAAGAACCTAGAAAAGACCTCAGAGTTGTATCAATTTTATACAACTCCAAGATCCTCTCCAGCCAGGTATGAGGCACTGAATCATAGGCCTTCTTGTAGTCAATCCAGGCGGTGGAGAGAGCACCTTTGTTCCGCCGGACTTGTTGGCAAATGGCCGTGTCGATGAGGAGGAGCTCCTTAGTACCACGGGACCCAACCTTACATCCATTCTGAGAGGGGGCCAAAATATTGTGCGCAACAATATGCGAATTAATTTTAAACCTCAGAATAGATGTAAGAAGCTTGTACAGCGTTGGCAAGCATGTAATGGGTCTATAGTTCTTCGGTTCCGTGGTACTACCGGACTTGTGGAGCAGGAAGGTGACACCGGTTGTCATGAATGTTGGCAAGGAACCAACCTCGAGGGCTTGTTGGAATTGCGCCGCTAAGCAGTCGTGTGAGCATCGAATCCACTTTATCCAAAAGTTGTGTAATCCGTCCGGTCCTGGACTTTTCCAGTTCTGGGCCGTACGGATCGCACAACTAACGTCTTCGGGGCTAATACTAATAGCCCCCATGGATTCGATAGGCTCACACGCGCGCTCAACGACGCTCATCCAATCGCCCTCCGTGTGTTCGACGGGCACCGACCAGATACTACGCCAGAAGTTATTCATGGTAGTAGTATCCGGACACTGCTCCTCATTCACACGTTGATTGGTTCCTTCCCAACCTCGGTATACCTTCCTTTGGTCACTTTGGAAGAGGCGATTTTGATAATAGCGATCTACACGCGCTCTATAGCGACGAATACGGTTTGCCAATGCATAAACTTTCTGCTTCAGAAAGTCAATGCGTTCCGTGACACAAGTCATGTAGTCCCGGGGTCTAATCCCGGTCCCAGCAAAGGCCTGATTCACGAAACTCATGACTCGGGGGCGATGATTACCCCCTCTGAAGCAGATCAACTTCGCAATAAGAGTCCTAAACATATTGATGCGACACTCGATTCGTTCTTGCCACGCAGGGATAGCGGGGCGTCGCGGTATTCGGTCAGTATCCGGAAACTTGACGCGAACAACGCGACACGCCGCTATAGCCGCGCAGTAAAGAATCGAGTGTGTATCAACTAATGTTTCACTAGTCTGCATATATGGGACTAGCAAAACGTTTAGGGCTCCCATTAACGCCAGGTTACGTTTATTCATTGGCAAACGTGGTAGTCGCGGCCTAGAGTCAGGAGTAGTGCGATACTCCAAAATCGCGTCTTCCAAAGCCCTCCTCAAATGCTCATTAGTCTGGGTACTTACGTTAGTATTCGTACAATCGTCTGCGTCTAGCGCGGCATCCGCCGGGGCAGACGTCGAAGCCGAGCCTGTCGGCCCCTGCGTCGACGACACACTGGGCGGGTCCCACGCTAAAGCAGAAGTAGTAGGAATAATAGGTAACGCCTCCAGACGCAGCCGATCAAGCGCAGAGTCGTCCAACAGCTTGAGCCGCTGGATGGCCCGCACCTGATCCGATAGTCGTTGTGCGGTAACGGTGACGGCTGGTTCAAGGGCCTGAAACAGAGGTAGTATCCTATCGCGGTACGCGGTCAGGTTAGTTCCTCCCTCTGTAGCCCCGTAGTAGGCGCGCATGCAGTTCTCATTTAAAGACTGGGTCCATCGCATGCGACGCGCTACACCACCGGTAGCGAGGGCCGGGCGCGGAGCAGAATGCCCTACAGGCCCCAAGCGTGCCGGTAGCGGTGGCCGTCCTCGTCGTCGCGTAGATGGTGGTGGCGGCGGCGGCGGCGTAAGCCCGTCGTCATCACTCGACGAGCTGCCCTCCGGAGGAGTGACAAACTCGTCTCCCGACGATGTGCTCGGAGATGATGCGGCGGGCGGAGGTGGTGGGTGCGCGCTTCTTGTCTCCGCTAGACATCTTCGAGATCTCGTTATCATTTTTTATCACTTTTATCGTAGTTATTTTGCTTGCACATTATTTTGGGTTTGTTGATATATGACATGATACGTCAAATGAGAAAAACGATGTAGATTAAATTAAATGTATACTGAATTTTGAACACTATTTTCTTGATGTAAGATTATTTGTTTATTGTATTTACTGTTTTTATGGTATAATCAAGGTTGAAATAGCAAAATTCACAAATAAAAGTAATATAAAAGAAAAAAAAAATTCTAAAAGACGTCTCGTCTGAGCGGTGTCAAATTTTATTATTATTATTATTAACACTATATACCTATGTTCGCAAATAAATAATTTTGATTGAACGATTGAGTTTTTTACGACTCCATCTGTTGAACTTCAGGAATACGTCTTAGTAGTTACGTCGTTCTACAATACAGGGCGTTTATAAATATAAAATGTGACATGACGCTTACTTCACTTCCGTTGCCTTTCGGTCCGTGACGCTACGTCATTTCCGTCAAATTTTGACCCGCCTAAAAAAGTTTCATTTAAAAAAGAGGTTCAATTATTGTATAGGCGTGACGTAAGATTTTGAAATCCTCTTCCGTACAGTGGGAACACATTTACTATTCACAAAAAACCTATATTTCGGTAATTAACTTAAGTTTAATGAAGTTTAAAGCAATTTTCTAATATATTTTCAATTGTGCGCAAAAACAGCTCACATATGTCATGGCGTCGGCTGTGACGTCACGCATACCTAAATGACATAATTAACGTAGTAACTATTATAAAATCTGTGACAATGAATACATGGGTTTTCCAAAATATAATAACATTTTCAAGAAAACCTCATAAGAGGATATAGTCGTGACATCATGCGCTGTGATTGGTGTTTCAATCAAAATGGCCGAAAGCAGTATTTTAATGTTTTATTTTACTGAAAATCTTAATAATCTTAATTTTTTATATAAAACTAAACTAGTGTTTTAAATAGTTTTAATATGTATTTTCCCCTAAAATCATCAAATCTTTGATTTTTTGATACTGTCGTCATGCCTATTATGTTTCATTTGCTGATCATTGCTGTATTTACCAGCTATTTTGCCGTTTTACATTAAACTTTTTTCTAATGAAAAGTATAATTTAAATAATCGAGTACACTATTGTATCATTGTTTACTAACTTAATTAAGGGCCAGTTTCACCGGTTCCTGATAGCCATATTAGGAACTTATCTGATCTGACATATTATTTTTGACACATTTCAAATAGCACCATCTGTCAGTTAACTATTATGTCACTCTATCATGTAGGGTGAAAATGGCCCAATGGCTGTAAAAATGTTAAAGTAGTATTTAACACATATTCTGATAGTAGAAAACCAAATCAATGATAGTATTTTTCAAATTTTGATGTTGTTTAACGCTGGTTTAATAACTCATCGACTGTGTTTACTCTATAAATGTTCTTTATAAAAATCGTACCTTACACTTTATTAAATAAAGTTCTAAAATAGTTTTAAATTTTTACCTTAAGTACAACTAAAATATTGCATATTAAAACAATATAGAATAAGCTTGTTTTACGGAAGCAAAACAACCACATCTCAGGTTTATCTAATCATCTCAAACTTATCTGTACTAACCTGCCCCTCTAAACAAAAAAAAAAATCTGTTAGCGTTCACGCCAAACACAACCTCAAAATGCATGATAAGACATTTGCACATCATTAAATAACACATAATATATACATAATATATACACATTATATGTACATAAGGGAGTGTTGGTTCCTACACTCATGTTTGGTAGTGAATGCTGGGTATGGCAGAAGAAGCATGAAAGTAAAATTAATGCTGTAGAAATGAGAAGTTTGAGAAGTATGATTGGAGTGACTCTGATGGATAAGGTGGAGAACAGCATGATAAGGGAATGTTGTGGTGTGGTAGAAGATGTGGTGACAAAGATTGAGAAAGGGATGCTTAGATGGTTTGGACATCTAGAGAGGATGGATGAAGAAAGACTGACGAAACAGATTTATGAGACGAGTGTGAATGGGGCAGCCGGTAGAGGCCGACCTAGGCGAACGTATCACGACCAGATCGGAGACGTTTTAAAGAAAGGCCAAGTCAAAAGTACTTATAACCGGCGAGCATGTATGAAGGCGCTCATGAAAATGGAAGAAGCGAAAGAGGTATGTCAGGATCGTAGCATGTGGAAAGAAGTAGTCTCTGCCTACCCCAACGGGAAAAAGGCGTAATTGTATGTATGTATGTATGTATATAACACAAGGAAACAGAAATGTCTTTAAAATTGCTTTTGGTGTGACATGCTAAATGACCAGAAGTTGTAGCTCGTATACGTTTAGCCTTATGCCCAAAATACAGCGGTAGAAGAGAACGCTTTGGAACGAAATAATAAAATATTTATTACGAAAAAATTCAGTATTATTTCCTTGAAAGGTTTGCGTTTAATAAATTCCTTGGAGTTCCAGAATGCTTCTGATTTAAATATTATTATGGTTTCAGATATTGTGAAGTATTTCATTAGGTATTTTATAAAAAAAACAAGCCGGTCAAGTGCTAGGTGGACATGAAGTTTTCCGTACCATTACACAATGTATGTATTATAAGATGGAAAAAAAATAAAACACGTTTCTTCTATTAAACTCCCTAGTTGTAATAACATCTTCATTTTACTATTTGTTGTCTGTCATAAATTAATTTAAAACTTTTTTTTTTTTTTAGTGTGACGGAGGTTTAGATGAAAGCTGAATGGCTCATTACTTTTGTGTTTTTTTTTTCAATTTCAATGATTTAATGATTATGCTTTTTTATATTCAGAATAATGATTATTGATTTTATATATTAAATATTATTTGACGTATGTAACTGCAGATTTTTAATTTGCCCATATACTGAATAAATGCTTTGACTTTTACTTTGAGCAACCATGATAATACACACTCTGTGAAAATTTTAAGTGTTTATAACGGTGTAGTGTGGTCTACTACTCGGGGAGGGTAAGAGAAACAACGTATACTTTTTACATAATGATAGCTCTATATTAAATTAATCCAAATACTTAAAGATACTTATCTTATATACTAAACGTTATCACATAGTACGTGCTACATTGAAATGTCACATTCTTTCGTATTACATGTTTATCACCTAAACATGTAGTCACACCCAACATCACCGGCTTTTCTAAAAGTAATTTTTAAAAACTAGCTTTTTTAAAAATTATACAATACAATAATTATTAATTTTACAAATTCTCATCATCACAATATGAACATACTATATGCTAAGTTCATTCATAAAAGGTGCACGCGACAAAATATTTCAAGTCAGCATTCTGAACTTAACTAATTTGCTTCTTTGACATTATTCGTTTGTTTAGATCAATAAAAGTAGGTATTAGGTATTATTACATAATTTACTGCTTACTGCTTTGTCCTACTGTAATATACTAAAATTAAAGATTAAGAAAAAAAATTACACAATAAACAACAACATTAGAGATTTAACCCTTTACTAACTAAGTACTAACTTAATTTAATAAACATCTTATATTCTTGTATTCCTACTTATAACCAACTTAATACAAATATATAATAAATAGGTAAGTTTTGATCATAATAAACGGATATATTCCTGTATTCCTACTAATAAACAACTTAATACAAATATAACTGTAAACTATTGTCTAAACATACACATTACTTTTACATTAGATCCTAAGTCTTTAATTATTTTATAAGGTCTTAGATACCACGTATCTAATTGACTTCTAAAGTTATTCAACACTAATAACAAATCATTCTTCTTTTAAGTAATAATGTTACATTTTATGTCAACTTTCTTTTTCTTTAGACCTTTTTTTTTATACATTTTCCCTTGCTTGGGCTTGTGCTAATTTCGCAACTCAACATTTTAACGCATATCCTCTTGCGTTTTACATAATTTGATAAAAATTATAGAGTGGATCAATTTGTGAACCGTCAAAATTCGAAGGTATCCTACCTACCTAAACGCCAACTCATATGTGGTGTAACGCGTTTCATTTTACTAGCATCATCTTTTTGTATTGCCTGAACCCCTTTTAATACATTCACATGAAAATCTATATCATGGTTATTCTTCTAATATGCTGCAAATATTCTTACTAATGAATTATTCACCCATTCATTAAAACTCCACTTCTTTGCATAAAATTACTATTTCCTTAAGCAATTCGTCTGGCGATTTTGCTAATCAGGAATTATAGTTAACATAATTGCACTCAATTCTTTTATGTAAAGCTACTATATCCTTCAGCAGTTCGTCTCGCGATAATGCTGATCGGGAGTTATAGTTAGCATAACTACACTTCATTCTCCTACATAAAGATACTATATCCTTCAGTAATTCGTCTCGCGATATTACTGATCAGGGATTATAGTGAACATATCTATACTCCATTCTTCTACATAAAGCTACTACTTCCTTCAACAGTTCGTCTCGCGATAATGTCGATCAGGATTTATAGTGAGCATAACTACGTAGTTGATTTATCTGGCAAATATAATATGAAACCTTTATTTTATTTAGCGGAGGCCCTTTAAATTCTTTTTTCAATAACTCTTCGAACTCTATCTACCCCATCTACACATTGTTATATCATGCATAACTACACATTCTTTATTCATACTAATGGATATATATTTTAACTACTTCACACCACGGTACTATTGACACGTAGTACGAATAGGCCATAATTGGGAACACTTTTGTGCCCGATTTACTAATTCACCCACTAATTCACACACACATAGGAAAAATCTATACCGATTTTATAAACTTGTAAAAAAGAAACATCTTGACCATATATATAGTACTAGCAGCCCGCCCCGGCTTCGCACGGGTAGAACATATGCCTACAAAATTTGCATCAGTTTGTTGCATCGAATATAAAATATGAACATATATGAACAATATAAAATATTTAACAATCATCGTCGTATTTCAACCAATTTACACAAAACCTTAACGAATTATGCACCTAAACCTTTCTCATAAACACTCTGGCTATTGGTGAAAACCGCAGGATAATCCGTTCAGTAGCTATTGAGATTATTGCGAACAGACAGACAGACGCAGTGATGGACTTTGTTTTATAATACTTACGTAGTAATATTGGACGGCCCTTTGGCGTAAAGGATAGTTACCCTGATTCTGACCCGACGGTCGTTGGTTCTAATCCTAGCTATATACTTACCAATGAAAGTTTTATGTGCATTCATGAATCATGAGTTTTCGTACAGAGGTAGTGGGATCATTAAATCTACCAAAAAGTAGCTTACCACCAAGGAGAACACCTGCCGCCTTAACCTTACGGCGTTCCCCGACGCAAAAAGTAGAGGTAATATACGCTTAACGTGTGTATCTGTGTGTCTGTCTGTAGTATCTTAGCACTTAACCGAATGAACAGATTTTGTTTTTATTATTGATAGTTTGTTTTTTTGTTTGATAGATGTCTTCATCGAGAGTGTTCTTAGCTTTGATTCATGAAAATTCGTTCAATCGTTGTAAAATTATGAGCTTTTTCTAGTTAATTGCGCTATGAAATCAACTTTTATAGGTCTGAACAATTCGAAAATCTTCTTCTTCAACGATATTGCAAGAACATGGAACATTGACCTGATGCTGGGACATCTCCTAGACTCTACAGAATACTAAAATCCTCAATCAATCCTCCAACTTACAGCTCAGATTTTTAATGTCGTGTTTAGAGTCATTGGAATGCTTTTAATGAAAAGATTATACATAGATCAGTCGGGGTGGTTTAAAATATTATATTATTATATATATAGATGAATATTATTTTAAACAATAGATCATATTATTATACTATATTGACTTCAAATTGATTGTGATCGATGGGGATCTACAGCATAGCTAAGCCTATAATAATATTTTCGTAGTAACTATGACCTAATCTGTGGTTTTACTGCAAATAATTTATTAATTTTGCGATGCGTGTATGTGAAATCCGTGATATCTTCTAGAGTTTTCTTTAGACATATATACTGTAAAGGACAATTTTAATCTATAATATGTGGCCAAACGCTGAACTGGAAAGGACGGGGCATAAATGTCAATGGCAATTACCTCTCACACTTGAGATTTGCGGACGACATCGTCATCATGGCTGAAACCGTGCAGGACCTGCAATACATGCTGACCACCCTCGCTGATTCTTCTGCGCGCATCGGTCTCCGGATGAACTTGGATAAGACCAAGATCATGTTCAACGAACATGTTATTCCGGAACCGATTGCCTTAAATGGAGTCCCTCTCGAAGTTGTTGACGAATATGTCTACCTTGGGCAAATCTTGCAATTGGGCAGAAACAATTTCGAGAAGGAAGCTCGCAGAAGGATACAGCTTGGATGGGCAGCATTCGGAAAACTTCGTCGAGTCTTTACATCGCCCATACCACAAAGCCTGAAGACGAAAGTCTTTAACGAGTGCGTCCTTCCTGTTATTACCTACGGAGCCGAGACGTGGACACTGACAGTGCGACTAGTTCACCAATTCAAAGTCGCTCAGCGAGCTATGGAGAGGGCTATGCTCGGAGTTTCTCTGAAGGATCGAATTCGAAACGAAGTCATCCGTCAGAGAACCAAAGTAATCGATATAGCACAGAGGATTAGCAAGCTGAAATGGCAGTGGGCCGGTCACATCTGTCGCAGAACCGATAACCGTTGGGGTAAACGAGTTCTAGAGTGGAGACCACGGCTCGGCAAACGTAGTGTGGGACGCCCTCCAACTAGATGGAGCGATGATATACGCAAGCTGGCTGGCAGCGGTTGGAAACGAATAGCTGAAGATCGAGCTCAGTGGCATGCCATGGGAGAGGCCTATGTCCAGCAGTGGACGGAAATTGGCTGATAATGATGATGTGGCCAATGGCCTAAAGGACAATTTTAATCTATAATATGTGGCCAAGCTAATTAACGTAATTATTTGGATAAGGATTAATACAATATACTTGAAAATAGCCTTGGAAGTTATGTAATATTTTTTAACTAAAATTTTAAGATTAAAATGGTTACCGTGAGTCAACCTTAAGAGATAGACATATGCTGTCGCGGACTTTTTTGTAGGTCTTATTAAGTTGTACAACTCTTGCATAGAAAATATTCTTCTATCTATTTTCAATTGAGCAGCGTTCGTAAGAAACGTGTTTTTTCGACCGTTTATTTGCCGACTTAGGTTGCAAATTAGGTCTCCACGAATGTACCTTTGATTTAAACGGGATAATATATAGCCTATTTTCATTCCGAAAGTCCATTCTATGTATAATTGAAAGAATTTTTTAAATCGGTTCAGTGGTTTTTGAGCCAAATCATTACAAACATACAAAAATACAAAAATACAAATGTTCTCTCTTTATAATATTAGTATAGGTAGTAGATTTGCAAAGTAAACTACTTATCAAAAGCATAAAATTTATGCATTACCAAGAAATTAAATTTTAACACCCATTGAGACCCTGTATCAATAAAAAAATTACCTTCCGTATTATCTATACTCAAATTGACTCAATTAAAACTATCATTGTGAGAAACTGCTAATTCGTCACGAACCAAAAAATCCTTACTCATCGCATTCCGGACTCATTCAACTCATAATGTGTAAACCACATATTAGACACGGCTGTTATTTTATTATGTAATTACCACGTGCCGATCTGTAAACATTACTATTATGCCCTCGAAACTAATGAACTTATGCAGATAAGTGCATACTTTCGCGCTTAATTGGCATCTACGTTAATAGTTTAATCGCGATCTTAAGACAAATTCATTAATAGCTTTTTGCATTTATCATACGTGCGCATTGAATCACACAATTTTATTTTATCGATTTTATCTCACGTTACTGTCTCATCTCCCATTATTTTCAGCAGAAAACTAGCTATCGTTTTTAACCAAAATACTTCTTGAGCCATATTTACTGTTTCCGGTAACTTATCGAAACAATTCCCTGACTTGTCTAATTAATTCTAACATTTTAGCTCAATCAGCAAAAATAACAAAACTATATCTTCTGACAAATTTGCGGCTCTAAGAGAAATCATCTCTTTGCACTCTGTATAAAATTATAATAGTCTCTATTTTCAAAACTCAAAATTATCCCCTTGACGTCGATTATACGAAGTAAATACAATGTGTCCATAAGACACTATACTATACATTAAAATATGGTACATTAAGAGTTACGTCGACATTAATTATTTATATTTCACACGGTGTTAATAACTCGCCTAACTTCCGAAACTCGTCCCTGATCCATGCCTTATGGCAATGACGTAAACATACATTATTATCCAAATATGGATTTCGACAAAACAGCAAATATAAATATACTGATGATATTGAGAGGACTTCAGCAATTTTCACTTCTTCCTTAATAGTTGACGTTTGGTAAAATTAGGGACACCCCATGTTGCAACGAATAAAAATTAAAAAAAACTCTCACGTTGTCTCTCCCTGGTGCTCCATCATGTGCCATGATGAATCACGCTGATACCGAGTGGACAGTCTGCTCCGTCGGTTGAGTGTAGATCACATCCAGGGTCATCAGAATATCCGGGGTTGCCGCCATCTTCTCATGTCGTGCAGCGCCAGTCATTTGCCTGCTTCATTGCTGCCATGCCATCAGCTCGATGAAGTGGCGTCCCGATAAAAGAAAAATAATCCTGGTATGGTCGCCATGTAGTGTGAGGTCTACTACTCGGGGACCAGGGTAAGAGAAACAACGTATACTCTTTACATAATGATAGCTCTATATTAAATTAACCCAAATACTTAAAGATACTTATCTTATATACTAAACGTTATCACATAGTACGTGCTACATTGAAATGTCACATTCTTTCGTATTACATGTTTATCACCTAAACATGTAGTCACACCCTACAACGGTTTATAAAATCGAACCAAAAGCGCCAGAGAAAACAAATTCTATTTAAAATTAAAGGGGGTCAAAACTTTTGACTTTACTTAATTTTAATTATTTGTTATTATAGCGGCAATAGTAATGCACATTTTGTGAAAATTTCATGAGTCTAACTATTACGGTTCAGAAGATATAGCCCTGTGACAGACGGACGGACGGACAGTGGAGTCCCATGAATAGGGTCCCATTGGCATCCTTTGGGTACGAAACTCTAAAAATTAGTTTGAATTAGGTATCAAAAGACAAAATACGTGATTGGATACAAATGCAGTTAAGTTGTTAACATACTTGACTCTTTATTTCACACTTTTTTCCACAGGTGGTAGCTGCATATTATATCGATGTTCCGCCTGACTTTCTACCAAAAAGTAGCTTATCACCATCAAGGAGAAAATTAGCCGCCATAACCTTACGGTGTTTCAGCAGCACTTCGTGCTGCTGAAACACCGTAAGGTTATTATATACCGTATACCGTATGGTTATTATGACTCTCAAGGGCTGTGCCCTTGAGAGTCATGTACCCTTAGTACGAGTTTTCATACCAACATCAATATCATATTCAAAAATTTTTGTATAAAAAACAGTACAGCGCCACTAGTGGTTACTACACTATACTTCACTAAATTTAGACCAATCAGTGAGCCAGAATAAGTAAAAAACTATGTAAGATCGGTCAAAAGCGTTTACGATGAAAACTCGTACTAAGGGTACTTGATAGTACTTTGTGCCTAGCGTGTTCACCCTCATCGACCACAGCGTTGCTCGCCACCCGGCAAGATAGTGATCAAACGCTAAGATATATAAAAAAATACTAATTCGACGCTATATTTTGGTTTCAGGTATCTGAGAAAATGGTAAGTTTATCCTAATTTTATCTCAACATTTTTTTTTTACTGGCCATAAAGTTCGACTATACACGATCAACTGCAGCATAATAAAATAGGCCTAAGAATACTTGAACATTTTCCTTTTGACGCGACAGGAGTCAGTCTCCAATTAAAAGAACTGCTGTATTAAAATTACGTTTTCATTTAATAAAGTTTTATTAGGCCGGTCTAATTACTGAAACGTAATTGATGCAATACGTTGAAAACTCATTTCCTGTGAAGTGAAACGCCGTCATCGAATTTCATGCCCTAAAACGCTGAAAGCTATATGTGGTAATTAATACTTTAAGTTCGGGAGACAGTGACTTATTTGTTTACTGCAGAGGTAACTTCGATATGCGACAGCACCGTTGTTCTCACAACGTTTGCCAGCTTCGCCATTCGCATTTATTTTTAACCCCCGATGCAAAAGGAAGGAGTGTTTTAAGTTTGATGTGTGTATCTGTGTATGTTTGTGTCTGTCTGTGGCATCGTAGCGCCAAGAGAAACAACGTATACTCTTTACATAATAATAATAATATAGCTCTATATTAAATTAACCCAAATACTTAAAGATACTTATCTTATATACTAAACGTTATCACATAGTACGTGCTACATTGAAATGTCACATTCTTTCGTATTACATGTTTATCACCTAAACATGTAGTCTCACCCTACAACGGTTTATAAAATCGAACCATTTCTCTCTCATTTATTTTTCACCCCCGATGCAAAAGGAAGGGGTGTTTTAAGTTTTATGTGTGTATCTGTGTATGTTTGTTTCTGTCTGTGGCATCGTAGCGCCCAAACAGCTGAACCGATATTGATTTAGTTGTTTTTAGGTGTTTTGATGATGTTCTTCATAAAAATCCTTTCAACCGTTTTAAGATTAAAAGCTTTTTTCTAGTTGATGATGCTGATTAACTGTTATGTAAGTCCGATAAATTCGAAATTCGGTATATCCTCTTACTTCAACGATATATGTAAAAACATGATTGCAGAATACTCAATTCCTCACCAACTTACAGCAAAGATGTCGAGTTTGGGCCCATTGGAATAGTCTCAATGAACAGATTGTACATAGATCAGTCGGGGTTGATTCTAAATTTTGAATTACTGAAGTGGAAGACACGGTAAGGACGTTCAAAATGAAAACACACGTCTACATGTTTACAATGCTGGTTTTTTTATTTTATCTACCTCATATTTTAGCATGTATGATGGCGCTCATGAAAGTGGAATAAGAAATAGATATGTAAGGATCGTAGCATGTGGAAAGAAGTAGTCTCTGCCTACCTCAACGGGAAAAAGGCGTGATTTTATGTATGTATATTTTTAATGGTTGATATTCCATTCTGTCGCACATTGCGCTTTTCATCCACATTTATCATACGCACAGCAATGGAATTCCCTGCCAGAGTCTGTGTTTCCTCTTGTACATGTATCTTCTAGGCAAGCTTGCTACATCGTCGATCACATCTTCACTTAACATCAGGTGAGATAGTAGTCAATTTCATTTTATTGTTTATAAATACCGCCACTATGCGATTAATTCTCAAAAATAAAAATTATAACATAATAAATTAAACATAGCGACTCCTTAACACTAGATTAAATAAAGCGCGGTGGTAGAGAAAGCTCACTGGGCATCTATTGAAGCTCCATGTATTTCAACTAATACTTTTTTTTCTGTATTTGAAGATTCAATAGACGCTCGATGAGGTCTCTTCGTTTGAACCCATCGGTAATGACTCAGTCTGTTGAAAACGTCTCTACAAGTTCACCTACAATTGTAAATCTTGCGGTGTAACCTGTACGCTCAGTCAATCAGTGAGCCAGCACGAGAATTTTATTAAGTAAATGGAATTAGCAGCAGTACCCAAACTAGGTGAAAAAAAAAACTCGCCAAGTACGAGTTGGACTCGCGCACTGAGGCTTCCGTACAAACTTGTCAAACTAGGTTAAAGGACAAATTTAACTTTGCGGTTCGATCCCTTATAGACCGATGTCTAGACATGGTTCATGCATTAACCGCAAATAATAAATTTGTTATGGTTGATTAGCTTTTTTTTGTGATTAAACTACATATTTACGGTTTTAAGATAAGATTGGATCAGTTTTTCCTTTATTAGTACTTCAAGACCTTGCTACTTAACAATTTTCATAAATCTAAGTCAACGGAAAGTAAAGTACCCTATAGGTTTTGATTCCCGTGTGAAATCGCAAAATATGCGGAAACATGCAACTTTAACGGTCATATATTTTAATCGCGTTTACTAACAGGTTTAATTTTTTCAGAGCTGAAAGATACCGTAGACCTGAGTATTTCATATAAGTTTCAACATGATATCTCTACGCGTTCCTGAAATAAAGGGCTTTGATAGACAGACAGACGGACAGACAGACTAACAACACAGTGATCCTATAAGGATTCATTTCTTTTCCTTTTGCGGCACGGAACCCTAAAACCACCCTAATTAAGATCGTTGGGGACGGGCCACCATTAGGCCGGCAATTATTTTTATGGAGTGTTCGCTTCTTGTGTGTACATTAGTCCTTATATATAGATTTGATCGTCGTTTTGTTTTAGATGAAATTCGATATAATCTATGTATCTAGACGATTAACGGGCAGGGAACTCTGTTGCTTTGATATTTGAGTTGAGTGATTGAGTTTTTTTTTATTGCATACCAACATATTCATATTCATTTATACATTGCGAATACAGATCAAAGTTGTATTAAAATAAATAAAATAGAGCTGCTGTCTCCTGCAATATGGCAAGCAATTTTTTTTTAGAATTACAAATATCATCGTCATTGCTTTCATAAAAATACTGATAATTTAAATTTAACAAGTTTTATAATTGATAAAATAGTAACCAATATTCTAACTAACCAACTTTACACTCATAATAATGAATATCAGTGTCAAATAAAATTAAATCATCAAATATCAAAACGAATTAAATGTCAAAAATAAAAATATACCTAGCCTATCAATTAAATAATGTCAAAATATTAAAACAAAAATATCAGGAAGGCAGTATAATGGACGGTCTCATCGCTTGAAATCTTGAATCTCTTCCAGCCAACCTTTGGATGGACAGAATTAAAAGCAAAAGAACACGGCGGTGCAATGCATAGCATGCAACTATAGTTCAAATAAATAAATGACAACAATCAATAATATCGTTTAAAAACTAAAAAAGAACCGACTTCAATGCCGCGCTATTCAGTTTCAGTACCAATTTTGATATGTTTATCTCAATATCTCTGGAGATACTTATCAGACCTCGATAAAATTACCATGGTACCACACTTGGGATATCCCCTTTCGAACAAAAAAAGAATAATTAAAATCGGTTCATAAACGACGAAGTTATACGCAAACAAACATAAAAATATATATATATATATATACGGTCGAATTGAGAAACCTCCTCCTTTTTTTGAAGTCGGTTAAAAAGCCTGGTTTTTTTTTCTTTATATCTTATAGGCTAGCGTTTGACTACTGTCACCTGTTGGTAAGTGATAATGCGGTCGAAGATGGTAAGCTCGCTAGGCCTAGAATGGGAACTGACTCTCAAGGATAGCTGCCGGAACACTTTTGTCTCATTTTTGGTTCATTTCATTTGGTCATTTCTGCAAATTTTTTTATTAAATAATTAAATAATATGCTGACCGAATAACAATTGATTTGCATTTTGATCCAGATAGAATCGAAATAATTTGACTTCCCAATGTATAAAGGTACAACCATACCGCAGCGTCCAGCGTGCGCGATTTCGGCGGCGATCAGATAGCGCAGTAGTATTTGTACCGACTGGTTCACACCAACCGCGATCTACGGCGATCAGAAAACAATAGCAAATCGCGAACGCGCACGCGGACGCAGGACGCCGCGGTGTAGTTGTACCTTAAATACAAATAGATGTCGCTTTTCGGTTTATTGAGTAGTTGAGTCAGTTTGGAAAACGGGTTGGGACCTGAGAACAAATGCGCTATATCGAAAATATAGCAGAGGTAGTAGGAGCAATTATTTCGATGTTCCGCCTGACTTGCTACCAAAAAACTAGCTTACCACCATCTAGGAGAAAACCTGCCGCCATTACATTACGGTGTTCCGGCAGCACATAGCCCTTGAGAGTTGAACCATTCTGGGCCCAGCGTGTTCACCATCTTCGATCACACTTGCCACCAATCGAGATAGTAGTCAAATAAATAATATCGTTTAAAAACTAAAAAACAACCGACTTCAATGCCGCGCTATTCATTTTCAGTACCAATTTTGAGATGTTTATCTCAATATCTCTGGAGATACTTATCATACCTCGATAAAATTACCATGGTACCACACTTGGGATATCTCCTTTTGAACAAAAAAATAATAATCGAAATCGGTTCATAAACGACGAAGTTATCCGCGAACAAACATAAAAAAAATATATATATATATATACGGTCGAATTGAGAAACCTCCTCCTTTTTTTGAAGTCGGTTAAAAAAACAAAATGAACCAAAACGTTTAGTGTGGCTTGTTGGAATATCTACCCTGTATGTATGTATGGTTGTTACTCTTAAAGAAAATAGTTGCTCAAAGTACGTTAGTTGTACGTGAACGAAAATCAAGAACAGCTGAGAACCGTCAATAATAAAAATCTAGGCTAATATTATAATAATATCGTTTAAAAACTAAAAAAGAACCGACTTCAATGTTCATTTTCAGTACCAATTTTGAGATGTTTATCTCAATATCTCTGGAGATACTTATCAGACCTCGATAAAATTACCATGGTACCACACTTGGGATATCTCCTTTCGAACAAAAAAAGAATAATCAAAATCGGTGCATAAATGACGAAGTTATCCCTGAACAAACATTAAAAAAAAAAAATAAAAAAAAAAAACGATCGAATTGAGAAACCTCCTCCTTTTTTTGAAGTCGGTTAAAAACGTTTGTAACTCTGTCATTCTGTCTGTTTGTTACCTAATCACGCCTAAACGGACGATCCGATTAGACTGAAATTCAACAAAGATATACTTTATTGCATGAGGATGAACATTGGCTAACTTTTGTGAAAAAAAAAACAAATTCATGATTTTTACACAGCACTTATAACACTCAGATCACGCAAATGTTTATTGACAGAGCATTAAGGAACGGACACACCGCGGCGTCCTGCGATCTGCGGGCGCGATCTCAGTACATTTCAATTGTTTTCTGATCGCGTTTGGTGTGAACCAGTCAATACAAATACTACTGCGCTATCTGATCGCCGCCTAGATCGCGCACGCAGGACGCCGCGGTGTCTCCGTACCTTTACAGAGATAAAATTGTTGGTGTACGTAAACGTAGTCGCAAGTATCAGCTGGTTATTAATAAATATAAGCAGCGGTAAAGTTTGCTACACATTACAACAAAACTATAACTATGCGTACAATCCATTGCGACCTACAAACTAACCACGGCACTTACTGGCACTTAACAAACACCGTCTAAGCGGGGCACTAATGAACATTCCCTCTGAAGCCATACAAAGTGGGTCACGGACTCGAAACCTGCTGTAAATCAATGGTGAATACCATGGCTTGTTGAATTGCTAATGGCCTTCTTAGAGTATATTATGCAGATGCCATTGAAAAACCGTTGGTATTACAATGATCGAAATTCAACTGAAGCGTAATTGTAAGGGCGAGGGTACACGGACAATAAAAAAAACATTCCTAGTGTTACAATTCTGCTTTTACTATGTTTACGTGATAATTGGTTATGATTTATTGTATGACTAGCTGTGCCCTGCGGCTTCGCCTGCGTTTAAAACAACTTTCATTTATTTGAATATTATTTTTCATAAGAACCATCTCCTGACGATAAAAAACACGTCAAAAAAAGAATTAGCGAAATCGTTCCAGCCGTTCACGCGTGATGCCGTGACCAAGGGCAATTGGGATTCATTTTTATATATAAAGATTTATGATTTTGACGTGTATATGTGCGTATATTAATACTGCCTACATACTGAATAAATGCTTTGATTCTCATTGTGGAATGGATATGACGGCATTACTTTAAACTAATGTAGCTATACTCAAAGAGTTCTCCACGGAGCCCTAGGGCTCCACCAAGCTTTTGTTGGGGCCCCACGATATATTAGTATATTGAAATCAAATTCCTAAAGGGGTATTCCATGCGTATGTACTCGTCGCCACAGAATATAATTAGTCGTCGCTGCCTTATACCACTACTGAAGAAGAATTTTTTTACAAAATCGCCTTATTCTTTGCCGAATTTTTAATTGGAATTGAAATAATTGCATCGAAATTTGTACAGATAAAAATAATAAAACCAAGGCAATGGTGGCAAGAGCAGTATCACGAATAAAAAGTAAAACACCTTATTAAAAACTAGGTTTTGTTTTGTTTTAGGGCTCCGTCAGATATTTTTTTCGAAAAGGGTTCCGGATCCAAATAAGTTTACTGGCTACTAAGGGTAATAAGCTTACTAAGAACCACTGGACTAGTGTAAAACTACTTATGCGCGTCTTAGCCCGCGTAAAAATGTATCATGTGTATTTCACGACACGAATTGCATTTCGTCGTCTTATCGGCACTTTTCTTCGTCGGGTTCCATAGTGGGTAGCCTCGAGCAAGCAGCAATAACTAGCTAACGCTATGAAGGCAAATCTAATTACTTCTCGGTGTAATTAATATGCTAAAAAATTAATATTATGATCTTAAACAGACGCGTCCGTACAGCTCTGGTCTCCAGTATATTATATTACTCTTTGGGCTCTGGCATTCAGAAGCTCGTTGACGGCCGCGTCCGTGTAAGGTTAGGTTTAACTATCTTCGGAAAACCTCGTTCGCGTTCGTAATAATGTTATTACCTATAAGTGTCTAAAGATAGCGCCACTGACATATTAATAAATACAGGTAATGTTACAGGTAATATTAATTATTCGTTGGTAATGTGCCAAATTTGATCCAGAATGCGCTCGCAAACAAGGGACATTTTCAACTGCAATTTGATGTCTGATTGGAGAATAATTACCGTTTCTGGAACAAAAGAAGAAAAAAACCTTTCTTTTAATGCAATAAAAACAAGACAACTTCCTTGCTACCTATCTCCTATCCTCGACCGCATCATTACTTACCAACAGGTGAGATAGTGAGTATGTGCGATATAAAAAAAAAATACTCCACAATTGGATGAAACAAGGGTTATAGTTTGTATGGAGAAACATGATTAGATAGTCTTTTCTATCCGAAACTTCACACAAGTGCTTCAGTAATAATATCGTTTAAAAACTAAAAAACAACCGACTTCAATGCCGCGCTATTCATTTTCAGTACCAATTTTGAGCTGTTTATCTCAATATCTCTGGAGATACTTATCATACCTCGATAAAATTACCATGGTACCACACTTGGGATATCTCCTTTCGAACAAAAAAAGAATAATCGAAATCGGTTCATAAACGACGAAGTTATCCGCGAACAAACATAAAAAAAATATTCATTTTCAGTACCAATTTTGAGATGTTTATCTCAATATCTCTGGAGATACTTATCATACCTCGATAAAATTACCATGGTACCACACTTGGGATATCTCCTTTCGAACAAAAAAAGAATAATCGAAATCGGTTCATAAACGACGAAGTTATCCGCGAACAAACATAAAAAAAAAAAAAAAAAAAAAAAAAAAATATACGGTCGAATTGAGAAACCTCCTCCTTTTTTTGAAGTCGGTTAAAAAAATAAGTAAATTTGTGTTTCAGGTTTTATTGAAAATCCACCCCTAAGAGGATGAAATGGGGTAACAAAGTGTGAAAATCAATATTATTTCAGATTGCGCTGAAATTTGGCATACAGATAGTTGTTATAACGTTAGTTTCCTCTGAAAAAGGATTTTTCAAAATTCACCCCTGAAGGCGGTGAAACGGGGGTTCAAAGTTTGTATGGAGAGACCAGATTAGATAGTATTTTCTATTCGAAAAATCATACAAGTGCTCCAGTAAAAAAATAAGTAAATACGTGTTTCAGGTTTTTTTTTAATTACACCCCTAAGAGGGTGAAATGGGGTAACAAAGTGTGAAAACCAATATTGTTTCGGATTGCGCTGAAATTTGGCATGCAGATAGTTATTACGACGTCAATGCCCTGAATTCATGGAATAAACAGATTTTGTTTTTTTGAATAGAAATTACAAACCTTCATTATATTACTGCTGCAATGCAATCCTGCAATCTTGCAAAATCACGTGTGTTGGAGTGCAGCGGTATCAAATAAACTTATGTACTACAAACCACTGTAACGTAATACCTCCATCAAAACTGGCGACATCTCGTCAACTGTGGTTACCTCTAAACCTTGACATCTCGGATGTCAACGTCAACTGAGCTGCCTCAAGGTAAACGGCAACCGCAGGGTTACAGAACACCCTGTGTAATGGAAGTCGGGACATTAAACATTAATGTTACATGTGACTTATTTGTATGGTAGCTGTGCCCCGCGGTTTTACCCGCGTAGACATCGTTCCTGTGAGATTATCGGGATAAAAAGTGTTGTACGCTATGTTTTATTCCATGGTCTAAGCTATCTACATAGTAAATTTGAGCTCAATTGGTTGAATAGTTTTAGAATGAAGAATCAAAGAATCAAAGAATTTATTCAGTATGTAGGCAGTATTAATATACGCACATATACACGTCAAAATCATTATTATAATAAAATAAATCATAACCAATTATCAAGTAAACATAGCAAAAGCAGAATTTTAACGCTTTGAATTAGAAAAAAAAACAAAAGTTTCAAACCTTTCAGCTGTCATCCAATCGTTTCATCAGAATATTTAAAAAAAATTAAAGTAGGTTAAAACCAACCATACATGTAACTGTGTGTTTCAATACTTCAGACAATTTTTATATAAAAAAATAAAAAAATGAAATAGTGAAACACAACTTCAAAAAACGCATACCGATCACAGTACATATCATGATCCGAATGGAACTGATAGTCCGTCTGTCAGCTGCATAATATTGTATAAATAAAAATTGCAAGCCTAGAAAGAAAATCTGCGGACAAAAGGGGAAAACTGAATGGCTGTTTAATCTACCGGTGTTTCGGAAATACTCCCATCAGAGAAGAAACACCAAGAAACTCTATGGGGCTTGTCTTGTCATTTTCTCTTTTTTTTTTAGAAGAAGTAACAAACATACACACAAACTTTCGCCTTTATAATATTATTATACAAGCTGTGCCCCGCGGCTTCGCCCGCGTTAAAAAGTATCCAATAGGCTCATTCATAATACTGGCTATACAAAGGCAAAGTTTCAGCTAAATCGTTTTGCCCGTTTGACCGTGAGGAGACAAACAAACATACGTACAAGCTGACTTTCACATTTAAAATATTGATGTTGATTTACTAATCAACATGGTGGGGTGAAGTGATAATTAAGTGTCTAGGTGTACAATGTAGTATTCAGTATACAGTATTGTTTATTGCAACACAATGTACAATAGTTGTATCATAGACTAAAACTAATCTACTTATTACTATTGACATGTACCCTGTACTATTTAGGGTGTAGCAATATTGTGCATAATTTATAAAAATCTGAATTATATAATAATATTACTTCTTTATAATCAATACGGTAACAAGTTAAATCTAATAAGAACTACATAATATGCTTAAACTTATTCTTAGTTAATTTGTACTATTTTACAAGCCTACGTAGTTATAATATTGTCATGTCTAGAGTAGTATGTACATTACGCATTAAGTTAACTGTACCTATTAATTAGACAATAATTATTATTGTACTAATTACAAATATAAATAACAATATCAATAAAAATATAAATTTTACTTTAATGGTGGTAATTATAGTGGGACTTATGTTATTCCGCCTTTGTACTATCGCCACGGAATAATAAAAAGTAAAATTATTGCTTTGTTAGTTATTAAACCAAGTTTCTTTTTTTTTTATATCTTATAGGCTAGCGTTTAACCACTATCTTACCTGTTGGTAAATCATCGACGTCATAACAATTGTTATGTGTGTTGTGTTTTGTGTGATGTATTAAGTGATGATGCGGTCGACGATGGTAAGCACGCTAGGCTTAGAATGGGAACTGGCATTTACGTTCATTTATTTCGGTTAAAGAGCAATGTGCATAGATTACAGGGTCATAGAATGAGACCTAGGGCCAATTTCATCGGTTGCTGATAGAAAGGTTCATAATAATGGCGCACAGAAAGGGCATAGCGGTATCAACTCATGCATTTCGATGGCACACTCTCCAAAATACGTGGTCATTTAGCAAGATGAGATTGTAATCAAATGCTTGCCTATCAAGTCGAAATTATTCACAGTTGCACATTCGTCGAATGCAAAAGACGCAGTTTACTTGCGCGATTATCATCGCTATGTAAAAGGTCCTAGCATGAGGGTGCCTTTTTACAGAGTTTACTATGCAGCTAAGCTTCAAGGATGTGAAAACTAAGCTACGACGTTTCCACTGATGCTAAGCTATATAGCGGAGCGAGTAAGATATACTATGAAGATGTGCCGCCGCGAGGTAGCTGTACGAAGAAGATGCGCTGCTCGAGCTATGGGATGCATCGACAGTAGGGAAGTAGCACGCACCATATTACGCATACATAGCTCTCATCCTTCCATATAAAACGTTAACTAAGTTGAATCAGTTTATGTGGTGTACACCAATAATAATGTGTGAGGGTACACTGAAAAGTGTTTATATACCGACATAGGTTTTAATAAATCACTTTACAGTGCCACAAGTATAACTTGGCGGTGGTGATTTTTGGAACTAATTATTTTAATTGAAACTGTGAGTTTGACGTTTGAGAGATTACCGCGACTATTGTTGATAAATCTGCTACATTAAAATAGTTCAATAATGCCAAAAGTAATTAAAAGTGGTTTAAGAGAAACTGTTATCAAAGTACAAAGTAAAAGCACAGTGGCGCACAGGCACGCCAAGTTATACTTGCCGGACTGTACTTGTAAACTTTAAACATTCGCGATTTGAACACATAGTTATAAATGAAATAACTAACTGAAATATTTAGATCGTGGTCACGAGACGAATCTCAGTCGTCTCGTGACCACGATCAATGCAACTTGGTCGAAACGTCGAGTAGATAAGATTTATGTTTTAGGCGCGATAAGTCCCGTATTTAAATATTTATAGCTGGATATTTCGGTTTAATATTTCGGTTAAATATTCAGTTGGATATTTCAGTTAAAACATTTCAGTTAAACATTTCAGTTAAAGTATTTCAGTTAAATATTTCAGTTAAATATTCGGTAAGGTATTTAAGTTAAATGTTTCAGTTAAATATTTCAGTTAAATATTTCAGTTAAATATTTCAGTTCAATATTTCAGTTAAATATTTCAGTTAAAAATTTTCAGTAAAAAAAAATCAGTTAAATATTTCAGTTAAATATTTCAGTTAAATGTTTAAGTTAAAAAGTTTCAGTTAAAAATTTCAGTTGAACATTTCAGTTAAACATTTCGGTTAAGTGTTTCAGGTGGCTGGGAGTGGAGCTCGTGGTGCGTGCGGGTGCAGTGGGTGGCAGAGCATCGCAGGTCGTAGTCCCTGGTGCACGCGCCGACTTGCTGCGTCGCTGCCTTCACTCGACGACGCTGCGACTGCCGGCTCCGTCGCTTACAACTCGTTTCAGTTTAATATTTCAGTTAGATATTTATGTTGAATGTTTTAGTTAAATATTTCAGTTGAGTGTTTCAGTTAGATATTACAGTTTAATATTTCAGTTAGATATTTTATTTATAACTAAATCACTTTACTGCCGACCGGTATTTAAGTATATTCCCGTTCCTAAATTATTTGCTATATTCCCGAATTCCAGACAGCTCAGTTTCCACCAGTGCTATGCTATGTAGATCAATGAATATGATTGGTGAATATCAAACGCAATATCAACGTTCTAGCACAGCACATCTCTGACGGAAAGGCACCTATAATCAAATGACTCATCTTACCATCATTCAGGTATCATCTTTTTAAGATCATTAAGTATTTTTATTGTTTCTATATTTATATTGCTATGTTTTACTTAATGTTTATGCTCACATTTTTTCATACCATTATCTGTTTTCGTATACGTGTGAGCCTTAAATTGATTTTATGGTTTATATACTGTCAATCATTTAGTTTTAATTGAAACTGTTGTGGCATTTCGTAAACCACCTATTTCATGGTCATATCATACATATACTCTTTTGTATTAAAATAATTTATTTTTGATATTACGGAACGTTTTCAAATTCGAAAAAGGAAAACTATGACGGATTAGAGGGACAAGTCAGTCTAGGGGATTCGATTTTGAGTCTGGGAAAAGAAATGTAATAAAAAATGTTTCATAAAGCAGAAAAATAATTTCACGTGAGCAAAGAATACGATATAATGATGATAGATGCTGCCGTACTGGAAGCTGATGTGGGAGCCAGATTCGACCAGTAGCTAGCGGGCATAGACGCTCAACTGACCATCGGCATGGGTCCGAAGGCTCACCAACAGCTACGTCACAAATTATGTTCATACGGGAGGAGCTGCGATAAGTTACGATGCAGACTTTGGCTAATGAATTGATATACGTCACAAGGTCTATATAGAGGATTTCTGTAGAAGAGCAGTGATAAACTCTAAGTGTCATTTAGATAAGTATCGTAGAGTATGGTAGAATCGATAGGAATATAATTGTAATAACCCGTCTCCCGTGTTCATATTTCCCCTTTTAGGTTCCATCCACATCAGGGCTCCGTTACGTTACGTTACATTTGGTGCCAACTGTGCTGAACCCACGCCTATTTCTAAATTCCAAAAGACCACGGTCGTCACATCTCATTTGGCATATATTTGATTCAAATCGTTTTTTTCATATACCTATATTATTTTGGATATAACTAATATGTATCTTCGGTTTTCAGAGGGAGGTAAACAAAGACAGCAAGAAATTACATAATATAGAAATTGCATATTGGAATGTTGGACAATTATGGAAATTGGTTAGTCAAAACCTTGTACATCTTCCACACATATGCTAGAATGTCATCTTCATAGTTCACTAGGAATCACAATGTTTAATATGCTAATATTTCATATTTATCAAAAAATTTTTTAGGGTTCCATATTTTTAAAAAGTATCAGCAATTTTTTTTTATTTTGAAATTTAATTTTTATGATTACTTTAGAAAAGTGTTTATACAATTTAAAGTGAAGTGAATTGTTAATGAAGTCGTAAAAAAATAAATAAATAAATTTATGAAAAACATATCAAAAAAATTGCGGAATAAAACTAGTATTTATTTAAAATGGTGATATTATATATTAAAGTGAAGTGATAGTGATCGTATAATTCGAATATTGTGGTGATAAAAGTGTATTATTTAATATATTGTGATGTACGGAACCTTAGGTACGAAACCAACTCGCACTTGAATATAGTTGCTTATTTCAATCGAGTATAGTGGTGAATAAGTGTATTATTTAATATATCGTGATGTACGGAACCTTAGTTGTGAAACCGACTTGCACTTCGTTCTTCTTCTTCTTATTCAAGCATCAAAGATGAAGTTATGAAATATGTATGCTGTCAAATATGAAGATGACAAAATGCAATGATAATAATAAGGTTAGTGTACACTGAACACAAAGAATTGTTATTTAAGAAATAAAGAGATTATTTTGAATATGTATTTTATTGAAATAAAGGTATATCAATGGAGTTGTATTGTTTTAATGAACGAGTTCTTCTTCGTGATGTTGGTGAGTGTTCATTCTTATTTTCATGTATGAACTCATTTCATGCAAGTAGTTTGTATACTTTTGCGTGAAGATTATTTGTTATTAAGGTTGGTGAAAAATTTCTTTTTAACTTAATTGGATGACGATGAGTATAATTGATGTTAATGATAATAAATATTGAAGTTGAATAATAATGATATTTTATGAGTTTATAAGAAAAGTTTATTGTCAATTTAATTATAATAAAGTTGTATAGATTGATTTTCACCAACTTTTATCAACATTATATTATTATCTAGTATTGCGTGGAAGATTGTGCAAAGGGGTCGGACTACCATAATTGCATTAACGACCATGATTACATTGATATGATGTTCTTGTTAATCATTTAATTTAATTAACCATTTTGTTTAAAAAAATATAATTAATGAATGATTTTAAATATGTTAGGCTGTCAGTCTGTCTGTTTACTTTCCTACATAATTTTCAAAATTTATTTTTCAAAATTCTTGAGGTGGAACCTAGACTACATTTTGTTTTAAAAAGACTTGTTTTTATATTAAATATTGTTTTGATAATTTTGATTTTTTAAATTTAACTTTGATTTTTTTTGTTAAACTTTTGTTATTATCATTTTCTTTTATAATTGTTACACTTTTCTATATTGTCACTCGCCTCATTTCATCCCATTAAAACATTAACTTTGGTTTCTTTTGGCTTTATTAGTTTCAACATTGATTTCGATTTTATTCTTTTTATTTTTTTTTAAAATTTGTTAGTATGGAGCAGTGGACCGACTCCTTAAACAAGCTCAAAGGTCAATAGTATAGTTAGGATTATTATTTTTTTATATGTATGTTAATTGAGACATAACGTTATATGTCTGGTTATGTCTCCAGAGATAATGATAATGTGTCTTCTAATAAGAAGGCATAATGGAGCAGTGGACCGACTCCTAAAATAAGCTTATAAGGTCACATACACATATAGGTTTTCATTTCGTGGTGCAGCTGATTGACACCCTAAAAATAAGCTGTCAGATCACCAGGAACATTACTTCTTGAGTCTGGGCCATTGGATCTTTTTAAAGTCGTGAGCCCAAACCCAAACTTTTGAATGTTGTATGAATGTGGGGTTTGAATGTTGTGCTTGGTGGTGTGAATGGTGAAGTATATGTTCCATAACCTCAAAATTTTTCTCTGTGTTCAAAATTTTTTTTGGTTGGGGGGGATAATGTGGCATTTCGTAAACCACCTATTTCATGGTTATATCATACATATACTCTTTTGTATTAAAATAATTTATTTTTTATATTACGGAACGTTTTCAAATTCGAAAAAGGAAAACTATGACGGATTAGAGGGAGAAGTCAGTCTAGGGGATTCGATTTTGAGTCTGGGAAAAGAAATGTACTAATAATATCGTTTAAAAACTAAAAAACAACCGACTTCAATGCCGCGCTATTCATTTTCAGTACCAATTTTGAGATGTTTATCTCAATATTTCTGGAGATACTTATCATACCTCGATAAAATTACCATGGTACCACACTTGGGATATCTCCTTTCGAACAAAAAAAGAATAATCAAAATCGGTCCATAAACGACGAAGTTATCCGCGAACAAACATAAAAAAAAATATATATATATATATATATACGGTCGAATTGAGAAACCTCCTCCTTTTTTTGAAGTCGGTTAAAAAATGTTTCAAAAAGCAGAAAAATAATTTAACGTGAGCAAAGAATACGATATAATGATGATAGATGCTGCCGTCCTAGAAGCTGATGTGGGAGCCAGATTCGACCAGCAGCTAGCGGGCATAGACCCTCAACTGACCATCGGCATGGGTCCGAAGGCTCACCAACAGCTACGTCACAAATTATGTTCATACGGGAGGAGCTGCGACAAGCTAAGATGCAGACTTTGGCTAATGAATTGATATACGTCACAAGGTCTATATAGAGGATTTCTGTAGAAGAGCAGTGATAAACTCTAAGTGTCATTTAGATAAGTATCGTAGAGTATGGTAGAATCGATAGGAATATAATTGTAATAACCCGTCTCCCGTGTTCATATTTCCTCTTTTAGGTTCCATCCACATCAGGGCTCCGTTACGTTACGTTACACTGTTGGTTTACCACAAATAAATAAATAAATCATGAAAATGTATTCAAAGAGCAAGGCATAACTACAGTTTAACAGTATAATAAATAAATGGTATAAAATAAAGTATAAGATATAAATCATCGCCGTAGTGCAAGATACAATAAAACTGTGTAATTTAAATTATTCTCAGGCTTATGAGAACACTGCATTTAATAAGTTTAAAAACATGTTTCTCAAACTTACCTACAATTTATTGATGCTTTAACATGTAAAAGTACTTTTAAACTCCTAATTGGCTAAAATAACTTCGACTTTGGAAACAACGACCTGTGAAAAGTTTGTAACCGCAACTCTGCTTTGAAGAATAATACACTATACATTTTTATTTTATTTTTGAATACCCAGTGGTGTAGTGGGAGTATGGTCGGCTTTGAGGCCAGAGGTACCGAGTTCAATCCCCGCCGTGCACCAATAGATTGTCTATCGAAAAATGTATGCGCGCTTTTCACAGTGGCCCTCCGGTGAAGGAAAACAACCTTAAGAATCCCCCGACCCCCGCATGGTGGTAGGACACTATCAAGACCACCCTCAAGTTAGAGAATCTGTCGCCAAATATCTAATGTGTTTCGAGAACTATCCATGAGAGCCAGATCCAATTCTAGGACTAGCTTGCTACCATCCTCGACAGTATCATCACTTACCAATTGGTCAAAAGCTAGCCTTTAATGATATAAAAAAATACATTTTGTCGACGCCGATGCCCTTTGTTGACCATGTTTCCGCAAAGAGTTTTAAACACTTCTTCCAAAGTGTTAGTAAACAACAATGGGGAAAGTGGATCACCCTGTTTTATGCCTTTTTCAAAATAAAATGAGGAACTGGATAGGCGTATAATGTTATTGAGGTTGTACCTACTGGTTTTATAAATGTTTTGATAAGGTCTATGTATGTTTTATCTAATGTTGTAGTGCAGATAATAATAACAGAGTGTTATAAAATGCTTACTATCAAAACCTTTTCAATTCAATTCACACATTTCAGAATGACAACCAAATACATACAAGTTTACAAAAACAAGAGTATTTGCTAACGAAGTATTATTATTATTTTTTTAATAATAAAGACTTTACTGATATTTTTGTTAACCCCTCCAACTAAGCTAAATATGCTTGTGTCTGGAGTGGGTTCACGTCAATAGTGCAATGGGTGGGGTTCGGATCGAACTCACGACCGCTCGATCGCCAGTCCGACACCTTATCCATTGGGCTATTGCCGCCTATATTAAAGTGTATTATATTATAGCCTATAATAATAGTATATTACGATACGTGTGACTTAAGTAGACAACTTATGTCACGAGTATCGTATATTATTTTATAGCTGTCTGTGTGACATAAGCCCGCACTTTACGCTTGCTACGCTTTTCCGTCAAATAGAAGAATGCGTAAAGTGCGGGTTTAGGTCACACTGTGCTATAAATATAAAGATTATAAATTTTGTATTAAGATAGAATATCGGATATAGGCGAAGTGTATGTATGTATATAAATCTTGTCGGATGTATATATATATTTAATGTATAACTCTTTCTTTTCGTGTGGGTCCTAATTAAGGTATCGGCTGTATCTTAGTGATTGCTTGCTTTTCAACCGACTTCTGAAAAGGAGGAGGTTTTCAATTCGTCTTCTTCTGTATGTTTTTTTTAATGTATGTTACGCGATTACTCCGTCAATTGTTAACCGATTCGAATGATTATTATTAACAAATAAACTGACTTTTTTATGGTAAAAGGCAACAGGACAAGCACGACGCTCACCTGATGGTAAGCGATGACGTCTACCTAATACAGATAAAGCGGCATCCAGAATTTTATCTTGCATGTCTCTGCACTGCGCCTGTTACCTTGAGACATAAAGATGTTGAGTTTCACTTGCCCTGTAATTTCACTGGACACCTTGCCATTTCAACCGAAAAATATTTCTATTTCACGGCTGAAAATTAATTGGCAAAGTGGTAGTACTGCCCCAGGCAGACTAGCAAAAGTCCTACCTATACAAAAATACATTTATAATTTCTTTCACATTTATAATATTTGTATTGAATAAAAAAAATCTAAGCGTACCTACAGAGCTGCTACTTTGTTACTTTGTTTAATACTATGTAGAGATAGCTTACCTTTTCGAAATAAGTTATATAACGTTCGCATTGTTCGCATCGACCATCAAGAAAGAACACCATCAAGAACTGGCTGCAACTTGGCAGACAGAACTGGAATTTCTGTACAAATTGTACCCATTTCCACGGAACAGCGAAATTAAATGTCGCAGAAAGAAACTGCGTATCACGTCGTGTCCCAGCATTCTTAAAAAGGGGGTAGGAGGGACGGTTTCAACTTAAAGTTGTGAAACTACCCGCCTTTGTACGCGGATTCGTCATTACGGTTGGTTGAGATCTTTCACTGAGATATTTTGAAGTTCAAACGTAGATATGAATTTAAGTTTTTGTCTGACTTCACAAAACGAAATACTGAGTACAGTGATTGTCACCCAGTTCGGATCCTTACGAGTCCAACCAAGAGTTTTGTGTAGGTATTTTGTATCTATGTTTATTTTTTTATTTGGTTAAAAATCATGTGGATGGGTATCTTTCATTTCTTTCTTCGTTTGACCTTCATTTACCAGCATACCAACCAGGTGGTAGTACACTATCTAGTGTCCGCCTGGCCAGCTACCCTTAAGTTAGAAAATTTGTCATCTAATGTGTTCTGACAGCTGTCCTTGAAAGCCAGTTCGCATCGTAGGCCTCTAACGTGCTACCATCCTCGACCGTATCATCACCAACTGGTAAGATAGTGGTCAAACGCTAGCCTCTATGATATAAAAATAATATCGTTTAAAAACTAAAAAAGAACCGACTTCAATGTTCATTTTCAGTACCAATTTTGAGATGTTTATCTCAATATCTCTGGAGATACTTATCAGACCTCGATAAAATTACCATGGTACCACATTTGGGATATCTCCTTTCGAACGAAAAAATAATAATCAAAATCGGTGCATAAATGACGAAGTATACCCAAAAAAAAAAATATATATATATATACATATTTTTATTTTTTTATATTTTTTTTATATAAAAATTGTCTGAAGTACTGAAACACACAGTTACATGTATGGTTGGTTTTAACCTACTTTAATTTTTTTTAAATATTCTGACGTAAACGATTGGATGACAGCTGAATGGTTCATTACTTTTTTTTTTTAATTCAAAGCGTTAAATTCCGCTTTTGCTATGTTTACTTGATAATTGGTTATGATTTATTTTATGATTTATGATTTTGACGTGTATATGTGCGTATATTTATACTGCCTACATACTGAATAAATGCTTTGATTCTTGATTCTTCTTTGATATATATATATATACGGTCGAATTGTGAAACCTCCTCCTGTTTTGAAGTCGGTTAAAAAACAGCTTCTTTTTATTGGATGATGATTAGTACATTTTTACTTTCGTTGAATCTACATAGCACAACAATCCCAACCTAGAATTATCTTACAATTGTAATTTTCGTAAGATAATTATTTAATTCATTACTATCGGCCGGTATTAGTCCACTGCCGGACATAGGCCTCATAGACACGTCACTGAGCCCGATATTTGGCTGTTTGTCTCCACTTTTTGCACCCATTATTTGATTATTTGTACTTAATAATGGCAAGAATTTCTTTATAAATAATCTAATCTAAATTCAAATAAATAATGAGATAGGTATTTAGTTTTAAGAAAACATAAGAAGGGGCTCCGTTAATTTATAACGTACCTACTTACACCACAGAATAAATAATAGTACAAATACTTATACTGAGAAACCCCTAATGAAGTACATCTACTACGCTTGGCAAATTCCCACGATATATAATAGCGTAGAACCGTTTATTTTAGCAAAATTATAAATGTTTCAGAAAAATGCTACAATTTACTTAACAAGGAGACGCGAATCGGCAAACTTAGCGTAGAACGTCCTGTGACCAGGTAGAGCGACGACAATACAATACAATACAATAACTCTTTATTGACACCAATTTGCACAAAAAAGAAGATACAAACATTTGCACTAAGTAAATTACTGGTACAATGGGCGGTCTTATCGCTAAAAGCGATGTCTTCCAGACAACCTTAGGATGGAAATTATATTTAATTATGTTGAGCATGGACGGTGGCATGATAGGTGACGAGGAAAGGGCGACATACGCAAAGCTGTGTGTAGTGATAGGAAACACTCAGTGGCGTGTCTTAGGAGATAATGTCCAACAGTGCACTGACACCGGCGTATAATGATGAATTTGACAAGGACCTTTCATAGACGGGAATGGTTGAGCAGAGGTTCCCAAACTTATTTTTCTCGTAGACCACTTTCATAAATTACTAGTACATTTCTATCATAAAACTGGTTTATAATGTGAAGATTAGATCTGACGATAGAATGGATGCCCTACATGTGGAGTGGTAAAAATAAAGAGAGAAATAGTATATTTTGTTGTTTTTTTATGTAATACATGATTTACTTTGTTTGTCATATATAATTTAAAAATAATAATAATAAAATTAGTTTATTTCAAGTTAGTTAGAAAAAAAAAGTAAAGCCAAGCCAATTTTCGTTCTTCACTATCGAAACCAAATAAATTTCCGTGGACCCCACTAGCAACTAGTGAAACCCCATTTTTTTTCACGCCTACGTAGATCCCTGTCGAGCCTCCCGTGGACCCCTGGGGAGTCTATCTGGACCACTTTGCAGAATAACTTGTTCGTATATCGAAATACAACCTCGTTCAAAGTTGTCGCTTTGTTTTAAATAAGATATGGAATACATGTCGTGTGTAGTAAAATTATGCAACAACAATATATTTTTTATTACCGCACAAGGCCACATAAAAGTACAACGCCCCAATTTCTTTGCTTAGCTGTAGTTCGATGATACGACATCCTATCTTTTGTTTTGGGCTCTTTAATTTATGTTTTAAAACTACCTGCTACAGCTTTAGCCGCTTTAAAAAGTATTCTATGTGTTAATCCAGGTTTTAAAGTATCTGTGTACCAAATTTCGTCCAAATCTGTTCAGCCATTTTTGCGCTAAGTGACAACAATACATTTTACAAAATTAGCTCAAAAATGTAATTTTATGTTACTTTTACAAATATCATAACTTTCAGTAATGTTAGCAGTGAAAAAATCATGACTTATATTTTTTTTCTTGTGGTCTTGCATTGACCACAGAAAGACATTTGCAAATTTGTAGGTATATTGTATCCACATCGTATTTTGTTTTAAATACTTTAGAATATGTTTTACTAAACGTCTGTATACAAAACCTGTTTGTTAACTATATGCTTAGCCAGATTTATAAATTCAGTGTAAGGACTGAAATACCACACTATAGGTACCATAACTTTTGAATGCAGTCTTTAAAAATTCTAATTTGTATTTTACAAATTGGTTTATAACTGTTACTTAACGACCACGTTACGTTAACTACGAAATAAGATCGTTTAAAAAATTAAAAAGAACCGACTTCACTGCCGCGCTATTAATTTTCAGTACCAATTTTGAGGTGTGTATCTCCATATCTCTGGAGATACTTATCAGACCTCGATAAAATTACCATGGTACCACACTTGGGATATCTCCTTTCCAACAAAAAAATAATAATCAAAATCAATCCATAAACGACGAAATTATACGCGAACAAACATTAAAAAAAAAAAACATATATACGGTCGAATTGAGAAACCTCCTCCTTTTTTAAAGTCGGTTAAAGAACATAGTCATCTTTATGGTCACTCAGTCTACATACACACTCTCTACATACACACTCTCTACGAGTACATACATATAAAAGCATCTAGATGACGCTGGAGTAAGCTGCATCGTTCTCCTTGCCTCTAAACTGCAATTGAAAGCCAGTTTGTTTCCTAATGAATGAGTAACTTTTATTTTTAACCGACTTCAAAAAAAGGAGGATGTTTCTCAATTCGACCGTATATATATATATATTTTTAATGTTTGTTCGCGGATAACTTCGTCGTTTATGAACCGATTTTGATTATTCTTTTTTTGTTCGAAAGAAGATATCCCATGTGTGGTACCATGGTAATTTTATCGAGGTCTGATAAGTATCTCCAGAGATATTGAGATAAACATCTCAAAATTGGTACTGAAAATGAATAGCGCGGCATTGAAGTCGGTCCTTTTTTAGTTTTTAAACGATATTATTATTTCAACAATTCTTAATCCTTCAATATCCTTGAGAGCCATTCATATTCTAGGCTTAGCGTGCTTACCATCTTTGACCGCATCATCTTTTACCAACTGGTGAGATAGTGGTCAAACGCTAGCCTATAAATCTATATATATAAAAATCAATGCCACTTTTCGTTGTAATTTTATAACTCAAGAACGGGCTCACCTATCCAAACCAAATGTTTTAGGCTTTGTTTGGACTATTTAGTAGATGGTTTATGTGAAGTTTGCACAAAATCGGTCGAGCGGTTCTTCATTTATAACATTTCACGAGGACTCAACGCGGGCAAAGCGGCGGGACGCAGCTAGTAAGATATAAAAAAAAAGAATTTTGTTAATATCTATAGACTTTACCATCTTAATACCTAGACCATAATCATTATGAAACTTGGCGAACCAATTAGCGGAATATCGCGGTGCTTGGTGGGTGGTTTTAATGTATGAAATTCTCTCCGTGTAAGGTTTTTCGTGCCTCAATATTTTTCGCATTTCTTACCACCAGGGAAGCGAATTGCTTCTCCTGTTACTTTGTATTTTTTAATTTTGTGTATTATTTCAATATCTTATTGGCCAGCGTTTGACCACTATCTCGCCTGGTGGCAAGCGATGATGTGTTCGAAGATGGTGAACACGCTAGGCCTAGAATACTCCGACTCTCAAGTTCTGTGTGCTGCTGGAATACCATATAATATAATATAATATATATATATATATATATATATATATATATATATAATAATATATATATAAATAAAAGAATACCATAAGGTTACGGCGGTAGATTTTATCCTAGTGGTGAGCTATTTTTTGCTAGCAAGTCACACGAAACATCAATATAATATGCTTCTACCACCTACATGTCGAATTAGGAAAAAATGAAAACGCAATAGTTAAAATCCTTTACACTACACAACACGATTCCAACTTGCTCCAATGTATTTCTATAATATAAAGTTTATCGGAAGCAATAAACAATTTCTCAACTATTAGCTCCGGAACACATCTCCTTTAATCTTAATCAAACTCTAATTCAAACATTCAATCTGAAATAATGTTTGATTAAGATCAAGGTATACAGTAACCACTCTGTAAATCCGTACGTAACAAAGGAATTGCTGAGAATGGTATGCTTTGTAAACTAAACGAGCGTAGAAAGGCAAAGTGTAAAGTGTTGTATTCATACTACCTAAGAATATTGAGTGCTCGAATTTGTTATACGTTTCTTTAAATATCTTATAGGCTAGCGTTTGACCACTATCTCGCCTGGTGGTAAGCGATGATGTGTTCAAAGATGGTGAAAACGCTAGACCTAGAATACTATGACTGATCCTACAGGTTATGGCGGCAGATTATCTCCTTGATGGAGGTAAGCTACTTTTTGGTAGCAAGTCAGGCGGAAAATTTATATATTATGCTCCTACAAACTGAGGATGAGCACCCGTGCTTGCATTTGAACCGGCGATCTCTCGCTTAGTAGTCATCTATTCTTTACAGCAACGGGGTTTAAATTTTATTTTATAATAGTCATGGTAAAAACTACATAATACAAATAATGTCACAGACAACCACCTCGACGCTGTGTTGACGCACGACTGAGGTCTATGAATGAGCGTAACGTAACTACGCTTAATTGACACACCCTACCTCGTTCTTCTTCTTTTTTTAACCGATTTTTGAACCTATTTTTTTTTTTAGGAGAAAGGAGATATCCCAAGGGTGGTACCATTGTAATTTTATCTAGATCTGATAAGTATTATTGTAACCATCTATCATCCAACATGGAAGCGCAATAGCTATTGGGGAATATACGCTATTGTTGAACCTACGTAGCGGCTAAATGCTGCAAAGTGAACAGTTGAACCTATAATACGGTGATGCGAAGTATGTACGCCCGTCGTGGCTATTCAGTTAAAGGTAACATCATTATCCAAGTCGGAAATGTAACCTACCGATAAAAAAAAAAAAACATTCGAATTAGTCCACAATTGACGGAGTAATCGTGTAACATACATACAAAAAAAACATACAGACGAATTGAGAACCTCCTTTATTTTCTTTTCTTATAGCTTTACCATAGTCGTGAAAAACGCGGTATTTGGTTCCATACCAAAAAAATCGTGTTTATTGAAGCCTGTTTCACTCTACATATCAAATATAATTCGCACCCACTGAGCCGTAACGTGTGATTGGGCGACAATCAATATTCACTAGGTATATGCGTGATATTGAATTTCTATTATTGACAGTGTGGTTTTGTTAGTTAAGAGACCGGCGTACGACTTGTTTAAACAAACTTAACACCAAATTAGAGAGTGCTCTCTAATAAGGGTAGGCAACACACCGGCATTACCTCTGGTTTTGCAGATGTCAATAGGCGGCGGTGACCACTTACCATCAGGTTGGCCGTTTGCCTGTTTGCCGCTCCATATTATAAAAAAAAAACTTAAATCGAAAATACTGAATTTAATTTTTTGTATTTGTACGGCAAAAAATGCACATCTGCTTCAGATATGATAACCGTAATAGTTTTCGTTAAGTAACATAGATTTTACTGTCTATTAACAGATTTAGCAACACAATAGTACTGCAAAACTTAAATAAATAAAGGTATATCTCACTTCATAATTTGTGGTATTGTGTGAGTGGTGTAGTGGTAGGTCTGCTAGTCCACTAGCAGAAGGGCGGTACCACCACTTTTCCAATTAATTCAATCGTGAAATAATAATGTTTTTGTTTGGAATGGCAATGTGTCCAGTAAAATTACAGGGCATGTGAGACTTAACATCTTTATGTCTCAAGATAACAGGCGCAGTGCAGTCATAGAATAATTAATAGTTATACGCGCAGTGACATGCAAAACTGTCTATCCGCAATTCAGAATTTTGCATGCCGCTGTATCTGTAATAAATAGAAGTAATCGCTTACCATCAGGCGAGCGTCGTGATTGTCCTGGGGTGGAAGTCTTTACATTGATATCGATGTGTCCTGTCATCGCAAACGTCTAATAGAAGGAGATGCAGCTAGAAGAGACTACTGGCCTTGTTACCCTTTGTCATAAGAGAATATTACGATTCCATATATTCGCAACAATTTTAGTAATGTGTGTACGTCAGAGGCCTGTTAAAACCTTGTTACAACGGTGTGGTTATCAGATATTTTGTTATTAGGTACCCTATTTTAGAATTTGAAATTGTTGAGGTATTGACATTAATTTACCATGATAATATCTTTAGTATAAGAAGATGAGTAAAAGGATGATTATTCAAGCTAAACTTAACTAACCCCAACCACAGAATACATTTATTTTATGGTAATAGGTAACAGGACAAGCACGACGCTCGCCTGATGCTAAGTGATGACGTCTACCTATTACAGATAGTCTACCTATTACAGACATGCAAACTTTGCATGTCACTGCACTGCGCCTGTTACCTTGAGACATAAATATGTTGAGTCTCACATGTCCTGTTATTTAACTGGACACCCTGTTATTTAACTGGACATCTTGCCATTTCAACCGAAAAACATTCCTATTTCACAAATTAATTGGCAATTGGAAAATTAATTGGCTAAGTGGTTAGGCGGACTAGCAGAAGTCCTACCACTTTTAAAAACTTAAATAAATGGTAAATAAATAAATAGTAATAGGTAAATTAAATTAAACTTAATAGTACTACGTACCCCACTCATAAACACATGAATGTCTTCCATTTTGAAGTTATTTAAAAATGCAATTACTCGTATATCGAGATGGATTTCCATACATAAATAATTGTATAGATCCAATTATAATCCTTTTTGGATGCATTTAAAATACACAGTGATAGCACTTAATCCCGCTGGACACTTTTATCTGGTCTATTTTTGACAACCGCTCTATTGGAAAGTTTCATTTTATGCTGCACTTTTTACTTTTACCGGCGGACTTTTTAACTCTTCCCGGACTTTTTACTCTTTTTACCGGACATTCCACTGATGGTATTTCGAGTGTTTGATCTGTGATTGTTTTTGTTTTGCGGGTTGTTTTGCAAGTTATATTCGTTTCAAATAGTCGGCAGGGGATGTACTGAATGTAATTTGTTGATCTATATTGTTGGCTTTTTGCAATGATGGACAAGTTTGTTGTTAGAAACTTTAGATCGTTATTGCTTATTAAATTAGAGCAACTTCTGATTTTTGATATTACGTACTTTTCAACCAACTTCCGAAAAGAAGGCGGTACTCAATTCGCCTGTATGTTTTTTTTGTTTGTTATGCGATTACTCCGTCAATTATGAACCGATTTGAATGATTATTTTTAATTACAATGGGACTACCTCGGAAACGTACCCTACGTTTCGGAGGTAGTCCCATTGTAATTTCATCGAGATCTAATAAGTATATCCAGCGATATGATGATAAACGTCTCAAACTTGTTACTGAAATTGACTGACGGGGCATTGAAGTCGGTTGTTTTAGTTTTTAAACTATCATACTTATTGTTTTATTAAAAATGGTAATTATACCCTCCTTAAACTATAACAGTTACATTGTTAGATATAAATATTATCGAGATCTGATGAGCATTTTTAACCGACTTCACATAAAAGGAGGAGGTTCTCAATTCGACTGTATGTTTCTTTTTTCAGAGATAAGCTTCTCACTCTTGCAACAGATACTCAAGATAGTTTATAAACAAAAACTACCGACTTCCATGCCGCGCGAGTCGGTTTTAGTAGCCAGTTTGAGACGTTTATTGTCATATCTCTGAAGATACTTATCAGATCTTGATAAGATTTAATTGGGACTACCGTGGATAATAACGCTACCTGTAACAAAAACAATCATTTAAATCGGTTCACAATTGCAGGCATGGCGGAGGAATCGCGTAACATATTTACAAAAACAAACATCGAAGTCGGTAGAAAATAACATTTGAAGTCAGTTAGATGTTAATCTACTTCAAAAAGAGAGATTTTTATGTCCATGTGTGTAGCGTATTCAGCTCAAAAAGAGAGATTTTTATGTCCATGTGTGTAGCGTATTCAGCTCAAAAAGAGAGATTTTTATGTCCATGTGTGTAGCGTATTCAGCTCAAAAAGAGAGATTTTTATGTCCATGTGTGTAGCGTATTCAGCTCAAAAAGAGAGATTTTTATGTCCATGTGTGTAGCGTATTCAGCTCAAAAGAGAGATTTTTATGTCCATGTGTGTAGCGTATTCAGCTCAAAAAGAGAGATTTTTATGTCCATGTGTGTAGCGTATTCAGCTCAAAAAGAGAGATTTTTATGTCCATGTGTGTAGCGTATTCAGCTCAAAAAGAGATACTTTTATGTCCATGTGTGTAGCGTATTCAGCTCAAAAAGAGAGATTTTTATGTCCATGTGTGTGGCGTATTCAGCTCAAAAACGCCCAAACTCGTCATTCTCGTACAATCATATTTACCCCGCAAGTCTTCCGCTAGTCTGCATGTGTCTGCATGTGCTAGTCACTACTTATTTTTTAGGGTTCCGTACCTATAGGGTAGCAAAGGAACCCAATTACTGAGGCTTTGCTTTCCATCCGTCTATCCGCATTTCGCAGTGCTATATCACCTTAACCGTAATAGGTAGATACTTTAAATATTCACGAAGTATGTATTACTTTAGGGGATTTAACATCAAATAAATAAAACAAAATAAAATTAAATACTACGGAGGTGCCCGTACAAACGTGTTTCAGTGTTTTTTGCTTGCACTTATGAATCATAACAGATAAAGACTTTACATTTTCTTATCGTGTGAACTACAATAGTTGCTTTATTTAACATCAAATTATAAAAAATATATAAAAACTAAATTAAATCAAAAATTAAAGGGGGTCCCATAAAAAATACTTATTTTTCCGGCAAATTTTGTTCAATTGGAACCCTACGTGTGCAAGTCCGACTCGCACTTGGCCAGTTTATTTATTAAATATTGACGTGATCCACGAACCCACCTCGTGCAAATTATAACTTTATAAGGCACTATTTCACCAAAGCCTAAGTAACTAAAACTAGTGATACTTATTGTATTTTCTAATTTACGAGCCTAATTTAGCTGCCAACATATTATGGTTCTAACGACCTAGTTCACGAGTTAAACCAAACTGCTGTAAAACTATGATACTTAGTCCTAAATTTGTTTTTACCTAACTGCGCCTAAAGCATACTAATATTTTTATATATATATATGTGTATATATTATGCATGTGAATTTTTATTTATTAATTATCTAGCTGCGCTCCGTGGTTTAATCCGCATAGACATCGTTCCCGTGGGAATATCTGGATAAAATTACCCTATGTCTTCCAGGGTCTAGGTTATCTACATACCAAAAACAGCTGAGTTGGTTGCAACAACAACATTGGTTAGGTAGTTTTAGCGTAAAGAAGTAACAAACTTACTTACACTCAAAACTTTGGCCTTTATAATGTTAGTAGGATGTGTACAATATGTTGTACAATGTGTACAATAATGTGTACAATAATATGTACAATAGTTACGTTTCATACAGTGGCGCAATGGAAGGCTTGTCCGCTTTGACGCCACAAGTAGCTAGTGCTAGTGCAATCCCCGCCGTGCACCAATGTATATATAAGAAAAATGTATGTGCGCATTTCACAGTGGCCCTCCGGTGAAGGAAAACATCGTTAACAAACAACGTTAAGAAACCCCAAACCCCCGCATGGTGGGAGAACTCTATTTAGTGTCCTCTTGGCCAACTACGACCCTCACGTTGGAAAATCTGTCGCTAAACATTTAATGTATTCTCTATTCCTCCATCTACAGGATTGTTCATACATTTTTATACCTTTTCAAAACATTAGGTTCTTTAACCTAAACACCGTTCGCATGCCACGTCAGTTCTTTTTCCGGACACTCCATTGCCGAATGTTCGCCTGCAATAAATCCGTGATGGCAAGTCACGCGAGTTCTATTTTTCACATCGTAAAAATGCAAACAAATGTCAAAGCTCTATTCGAAAGGTCTTCACACGTAGAGGCATAAGGTCGAACCTTCTTGATCGTGTTATTAGGGATGTTGTATATTAGTCGATACTTATGTATCGATATGTTGAAGTCGGAGGATTTTTCATCATCATCGATCGGTGATTATTAGCCTGCAACGGTAGTCTGTCTCAACTCTGATAAACATGCCTTTGCCTCGGGTCCAACTATATAATTTTTTTAGAAAAAGGCCTATAGATACATTATGACGTCGATACCTAACTATAAACTACCGTTGGTTGGTAGTCTTGACACTGATATTGACACTCTGAACTGAAACTGAACACTGAAATTATATAAAAATGTAGTCTAAATATAGTCTACTTTTTTAATAGTAGAAGACTCAGCTAAAATGCAATCTAATTAAATTACTCTCAGATCGATATTTGCGATGCGATGACATAAAGCGTCGATAACTACTAGAGACTACAGTAGGATCTGATTATTTTAAACTGTAACGGACAACCATACAAAACGTCAATTTCAAAGTAGTAAAGTTTGTACCAACATTGTAAACTGTTATCAATAAACTTTTTATTTATTTAAAGTAATTTTGAACTTCAGATCGGCTCTTTGGATTTGACTTTTTATTAGACAGCATTCCAACTCAACTGAGCATAAATGATGCAAAAAATTAACATATGTTTTTAAAATAAAACGGAAGGGGAAAGGGTAGAATTTGAATATCTATACATAAAACTAATATGACCTTATTTGACTAGTTATTTTATTTCATAGGTAAGTGAAGTGTATATTATATACATGGACCAGAATATAAGACTAAGTATAGAGAGAGAATTTAACAAAGGCACTTATTCTAACGAAGGCAAGTTGGTTAGCCAATAATGTTTATAATTAATGCACTAGATGGTTAACTTCTATTTTAAAATGCCATAGGTACAAAATCATTGATATTATCTCAAACTATCGATTAGTCGTTACACCTCTAAATGCGTAAATAATTTGACGAAGGACCAACACTATTCGAATGTCCGGGAATTTTGCCCACTATACCATGTTTACGTAGTTTTTCCCCCGTCGAGTGGTTTAATGGGGGTCAGTCGTGAAGGGGTCTATGTCTGTGGGGTGCGGTGGGAATTTTCGGATTTTAGCTACGTCGGTTGTTTACTACTTTGCATTGTGGATACTGGGGTTTTACGGGATTTAGACAGGAACTTAGATAATGCGGGTGGAAAGATTTTGGTTTCATTGTCAATCTCGGGAATCAGGTTATGTTGGGGCGTGAATATCTTTCTTATTTCAGATCTATTTAATGGAATGGGAAAATTAGATGGTAATGTTTTTGAAACATTGTATCTAGCGCTTTGCAATCTAATGTAGGCATCCATATCTAAGTACTAACGTATATTTTTGTAAATGATCATAAGTAAAGCATGCACTATGGTTTATATAGTTGTTTTGTTTTATAGAATGTTCTATGGAGGATTTACTCGAAAGGTGTTAGTCTAGACTAGTGTTATGAATTAAGTGAAATCATATTTCATTTGGCCTTTTTAACCGACTTCCAAAAAAAGAGGTGGTTTCTCATTTCGACCGTAAATATATATTTTTTTAACCGACTTCAAAAAAAGGAGGAGGTTTCTCAATTCGACCGTATATTTTTTAATGTTTGTTCACGGATAACTTCGTTGTTTATGAACCGATTTTGATTATTATTTTTTTGTCGGAAAGGAGATATCTCAAGTGTGGTACCATAGTAATTTCATTGGGATCTGATAAGTATTTCCAGAAATATGGCCATAAACACCTCAAACTTGTTACTGAAAATTAATTGCATGGCATTTGAAATCTGTTATTTTAGTTTTTTAAATGATCTTATTTATATCCGATACGTTAAGGCTTGCCACTAACGATTGATCACCTGGTGGTCCTTATATGACGCTGACTTGACAAAAAACGTAGTTGTAGGTTATTTCCAGTGGGTTAATTTTTTTTATCGCTATTTGTACTACAAAACTCATCTAAGATAACAATAAATGTTGTTGAATAAAAAGCGTGATTCCCAACCTATCTTCGAAACAAAATTGTAAAACAAGCCCTAAAAGCCCACTAAAAGCGTCATAAAACCCTTGCTAATCTTATCTAGCTATGTTAACCTCTCTTATCCTGTTTCCCGAGTAATAGAATACGAATTATCCTTATAGTCGCGGGAACTACTTTTCCTTTCGTAAGTGACGATTCAGTAACTATCACACCTGTTACTGCTCATTTAATTCTCACACGATTTCTGCTACTATTAAGGCTGGGTAATGTTTATCAGAGGTACTCTAAAGGGTCATTTAGATGGAGAGAGTTTCGTGGCGAGAATCGAACAAGCAATAATCGCCTTAGGATTATCGTATCATCATGTTTACATACAGGCAAGAACTAAATTCGCACAAGATTTCTGTTGCTATTAGAACTTGGTAATGTCTATCAGAGGTACTCTAAAGGGTCTAGACTCGATGGTCTAGAGAGAGTTTCTCACTCATTATGTGCCGAGAAATCGTACGCAAATATAACATGCAATAATCACATGCATGCCATAAGATTATCGTATTATATGTAAGATCTGCAAGTAACTTATCGCTAGGCGATAAATTACCGTGATATCACAGCTAAATACATATATAATTTGAAGATTTTTGCTTTGAAGTTCTTGACTTCTATAAACACGATCTGGTATCATATTTTTCAAAGTTCATACGAGTGTTGTAAATTCGATTTGTACCGTTTTGAGTGCGAGATTCTTCATTCAAGTTTAATGTTAATTGCTGCCAACGTGAAAGAGTGAGAGGTGTGAAAGTTTAGACGAAAAAACTTTTTTCTATTTTTTCGATAATCGTATTTTTGAGACGAGAAACTTAATCCATCTATAAGGTCCTTTGTTATTCTTCTTTATAAATAAATGAAGCAGTATTAACGTACTTAACGATATTATAGTTATTTAAAACGAGCATGTTAACATTTTTAAAATATATAGTCGTATCGATGTATCGAACCGTGGCTTAATTGGCAGAGCACCTGGACGTGTAATCCGGGGGTGCGGGTTCAAGTCCCGTCGGTACGATGAAATTTTGGATTGTGTTTAACAATTTACAAAAATATAAAGTGTGAGACACTTCAAAGAAACATAATATTTTTAAAATACTTCATATATATATGTCTTATTTATTATTGTAATAATATTTCGTATCAATCATAAAATTAAATGTTGAACCTAGATCTGTGCCACATGTCTGCTACTTTGTTGTTACGACGGTGGTTACTATGGCTAGCCTGATAGAGGTTCTATTTTGTGCAGATACCGGGACATGAAACACATAAGGTGGCCCGTCATCTGAGCTGTCCACCCAATACTATGCAACCCACTTTTCAATTTCTTCTTAAGAATCTTGTATTATAAATATATAAGACATGTAAATAAAAAAGTCTGTCTCAAAGAAACATCGCGAGTGTTTTATTCATTTTGCTTAAATACTCGCTACAATAAACCTGCGAGATCAATATTCTACAGTTGCCCAAGTTTGCCCATGCAGCGGTCAAAGAGGTCTGCCTGTATAATAAAATAACTTAAAATTTAATAGTAACCTAACCATATTGGCTTTAATATAACTTCTATATGGCAGTAGGTATGTGAGGTAGACATTTGAATTAGTTGAAACCGCCAACCCTAAAGTTAAGGATCAGATTGTCGGCATTTGATTCAACAATAACCCTAGAAAGCAATGACTAAACTTTCTACCAACATTATAAAACCAATCGGTATGTTGCACCTACACCGTATATATATTTTTACCGACTTCACAAAAAAGGAGGAGGTTCTCAATTCGTCGGAACCTTTTTTTTAATGTATTTTCACAGATTACTCGAAGATGCCTGAACCGATTTGGAAAATTATTTTTTTGTTTCTAAGGGAATCCTTTCCAGGTGGGTCCCATTTCAATGTTAACGAAATCAGCCGAGCCGTTTTTAATATATCAACATTTGTATTACGACGCATTAACTTATCTCGACGACTTACTCGTACTACTAACTACTGGCACAGATTATGTAATAGTTACTACTACTTCCAGCGTGACGTTTGAAGTCGGTTCTTTTAGTTTTTTAAACGATCTTAAATTATATTAACAGAAGTTATACAATAAAGTAAACAAGATTAAGATTAAATTGTCCTAGTTTTAGAATTATTTAACATAAAAATATAAATTCAAACATAAACAAAATATAAAAAAACAATTAAAATCCACGTATATTAATATTAATGTAGCACAAAAGTGTAAATAATGTATAAAGAACAAATGTTATCATTATTTCGTGAGGGTTTTGTAATTTAATTTAAAGGAAAATAAGAATATAATTATATAACTCTGTTTGTACAAATAAGGTTTACTAACTCAACATCACTGCATGTTCTGTCAGAGATAATAACATGTGGTGCCGGTACTGTACATAGTAACATAAACAGTAGTTATACACACACAGTAACGACATCACATTATAGTAAGTGGAACTACGAGATACAGGCGATGATAATACGTAATAATGTATATTGTATGAAGTGAGCAATCTATAAACGTTACATATTTCTAGTATTTTAACGGAGACGTTTTAAAGAGAGGCCCAGTCAAAAGTACTTATAAGCGGCGAGCATGTATGAAGACGCTCATGAAAGTGGAAGAAGCGATAGAAATATGTCACGATCGTAGCATGTGGAAAGAAGTAGTTTCTGCCTACTCCAACGGGAATAAAAACTGGCCAAGTGCAAGTCGGACTCGCACTCTTAGGGTTCCGTAACACAGTAAAGTATTCTATAACTATGATTTTTCGCAACTAACAAATTAACTTTGTTTTTCATAGTGTTTGTATGAAAAACAAAGTTATCTTTGCGGTCGCCATATCTCAAAAACTGCTGACTGTATCTCGTTCAAACCAATTTTCGTTGTTAGTTTGTATTAAGATCTACAGCATATATTTTTTTCATACACATCTACCTACCAAGTCCCAATTCTGTAGTCCTAACAGTTTCGGAATAAAATGGCTGTGACATACGGACGGACAGACAGACAGACAGACATGACGAATCTATAAGGGTTCTGTTTTTTGCCATTCGGCTACAAAAAGGCGTGATTGTATGTATGTATGTATTTCTGGTATTGGCTACCAAAATCATAAGTTGGACTACTGTCTTCAACGAGCTGGTATCTGATCTGAGGGCTAAAGATAACGGCTCAATTTGAGGGTAACCAGCTAACTCGGCCGGAATTTCTCAAGTAATTTTAAATCTTCCTTGTTACGGGCTCTGATATGGGCGTAATGGGGTTAGTTAAGACTTGCCGCCTCTGTAATTAAGTAGGAATACAAGTGGAGAAAAAAATGTAGACAATTTATCAAGGTAAAGTTTCAGAATGATATTAAAGTTCGTGTTTATTACTTGAGTTTTTATTTCTAAGATTTTTTTATTTTTTAGATGCCACGCGCGTAAATTATTATTAGTCGTTTAGAAAATGCGCAATGTAGTAGAAAAATCAAAATTTTAAATTACATTAATTAAAGTTGTATGTAGTTGTAATGTAAGTCCAATAATCTTAATAACACTTCTCAAGCCGTGACATTTTTAGTTGAATTTTTTAATTTTTTGGTCTATAATATATATATAGTTATTCAAGATTTGTTCACCGTCACATATCAATGGAGCATCAACATCATGAGTGCAACGGGTGGCGTTTAGTGCGACAGCTTGAGCAAGAGCCTGTTGTATCACTTGTTCTGCGTGAGCAAACTCTTCTGCACTTACGTTGCCATGTGATGGTCGAAGTTCTCTTTGTCGCCTAATGAAACACTCCTCAGCAGTTTCCTCTTCGAGTAGAAGTTCACTTTCATCAAGAAATGCTACATGACATACTAATAAACTGTAGTAATAAGCTTCTTTGTCGCTGTTCAATGTAAAGTATCGTGTGCGCAATACTGCAGACTTATTTCTTATACGCATCCGCGTGTTATCTCTAAGTCGTATAAATCTTGCTGGCGTAACATCTTCACGCCTTAATTCTTCATCACCATCGTCTTCGTTTCAAGATAATGTAGACACCGTTTCAAAGCGCACTGCGAATTCAGCGAGACTTAAGTCTTCTAATTCATTTGGGCGTAATACATACCTGTCAAAAATGTTGTTGTAAATGGATGTATCATAACTATCGAATCGTAGAAGTCTGAAACGTTCATTTGGCTTACAACTGTTTATGAAAACTGTTTTTCGCGAAGACATTTTTAACGGTAAATGACACAATCTATATGCGCATTCCGGAGCACTTACAAGACGTTGAGATAGAATGGCTATTGAAACTGCAAATAACTGATTCCACACAGAACCACCTTGCCTCTTGGCCTTTGCAACAACTTCTCGTACAACTTCGCCTGTATCATGGGGCTCGCATTTACTTGCGTATTTAGCCACATAATACGCAACTGCTGTTACATTACCGCACGGCTGCACATCTATATTTCCTACCAAAAACCAAACGAAACCAAAACGACAATAACTATTGTTGCGGTTTTTGTAGCACGTGGCCGAGTGTTTGTGTATTTGCACGTCTTCTATTAATATCTGTATTACAGGATCATTGGGCATTAATGAGCATGAAACAACCCTTTCGATAACTTCGATACCCTCATGTGTCAAGAAATCTGGGATATTGTCACACCACACCAACATATGAAGGTGTGGACTTCCGCGATTCTGAAACTCTATTCTATACCAAAAATCCACAAATGGACCACCTAAGCAGTCTGGATCGCTTTTGAGGAATCGCATCCGAGCGTTCACGCGAACCGTAAATTGTCGAGAAACAACCACGGGATGTTTTTGTACCAACTGTAAACGCTCAGGAAAAGACAGGCTCTCTGCTTCATTTACGTCACGACCATCTGCGATAAGTAAAGCTTTGGTCATATCTGGCCAATTAAGGTCGTTGCAAGAGAACGTCATAAACCACGTTGGAGGCCCCAAAGTTCTGACCATTGCAGTAAGTTCAGAGCAACATTTCTGCCAATAAGACGCTGATCCTCTGATATTCCTCATCGTAATATGCATATTATCTATGAGTCCTTGAGGTGTTTGCTCACCCTGGCCCTGACGCATCCGGCATGATACAGAAACACTGGATTTAGCTCGTTAATATTCAACTATGGAAAGAGCAAAAAAAAAATAGTCGTTTCGATTGAAACGTTTGTTCAGGCTCATTACTCGACTTTGAAAATAGTCTAACGGAGTAATTTGGATATCTTTTTCCTCTCCAAATCCATTTTTGCCATCAGGAAAATGACTGTACCAGGCTAGCTCTTCCGTACGTCGCTCTCGATCCAAATTTAGTGGTGGCGCTGTTTTTCTTGTAATCTCAGCTAATCTCATCTCGTCATTATTCGTAGTTGGATTGGAATTCAAAGAAAGTACACTTTCTAGATTAGGGACCGCTTCGTCTATACTACGGAGCATACTAGTTGTTTCAATGATAGTGGCAATTATTTGTATTTGTGATAGCGGTCTTACTTGTTCTGGAGCTGAGATTGATCGACATGCTTGTTGCGTAGTGTTGCTATTTTCTAGTATAGATATTGTATATGTAGTACTCTCTAACTGATCTAATCTTGACTGCTCCTGAGTATTTAACTGCTGATTCCTCAACGTTTCTCTGCGCACTTCTGCCTGGTTCTCCAGTGTTAACACCGGATTGGTTTTAAAACCAAAGGAGTTAGTGAGTATACATTAAGAAAGTAATCTTGTGCCGGGACTTTCTTCGTCCGTTTAAACAAATTTCGTCGCAGTATGCCATGTAACTCATCTATATTTAAGAATTTCATGCAACAGGCCGCACCACGTCTTGGAGCTATAGCTCCTTTAGGCCCACGTGCATGTCAATCGAACAACCAATATTTATAAGCATCAGTTTCAGCTTTACAATATATAGCCACAGTCATGGAATTTGCAGTAAGCAGCCCGCAACAGGTTTCTCTAAAAAATAATGTCAGAGCACTTTTTAGGTTAGGGAAGCCGTCAGTACTTCGATCTGTATCTAAATGACCATTATAATTGGTTTCAGCAACTGAGATATTAATTTTCCTCCTGTTATATAATATTTGCTGTGCAAGATCACTCGCGGCTAGATATTCTGGGTTAACTTCTCCAGTTGCGGGGTCCTCTCTGTGGACTCACTGAAGAGTTTGTCTCCAATTATTACTATATAATCAATGTCACTTTTTGACCATTGACTTGGCTCGTCTGTACAGAATGCTGCACAAGCTATAGCTGCTACTGCAGTGCATTGTTTGCCACGAGATTGCAAATCAAACCTTAAATCGGCTTGATGAATGATCCGTGTAATATAGAAACGTTTTCACTTATATCAACGTAGTTGTTGTGAGAAGTAGATTGTAACTCCATTAGCTCACCACCATCTGCATGCTCTTCAGAAATTTGAAAAATTTCAGAAATGTCAATAACATTCTCAAACTGGGGTCTTATATCTCTATAGAGTATGTTGTTTGACATTAACCATGTTAGAGCTTGATACAATCTATTTATATCCACGACAAACTCTTTGGAGCGTTGCAAGTTCTCGAGACTTTCCACAACCAGAATTAGTCCTACTTGGTTTGGCGCAAGTGGCAGTTGTTCAGCGACTTCAATTACGTCTTTTGCAAACAATGTAACTTGTCCCTTACACCAATCTTGACAGAAACCGTTTTGTAGCTTCATTATTTTAAGAAACGGTACAATATGGCATAAAAACCGTTCTTCAAGTTTTGTCAAATCAGTTAGTTCTTGAGGAACAGTCGCAACTGTCATTTTGTTCCAGAAAGCTACCGTTGGAATTTTTCGTTTCTTAATATTATTTTGACAGCGAGAACATGTTATGATAGTACCCAGAGAAACCAATTCTTTGGGTAATAATGCACTGTACATTGCAGTAAATAAAATAAATAAAAATGTTCTTTATTCAGATTTACAATGGATATGGTACTGTTCTACATCTATTCTAGCGATTAGCATTACATCACTGTCTTTGTATAGCACCATCAATGTATCCTTGCACCCACACTAGGTCTGTATTGTGGATTACAATGACCTTCTCCGGCCTATCCCACACTTGTAAGCAGGTTGGCTATAGCTTAGTATGAACTTTGACCTATTCCTACTTATACTATACTAATTAGTTGATACATTATATATACTCTTACATCTATTTTAAAATTTATACAATATACTATTTACATTTAGAAACTATTTAAATTTTTTTACAAAACTATTGGCTGTTTTATATAGTTATTATTTTATTAAGACTATATTATCAATATTAATTTTTTACATGCTAAATAATATATATACACATTAATATTAGTATTATTATTGTTATATACCGGCTGTAATTCACGTACCTTTAGTCGAATTTTCTCGACCTAGGTTAAAATTCGACTAAAGGTACGTGAATTACAGCCGGTATATAACAATAATAATGTTACAAATTCACGATAATTTTAAAATTAAATTAATATTAGTGTTATAAGTTTAAAACCATTATGTACTTATCAATTATTCTGATGAGTCTGATTAACAGTATATATACTACCTTAGTTGTAAGCTGTTTACATCTACACTATTTACATTATAGACTATCGAGTTGAGTTGTAAGAACTAACATGAAATTGGTAAAAAACAAATGCCAATATACTTATTTGTGATGTTTTAGTATTAATTAAGGGTGTGTAAGGTGTGTGATGTGTGGTGTATGGTGTTACTCGAGTGCTGCCAAGAGTGTTTCAGTATTTGTGTAGCTTTGTGTGAGGAGAAAATCATTAGTCAGTTTATTACATTGGTATTGTGGTGAAGTAATTAGCTCAACATGCTTACTTACCCGATTGTAAAGCAATGGTCCTAGGGAAGAGAAGGATTTAGTGCCAAATTTAGTACGCATATTAGGTATTTTGAAAACCAAGTCCCTCCTTCTTTTAGGCATAATTTTTTCTATAAGTTCTTTCGTTACAAATGACTGCTGTTTGTTTACAATGGTTTTGACAAATAACTGTCTCACAGATAATACTCCACATTCAGTGTAGAGTTGACAGGTAGGATGACGTCTAGGCTTAAAAGTCATCACTTTCAATAGTGCTCGTTGCGCCCTCTCTACTTGAATGATATAGGATTGGCAGCTGAGCCCCACACGGTCAAGCAATACGTCAGTATTGATTGAGCTAGACCATAGTACACTTTAATTAAATCTTTAAGACTCATTACAAACGAAGATGTTTAAAAATACACATTAGCTTTCTTACCCTGCCGGATAATGTTTTAATATGATTTGCCCATGTTAAGTGTTGATCAACTGTAATACCGAGGTATTTTATCACATTCGTTTTAATTAATTTATCACATTGGCACGTTGTAGTTCCGTTGCAAGTTGCTTTATGTATTCTAAGTTCAAGATCGTACTTGGGCTGGGTGAAATTGTTAATAGTGAAGGTAACGTATTTAGTTTTTGATATGTTTACTGATAGTAAATTAAGCCTTAGCCAATTAGATACAGTAAGTAGGCCTTGATTTGCGGTTTGTTCAACTTCTTTCCACGTTTTACCTTCAAATAAAAGTACAGTGTCATCAGCTTATGTTGTTACACTCCCGTTTGTCATGTCGCATAACTCGTTAATATATATCAAGAATAGCGTGGGACCAGGACCCAGTATGTACATTACAACGTTGGGGTGGATATAACGCTTTATTACAAATGACAAATGGAACGTCTGCAAAAATGTTAATAGCCTGTTCAAAATAATTTACAGAAGATACGATCCGGCGGTTGCGACTAGCTTGTCGCATAGCATCTAATCGAGTCGATCTAGATTCGGTAGATTCATTTATTAAACGCTCGTGTTGCAAGCCAAAACGGTGAGAACGTTGCTTCTCAGTCTCGTTTGATAAACGTTCGTGAATCAAGCCAAGTCGATGAAAACGTTGCTCCTCAGTCTCGTTTGATAAACGTTCGTGAATCAAACCAGACGATGAGAACGTTGCTCCTCAGTCTCGTTTGATAAACGTTCGTGAATCAAACCAAGACGATGAGAACGTTGCTCTTTAGTCTCGTTTGATAAACGTTCCTGAATCAAGCCATGTCGATGAGAACGTTGCTCCTCAGTCTCGTTTGATAAACGTTCGTGAATCAAACCAGACGATGAGAACGTTGCTCCTCAGTCTCGTTTGATAAACGTTCGTGAATCAAACCAGACGATGAGAACGTTGCTCCTCAGTCTCGTTTGATAAACGTTCGTGAATCAAGCTAAGACGGTGCGAACGTTGCTTATCGGTCTCGTTTAATAAACGTTCGTGAATCAAACCAGACGATGAGAACGTTGCTCCTCAGTCTCGTTTGATAAACGTTCGTGAATCAAACCAGACGATGAGAACGTTGCTCCTCAGTCTCGTTTGATAAACGTTCGTGAATCAAGCTAAGACGGTGCGAACGTTGCTTATCGGTCTCGTTTGATAAACGTTCCTGAATCAAGCTAAGTCGATGAGAACGTTGCTCCTCAGTCTCGTTTGATAAACGTTCGTGAATCAAACCAGACGATGAGAACGTTGCTCCTCAGTCTCGTTTGATAAACGTTCGTGAATCAAGCTAAGACGGTGCGAACGTTGCTTATCGGTCTCGTTTGATAAACGTTCGTGAATCAAACCAAGACGATGAGAACGTTGCTCCTCAGTCTTGTTTGATAAACGTTCCTGAATCAAGCCAAGTCGATGAAAACGTTGCTCCTCAGTCTCGTTTGATAAACGTTCGTGAATCAAACCAGACGATGAGAACGTTGCTCCTCAGTCTCGTTTGATAAACGTTCGTGAATCAAACCAAGACGATGAGAACGTTGCTCTTTAGTCTCGTTTGATAAACGTTCCTGAATCAAGTCAAGTCGATGAGAACGTTGCTCTTTAGTCTCGTTTGATAAACGTTCCTGAATCAAGCTAAGTCGATGAGAACGTTGCTCCTCAGTCTCGTTTGATAAACGTTCGTGAATCAAACCAGACGATGAGAACGTTGCTCCTCAGTCTCGTTTGATAAACGTTCGTGAATCAAACCAAGACGATGAGAACGTTGCTCTTTAGTCTCGTTTGATAAACGTTCCTGAATCAAGCCAAGTCGATGAGAACGTTGCTCCTCAGTCTCGTTTGATAAACGTTCGTGAATCAAACCAGACGATGAGAACGTTGCTCCTCAGTCTCGTTTGATAAACGTTCGTGAATCAAGCTAAGACGGTGCGAACGTTGCTTATCGGTCTCGTTTAATAAACGTTCGTGAATCAAACTAAGACGATGAGAACGTTTTCTTTAGTCTCGTTTGACAAACGTTCGCGAATTAAGCCAAGACTAATTCGTCAGAACGTTGCCCCTCGGTCTCATTTGATGAACGTTCGTGAGTCATACTGAGCCGTTGAGCATGTCTTTCTAAACTTTCATTAAGCCTCGATGAGTTCGTGTATGCCTTTTTCTGAGAAAGTCTACAGGCCCGCTGCTCATCACTCTCATTTAAAATGTTTTCCACATTTCTCTCTCTGTTTTTTTTTAAGCGATCTTCGCTCTCGTCATTACCTTCTTCCAAACGGCGCTGTCTCATTTGAGCAGCGCGTTTAGTAGGCCTCCCCATATTATGTATAGGGATCTATAAACATTAAAAAATACACTTATCTCCTACTAAAAATTGAGAAATAAAATTATTTAAAAAAAACAAATAAAATTATTAAAAAAAACCGACTTTAAAACTATAATATAAGTATACTATAAGTACAAACTTAAACTAAAAATTATAAAAAAATATTTTAATTACTTCAAACCAAGAACATTAAAGGATAATCAACGAAATTATTGATACTATATGCCTATTTACAATTTATAATCAGTAATTTTTGGAGTTGTTGCCAGCCAAGAAAGACAGTTAAATCCTGCCTTTGCAACTTTCCAACGGTACGGACCGACCTATATTACATATAAGGATCTATAAACTTTAAAAATATACTTACTACCTACTAAAAATTGAGAAATAAAATTATTTAAATTGAAAAAAAAAACCGATTTCAAAACTATACCTATAAGCCTTACCGACTTAAACTAAAAAGTACAAAATAATATTTTTATTAAATATTATGTTTCTTTTGAAGTGTTTCACACTTTATATTTTTGTAAATTGTTAAACACAATCCAATTGGCAAAGCACCGGAACATGTTATTCCGGAGGTTGCGGGTTCAAGTCCCGTCGGTACGATGAAATTTTGGATTGCGTTTAACAATTTACAATATTTGTATTACTTAAAACCAAGAACGTTAAAGGACAATCAACGAAATTATTGATACTATATGCCTATCTACAATTTATAATCAGTAGTTTTTGGAGTCGGTGCAAGCCAAGAAGGACAGTTTAATTATGATTATTTTTATAATTATTATGCGCTTGTCATTTGAGTCAGAGATATGAAAATAAACACCTAGCTAGAAATAGCTAGGTGTTTATTTTCATATCTCTGATTTTGAACTTTTTTCGAGAATAAATAATTCGATAAAGTAATTTATTCATTTTCAATCGCAATGGCTGCAGTAGGTGGTTATTGGGTGTTCTACTCCACCCACAGGGTGGTGGGTGGAGTAGAACACCCAATAACCACAAATTGATTATCTCTCGCCATTTGTGTTTTAGAACTCTCAACGACCCTGGTAAGAACAGGCAAAAAACAGATACAGAAATAGAAATAAAATAACAGAAACGAGCAAACGCAGTTGAGTATATAATTTTGATCAACATGTTTTAGAACTCTCGAAGCCTCCGGTGTAATAATTTTAATAAACATGTTTTAGAATTCTCAAAGCCTCCGGTAAGATCAGGCAAAAAACAGAAACAGATACAGAAATAAAAACAGAAACAGAAACAAGCGAACGCAATTACTAGTTTGCTTATTTGGTAACCAAAAAAACTCAACCGTTCCGCTCATAAGGTATATCGTTTGATCAACTGATGGGTTGTGGAACCCTCAATATATTTAAATTGGTCTGTTATAGATAGAAAAGAACGGAGAAAAAACTGAATTGGTGTTAAAATAACAGAAACGAGCGAACGCAGTTGGGTATATAATTTGATCAACATGTTTTAGAACTCTCAAAGCCTCCGGTGTAATAATTTTGATCAACGTGTTTTAGAACTCTCAAAGCCTCCGGTAAGAACAAGCAAAAAACAGAAACAGATACAGAAATAGAAACAGAAACAGAAACGAGCGAACGCAATTACTAATTTGCTTTTTTGGTAATCAAAAAACCCAACTGTTCCGCTCATCAGGTATATCGTCTGGTGTTTTTCACTAGTAGTAACTGAAAATTTACTTACTTAAATCTTACAAACTAATTTTGTATGACGAAATATTTATTAGATCAAACAAGATACATTTGTATAATTCCAGAGCGTAGGTGTTCATACTGGAAATCTGAAACAATATAAAAAATATTACAAAATTAAAATCTGCTACCCCTAAAGCACCAACTTTTATATTTTCTGTGCTTTAAAGAAATGTGTGTATATACGTAAATTAAAATTCAAGCGTAGTCACTCACCATTTTCATCTAAAGGATTTTAATTTATTAAATTCATGAAGATCTCATTGTTCCTGCTGCTTGTCGCTCCTGTAAAATAGAAATTGGTACACATTAGTTTAAAACTAAGAATACACAATTTTATTTTTAAAAATCTTTACTCAGAATAAATCAAATTAAACTTGGAAATAACTAAACATTAAATCAGTGTGTAGTTAATATAAATAGCAATCGAAAAATAATCATTTTTATGTAATTTTTTAATATTATTTTCTTTACCTAACATTTACATAACATGTTCAAAATAATTAGGATCGTTTAAAAAACCGACTTCAACTGTCACTATAATAAATTTGAGTAGCAAGTTTGCGGTTATTATCTCCATATTACTCAGAATAAATCAAATTAAACTTGGAAATAACTAAACATTAAATCAGTGTGTAGTTAATATAAATAGCAATCGAAAAATAATCATTTTTATGTAATTTTTTAATATTATTTTCTTTACCTAACATTTACATAACATGTTCAAAATAATTAGGATCGTTTAAAAAACCGACTTCAAATGCCACTGTAATTAATTTGAGTAGCAAGTTTGCGGTTATTATCTCCATATCTCTCGAGATACTCATTAGATCTTGATAAATTTACAATGGGAACCACTACAAAAGTATAATCTTTGACATAAATATATAATTTAAAAAATCGGACCACAATTGACAGAGAACAAAAATAATAAATATTTCACAGTGAAACATAGAACATCCTCCTTTTTTTTAAGTCGGTTAGTAGGGCTTTTTGTCGTATGAAGACCTATTTTATTTTTTTATTTTTTCGATTTCTAGTTATTGAGAAAATCTTTATTATATAATACGACAGAAACTTTGTTTGTAATTTTATTTTCGAATCAATCAAAAAAGTTTACGTTGCAAAGTATTATACAATAAAAGCTAGGTACTTACTTGTTAATTCCAAATAGTTAATTAGTATAGAATGAATGGTCTTGTTCACACGCTCGATAGTAGGTACAAACGTACGAAGGATGGATTGAGTTACATGTACATCGTAAGCATTTCTTTTAAGGGTTCGCATACACGTTCGTTTTTAACTCTGCGATTGAATTGTTCTGTAGGTACAGATAAATCATGTCCCTATAACCTGTAAATGTTTATACCATTAAGTTTGCACTGTACAGTTAATTGAATGCTATTTTAACCGACACCTAACCAAGGAGTAGGTTCTGAATTCGTCGGAATCTTTTTTTATGTATGCTTCTCGATTACTCAAAGATGGCCGTACCGATTTAGAATATTTTTTATATTGTTTGAAAGGACACACTTTCCAAGTAATTTCATTTAAATTTCATCGAGATCTGATGACTATCTCAAGAGATATCAGGAGACAAACACATCAAACTTGGCACATGACTAGCATGACATTTGAAGTTAGTTCTTTTAGTTTATTAACGATTTTAAATTATAATTATAACCATTCAGTTAAACTATCATTCATATGTATAGTCAAAACTATTTAGTGAAAACGAGCAGTTAAAACTCAAGGTGTGTAGCGGCCTTACGACAAATTATTTTTAAACAGACTTAACAGATAGCGTTTGTACGAATTACTTTTTTGTTTGTTATATCAATCATTTATGAACTGATTTGTTTTTTATAAATAGAATATGTTTACAGTGTAGTTCCATTTTAATTTTATCAAGATCTGATAAGTATCTCCAGAGATATGGAGATAAAGACCTCAAATTTAGTACTGAAAATGACTTGCGCAGCATGTGAAGTCGGCTTTTTGTTTTGTGAACGATCTTAAATTATGTAAAAATGTAAATAGTAATACTTTCCGTGTGGTGTATTGTACAGTTCAAATAATTAGATACCGTCTTATTATCTAAACACATAAAATATGATTGCAATATTTTATGCACTGACTTTTAATTTTACGTAAAACATTAAAGGCAATCCGGACAACCGGGCCCCCTACCTATTTACCAAATCCGTTGCCAGAACCGATGATGTTAATTTTTTTCAAAATAATCATGCTGTTGCATGATTAGGTGCTTTAATAGTAGTATACAGGATGTATTGTAATGCTAAATAATGAAATGTAGCTGATCAGAATGTTCGTTTAAATTGAGCTAAAATAGAGTTAAAATAGAGAAAATATAAGGCGCGTCGCTCACTACCAAGTTGTGGCGGCGTAGTATTTTTGGTAAATGCATGTTGCCCTTTAATATCATCTGACAGAATATACACTCACGAACTAATAAGCTGCACCAAAGTTCAGTATTACTTTCGAATTAATTGAATGGTCTTTTCCAGTATACAAACATACACTTAAGGATATGATACTTCGCTGTTATGAAGTTAACGAACCAAACTATAGGTTTCAATCTAACGTTTATATTTTATTTCTAAGGCGTATCGGACTTTGATTTAGTTTAATATTCCGTAAATGTAGGTTTACCCTACCTAATTAGATTATTAATGTTGATCAACCAAAGAGTATATCAAAATAAACTTTAATAATGTGAGTGCCTGTTGTGGGGTTTTATAATGAAAAACAATCAATCAATTAATGTATTTATTAAGAATATACCAATAAAAAATGTTCGTTTTATAATGATTAACAAAGCCCTCTGTACTCAGCCATATACAACTTGACATTAATTTTAAAATTAAATTATTTGAAAGGTAATAGTTAATGTTATAATTTATATTAGTTATAATAGTTAAAATTTTAAATTTGTCAATTAATATTCTTGCACACTATAGTAGGCTTACTTCAGCCATGATAAATTACTTTATTTGACGTCTAGAATAGGTTTGCGTTTGCATGTAAAGCTGCTTAATGTTTTATTCTAATGGAATTCTAGTGGGGTAACGAACGCAGAACCATATGATAAAAAATTGACTACCGTACCATTCTTCTACATTACATGATTATGTATCTAGGTAATATTAGTAATTAGAGATGTTTCAGTTTAGCATATTTAAGCAAGGATGTAGAATTGAAATTTAAATTGTAGTAAGCGAGGAACATCTTCTTCGCTGTTCACGATGATATGGTAGAAAGAAGCACACCGTTGCCGTTTATGGGGCAAGGTTTATTATATGAGATAGAAGTATTACCTGATACTAGAATACTTAGGAGAATAAATAGGGGAAGAAAGCCTGTGAGTGAGGCGTTTTAGGCGGAGTTTGCAGCATGCATGTTCTTAAGACCTTAGATGCCTGGGTCTTACACCCGGCCTGGTGCAGCCTTAGGGCTACTCTGCCCCCTCATTCCACCTGGTAAACACCACAACATGTTACAATGTATGGTAATCATTAGATTATTTAAAGGGTATGTTCGCGGGGGACAAGTTTGAGCATTTTAAGAGAAGCCTTTCCTGACCCTTACTAATAATATTAGGGAAAGATTTGAGAGTAGAAAAGTGGAAGTTATAGTCGCTATCTCACTGCTTTTAAGTTTATAATATATATGGTATTATTATATGTTAATAAATATGCCACGTACATGACCGTTAGGTCTAAAGGAAGGTTTTTAGGTAAGAAATATAACACTACACAACAAGATTTTGGATGAAATGTACAATTTATGCGCCCATCTTGTTAGACGGATTCGCATGGAAAGGTGGATTGATTTCAATGAAATTATACCTGTATCTCGGCGTTAGACAGAGATCTAGCTTTAAGCTTAAGCTAGAATATAACATCGATATAATTTGGACACTTCGTGCATAACAAGTTAAATATGATAACTCACAGTTTCAGTGTCCCTCAAAACTTTGAACAAAAAAACAAAATGGATGTCAAGGCGTGCCATTGACCACTGCACAGTGCACAGAGTACTGATCTGATACTGAATCACCCTACTACGTTATAAGAGTAGGCACTTCTCTACATTGTTGATACCCGATTTATGAACGTACTTTATAGCCAACCTAACTTAACGGAAAGTATTGCTTATAAATTTCATAGAAACTTTTTTGCAGGGTTAGTTGGTACAAAGTACGTTCATAATTATGGGTTATTTAATAATGTATGCAATGTCGCGAGACGACCACTGTATATTTTTAATTCATTAGCGTCCTCTATGGAGAAACTACGTAACTACTACGATAAGTAGGTTATCATTGAGTATTTACCGTAAGATTTTATCAATTTTTGATTAGACCAAAACTTTGTAATGATTTCGACAGATAGCGTGAAATTTAAATAAGGAAGCCGTTCGATATTGATTATTATATACGAGGAGTTTATTGGATCCATTGATCGAGTTATTTAGATTGAATTTATTTATTGAGTTACCTATTGGAGAGCAATTATTTAGATATATTTATAGTATTTAGTTATTGGTGAGTTTATTAGTGTTCCCGTTAGATGGTGGGACTAGTATAAAAGGATGTATTGGATTATTTAAATTATGGTACTTTTATTAGTTTTATGCTAGATTTGTTGGTAAGATTTTAGGAAGTGTTAATAAATGTAATAATACAAAACAACGATGTTAATGTATACGATTATATAATATTTTTTTTAAATATATTCATGATTAACTGTCTGTGAGCAGATTTTAAACCATTGCAAATCCCAGTTACATGAAAAATTAGCTATTATTAATTTATAATTATATTATTAATTAATTAGCTAAAGATTTGCGCCCTCTTTGAGAAACGACGTAACTATTACAATAAGTATGTTATCATTGAATATTTTTTATAAAGATTTTATCTATTTATAAGACCCTAACTTGTAATAGTGCCGACAGATTAAAATTATTGTATTATTATTATGCGCTTTCAAATTTATTTATTTGTAGTGGATTTTAGGGAGTAATAAAAAAGAAATTTACCAAAAAAAAAACCTAATCGGTTCATAAACAGCAGTTAAATATGAGTTAACAATCAAAAACATCATACATACAAATCGAGTACGACGTATCTTGTTTATTGAAGTCGGTTAAATAGTAATCTTTGCCGAAGGCCTCTACACACATGGAGTTTTAATTGCAATAAGTATTCGTATTTTATTAAAATAAACAAATTTGAACTTAATCTATAGCATAAAGCTACCTACTGGTCGCACTCAAATAACATGAGAAAAACCTTTTCTGTTACCCGACTACGATAGAATTAAAAGTGAATGTATAAAATATTACACACACTAATAATAAAAAAAATATACAAATATACAACAAGTAAAAAAGTCAATTAATCATCAAATCTAACATTTGAAAACAGTCTTCATTATTCACTATCTCACCTGATGTTTCGTTTCGTGGTCGAAGATTTTATGAAACAGCGTTTGTTAATTGCAAACACTTATATGTGGTTAGGTAATGATGTAAGCAGGCCTAATAATGCACACAGGAAGTATTTGGTACATAAACAACAGTTAGGTATGAGTTAATCGTACATACATATGGAGTACGTATCTCTGTTTATTGAAGTTGGTTAAAAAGTAATCTTTGTCTCTGGAACATATCTGGAAACATACCTGGAGTTATGAGGCAACAAACAAAAAATCATAAAATCAAATCGAGAACGTATCTCCATATATTGAAGTCGGTTAAAATGTAATATTTGTCTCTACAGCATAAATCAAGCCTTAATTATAGAATGTCGACGTAGCCGTAAGTCGATACCCAGTCACCTTTTATCAACAGTGTAGGGAAATAAACTGACCTATATCTTCAATTATGTATCCCTAAGCGGATATATAGATTTAGATCGTTCCTTCCTCTTACCAAAACCTTTATATATCCGGTATATCTTAATGAAGATTTTTTTATTATTCAATTTCAACCGTGATATATAATTATTTGGATCACATCATCAATAACAACAGGTAAGAAAAAAAAATTAAAAAAAATGCAAGTTACGACCTAATAATGTTAAATAATGTAGGTTTTAAATCTCGACTATGCTTAATTTTGGATATGGAATATACTAACGGATATAATGTGTTTTTTGAGTGAGTTTCAGATATATCAGAAGCAGTTATACCAAGCGGATCAATATCCTTTTATGATCAAAATTTATTATTATATGGAAGGATATACGATAGTTCCACTCCTCTGTCAGATACCCAAGCCTATTGCAAAGGTGAAATATTCTGTTAAAATACGAGTACTTACTACTTTTTAGATTGGAATATTATTTGCTGACAAATAGGTATTCTACTGAGACTGATAAAAATAGGGTTCTCTCATGTCATTTGAATCAACGCAATCCTCGGAGCTAGTAGCAAGCCAGGGGGACGAGCATTAAATTGATCGTTTTTATGTAGTACGCACTCTTTCATCAAATATTACTTATTAGTTCAATAGAAAAAGGCGATTACACTGCGATCGACTTGGCGTACAAATCTTCATATAACCGGTTTATAGTTCGGTACCTTGTGCGTTCCATCTCATTTATCAATAAAATACCGATATATAAAAATTGAATTGAAGTTGAAGTGTACTATCTCCATGGTTAAGATTCAATAGCTCAAGTGTTAAAATTTAGGTCTGGTAAATGTTTAAAAGTTATACAACGTTTTGTAGGAAAAAAGTGTTTATTTGCTTATGTAACTTTAATAAATAAAACAGTAGGTACTACATTTTCATGTTTAAAACAAATTACTTACTATAATTTAGACGTATTTCACTTAAACAATGTACACAAATTAAGTGTGCTACTACTTACTTGATTAATTAAAAATGCTAATCACTAATTCAGAATCACTGATCATATTTTCAGTTAAGTAACTAGTAAGTTTAAGTTAGGGAGCGTATACAAAAAACTCGATTTTTCAGTATTTTTTTGCTCGATGGTACGGAACCATGGTAAAGTGTTAGTCCAACTTGCATTTGGCCAGTTTATTTCTTCACACGGTTGATAAAAGGTTTTGAGTTACAGCTTCGACAACATTAAAGGCTAAGGGTGTTGTACATACGTTTTAACTCTACGATTTAATTTTAGTTTGAAAGTTTTCGTATATTCATATTGAATGTGAACATGTAGGCTTTTTTTGCGTTGTATTTTTTGGATTTGTAAGTACTTATTTTACGAATGAGTAGACCATCTTCTGGGAGTAGCTAGATCAAAGATTTAACGTTCCTGTACCCATAAATCATGTCCTTACAGCCTATTCATTTTCAACTATCTATATATTCACCTAGAGTTTTAGCTGCGCGTTTTAACTAAATGTTTTTAATTAAAATAGCATTCGATAGTTCATGTATATATTGAAAACTTGAGTTTATAGATATTTGAAAATGAATAAACTATAAGAACATGATTTATCTCTACATGACAGTTTAATCGTAGATTTAAAACGTATGTACAAACCCTCAGCTTTTAATGTCGATGAAGCCGTAACTCGAGACTTCGTTTGTTTTGTTAAAATATCAGTACTTAATACCTATTAGATTGGAATATTATTTGCTGACAAATAGGTATTCTACTGAGACGGATAAAATAATAGGGTTCTCTCATGTCATTTGAGTCAACGCAATCTTCGGAGCTAGTAGCAAGCCTGGGGGACGACCATTACATTGATCGTTTTGTATGTAGTACGCACTCTTTCATCAAATATTACTTATTAGTTCAATAGAAAAAGACAAGACACTGCAATCGACTTGGCGTACAAATCTTCATGTAACCGGTTTATAGTTCGGTTACCTTGTGCGTTCCATGACATTTATCAATAAAATATCGATAATTAAAAATTAAAGTACAAATAACATTTTAAGAAAATATTATTGTAACATGCTATAGGGATAAACTGCAGCCTATGTCACTCTCGAAGTCCTCTGACCAACTTTATACAAAATTCACATAAATCTGTTGAGCTGTTTTGACGTGAAAGGATAAATAACATATAAACATACTTTTACATTTTTTAAACATTAAAAGTTATAATAATATATTTTTAGTATTATATATTTTATTGTGATTTTGTTTTAGTTATTATAATATACAATGGTTTGTAGGAAAAAACGTCTTGAAGCACCACTGTCGAATACAACCAGTCCGCGACACAGACAAAAATCACCTTTTTTACTTATTCTGTGGTTTTGGTACAAAAATACCTTTGATTGTCCAGTACTTGAAGTATATATCTAGTCTATGGTAAAGATTTAATAGCTCAAGTGTTAAAATGTAGGTCTGCCAAATTTTTAAAACATTAAAAGTTATAGAATGTTTTGTAGGAAAAATGTGTTTATTTGCTTATGTAACTATAATAAATAAAACAATAGGTCTGTACTATATTTTCATGTTTAATATAAATTACTTACTATAATTTAGACTTATTTCACAAAAACAATATAAACAAATTAAGTGTGTTACTACTTACTTGTTTAATTAAAAATGCTGATCACTAATTCAGAATCACTGATCATATTTTCAGTTAAGTAACTAGTAAGTTTAAGTTAGGGAGCGTATACAAAAAACTCGATTTTTCATTCAGTATTTTTGCTCGATGGTACGGAACCATGGTAAAGTGTTAGTCCAACTTGCACTTGGCCAGTTTATTTCTTCACACGGTTGATAAAAGGTTTTGAGTTACAGCTTCGACAACATTGAAGGCTAAGGGTGTTGTACATACGTTTTAACTCTACGATTTAATTTTAGTTTGAAAGTTTTCGTTTATTCATATTGAATGTGAATGTATAGGCTTTTTTTCACGTTGTATTTTTTGGATTTGTAAGTACTTATTTTACTAATGAGTAGACCATCTTCTGGGAGCGGCTAGATCAAAGATTTAACGTTCCTGTACCCATAAATGATGTCGTTACAGCCTATTCATTTTCAACTATCTATATATTCACCTAGAGTTTTAGCTGCGCGTTTTAACTAAATGTTTTTAATTAAAATAGCATTGGATAGTTCATGTATATATTGAAAACTTTAATCGTAGAGTTAAAACGTATGTACAAACCCTTAGCTTTTAATGTCGATGAAGCCGTAACTCGAGACTTCGTTTGTTTTGTTAAAATATCAGTACTTAATACCTTTTAGATTGGAATATTATTTGCTGACACATAAAAATATGTGCTATAAAACCGTGGAACAATTGGTAAACCGTCACATTCGGCGAGAGGTAATCCTACCTTGGACTCTCAGAATGAACTTACCATGGTTCATCCAACCGTATGTGTTTAGGCAATGAGAGATAATCCTACCTTGGACTCTCAGAATCACACTTGCCACAATTCATCAAACCCTGTGTGTTATGAACACAGTTGGTGGGAGATAATCTTACCTCAGGCTCCTAGAGTGAGTTCATCACATACGACGAGAGATAATCCTACCTCGGACTCTCAGGATGATACTTACCATGGTTCATCCAACCGTATGTGTTTGAGCATCGAGAGATAATCTTACCATGGGCTCTCAGAATGACACTTACACAATTCATCCAACCGTATGTTTTATGAACACAGTTGGTGGGAGATAATCTTACCTCAGGCTTCCAGAGTGAGTTAATCATATACAGCGAGAGATAATCCCGCCTTGGACTCTCAGTTTATACTTATATTGCTCACTCAGCCGATTGTGTTTATACATCGCATGCGGCGAGAGATAATCCTGCCTTGGACTCTCAGGATGACATAAGGGAGGGGGTTTTAGTCAGTAGGAGTCTGACATAACCGAAGAGTCTGTGCTCAACGGCATCCAATGAGGATTTCCCCCACCGACGAAAAAAAAAAAAAAAAAAAAAAAATACATTTGTGTTAGAAACATAGTTGGTGGAAGATAATCTAACCTCAGACTTCCAGAGTGAGACTTACCATGGACCACTCAGCCGATTGTGTTTAGGCACCACATGAGATATAATCAATTTTAAGATAAAATGATATAACAAACGAGTTGATTAATAGTACATTACGGTACAAGTGTGTAATGTTGGTGATTACCGCTGAGGCGGCATTGAGATCCGAGCCGTTAGGTGAAGGTCTTAAGAGAGCCGAGGACGGTATTCATCAATACACACGTGTATCATACGACGTTTTTTAACACACTTGTGAAGAAAATAATACAAAAAAATCATGTTATATAGTAGACAATTATAGATATTTTACCTTGGAGTTTTCAGGTAGTAAACTTTCCATAACGTTCAAAGGGCTTCACATCTTATATTGGGCGTTGTACAACATAAATCATTTTCTTTATAACTAGTACTTTTAGACATTTCAATTAATAAATAACTATAATTTCATCAGCGAAAACGAGTTGTGAAAAATGTTTCGCAATGGTGGGAAAAAAATTCATTAGTTTTCCAATGCGCACGCATCTAACAATGGCGATCGGCCATAGACTAAAAGAATGAGGTTTATTTATTTATTTATTTTTTTGTTTGACGCGGTTAGCGTTTTGGCCACGTACAGAATGGGGAATTATAGTTTTTACAGACAAAACAAAAGTTATAATTAAATAAAAGTTTTGTTTATTAAACACGTACAAGTTAAAATTATCTATTTAAACACGAAGTTGTTTAAAATGAGCAAGCAATAGGTATATTAATTTATTTGTGCTATTGTACACGATCTTTTTTCTATAGAAACTTTTTTAAGAACAAAGCAACTCAACCAATAAATTTTAAAAAAAAATATCTATAACTCACTTGCGAATAATAGTAATTAAAAAGTCACAGTTTGATAACAGGCGTCATTATGTGCCTGATTGCAGTGAAATAAGAGCCACTTCATGAGCAAGTGTATTAAAAACGATATACCCAACTGCGTTCGCTCGTTTTTTGTTATTTTAACACTGACTCAGTTTTTTCTCCGTTCTTTCCTATGTATAACAGACCAATTTAAATATATTGAGGGTGCACAACACACCAATTGATCAAACGATATACCTGATGAGCGGAACAGTTGGGATTTTGGTTACCAAAAAAGCAAATTAGTAATTGCGTTCGCTCGTTTCTGTTTCTGTTTCTGTTTCTATTTCTGTATCTGTTTCTGTTTTTTGCTTGTTCTCACCGGAGGCTTTGAAAGTTCTAAAACACGTTGATCAAAATTATTACTCCAGGGTAATTGAGAGTTCTAAAACACGTTGATCAAAATTATTACACCGGAGGCTTTGAGAGTTCTAAAACATGTTGATCAAATTATATACCCAACTGCGTTCGCTCGTTTCTGTTATTTTAACACCAATTCAGTTTTTTCTCCGTTCTTTTCTATCTATAACAGACCAATTTAAATATATTGAGGGTTCCACAACACATCAGTTGATCAAACGATATACCTTATGAGCGGAACGGTTGAGTTTTTTTGGTTACCAAATAAGCAAACTAGTAATTGCGTTCGCTCGTTTCTGTTTCTGATTTTATTTCTGTATCTGTTTCTGTTTTTTGCCTGATCTTACCGGAGGCTTTGAGAATTCTAAAACATGTTTATTAAAATTATTACACCGGAGGCTTCGAGAGTTCTAAAACATGTTGATCAAAATTATATACTCAACTGCGTTTGCTCGTTTCTGTTATTTTATTTCTATTTCTGTATCTGTTTTTTGCCTGTTCTTACCAGGGTCGTTGAGAGTTCTAAAACACAAATGGCGAGAGATAATCAATTTGTGGTTATTGGGTGTTCTACTCCACCCACCACCCTGTGGGTGGAGTAGAACACCCAATAACCACCTACTGGCTGCGATTACCTTCATTTTGCATTGATCGGGTAAATGATAATATCTTCATTGTTCTTGTATTACAAAAAAACATATCTACTGGCTGGCACCGACTTCAAATAAATAAGTGGGTAGCGCTTATAATAATTATATTAAGTAATTTATTTTTCGCTTTTGAGTGCCTGTTTGTGGTTATGAAGACGGTTTTATTTTTTTGGAAAAATAACTTATTTTTGTATGTGTATGTTACGCGATTACTCCGTCAATTATGAACCGATTCGAATGGTTCTTTTTGTAATCGGTAGGGTACGTTTCCGAAGTGGTCCCATTGTAATTCTGATCATCTGATAAGTGTCTCCAGAGATATGACGATAAACGTTTCAAACTTGCTACTGAAATTGACTCGCTGGGCATCGGGGCATCGAAGTCGGTTGTTTTCGTTTTTAAACTATCTTAATTATAGGTTTATTGAGTCCCGGGGTCTTAGCGTAACAGTAGGGTACGTAAAAATAAAACATCTTGAGTACGTAATTTTTTTAAATGTATCGGCTCTTACATCAGTATTTCCAATATTCAAATAGATTTAATATAAAGTCTCATAAAATAGCAAAATACCGTAAAGACTCGGAAATCTTGAACACTCCAAGAAAAATATGCAAACGAATCCAATTTTACATTCGTACTGGAAAACGGGTTAGGGTTTAGGGCATTACGAAACCCTGGAAAGATTTAGTGGAGACCGCAGGTAGAAGTGGAGTAACGTAGCTAACATAAAAGTTATTTAAAGTATTACGCGTAATCGTTTAACATACGTGTAGGTCTCTTAAAAACGTTACCCATAATTTTGGGAAAGGTTGCCATTATGGTATTACTTAAGTCTTTGGGGGGGTATGTATAGAATCTTCACAGTACGTAAATTTGCAAGATTTTAATAAATATTAAAAACAGATTTTAGAAAATGAGTGTACCTAAAAAAATCGTTTGCGAGGAAGCGAATGATATAATTTAATTACAAGTAGGACATGGCATAGATATACTCAGGATTTTGTAATATTACATATTAAGGACGAGGCCGAATGTCTTACTTTTTTTATATGTCAAAGGCTAGCGTTTGACCACAATGTCGCCTGGTGGTGAGCGACGATGTGGTCGAGCGAATATGGTAAACACGCTAGGCGTACAATACTCTTACCGTCAAGGGCGGTGTAGGTACTGCCCGAAGGTCCTAAGGTTATGGCGGCAGATAGTCTCATTGACCGTGGTAGGCTACTTTTTGGTAGCAAGTCCCGCGGAACATCGATATAATATTTTCGTACCGCCCGTAGACGATCACTGTAGACTGATAAAACTGTACTGTACTGTAAGTACTGAAACATGCACTGGGTTGCGGGTGCACCTAATAGTACGGTTGGCAACCTTACATTAATCAGGGGTATTAAACATGTGTTTTACGTGTGACGTTCGACGTCTAGATGAAAGCTGAATGGCTCAATACCTTTGTTTTTTTTTTGTAAATCCAAAGCAATAAGTTATGTTTCTGTTATATCTATAATATTTTTTATCGAATATGATCTATTTAATGTAATTTGACGTGTGCAAGTGCAAATTTTTAATTTGCCCATATAATAAATGCCTATAATAAATGACTTTTGACTTTTGACTTTTGCTTTTTTACCCGTGGTAGGATTTGTACTGACGCCCCACGCTAATAAGTCAAACCATCTATCCCTTACGTTAACAGGACTATCAAAATACTAGTATTACCGTACTACTAATTCTCTTAAAGTACTAGTAGATACTCTCAAAATCACATAATATGTCTAGTCTTAACCACATCTCGATTTAAACTTGTTAAAATCACATGTGAAAGTCTCTTGCCTTGGGATGGTTGCGCTTGCGAATTCGATTGTCTTGAGACTCGTTTAATCCCGTCTTCCATTTCTTGTGCTGTCTTCCATTTATTATGCTCTCTTCCATTTCTTATGTCATATTCCATTTCTTATGCGTTCTTTCATTTCTAATGCCATTTTCCATTTATGTTGCCGTCTTCCATTTCTTATGCCATCTTCCATTTCTAGAAAAGCAGAATTCCATCGTAGGCCACATCGTCACTTAGCAATATCAGGCCTAGACAAAAACATTTCTGTTAACATTCACATATTATACGCAACATTAAGATGTATATATGAATGACATTTCTTGGAAGAGAGGGGAGATAGGGTCAACTTCTCTGACCGGAATAAAAATAAGAGATATCTTATGTTCTGTTTTCCATTGACCCGGGACTTCTAGTAATATGATATGGTAATGTAATCCTGCTTCTTTGTTATAAGGCACGGTTTACCATCCTACGAGGGTAGAGCCAGATTGTTTTCCCGTTTGTTATGATTTTCTGGCCCCACTTTTATATAGATTTTTTACGACCGTAATGCCATAAAGTAAGATATATTTTCATTCATAGATAAGTGTATATGGTTAAGAGACTATAGAATCGAAGATCGGGTATTAGAGTTATTTCTAAAGCGACAATTATAGAAATATATGTTCATAATTCTGCTTGGTAGTAAATATCTTTACTGCGCAAGTTTCCTTTGCAGAGGTCCAACATAATTTCCAATAGATTCCCGCACAGTATCACCTCAATACTTATTATGAGATCAAAATTTTAATTATTCAAGCGGTCATTTCTCCCCTAGTGACCCCTAACTTGTAAAATGTGGAACGAGCTCCCGTCTGCTTTTATTTCGCAGAGTTACAATATGGAATCTTTCAAAACGGGTGTTAAACGAATCTAGACAACGCATGCGGGACACCCCTAGTTTTGCAAGTGCTCATAGGTGACCTTTGAGTATTCAACCAACTGAATACTCAAAGTAGGTGACGGAGACTATTTCCCATCAAGTGTGCCGAATGCTAGTTTCCTATTTTTTTCATATTTATTTTTTAAATCCTGACAGCTAAATGCATCTCGCCTTATGTTAATAATTGTTAATAACCTGTTTAACACCAAGGATACTTACTTTTTACAACTACCTGCTTCATTAGGCAGGCAAAACCGCAAGGCTGAGCTAGGCTTCTATATATAAACAGCAGACGAGGTTGGAACTACGGAATAGCATTCGAATTTTATTTCACGTCTTCCTCGGTCCGAGCATACGGAAATGAAATGTTGACATGCTGAGATTGCAGAGGTATGGATAAATACAGTGAATTTACAATAGACAATACTGCCGTCATAAAATAAATAACAGTACAGCTTTTTTGAAAAAACTGGTCGTGAAACCGTATTTGTTAAGTACTAGCAACCCGCCCCGAGTTCGCATGGGTAGAGCATCTATGCCTGCATTTTTGCATCATTTAGTTGTGTCGAGTATGAAATTAACGTCTTCAACAATCATCGTCACATGAAATTTACATAAGACCTTATTAACCTTATTATATACCCAAACCTTTCTCGTGAATCACTCCATTTATTGGTGTAAACCGCATGAAAATCCGTTCAGTAGTTATTGAGTTTATCGCGAACAGACACGCCTTTTTCGCGTTAAGTTAAGAGAGACTACTTCTTTCCACATTCTACCATCCTGAAATACCTCTTGAGCTTCTTTCACTTTCTTAAACTTAATTATCGTCAATATTTAATGTACTTTTCCGCCTTGTCCCAATTTTTTTTTCACCTTGTATGATATATACGGAGATAATAATCCACTTTATAAAAAAAAACCCCATGGGTTGGCAAAAAAGCCCCTAGAATAGTTTTAGAACGACCTAAAATCTAATCTTGTTAATAGGTCGTTAACCTACTAGTCAAGTAAAACTAGGTAAAAGTTCTTCTCGTAGATCAAAACTCTATAGAATTGTAATGAATTATTTATTTTTCCTTAAAATTGAAATTTTCCAAACGCCGAAAGCAAATAACTATAATACCGAAATTAACCAAAAATCCTTTCACAGCACTAATATGTTTAAATCCTCCGAACTGCATGAACATTTTACCACAAATTAGGAAACTACAACAAATTTCAGGCGGCCTGAAACAATTTGTCCCTCGAAACTACCTAAAATGAGTTCATAAAAGTTAGGTATCACTACAAGCAGCCATATCAAACCCCTAACGATTATTACTAGGCTTTATAAACAAGAGCGAACTGGTTTTAACCGGAAAAGTAAGCTGTAATCGGTTTATTCTGGTTATATTGTTAAAACACTTTACTTTTACTATTAATGGATGAGCAGGCGTTGTTTATGATTGATAATAATAGATAACAAAAGGTCAAACAAGATCATTGTGTGATGGTATTACAGATAAACTATTTATTGTAAAACTTAACATTACTAAACTAAGTTACATCAATACATATCACCCACGATATCACCACAGAAAATAGAGAGTACAGAAGTAAAGTTGATGTGTGTAAATTTTTCTATAGAATAAATTTATGTCCGCAATTTGCACCTTGGCCTTCCTGTGAAGGAAAATATCGTTTATAAACCCCTCAGTATGGTAGTAGGACATTGTCTAGTCAGCCTAGCCAGCTAATCCGCCTCACTAAACATCTAATGTGATCCGGCAGCTTTCCTCGAGAGCTAGTTTCCATTCTAGACCTAGCGTGCGTTAGCACGGACGATACTGGTAATGCATCTTCCTTCACATCACCACACTCATTGCAGTAGGTGGCACTCGCGCTCAACCTGTCCCAACATGTGCCGAGATTGACTTTACGTTGCTTCACCGCGCGTACAATGAAGCTTACTTTATGTACTCCCCTTTTTCTGTGGTAGTACTATCTGACAAAGCAATATTATTCCACTAGTGCGAAATCCAACTACTATAGTCTGAAACTATTATACAAATAACATTGGCAACAGTATTCAACTTAAACCAACTTGAAAACCTTGCGGAAATTATCGGAACCCAAAGGGAGCCCACGATACGGGGATTTGAATATCGTTATAATATTCTTAGGGTCTTAAGGGAATAGACAGGCATATTGTTCAACCAAGTTATTTAACTTCATTTGAAGTTCGATGGGGAACTCTATTTTAAGTTGGCTAAGTTAGATCGAGGTCGAACTGTTAATTTGTAATTAAGTTAACACAAGCAGAACTAATGGGTAAAAGTGTTGGATTGAACCATTGAACTATAGATTTTAAGAATTACTTATTGCAGCAGTTAATATTCAATTAAATTGTTATTAATTCTAGGGTGGAGACCGCGAGTCGGTAAACGTAGCGTAGAGCTGTGACGATGGGTAGAGTTACGATTTTAACAAAGCGGTGGGAAGTGGTTGAAAAATAAGAGCCGAAGGTCGGGCTCAGTGGCGTGTCTTGGGATAGGCCTATTTTCGGCAATGGACTGATGCTGACTGCTTATGATGATGAGGAATACCGAGTTGGTAGCGGCTGGTAGCGTCTTACCGCCTGTTCATATTTGTCGTGTGTCGGATCCGATTTTTAATTTTTCTGTTCGCTATCCAGAGAGCCAGTTCCCATTCTAAGCCTAGCGTGCTACTATCTTCGACCGCATCATCACTTACCAACAGGTGAGATAATGGTCAAACGTTAGCCTATACGATATTAATGAAAAATCGTATGTTCCAGTGGCAGAACATTAAAGCTATTAACACTTGACACACGACAGATATGTGAACAGGCGGTTATACGGTAAATAGAATTGCCAAGAACAGACGGTCACTAAATTGCTTGCAAAGAACTGGATGAGGGTTCAATTAAAAAAAAACCTTACACCTAAACAACACACCTTCTTCACCAAGAAGAGTAGAACAAGTGGTACGTATTACACAATACAAGAATAATACGTATCCTCTGTCGAATAAAAGAAATAATTTTGAAAATCAGTCCACAATGGTTAGATAAATCGGTGTACATACATTAAAAGATCATAGACACAAACAGCGAAGCTCCTCCTTTTTGAAGTCGGTTACGAGATAGTATCTAACAAAGCAACACGGTTCCATAAATTTACAAAACTATTAGAATGCACGTAACAATTCCCATATAGTGTGGCCTGAATTATCCAATACATGGCCTTGCCAGCATCCAATGCATCGATTCCCTAGCCCCGAGGGAATGTCTCGTCACTGTCAGACACTGCAGCACGCCTGCAGCTATTCCTGTAATGTACCTGGTATTCGTTTATGTTTCTACTAGCTGTGCCTCGCGGTTTTGTAGACGTCGTTTCTGTGGGAATATTGTGATATAAAGTACCCTATGTGTTATTCTAGGGTCTAGGCTATCCAGATACCTATTCTATCTATCTGCTATCTGGTTAACTAGTTTTAGCGTAAAAAAGAAGCAAACATACATGCTTACAAACTTGCGCCTTTATAATATTAGTAGTTACTACTACTTAATACGAATTAATAATACTTCTTCTTCTTCTTTCTAATATTACTTTAAAGAATACTTACTATTTAATACGAATCTTCAGTGCATGATATTTTCTGTTTTGGTTGTTATTTTTATGGAAAGAACCATAACACGCTTTTGGGAAAAATAAATTTCAGAATAATTAGAGATCATGCCACCCACGGGTACGTTTTTAGGGTTCCGAACTCAAAGGGTGCCAAAGGAACCCTATTACTGTGACTCCGCTGTCCGTCTATCTGTCTGTCCGCCTGTCACCATTCTGTATTTCATGAACCGTGACAGTTAGACGGTTGAAATTTTCACAGATTATTTATTTCTGTTGCCGCTATAACAACAAATACTAAAAACAGAACAAAGTTAAAAATTAAAGGGGGTTCCCATACAAAAAAAACGTGTTTTTACTATAGCGCCATCTATGAACGATTATAGTAACCTTATTAATACATAATTTATTTATTTATTTATTTATTCATCTTGCTTTGGGTGGACATTACAGTTTCCCAATTCGCCCTTCCAAGTTCTTAGATACTAATAAAATATAATAATAATGAAATAAAGGTACTACATGTCTAACTCCTATCATAACTTATACAAAGCAGATGAAAAAGTTTCAACAAAATTCATAGCAACTTTGCGAAATTCTTGCTCTGTGCAATTAAATAGATCTATATGTTGGTGTTGGTGTAGCACAGCATTAAGAATACGAAGCGCGCGCGGGAGCGGAGCCAGGCGGCCCAGCTCAGTGCGACACAATGGCACAGCCAACAAGTCATGTCGCCGAGCTCTTGAGTAGTTATCTGGCACTGCTATTTTGATTCTCTCTAGCAGTGCGGGGTTACATTTTCGCCCTACCATAACATTCCATATATATTCTGCTAAAGAAATATAACGCCTTAATTCCAATCCATTGTATCCTACCATGCCAAGCAAAAATGCACTAGGATACACAAATGGATATCCCACAAAATACCCATACTGTTTATGATACAGCCATCTGATGAACTTTTTTTGTATTTTTTCCACTGACTGCACATATTTTGCTTCAAACGGACACCAAACGATAGCGTTCGTTTCTAACCTGCTCCTTACGAAAGCATTGTACAATGCTTTCAGAGCAGGTATGCTATCTAAGTGTCTCGCTTGTCTGAGGACGAACCCTAAAGTACGGAATGCCTGTGCACAAAGTTCATTAATATACAGTCGGAAGGATAAATCTTCACTCATCGTGACACCCAAGTCTTTTATGCTGCTAACTCTCTCAAAGTTGTTACAACCCAGAGTGTATGGGTAAATCATAGGCTCATGCGTTCTAGAAAAGGAAATTAAGGAACACTTCTTACCGTTAAAATGAAGGTTATTAATTTCACTCCACTGCCATATCCGGTCAATATCCCCTTGCAGATGAGAAAAATCAACTGGGTCCCTTATATTGAGGAAGAGTTTCAAATCATCTGCGTATAACAAGCAACGAGCAGATCTGACTACTTCTGGCAAGTCACTTATCATAATCAGAAACTGTAAGGGTCCTAAGTTGCTTCCTTGACTTACCCCTGAGTGCGTATGATATTGTTTGGAAACGTAACCCTTCCAATAAACGTATTGGCGCCGGTTCCCAAGATAGGAGCAGAAAAAGCGAATCAGTTGAGGAGAAAAACCAACTCTTGAAAACTTCCGAATAAGTATGTCATTGTCTACAGCGTCGAAAGCCTTGCGAAAATCAAAATAAGCAGCATCGACCTGGTTACCGGCGTCAACCGATTCGACAATATATGACCAAAAGGATATAAGATTCGATGATGTTGATCTGCCCGTTCTAAAACCATGCTGAGCATCCGGCTGTTGACTCTCAAACTGCTGGCTAATTCGACGCTGTAGAATTGACTCAAAAAGCTTTCCAAATACTGATAATACTGCCACCGGCCTGTACTCGTCTACTTCGGATCCAGAACTCTTGGGAATAGGTACCACGCGGGATAGTTTCCATACGTCTGGGTAATAACAATGTCTAAAACATAGTTGATATAAATGATGTAGTGCATTTTTTAGCACTTCTCCACAATCCTTGACTAAATAAGGCGGCACCCCATCAGGCCCTACAGAATGTTTCGCCTTTAACGCTTTCAAAGCTAAGCTCACGTCACCCTCCAAGATCTCCGTGATGTGAATCCGTGCGCTACCACTATCAATCGTTTGCAACACTTCGTCTGCATCCAATCTTGGCGGTATTGGCGAGTATACTGATTTAAAAAACTCAGCGAAACATTCGGCAGCATCTTCATCACGCACCGCTTTACCTTCACGTAACAAAACTTTCGTTTTTCGCCCTTTATCTCTCTTAGCAGCTATATAGTCCCAAAACGTTTTAGGATTTCTTTTCAAATCTAAATAATATATATATATATAATAATAAAAAATAATGTTAATTACCTACCTTTGTGTTAACGTTCACTTAGTTGGTGTTAGAAGTTCGTTAGATATTCGTCAGATGGCGTTGTAGTTAATAAGCATGTTTGGTATTGACACGGTAATCCTAACTATATATATATATTTTTATTATTTATACGGTTTGACTCACGTGCAATGGTCGACTGTCAGTTAGACGTCCGACCGGTTTCGAGGCAATCGGTGCCTCATCATCATGGGTCAGTGCGCGTACCCTCGCGGAGCGCTGTACCCGCACTGTCGCCTGAGTTTATCGCGTTAATGTCCCGCCGCGCCGCACGCCTCTGTGCCCGCGCGGCACGCGCGGATAGTGGCTCGGTCGCCACAGGCTCCGGCGATTGTGAGTCATCATCGCTCGTCGTCGCAATAATAAAAATGAATAATACTCACGATTCGTTCAATAATGAAATATATATATATATATTATATATATAATATAATAAATGCGAAAGTAACTCTGTCTGTCTGTCTGTGTCACTTTCACGCCAAAACCACTGAACCGATTTAAATGAAATTTGGTACACAGATAGTCTAGAGCCTGAGAAAGGACATAGGCTGTTTTTTGATTCGAAAAAAGGGTTGTAAAGGGTTGAAAGGAGGGATGAAAAGTTGTATGGAAGTATCGTCATTTTTAGAGCTAGAAGCTTGAAACTTATTTATTAGACTGTTGATTGGATATAAATAAATATGACATTCAAAGTTTTACCCTCAAGGGTGTAAAAAAACAAAAGGGAATAGGGGGTGAAAGTTTATATGGAAATATATAAGGTTTATGTGAATGTTCTACTGAACGGATTTAAATGAAATTTGGTACACAGATAGTCTAGAGCCTGAGAAAGGACATAGGCTTTTTAATGTGAAAAAAGGGTTGTATGGGGTAGAAAGGGGGGATGAAAAGTTGTATGGAAGTATTGTCATTTTTAGAGCTAGAAGCTTGAAACCTATTTTTAGGCTGTTGATTGGATATAAATAAATATGACCTTCAAAGTTTGTAATGGGATAGAAGGAGGGGGGAGGGGAGGGGAGGCGGCAGTGAGGGGAAGGGAAAGGGGAATGGGAATGGGAAGGGGAGGTGAGGGGAAGGAGAAGGGGACAGAAATGGGAGGGGAGGGGGAAGAGGGGAAAACGGGGAGGGGAGAGGAAAGTGAGGGGAAGAGGAGTGAGGGGAAGAGAGGGGGAGGGGAGGGGAAGTGGAAGGGAGCAAGGGGAGGGGGAGAGTGAAGTGAGGGGGAGGGGAGGTGGCGGAAGAGGGGGACAGGGGAGGCGAGAGGGGTAGGGAGAGAGGGAGGGGGGAGTTGCGCGGCGTAGTGCGGTGCGGTGTAGGTAGGATACGAATGTGTCATATTTGTAAAATAATCAGCCTAAATTATTAAAAATGCTACCCAAAGACACTATTCCACGCGAACGAAGTCGCGGGTACAGCTAGTAGCTAATATAATATTATACTTATGTATTATTATACTGCGGTTCGGAACCCTCCGAGACAAAAGTCTGACTCGCACTTGGCCAGTTTTATTTTAATATCTAATAGCCAAACGTTTGACCTCACGCTAAGCGATGATGTGGTCGGGGATGGTGAACAAGCTGGGCTTAGGATACGCTGACTTGACAAGGCCTATGCTGCCGGAACCACAGATTATATAATAGTCACTAAGTAACCGGAACACCGTAAGGATTTACCATAGGCGGCAGATTATTTCCTTGTTTGAAGTAACACAGTGGTAAGTAAGCTTCTTTTTGGTAAAAATTCAGGCTATACATCGATGTAAAGCTCTTGAATGAAGAAAAGAAGGGTATTTTCTTTCGTAATAATACAATTATATTTATTAGAACTAAATATATCAGAGACAATATCGGCTCATAACAGAAATTGTGGTTAAACTTTAGATAGTCAGGATTATGCGGGTCGCCGCACTACTGGGACATTTAATTGTTGAGTCTAATATACCCTCTAATTTCCCCTTTGAACTTCAAACTAGAAAACATTAGTTTTCTGGTGGAATAACTGACAAGTATATCTATCTAGCTAGATAGATACGGTTGTCAGTTATTCCACCATATTTTAATGCATTTTATGTTTATAAGCATTGAGAATGGCCCATGGGGTCGAGATGCCCGGGGTTTCGTAAAGGAGTTGTCCAGACGCCTAATTAACATCACCCGTGACCAAATAGCTGGCGCTTGCCTCGGCCAACATATTAGCCTAGCTATACAACGGGGAAACGTCGCTAGTCTTTTGGGAACTTTACCGGCAGATAGTGACCTTGGTTTTGTATTTTATATTTAGTTTTGTATCATATATTTTTATATTGTCTAATTAGGCGATTATTTTTAAGTTGTATATGTATATATATATATACAACTTAAAAATACTACATATATAACATAACTACATATATATATATATATATATATTTATATGTGTAGTTATGTAGTTACTAGATTTAAATTGTCATTATTTAATATATGGATCATATGTGAATAAAACTATAAACATGTTTATAACTATAAACATTAAAATACGGGACTTATCGCGCTAAAAAAAATTATTTATCGTCAGCATTGTGTCGCAATGGCAACTATGATGAAAACCTATTTCTTTTTTACACCGAGCTAGGTTGCTCTTGACCACTATCTCACCTGATGTTAAGTGATGATGCAATCGATGATGGAGCGTGCTTACCCAGAAGATACCTCTTCACTCGAGATTTGAAGACCCCCATGTTGAGCTTAACCGGAAACACTATTAATATTCCATTCCTTGGCGGTTCGTATGATGAACGAAGAAGCAAATCGCTTCGTTCGGGTAAATGGTATATCCACCATAAATCGGTGGCGCCTATTATTATATCTGGATGTCCGATTATAAAATGGGGATGGTGGAATCAAGTCATGCAGTTCCATTGCATAATTGAGGGTAGTTCCAACAAACTCTTAATAAAATGCTGATACCCACAAGTTCCAGTAATATCGTGACCACGATCAATGCAAGTTGGTCGAAACGCCGAAGTAAATAAAAATAAAATTAATGTTTTAGCGCGAATCCCGTATTTCAATATTTATATATAAGATCAAATCGTGAAAGATTAAAGCATACCTACATAAAATATTGATATTTTATTATTCTCTATCAAGATAACTACTTTGAGAGATTATGAAATGAAAAACTGTAAGTAACTATAAAGGTACGGACACACCGCGGCGTCCTGCGTGCGCGATCTAGGCAGCGATCAGATAGCGCAGTAGTATTTGTATCGAACGGGTTCACACCAAATGCGATCAGAAAACAATTGAAATGTACTGAGATCGCGCCCGCAGATCGCAGGACGCCGCTGTCGTCCTGCGATCTGCGGGCCGTACCTTAAGAGAAACAGAAGCAGATTTTATCGTTATTTATAAAGTTCAAAGAAGCCAAATGATTAGAATAATAATTAAAATCGTTATTATTTAAATATTTTATGGGTTAGAAAAACACAGATTAATCTCCTTCTTTAGAAGTCTTTCCCTAAATTATTGTTGGAGTGATACTTCTTTGGGCGCGTTTAGAAACATAACGAGAGTACATTTTTATTACGCACACGCACACCGACAGCCAAAAAGCGACAAGATGAAGTTAGCTGTTTATTACGATGCGCGCGCACATCGACAACGCTGAAGTTAGCTGTTAACTGTCTCATAAATTTTCACTCCTTTTACAAATAAAGCTCATTTTAGACTACGCTATAATATATAGCTTAATAGCGTATAGCGCAACAATATCGCTCATCATATATTTATTATGAACACGTTCACACTTAGCTATACTTAATAGTAAAAGTAAAAGTATAGCTAAATGTGAACGTGTTTATATATATTATTAGTATTCACGTTATTTATTTTCTTTCTTAGTTTTAGGTTTTTTTACAATAAAGATATCCAAACAAAAATAGAAAAAAATCATTACAAATACACAATATTATAAAAAAACCTAAACCTAGAGTGCCGCCAGCAGCGGGGCAGGGCCCAAGCTACCGGTGGTTAGGGCTGCAGAGAGAGGAACCTCCTGACGATGCGTGCCGTGTCAAGAAGTACCGCCTTCTGTATCTGGCCCTTGATCCAGCCGTCTAGCGAGAGTCTCTTGAGATGTTGGTCGAGACTCTTCGCTATTAGGCCGTTCGCAGAAACGACTATTGGGACAATGCTAGTCGAATCAACATTCCACATGGCGTTAACCTCGAAAGACAAGTCAAGGTACTTGCTGATCTTGTCCTTTTCAGCCTTCACGAGGTTCTCGTCATGCGGGATGGTGATGTCAACTAACACTGCCCGCCGCTGGGATCGGTCGACTATCACGATATTAGGTTTATTGGCGACAATAGTCCTGTCCGTGATAACCGATCGGTCCCAATAGAGCAAAGCATGACCATTTTCAAGAACTGGCGCAGGTGCGTACTTATGGTACGGCACCTCAGACTCGACAAGGCCGTATTGAAGAGCAAGTTGCTGGTGGATGATCCTGGCTACGAGGTTATGTCTGTGCAAGTACTCGGAGTTAGCAAGATGAGAACAACCGGAAATGATATGTCTGAGTGACTCTCCGGGACGGCGGCATGCCCGACATATGTCGACCGTACCGTCCTTCATAATATATTTCCGGTAGTTGTTCGTCTTAATAACTTCGTCCGCAATTGCACAAACAAAACCTTCGGTTTCCCCAAAGAGGTCCCCGAATCGTAGCCAGTTCACCGACGCGAGCAGGTCCACATCGGGTCCCGTTAAGACTCGATAGAACCGGCCATGCAGCTCCTTGCTCTTCCATACGTCTTTGCGGTCCTCGGTGCTCAGCACCTGAGGCTTGCGCCAGTTCTCTTTGCCTAAGGATAGAGGGGTGAAAGTCTTGTCGACTGACACCACATCGCAATGCATCCCACACTCGTTGTTTAGGAAATATTCCCGGAGACTGCATACCTCACGGTTGTGGAGTGTCTTGGCATTTAAAAAGCCTCGACCACCCCATTTCCGTGGGATATACAGTCTCATAACAGACGAGCGTGGGTGAAGCATGCGATGTGATGTCAATTGCTTTCGAACTTTTCTATCCAGGGCGTCTAGTTCAGTCTGAGTCCACCTTAGTATTCCAAAGGTGTATATAAGTAGAGGCATAACCCAGCCGTTAAAGGCGCGCACCTTGTTGCCTCCTGACAAAAGACTGTTAAGTACCTTTGTCAGGCGACCAAAGAAACGCTCCTTCACCGACTGTTTTATCCCCCCACTCTCGATACCTAATGACTCTGACATACCAAGGTATTTGTAGGAGTCGGCTTCGGAGAGAGATCTGAAAGTCATTGTATCAGAGAGTTGTAAATTCATGGAATTCACAACTTTCGCCCGCTGCACGTGCATGACCGCACACTTATCTACACCGAACTCCATGTTGATGGCGTTGCTGAAAGTCTCAGTGACTTTCAGTAATTCCATCAAATCATGGCGCTTCGGTGCAAAAAGTTTGAGGTCATCCATGTACAGCAAGTGTGAAATGACTTCACCCTCTCTCTTAAGCCGATAGCCTAGCCCTGAATCCTCTAATAATGTGCTTAGAGGATTTAGGGCTAGACAGAACCACAACGGACTCAGACTGTCACCCTGGAAGATGCCTCGCTCAATCCTTATAAAGTCCTGCGGACCAGAGAGGCTGTCTCCATCACCCGGTTGACGAAGGACTGTGGTCCACTGCCTCATACAAGAACCTAGAAAAGATCTCAGAGTTGTATCAATTTTATACAAATCCAAGATCCTCTCCAGCCAGGTATGAGGCACTGAATCATAGGCCTTCTTGTAGTCAATCCAGGCGGTGGAGAGAGCCCCTTTGTTCCGCCGGACTTGTTGGCAAATGGCCGTGTCGATAAGGAGGAGCTCCATAGTACCACGGGACCCAACCTTACATCCATTCTGAGAGGGGGCCAAAATGTTGTGCGCAACAATGTGCGAATTAATTTTGAATCTCAGAATAGATGTAAGTAGCTTGTAAAGCGTCGGCAAGCATGTGATGGGTCTATAGTTTTTCGGTTCCGTGGTACTACCGGACTTGTGGAGCAGGAAGGTGACACCGGTTGTCATGAATGTTGGCAAGGAACCAACCTCGAGGGCTTGTTGAAATTGTGTCGCTAAGCAGTCGTGTGAGCATCGAATCCATTTTATCCAGAAGTTGTGTAATCCGTCCGGTCCAGGACTTTTCCAATTCTGGGCCGTACGGATCGCACAACTCACGTCTTCGGGGCTAATACTAATAGCCCCCATGGATTCGATAGGCTCACACGCACGCTCAACGACGCTCATCCAATCACCCTCCGTGTGTTCGACGGGCACCGACCAGATACTACGCCAGAAGTTATTCATGAAAATAGCATCCGGACACTGCCCATCACTCACACATTGGTTGGTGCCTTCCCAACTCCGGTACACCTTCCTTTGGGCATTTTGGAAGAGCCGATTTTGCCAATATCTATCCACACGCTCTCTATAGCGACGAATACGGTTTTTTATTAGTATGTTATTATTACTATTATTATTAGTATTAGTATTAGTAGTTATTCACATTATTTATTCATTTTTCTTAAGTTTAAGATTTTTACAATATTTCATATAAAAATAATAAAGAAAACAAATGTAAAAACATAAAACATTATAAAAAACCTAAACCTAGAGTGCCGCCGGTAGGGGGGAGGGCCCAAGCTACCGATGGTTAGGGCTGCAGAGAGAGGAACCTCCTGACGATGCGTGCCGTGTCTAGAACTACCGCCTTCTGTATCTGGCCCTTGATCCAGCCGTCTAACGAGAGTCTCTTAAGATGTTGGTCGAGACTTTTCGCTATTAGGCCGTTTGCTGACACGACTATCGGGACAATACTAGTCGAGTCAATATCCCACATGGCGGTAACCTCGTAAGACAAGTCAAGGTACTTGCTAAGCTTGTCCTTTTCAGCCTTCACGAGGTTCTCGTCATGCGGGATGGTGATGTTGACTAACACTGCCCGCCGCTGAGACCGTAGTTATTATTATTAGTAGTTATTATTATTAGTATTATACTCTTTATTCAATTCACATCACGGGCTGCAAATCGCCCGGTCCTTTGGAAGGCATTGACGGAGCCGAAGCCAACGTCAAGAGGCCCTTTACAATATTAAATTAAATAAAAATATGATTTGTGGATGGAGACATGAAAAACTATAAAAAGATGGTACTATAATTTATTATGGCTATGAATGTGTGCTGCTTGATGACTGTTTTCTGGTCTATGGGATGAGGTACGGCACCCGCCAATTATGCCTCATTTTAAAATATTAAGGCGAGTGGTGACTAGCTATACACTGAATGGACCCCCCATAAAGGCGGACCGTTATGTCGGCGCCGAGGGGCAACATTGGCGTGGATAGCTAAGGGTGTTGAGAGGTGTGCTGCACTTTCTTAGTATTATTATTATTATATATTATTGGGTTTTTTTCGAGGAGAATACGGCACCATAGACCACATTTACACAGTGCGGCAGGTTATACAGAAGACCAGTGAGTATAATCGACCCCTGTGCTTAGCGTTTGTGGACTATATGAAGGCCTTCGACTCCATCGAAACCTGGTCTGTTCTGGAATCTTTGCAACGGTGCCAAGTCGATTGGCGATATATCCAAGTGCTGAGAGTTCTTTACGATGCCGCTACCATGACTGTCCAAGTCCAAAACCAGCAGTCTGAATCTATCCCCATGCATCGCGGTGTGAGACAAGGGGATGTTATATCCCCCAAATTGTTCACAAATGCTTTGGAGGATATGTTCAAGACACTGGACTGGAAGGGACGTGGTATCAACATAAACGGTGAGTACCTCTCACACCTGCGATTTGCAGACGACATCGTCATTGTAGCCGAAACGTTGCAAGAACTGCAACATGTGTTGAATAGCCTAGCTGATTCTTCTCAACGCATTGGTCTCCGGATGAACTTGGATAAAACCAAGGTCATGTTCAATGAGCATGTGAGTCCGGAACCAATCGCAGTTCAGGGCAGTATTCTCGAGGTTGTTAAGGAGTATGTTTACCTCGGGCAAACTCTGCAGCTGGGTAAAAACAACTTCGAGAAAGAGGCTAATAGAAGAATACAACTGGGCTGGGCAGCATATGGGAAATTAGGTCGAGTCTTCACATCGCCAATCCCACAGAGTCTAAAGACAAAAGTCTTCAATTAGTGCGTCCTACCCGTCATGACATACGGAGCCGAAACGTGGACACTCACGGTTGGACTGGTCCAGAAATTTAAGGTCGCTCAGCGTGCTATGGAAAGAGCTATGCTCAGAGTTTCTCTGAAGGATCGAATTCGTAACGAGGTGATCCGACAGAGAACCAAAGTCACCGATATAGCTCACCAAATTAGCAAGCTGAAGTGGCAATGGGCCGGCCATATAAGCCGAAGAACCAACGATGGCTGGGGTAAACGAGTTCTTGAGTGGAGACCGCGAATAGGCAAACGTAGCGTAGGACGCCCTCAGACTAGGTGGAGCGATGATATCCGCAAGGTGGCTGGCAAGAGCTGGATGAGAGAAGCCGAGGATCGTGCTCAGTGGCGTGAAATCGGAGAGGCCTATGTCCAGCAGTGGACGAGCATAGGCTGATGATGATGATTATTGGGTTGCTATTAGCTATGAAATTGAGCGATGTGCTGTGGCTATATCGCGCACCTGCACTAGATTGGGGAATTCTCCCCAAATTTGGGGGTTTTTAAACTTTTTTTCGTATAATGATTGTTATATGATTTATCTTCATAACGTAAATATTTCACAACCATTAAAATCTAGCCTAAAAATTAAAAAATGAAACGAACCGTTTTATACGGGAGATGGAATGTCCACCATACAGCGATGGTGCACATCGGTACGTCTTATTGTCCGATAGAGAAAAGGGAATGGTGTGACTAATCTGTGAAATTAGATGGCACACTCTCTGAAATGTCAACTGAGCTTGCCACATGTCATACTTGCTTGCGATTATATCGCGTAATGTGAACGCCATGCTATATAGTATAGCTTTATGACGTGTCGTGCTATACTATATAGCGGCATAGTATAGCATAGTCTGAAATGCGCTTTAAGAGTTGTGGCATACGGGATGGAAACTTTAGCTATTTTTCTTTTGTTACGCCAAAGAAATGTAACTTCTTAACTTCTTTCAAAGAAATAAAGGTACGGACACACCGCAGCGTCCGGCGTGCGCGATCTAGGCGGCGATCAGATAGCGTAGTAGTATTTGTACCCACTGGTTCACACCAAACGCGATCAGAAAACAATTGAAAAGTTCTGAGATCGCACCCGCAAGATCGCAGGACACCGCTGTGTGGCCGTACCTTTACGTTCGTACAGAGTAGGTACACACACACGTTTTTTTAAATAATAAAAATCTGCCAAATGTTCCTGAATATCACCGGATCTGTAAAAATAGGCTCGCTGGACCGCGAAATAAGCCGCCGTTTGAGATGACGGGCCGACTGGGTGATGACAGCTTTTGTTGGGACTCACGATACTACAGACTAGGTGATAAGTGGTTCTTCTTGGTTTTTCTTTATATCATATAGGCTAGCGTTTGACCACTATACCACCTCTTGGTAAGTGATGATGCAGTCGACGATAGTAAGCTAAACACGCTAGGCCTATATTGGGAACTGGGCCCTCAAGGATAGCTGCCGGTATACGTTAGATGTTTGGCGACAGATTTTCTAATTTGAGGGTGGTAGCAGGCCAGGCGAACACTAGATAGTGTACTACCACCATGCGGGGGTTGGGAGTTTCCTAACGATGGTGGTGGCAAGTTTTCGACCTTACAAAAAACAAGTCACAGTGCTATCTAATTATGCATTATATTTACAAAGTAACATGTTTGTAGCTTCTACAAATAATATCAATTAAAAATAAAAATAAGTACCCACTTCAAATCGCCCATAATAACGGAACATGCTTACAACTTATTAAAACAAATATACATTTTTAGGGTTCCGTACCCAAAGGGTAAAACGGGACCCTATTACTAAGACTCCGCTGTCCGTCTGTCTGTCTGTCTGTCTGTCCGTCTGTCACCAGGCTGTATCTCATTAACCGTGATAGTTAGACAGTTGAAATTTTCACAGATGGTGTATTTCTGTTGCCACTAGAATAACAAATACTAAAAACAAAATAAAGTTAAAAATTAAAGGGGGTCCTCATACAAAAAAACGTGGTTTTTAGTAAAACGCCTTTATAAGACTTTCATCGGTGTCATCTGGGTGTTAACAACTCCTTCGTGTTTGTTAACCTAACAACCTTTCTAATTAGTTTCGGCAAAATGACATAGATGGCGCTAGTAGTCGAGCCCCGTCTTTCTAGATCGTGACCAAACAAAATATTCTTGGTATTCATATCAATGAATTAAATATGAGGTTGAAACTCTGTTATGTTTCGTATTGTACGGAACCCTCCCTAAGTGTGCGATAAGAGACGCTATTCTGACTCGCACTTGGCCAGTTTTATTTTATATCATTTAGGATCGCGTTTGATTACTGGTTTTCCCATCTGTTCGTAAGTGATGATGCGGTCGGGAATGGTAGCACGCAAGAGTGTAAAATGGGAACTGGCTCTCAAGGATAGCTGCCGGAACACATTAGATGTTTGACGACAGATTTTCCAACTTGAGGGTGGTAGCTGGCCAGGCGGACACTAGATCGATGTCCTACCATCATGCGAGGTAGGGGGTTTCTGAACATTGTTTTACAATAAATATATAAGAAAATATTATTTAGTACATTTTTTGATACAAAAATCCATTGGTGCAACCCGGAGATCGAACTCGCTACCTCTGACGTCAAAGCCGACCATTCTCCCACTGCGCTACTGGGCACTCTTTTTAGCCATCGTTTGACCACTATCTACTTGCTTTTCTCTTTATAAGGTGTCATCTGTCAGATAACAATACAATACAATACAATAACTCTTTATTGACACCAATTTGCACAAAAAAGAAGATACAAACATTTGCACTAAGTAAATTACTGGTACAATGGGCGGTCTTATCGCTAAAAGCGATGTCTTCCAGACAACCTTAGGATGGAAATTATATTTAATTATGTTGAGCATGGACGGTGGCATGATAGGTGACGAGGAAAGGGTTTAAATTAATATAAAACCATCTAACGCATTATGAGGAACCGGTGAAACTGGCCCTGAATCTGACAAACTTATAGATAAATTTAACAGGACTTACTAGATGTCCATATCATCATCATTTTTTTAAATATCTTATAGGCTAACGTTTCACCACTATCTCTCTTGTTGTTAAGTGATGATGCGGTTGAAGATGGTAAGCACGCTAGGCCTAGAATGGGAACTGGCTCTCCAGGATAGCTGCCGTTATAATCAGCCAGTGTCAGTCCACTGCTGGACGTAGACAATTGTTTCGGCCTCATTCGGAGGCCTTCATTAGGATCTTGAGTGCGAGGCTCTCGCCGACACGTCCATCCTCGTAAATTTTTAAATTGAACGTGAGTGTTTATAATAAAATCTCACAAACTTTGTCATTCGTTTTCGATTGATGTATAAACCGCTTTTATGTAAAATAAAGGTATTTTATACATAAAAAAATGTCAATAAATAATAAATATTTTCGCTCAAAACTAATAAAAAATAACTAGAACAATTCTGTAGGTTCCGCACAAGTTCTGCATCAAACGCCTAGGTTTGCATCAAAAGACACATAGCGAATATCGAACATTTTTTATTAATGAAAACGGTTCATTGTTATGACAAGATTTTTAATAATGTTTTTTTTTAATTCATAGAAGTAGGTAGTTTTTAACACAGTTTGATATAAAAAACCACTTTAGAAAAGGTTTAAAAAAGTAAACACTAGTACTAACTAATATAACATACAAAGATTATTATAACAATTAATACTACTAGCCAGGTCATTTCTTCCCACTGCTTATTCCTCTCATATCTAAACCATCGCTCACGGCTTTACGGAGGGAAGATAAAACGTCCCGCATTCGACACAATCCCGGGCCGTATGTCCCATGTTTCAATGGGACACGTCCCACTTGATGAGCTTAGCTCAGGGTCGCATGCATTATTCATTACGCGTGTACTTGTGAAAAGATCTCTCTGTGTACGCATATCGTATTATGGGACATTAAAATTATATTATGGGAAGCTTATGCACGTTTTATCGAATGCTTTTACAACAATTGCTGTTGGCTTCAACGGATATGCTGTTCTACTAAGAATGATGTTGCAGAGTGGTATTTTTGGGTTCAGTACCCAAATAAATAACGGAAAGACGGCGAAGTCTCAGTTATTACTGAGACTTCGCCGTTGGTACCCTATTGGGTACCAAAGGAACCCTATTACTGAGACTTCACTGTCCATCCGTCATCCGCATTTCAAAGGACTGTATCTCCTTAATAGTAATAGGTAGGTACTTACTTAAAATGTTTACATAGTATGTATGACTATAGAGGATTTTACAACAAATACTAAAAACAAAATTTAATTAAATATTAAAGGGGTAATATTAAAAAATGTAAGGGGTCCTCATACGAAAAACTTATTTTTCTGGCAAATTTCGATTAATCGGAACCCTACGTGTGCGTATCCGACTCGCTCTTTGTCAGTTTTTAGGGTTCCGTAGTCCTGACAAGGACCCTTATAGTTTCGTCATGTCTGTCTGTCCGAGGTTTTGCTAAGAGACCGCTAATACTAGAAAGCTGTAATTTTGTGGGGGTATGTAATTGAATGACGTCGACAAAGTACTGAAATAAAATTTTGAAAAATATTTTTTTTTAGGGTAGCTCGTTAGGTTAACCTATTTGAGAATTGGGGATGAATTTTTTTTCATCGTCTACCCCATCGTGTGTCACCCCATTTTTCGATTGAATGCTCCATTTACGAAATATTAAACTTTAAAGTGCACATTTTTGTTCCAGTAGGGCGTCCCCCCCCCCTCTAAAAGCTAAACTGCTGGCTTGAAAAATCTGGAAAAATTCGTGATAATAGCGCATTTCATGAACTTTAAGGGAAAATTATAGCAGTTAAGATAACTTTATTAGTTTAGCAGTAATAGTCGTTGAACTTGGGTGTTGGATAATTTTGTACCAAATACAAAATCCTTAGAATAAATTGTTTATAACGGGTATAGACTTGCATTGAATAACATGCTACTACGGAACCCTACACTGCGCGTGGCCCGACACGCACTTGGCCGGTTATTTTTTATATCTTATAGGCTAGCGTTTGACCACTACCTCGCCTGGTAGTAAGCGATAAAACGTAGTCAAAGATGTCGAACACGCTAGGCCTAGAATACTCTGACTCTCAAGGGCTGTGTGCTGTAACACCGTAAGTTTAGCAGAATTCCTCCTTCATAATGGTAAGATACTTTTTGGTAGCAAGTCAGGCGAGACATCGCTATAATATGCTCGTGCCACCTCCACCATGTAAACACAATCCGACCGATTACACACCCAAACCCAAAATAGTTTATCAATTGGAAGACGGCTTAAGATAGTTGCACTATGTGGATTGGACTAGGTACATTCAGTTCTGTTCTGTTCTGCACCGTCTTCTATTTTAAAACTAGCACGGTGTTATCTGAGACTGTATTGCTACTTTACACTCATGTGAGTTTGGTCAGGTGATGTGAGGCATAAAAAAATATCAACACTTAATTCTAGGGACTATAGATATAATATCTCTCTTCCTACAGCCTGACCCTGTTCTGGTGGCACGCAGCCTTTGAGAGGCTTAGCGTTTTCACCATCTTTGATCACATCATTGCTTTCCACCTAGCGAGATAGTCGTCAAACACAACTATCCAGTATTAAAAGAATGACATGGAGCCATATACTTTTGTTGTACTTACTCGTAAGAACATCAAACGGTTTTAGTAGTCTGACCCTATGTTTTTGTCTTATTATAAAATACATTTACAGATTTTGAAACAAAAAACAGACAGAAAGAAAATTGCAAATTTATACATAATTTTTGATCCCGGTCCTGTTTCTAAAGATCATAAAACACTGTCAAACCAACTGATATAGATATTATAGTTATTTATGATACTAGTGCGGTAAGTTGGTTTTTACAAAAGAGTAGACGAATGTAAGTCCAAGACGAAGTCGAAGGTTTACCATAGTCACGAGTTTGTTAAAACCAATATCCGCACGTGTGTCATACAACATTTTTCAGCAAAGCGAGAAAACACTACAATTGGTAATAAAACAAAAATAAATGAAATTAAATCAAACAGTCGAAATAATCTTTAACGTTTCTAACAAAGAGAATATAACCACTACGTTGTTTCTAATATGAAAATGGCGCGAATTTGCGACTGGCGCCACGTCACACAAGCCACGTGTATTAAACATTAGAACTACATATTTCGTCTCATTTAATCTTTAGTAATTAAGTGAGTCAAAAGTATTAAGCAAAAGCGCTTTTAAGGAGGTTCTTACATTCAGCTTATTTATTCTCTAATGATTAAACTCTTTGATGGAATTCTAATGTACGTTTCACGGAAATTAAAAAAACCGTAAGCGATACTCGTAATGCGTAATTTTTAACTTTCGAACAATGTATACAGACAGGCTTCGTAAATGCATTTTTTGTGCAAATGTGCCGAAAAGATAATATAAACCTTACCGAGTTTATTGCGATTTCTGTCATTTCTATTGCATTGTTCGTGGTCACTAGAAACCTTTCAGGCAATGAAAAAGAAAATTTAGCCTATACTGAGTTTCCGGTGCCACATTTGTGTAAAATAATATAAGATGTTCGATTTCCCTAAAGGCCGGTCTCAGGAATTGTGTTAGTCTCTTTAGAAGGTCAGACCATAATTTGGTTAAATTCCAGAGAAATTCTGAGCTTTTCCGAAGTGTGAGAAGCAATTTCGTGGCTAAAGTATTTGGTGTCTCAATTTCAAATTAGATTTCGAGATTCATATTTAATGTGATGTTTGGTTAGAGTTTCTGAGATGAAATTAGGAAGCAACTTGTTTTGGGCATGGATGATTTTAATGTTTCTGTTTATAATGGTTTTTGTAGGATGAATAATATTAATACTATACATTCCATCAAGGTTTAAAAAATGGATAGATATCATCATCATCATTTTTATTATCAGCCAATTTTCGGCCACTGCTGGACATAGGCCATAGATATACATACCTATTATTGAACTCCACATTAATTTTATAAAAACTTAAACAATTTCGATACAAAAAAAATAATTTGCGGATATATCAAAAAATAATTCCAATGATTTGAGGTTTTCACTTGTTTTTAAAATCTTATAACATACTACATGTATCCCGCATCGTCGCTTGCGTAAAAAATGTGTTCTATCTAGCACTAGCTATCCTATGTGCTAAGCTAGGATATGTACTATCTATGTGCCAAATTTCATCTGAATACGTGCAGCCGTTTTTGCGTGAAAGAGTACCTAACAAACATAGTTAGGAAACTAACTACCCCCGCATGGTAGTAGGACTCTATCTAGTGTCAGCCTGGCCAGCTACCACCCTCAAGTTAGAAAATCTGTCGCCAAACATCTAATGTATTCCGGCAGCTATCCTTGAGAGTCAGCTCCCATTCTAGGCCTAGCGTGGTCGCCATCTTCGACCGCATCATCACTTACCAACAGGTGAGATAGTGGTCAAACGCGTAAGATATAAAATATATATATTATATCCATCCATCATCCATACTCAAACACTTCAGCATTTATAATATTAAGAATGATACCTCAACAGCGCTTAAAATAATTAATAGTAGTATATCGCCAGCCTATTCAGAATAAATAAGATTGTTTAAAAAACTAAAAAGAACTGACTTCAATGCCGCGCTATTAATTCTCAGTACCAATTTTGAGGTGTTTATCTCCATATCTCTGGAGATACTTATCAGACCTAGATAAAATTGAATTTGGTACTACACTTGGAATATCTCCTTTCCATCAAAAAAAGAATAATCCAAATCGGTTCATTAACGACAAAGTTATCCGCGAACAAACATAAAAAAAAACATATATACGGTCGAATTGAGAAACCTCCTCCTTTTTTTGAAGTCGGCTAAAAATATAAAAATCAAAATAGAAAGTCAACAGATAATACAACGAGTAGGTAATATCAATATATCCCAAGTTTCATTTCATTAATCTTTTATGTAATAAATAAAGCAAAGTTTAATAAACGCCCGCGTTCATTCTCTGGATATAGTTTATATCACTCGGAAGAAAACAAACAATATAATTTCCTCCAGAAGACAGTAACGTACGTTCGCTGCAGCGAAACAGCGTCTACTGAAGCGAAAAGCATCGCGTTGTTATTAACTTATATTTAATATTTGCTTTGTACGATAGCAAATAAATGTTTTGCTCGGACGTGCTTTTCATTATTTGCTAACCTTTATAAACGGTATACCCATAACAAACAGCTAATAGTTCCCATTTTAAGAATTGTTGGCAAGGCTATTGAAACTGTTTAGTTTTTAGGGTTCCGTAGTCCTGACAAGGAACCCCTATAGTTTCGTCATGTCCGTCTGTCTGTCTGTCCGAGGATTTGCTAAGAGACCGTTAATACTAGAAAGCTGTAATTTTGTGTGGGTATGTATATATATTACGCCGACAAAGTGCTGAAATAAAATTTTGAAAAATATTTTTTTTAGGGTATCTCCCCTATATAAGAAGTGGAGATGATTTTTTTTTCACCGTCTACCCCATTGTGTGTGGTATCGTTGAATAGGTCTTTTGATATGACTTAAGGGTTGCTAATACCATTTTTCGATTGAATGCTCCATTTACGAAATATTAAACTTTAAAGTGCAAAGTTTTGTTCCAGTAGAGCGTCCCCCCCCTAAAATAACTGCTGCTAGAAAAATCTGAAAAAATTCGTGATAATAGCGCATTTCATGAACTTTAAAGGAAAATTATAGCGGTTAAGGTAACTTTATTAGTTTAGCAGTAATAGTCGTTGAACTTGGGTAATAATTTATAATTTTGTACCAAATACAAAATCCTTAGAATAAATCCTTTAAAGTGACAAAGACGGAGTACCTAGTTGCTTGTTTATAACGGGTAAAGACTTGCATTGAATAACAGGCTACTACGGAACCCTACACTGCGCGTGGCCCGACACGCACTTGACCGGTTTTTTTTATATCATATTGGCTATCGTTTGACCACTTTCTCACCTGTTGGTAAGTTATGATGCGATCGAAGATGGTAGCAAGCTACGCCTAGAATAGGAATTGGCTCTCAAGGATAGCTAAACACACGAGTGTATGTTTAATAGTATAAAACGAGTGTTTTAATACCTAGTTATGTGCAGTTTTATACACAACTTTATTTACACTCATATGCGATACACATTTAAACAAAGTTAGCAAAAACTAAACTAATACAACAATGGCTCCGTTACGGAGTAACCAAGTATGTTATAAGGTGAAAACAGTTTCAGTTTCACGGCTAAATCGGCTTTACTGATTTTGCCTAAAACTGTTAACGAAGGTAATCATTATGACAGAATAGGACATAAGTAAAGCCGCAAAACGATATACCCGCTAATAGTATAAATGTCAGTTTTTAAGGTTAAACGTTTGTATGGCAGTTCCACAATCATGCAAAACGGCTGAACGGAATACAAACAGAAAGGGATGCTTAGATGGTTTGGACATCTAGAGGGGAGAATTGAGGAAAATAGAATGACGAAACAAATTTGTGAGACGAGTGTGAAAGGGCTAATCGGTAGAGGCCGACCTGGGCTAACGTATCACGACCAGATCGGAGAGGTTTTAAAGAAAGGCCAAGTCAAAAGTACCTATAACCGGCAAGCATGTATGAAGGAGCTCATGAAAGTGGAAGAAGCGAAAGAGGTGTGTCAGGATCGTGGCATGTGGAAAGAAGAAGTCTCTGCCTGCCCCAATGGGCAAAAGGCGTGATTGTATGTATGTATGTATATATTTATTTACCTGAATTAACACAATATATGACACCGCGGGGCGCAGTTACAAACTTATTAATATTTATTCTAAAAACAGGTAAGACACAAAACCGCAGTATTTTTATGGTTACTCGTTCAGCTACAATTTTTAATGTGAATTGCACGTGACAGTCATATGGCACTCTCACACGGTGTCACAAATTGCAATAACTCCTACCCTCGTTTTACTGTCCGATCGTAAGGGATCAGTTAACTCATTTCGCTGGCTTTCATGGAACAGTATGTAAGGTAGAAACAAAACGTAAAAGCCTTGAGGTGGTAGGTTATTTTTAAATATCTTTTTGGCTGTAGCGTTTGACCACTATTCTGCCTGGTGGTGATGAGCGATGATGTGGTCGAAGATGGAGAACACGCTAGGCCTAGAATACTCTGACACTCAAGAGTTGCGTGTTGCTGAAATGAAATTTCCCATTCAAAAAGACTTACATAAGAAAAACAAATGCGATTTCAGTGCAAGTTATGCTCAACTTACTCTTACTCTTATTTGTGCATTATACTTTTGTATGGAAATTGTACCCCCCATAAGTCATCTAATAAACTAAAGTAATCCAGTACCAGTACAAGTAATAATAGTAAAAGCCGGTACGAACATAACCTCTCAAACTATACGCTACTGGGTATAATCATTGGCTTTACTCTTCCTTCTCTTGCCAGCCTAACTGCCAAGTCTTCTTCCTTAACGAATACGTCTTAGGTTATCGTTGTTGGAATACCTAATCAGGTATTCATTAATCCACACCCGCGGGATGTTCATCATAACCTTGCCGCACCCGTAGGCTCAGACAATTATAAATGCTACCCGTGATCTCTCATCATTATCATCATCAACATTCTTTAATCGTTTACTGCTGGAACATTGTGGCCTCTCCTATTTCTCGCCACTGAGCTCAGTCTTCAGCTGTTTGCATCTAGTTATTGCTAGCCGCTTTCCGCAGATCATTACTCCACCTGGCCACAGGGCGTCCCATACAACGTTTGCCTAAACGTGGTCTCCACTCAAAAACTCGCCTATCCCAGCGGTTATCGGTTCTTCAGGATATGACCAGCCTACTGCCACTTCAGTTTGCTAATTCCGTGATCCATGTGCAATGCTTATATAGTAACAACTGATGCATATTGTTTGATAGTGACTTAGTAAATTACGTCATCATTTACCGTCAAGTGAGAAAGTGGTCAGGTACTTGTCTGTCTAGCATATAATCAGCAGGAGCTAGAGTACTCTCAACTTCATCACAGTAACCGTGGCGCACACTAAAAAACTTATAAAACGATCTGACCGTACCTGCCGGGTAGTAAAATAAATTGAAATTTTACATAAAATATGTGTAGGTATAGGTACATATTGATATATTGCTGTTCTGGAAATTAGAGGCAATACGTTTGGGAAAGTTTTGGAGCTTTGAAACATTTTGAATAGTAAAAGTTTTGTTATCAGACTTAAGTGGTAACATGATGTAACAACAATCATATTCGGTATTTCAAACTAGCTGCGCCCGCGGTTTTACTCGCGTAGACATTATTCCCTTGGGTATATTGGGATAAAAGTGCTCTATGTGTTATTTCAGGATCTAGGCTTCTTACATACTAAATTTCAGCTCAAGCGGTTTAGTTTTAGCGTGACAAAGTAAAAAACACCACAAACTTTCGGTTTTATAATTACTCCTTTTATTTACTTAAAACTTTTCTTTTGTAAAAACGATTCTATCATTAAATACATCAAATAAGAATTAGCCAAATCGGTTCACCTATTTTCATGTTATCGCGTGACTAAGACAAATCAGGATTCATATTTATAAAACCCGATAAACCCAAAAAAGCGGAATCAGAAACAATATTGATTTTCAGACTTTTTTACCCCAGTTCACTCTCTTAGGAAACTCATATTTACTTATTTATTTACAGAAGTACTTGTGTGAAATGTCGAATAAAATGACTATCCAAACTTGGGGGTTCAAAGTTTGGATAGTCATTTTATTCGACATTTCACACAAGTACTTCTGTAAATAAATAAGTAAATACGAGTTTTCACGACGAGCTTCATCCCTTTAAGAGTGAATTTTGAAAAATCCTTTCTTAGCGGATACCTACGTCAAAATTACTATCTGAATGCCAAATATCAGCGCAATCCGAAACAATATTGATTTCAGACTTTGTTACCCCACTTCACCCTTTTAGGAATAGAATTTCAAAATGCTTGAAACACGTATTTACTTACTTATTTACTAAACTACTTATGTGAAGTTTCGTATATAAAAGACAATCTATTCTTGTTTCTCCATACAAACTTTGAACCCTCGTTTCATCCCCTTAAGGGGTGAATTTTGGAAAATCCTTTCTCAGAAGGAACTAACGTCGTAATAACTATCTGCATGCCAAATTTCAGCGTAATCCGAAACAATATTGATTTTCACACTTTATTACCCCATTTCACCCTCTTAGGGGAGGAATTTCAAAAAAACCTGAAACACGTATTTACTTATTTTTTTTACTGAAGCACTTGTGTGAAGTTTCGGATAGAAAAGACTATCTAATCTTGTTTCTCCATACAAACTTTGAAACCCCGTTTCATCCCCTTTGAGGATTAATTTTGAAAAATTCTTTCTCAGAGAGAACTAACGTCGTAATAACTATCTGCATGCCAAATTTCAGCGCAATCCAAATCAATATTGGTTTTCACACTTTATTACCCCATTTCACCCTCTTAGGGGTGGAATTTCAAAAAAACCTGAAACACGTATTTACTTATTTTTTTACTGAAGCACTTGTGTGAAGTTTCGGATAGAAAAGACTATCTAATCTTGTTTCTCCATACAAACTTTGAACCCCCATTTCATCCCCTTAAGGGGTGAATTTTGGAAAATCCTTTCTTAGTACACCCTTACGTACTAAGACAAATATACCCTCCAAATTTCAAGTCTCTACGACCAGCAGTTTAGGCTGTGCGTTGTCTGTCAGTGAGTCAGTCAGTCAGTCAGTCAGTCAGTATGTCAGGACAAAGATTCTTATAGTATTAGATAGATTAGTGGGATGTTTTTATACGGTTTTCTTTTAAATTTGGTATTACATCTTTAGTTTTATAATATTAATAATAAGTGGGATGTTTTTATACGGTTTTCTTTTAAATTTGATATTACATCTTTAGTTTTATAATATTAATAATAAGTGGGATGTTTTTAAACGGTTTTCTTTTAAATTTGGTATTACATCTTTAGTTTTATAATATTAATAATAAGAACTGGGTCCTTCTGATCGCCATCCGATCGATCTTCCACTGAGCTATCATAACAATGTAACAATTTAATTGTATAACAACATAAAAAATAAAAACAAAATAATACATGATGACTATTAAGTTACAATGGGCGGTATTTTTGCTATCAACCAATTTATTACAGACTACCTTTGTTTGGATCGACAGAAATACAGGATGTAGTAGACGGTGGTGCACAAATTATTATGATAAAAAACATAATAATATAATAAATATATACCCGCAGGGGCGGCTTTGTGGCGAGCCGACGGTGAGTGGCGACACCGCGTACCCCTATCCCGTGAGGGCTAAATGAGACCCTCTGACCCCCCGGCTTGCCTTGACCGGCCGGCCGGTGGTGGGAATCGCAAGAGCTAAGACCTAAGCTCCAGGGTGGAAGTGTTAAAGGCATAAAGCCGCTTGTAGCGTTTAGTGAAAGTGCAGCACACCTCTCAACATCCTTAGCTATCCACGCCAATATTGCCCCTCGCGCGCCAATATAACAGTCCGCTTTTATGGGGGGCCCATTCAGTGGGTGGCAAGTCACCACCCGCCTAAATATTTTGTAATGAGGCATAATTGGCGGGTGCCGTACCTCATCCCATAGACCAGCAATCCGACATTAATCATCTCACCCAATAGTCTCATAAAATAATGTACCATCTTTTTATAATATAGTTTCCCATATCTCCTCCTCATCCATTAATAATACCTAAGTAAACATTGTAAAGGGGCTCTTGACGTTGGCTTCGGCTCCATCAATGCCTTCCAAAGGACCGGGCAATTTGCAAAAGCCCGTGATGTGGATTGAATAAAGAGTATAAAAAATATTACATATTAGTGCTATTTATTGTGAAAATGTATATATGTAAAAATACGAATAACATGCTCCAATATCCAACGATTTTTACATGAAATAGATACGTCGCTAGGAGGGGTCTCTCAAGACAATAAGTTACAAGTCTACATTATAGCTCTCTCAACTTGGCCACAAAAAGTTCCTGACCTCATAAAACTTCTTACATCCCCTGCAATAATATAGGTATCCTCCAATAAATGCTCAAGGTGAATCTTATCCACTTAAAATTTTACGACAAATCTGTCGATAAAGCCTTATCGACAATTTTTATCTCGCGGAATAAGAGTACGGCGAAACTTGAAAATAATGAGTAAGAAAAAAAACTGATGATTAATTCATATACCGTTGGAAAGTGCCAAATTGTAGACGTTAAGTGCTATATTTAACTTACGAAGATACTATCATGTCTCACTATTTCTCTATCTCATCTAAACACAGTGCTTCTTTAAGCTATCATGAGTCGTCACTATCAATTGAGGAAGCCATTTGCATCGGTGGTAAAAGCATATTATATTTTTTAAATAGTTCTTAATATTCAGCGATTGTCTGGAAGAGATCGCTATTTAGCGACAAGACCGCCGTTTGTACTATATATTTTGTTTTATTATTTGTATCATGTTTCTTTTGTCTGCAATTAAGTGTTATCATTCATTCATTCATATAAAAAAAAAAAAAAAAATCACTTGGCTTGCTAGCTTTGAGTATTCAGTCAGAACAAAGCTTGCTAGCAAAAAGTAGCATACCACCATCAAACAGAAAATCTGCCGCTGCAACCCGGTGTTCGGCTATAGCGTACCACATGTAAAAAGATTTTCGTAACAGCGGCTTCATATTCATATTCATTTTCATTTATTTTGTAAAGCCAATTTACACGTCAAATTTTGTACACATTGTATAACAATAATTAAATTGGAATAAGAAGATATAATTAAATAACTAAATTGTTGTTATAAAATCGAAATGTCATTTGCACTTAGCAAATTCTTCGAAATTGTAAAAAGAGTGTTCAATAAGCCATCGTTGCAGTCTGGATTTAAGCTTCTAAAACTATGTGCATCGATTATGTAGCTCGGCAGCTTATTATAAACCGTCGGACCCATGACATGCGTGAGTTTCGAAGACTTGGCAAGCGTTCGGCTCACTCCAGCAAGTTTACCGGCATTACGTGTATTGTGCCTATGTACACTGCCGCGCGTTATAAAAGATGACAAGTTGACCCTCACGTACACTGCCACTTGCATGATTACAATAGACGGTAGTGTAAGAATGCGTAAGCTTTAAAATGCGTCTTTTTAAAATTTAAAGCAAGTCCATTAAGATGGAACCACTGAGCGAGCTGTGATGCCGTTTCATTCAACTTTTCCTCCACCAAGTCTACGGATGAAGCAGTGACGATCGCGGCTACGTCATCAGCATACGTTAAAATTTCAGCTGCCGTCACCACGTCAGGCAGATCATTGAGCAGCAAGGAGAACAACAGGTTCGAGACGGATGATCCTTGGGCAACGCCCATTGTAGATCCCATTGGTTCGGCCCTTTCTCTCCCGCCTCCACCTACCACTACCTGCTGTCTATTTGTCAGCAAACTGGTAAATAAATCATGTGCAGATCCTTGGATACCATAGTGCCTTAGTTTGCCAGCTAATACTGCATGGTCAGCGACGTCGAATGCTTTTGACAAATCGCAGCATAAAATTGCGACGTGCTGCTTCTCCTCACGAGCGAACATGATCCGGCGCAACAACTCTCTTGTTAGAGATGTGGTTGAATGGCCCTCTCGATAGGCGTGCTGTCTATCAGAGAGAACGTCAGAAGAGCTCATGAAGCTGACGAGGCGGCTGCTGAGGCCGTTCTCAAACACCTTGGAAATTGCAGGAATTATGGAAACCGGTCTATATCCATCTATATCTCCTCTCTTTCCTTTTCCCTTATAAATAGGCGCCACTTTACTGATTTTTAAAGAACCAGGATAGGTGCCTTCTTTCATATAACAATTGAAGAGTTTAGATAAAATATAGGCTAAATGAGGTGAAGCTATTCTTAGTAGTTTCATATTGATACCATAGACGTCTACAGAGACCTTGGGCGGGATACGAGTAGTGATCATACGATGCACTTCTTCCGCGGTAAAAGTTACGAGTCTAAGCGAGCGATCAGCAGGCGCGCGGGCCGCACGTAACACAGCTAGGGCGCCGGCGACATCGGCGCGGGGGGCACCGCATACCGCCGCCGCTCCCAAAAATCTGGCATTCATCGCATTCACTGCATCTTTTTTAGACGGGAATTTAGTTCCATCTAAATTCAGTACTACGTCTGTGACGTCTACGTTTATCGAGTTATTTTTTCCTCGTTCTTTATTAACAATATTCCACATTGATTCGATTGATTGCTTCGGATCAACATGTTTAATAAAGTACCAACTACTATAAACAAATTATCCATGCCTGACTTCAAAATCAAAATTAAATTATTTTTTACAAACAATGCGTTTTATAGTATTAATGAATTTACTTATGACAATGAAGCTGAATGAAAATTCCTTCAACATCGGACATAAAACCTGCGTGCACAAATGACTAATGTTGATGTGTTATGTTATTAATTTTGTTACCTTTTAGATAATAAATCACAATAAGACGATAATTAATGCAAATTGTAATAATTATGCAAACGTACATGTACACAAACAACAAAATGTACATGTTATCATAATGGTCAACAAATATTCTGATTTCTGATTTCTGACTGCTGACAATTTTTTTTCGCAACAGCGTGCGTCGCATCTACGGCATTCGAATCTATATATCTATCTTCTATACTATAATAAATCAGTAACTAAGCGAAAACTTTACATTGAATATTTTTTTGAAATTTAAATTAGGGGAAGCTTTATGAACGCTATAGATACCGAAAATATATTTTTTTAAATTTTTGTCTGTATGTATATCCGTTTGAAAAATCATTACGCCAAAACTACTGGACGGATTTTAATGTAACTTAAAGTGAGCATAGCTTATACTATGGAATAACTTTAAGAATATTGGTTATCCTGAAAAACATAAAGGTTTTGGTGGGACACGGGAAAAACAGGATATTTTTATGTAAATGTTATGCTATCTATTAGGTAAACACTTCTCAAGTGATACTAATTACGTTGGCCGCAACCGAAGGACTTAAAAAAAACCAAAAACTTTTGGAACTAATTTAATTAAAAGTAAAATGACTAAACTAAAAGTACAAGTTATCGCAACCGATGTTAGGTTAACAATGTAAAATAATTATAGAAATACATGAATGCAAAATTAGCAGTAATGCAATCGTGGGAATCTAGGTGCTGATGCGGCGCCTCGTGTGCCGCGTGATCCAATGACGCACGTAGCTATGTAGGTTGCAATTCAGCGGTCCGCCTTAGGTATCTTCACGTAACACCTCCCCTCTCAGAAAGGCGACTATTTGAGAACCTTGAGAGAAAATGTCGCCGGTGCTCTCGATGGGGTGGCTGCAGGATTCTCAGCATCTTCATAGTGCGGCTCGTGAGATTTCGCTCCTTGAGTGTCCTTGGCTCGGTTGTAGTACCGCCGAATTAGAATAATGGCTGCTAATATGAAGGCGGCCATTAGCACGCTGTAGATAGGTATGGTGGTATGATACACGACGTCAGATGAGATGTGGTCCAGATGTATTGCTGGTTGGAGCATCACGTTATCTTGATACTCGTGCAGATCTCTTAAGTTGATAGAGTTGAGTTTGATGTGTGGTAGTGGTGTATTCGATGTTTCAGTGGGCATCGAAAGCTTCATGATTTTCAGGGGTTGTCCTTTTATTCTGTCGTAGCTGTTGCTGATGGTGATCTCTTTTGTAGTCAAAGTGCAGCTGACTGGGATGGTGACAAGGTAACTTCCTTGTATGGTGTCGTAGCTCTCGTGTTCACAGGTGGTGTGAATCTTGGTTGGTTGAGGGAACGAGATAGCGTAGTGTTTCTCGTCCAGTTGGTCCACAGCTTCCCTGGATAGCTGAATGGTGGTCATCTCGCAGGTAGGATCCAGAGATTGATTTTTGATGAGGGTCTGGATGCAGTCTGCTTGGGCTCGTACTTGGTGACTCAGGTTTTCTTCACAAAGGAACATTCCGCTAAGCTTCGGACATTCTGTCTCTATGTACATGAAAGCTTGCTTGTTACTTGCTATTAGAGGATAAGGAGGGATGATAGATTGGTTATTCCTATTGGGGATGATAGCTAACCTTAATAAACTAAACTCATCGGGAGATACTATAGGAAATTTCAGAGTTAAGACAATACGTTTGTCTGAAAAGTAATACCCTGGTTTAATTACGTCATAATATTCCCGTGATTCTAAATCTAAAATCTGACCCTTAGGATAAACTAACTTTAACTTACTAACCATTTTACCTAATACATCTACACTTACGATAGAGTGGTGTGTGCTCGATGCACGTACAAAACTTAGTATATTCTCCAACCTCCTTATTTCTGCCATAACATCATCTACATTTTCTGAGATGATAATTAATAACTGAGCAAACTTAGTTATTTTAATAAAACTATCTTTTTGAAACTCGTTATTTATAAGTAATTCTAATGTGGAATTTATTCTTTCTTGGTTTAAAACTATCTGCGTTAAAACTCTACTGTGGTGAATCATCCAATCTTTATTAATACTTATATGATTATTAAATTCATCTGCTATTTTTTCTTGGTTATTTTCAAGAGTTTTAATGGCATTATTAAACTTTACCGCATCCGAATAATCCAGATTACCAGTTATACTTTTAATAATAGAACCTAAACCATCCACAAGACCTCTCTTGCTACGATTAGGCTCAAAACTATTTAACTGTTTAATTACTTTAGTTAATTTAGTATTAACATATTCTAACTGTAGTTCGTATAACGAATAAGTGTCATTGACAAGTTTATGCTTAAAATCAGAAAGTTGAGTTTGCAAGTCGTTAATTTGATTTTCAATGTTACCGAGTTCTATATATTGTATAAACGTATGATAATGAGTTATCAACGTAGCTTGTCCCAATCTGAACGGTAAAAGTCCAGGGCCGTTGTCCAAGCTCTCAAGTGTTATCTCGTGAGCATCCAGCGTTGTCAGCACGGTCAGAGTCAGAAGGAATCTGCAACAATTTTGCTGACTTAGGTACTCTCTTGAGTCGGGATTTAGCCACGGGGCCACGCTTTTTGGATGTATAAATGTGGATTGGAAGGTCAGCGAGGACCGTGTCCTGGGTATAACGCGGAGCGAGCTTTTGTCTAGTCGCTAAAGGATTGTTAATGAAAACTTGCTGATTTGGTTCATATTCTATTTCGGGTTCTCGGTCTTTGTTACGATTTTCTATTATAGCGGTGCGGTTAGTTAATGCGGCAACGTTAATTATTTCATAAACTATTTTCATCTGTTCGCGGTGAGTCTGAGTATATTGCTGTAGTAAGTGCTTAGTAAGGTCCATGTCAACTGGGTCTCTAGGGTCAAAGTGTCCGTTGATGATGTCATAGGGACGACACTTCGTAAAACTGTGCACAGAGCTATTATAACCTATAATAGCATAAGGCATGAGGTGAATAATGGGTTCGTCCTTCCTTTGTAATTTAAGGATACGGAGATGTTCTAAGATGGTGGAATGAAATCTCTCGATATTGCCATTGTCATTTGGTGCATTAGGTAGTGTCCTGTGGTGATTGATTTTATGTAGCTGAGTGAATTCAGAAAATAGCTGATTCGTAAATTCAGTCCCGTTGTCAGTCACTAACGTTAGAGGGAGTCCGTGATGAGTGCAGTAATGGAGCAAACTTTGAATTATACTAACTGCAGTACCATCTCGCAGGTGGTATGCTTGACCGTATTTGGAAAATACGTCGATGAAAGTTAGGTATTTTTCATTTTGGGCTGTGAATAGATCTAGGTGAACGATCTCGAATGGTTTAGTTGCCGGGGGCACTATATTGAATTGCTGTTTGATAGGATTCCTATCGTATTTAGCTTGGCCACATAATGTACAATCGTTTATAAATTTAGTTATGTGGTCTCTCATTTTTGGCCAATAATATCTGCTCGAAAGGGATAAGAAACATTCATGTATTCCACGGTGGTTTGTTTTACCATCGTGGTAGTTCTGAATAATTTCTTGTTGCCTGAGGTACTCTTTAACATTTTCGACCTCCTTTTTGGCAAGTACCAAATTCATTGCTGAACTTTTGAATTTGTCCTGAATTACTGGGATGATGTCATACATCCTTAAGGGTGGATTTATGAGAAGGGCCGTTTTTACTTTCGGATTTACATATTCTTTAATAGCACTCATTACGTCTTCTACTAAGTTATTTTCAGATATCTGTACATTGGTCCTAGTGTGAGTGTCAAAGGGTTTAGTAACTGTCGGTCTTCGTTTTATGTCACCTACTACAGTCATAATAAGTTGTCTGTGAAACTTGTTCAGAGGGTCGTCAGTTATGGGGACTTCAAGGATAGGGTTCTCAAGACTCGTATGTGCGGTAGCTGTGGTAGATCCGTTGATGGAACAGGCTTGCCTATCTGAAGGATTGACAGCGATAGAGCTTGTCTCCTCATTATGGATCTCAACCCTAGAAAGCGCATCGGCGTTAGTGTTGGCTTTACCTTTTTTGTATATGACTGTAAAGTCATATTCACTAAGCTTCAGCCTCCACCTTGTTAGTCGAGAATTCGGTTCCTTAAGGTTCATAATCCACTGAAGTGGCTTATGATCGCTAAGTACTTTGAATTTCCGCCCAAACAGATACGGCCGAAAGTATTTGGTGGCCCAAACTATAGCCAATAGCTCCTTCTCTATTGTGCTATAATTCGTTTCGCTGTCATTTAGGGTTCGGGATGCAAAGCACACAGGCTTATCTGAGCCTACGGGTCCTTGGGATAAGATGGCACCAATAGCAACATTAGAAGCGTCTGTGGTGAGTATAAACTCCTTGGTGAAATCGGGATACTGCAAAATCGGGTCGTTTGTAAGAAGGGATTTACATTTCTCAAAGCTTTCAATATACTTTGAGTCAAATGTGACTTTATTACCTTTCTTTAAACAGTGAGTTAAAGGTTTTGTAACTCTTGCAAAGTCCGGTATAAATTTGCGATAATACCCTACTAGGCCTAAAAACTGTTTGATTTCTTTTGGAGTTTTAGGTATGGGGTATTTTTGTATGGCAGAGATTTTATCGGGGTTTGGTTTTATACCCTCTCTACTTATGACATGTCCGAGATATGCGGTTTCTAACTTTAAAAACTCAGATTTATCCATCTGGATTTTAAAGTTAGATTCGCGTAGTCTTTGAAAGACTTTTTGGAGATTTATCATGTGCTCCTGAAGGGACGTTGAAAAGACAATGATGTCATCTAAATAGACGAGACAGACTGTGTTCTGGAGATCTCTGAGCACATTGTCCATCACACGTTGGAATGTAGAGGGTGAATTTTTCAATCCCATGGGCATACGCAAAAATTGGTAGTGTCCATGCTCTACATTAAACGCAGTTTTGGGAATATCCTCAGGGCTCATCTCAACCTGATAAAAGCCACTCGCTAAATCTAGCGTAGTAAAATATTGGCAAATACCAAGCTTGTCTAACACGTCCGTGATGTTAGGTATCGGATATTTATCGTCAATTGTCTTTTCGTTTAATTTTCGAAAGTCGATAACAAGTCTCCATTTTACTTTGCCAGATGCGTCGGCTTTCTTGGGTACTATCCATATAGGAGAACTCCAAGCTGATTCTGAGGGCTCAATGATCCCTTGTTCTAGCATTTTGCCTATCTGCTGTCTAACCTCATCTCTATGGACGTACGGGTACCGATAACTTTTCGTGTACACCGGGTCTTCATCGGTAGTTCTAATCCGATGTTTCATTTTATTAGTGAACGTCAATGGTTCCCCCTCTATATAAAATACGTCCGAATACTGAGCACATAAACCTTCTAAGTTCGCGCGTTCCTCAGCATTAAGATGGTCTGTACGTAATCGCGATAAGACTTGTTCGACTCGCAAAGCCTCTTGTTCAGTGCTTGTGCACTCGTTAGTGTGAACTTCGGCTATTATAGGACGGTCCATTGAGAATATAATGTCGTGCGGGGATGGATTCGCAATTTCTAAAATACCGCGGTTATTTATTACGGTAGTCAGACAGTCTCGAATGACACAGTTCGACATTTTTTGCTCCGGTATTAAAACTTCACCGTCATGAATGTTAATCGGAAGTCTTAATAGCTTACACGAATTTGCCGGGATAACGTCTTCGTATAAGTTTACGTTACGCGAGTTGTACATTTGAATTGGATTAGTCGCGTTGCGGGTGACAAGCAATTTATTTTTAAGGTCGATTTTAGCTTCCCACTTCTCAAGCAAATCAAGGCCGATAAGTCCGTCAAAGTAATTATGAAAACGGTACACAAACAATTTTATAAAATCACAATCCTGAAATTCAGTAAAACATGGCAATGACACAGAATAGTTATTACGAGTAGTAGCATGCACATTAGTCATCTCGAAAGGATCAAAATTTAATGGTACCTGTGGAAAATACATTTCAAGGATCTCGGGGTTAATAAACGACTGATTAGCTCCGGTGTCAATCAGAAGTTTCAGGGGAGGATCGGAGATTTGAATGTAAGGGAGTTGCCTTTGCGTCTGCAAATTGACCTCTATTTTGACTTTCGTGTAATCTGACCCTTCTGAAAATCCTGTTCAGAGCCACTGGTAGAGGGCTGAGGGTCAGTTGTGTTGTCTGTCTGTTCGGTCACATTATAGTCCGCATAATACTGGGACTCGTCTACTTCGTAAGCTACTGGATACTCGTAACTTTCATAGTCATAGTCAGGATAATATAAGGGCTCAAAGTCCTGGTAATAACCATCGTAACTAGAGCACTCATTCATATTCGCCTCTCTAGTTTTAAAATAGTTACTGGGTGGCGGGTTACCCGACTTCATCCAGTTGTGTCCAGACATAGTAGGTGGTAATGTCTTGGTCACATAGTGGCTAACGCCACTCATAGGCTTAGGGCCGGTATATTGAGGTTGAGCTCGGGGTTGCATTCTAAATGCATTTTGCTGAGCATTATAATTTGGTGGCAACGCACGGAACATTTGTTGGGTGCGTGAAGGACCTTGAGGAGGTCGGTTCACGGGGAAACTAGGTCTCCAGGGTTGTTGGTGTTGGACATGAGGTATAGGTCGCTGAAAAGGTACACTAAATGGCATTTGATTATTGTACAAAAGCGCAGGAGGAACGAAAGGTTTTTGTACTGGCATAGTAAACGGCTGTGACTGCTGTGATTTAACTACATTAGGGGTATTAACCCTGCGGTCACTAACGGAGTCGTTTCTTTGCTGTAGGTACATAACGTTTAGTTCCTCTTGAACAAATTGGAGAGCTTTCTCAACACTATCAGGACGCATGCATCGTATGTGTGAGCCCAAAGGCTCTTTGAGTCCGCGAACAAAAGCTTGCAACGTAAGCTTTCTATATAGAATGCGTTTTGCTTCTATAGTTGTCTGAATTTGTTCGTGCAGACTAACGTACGTCATAATTGTGCTGAACAGTCCTTGACAATGATCAAAAAATTCTTGGGGTGAGCTATTCCCCTGTGTCGCAAGGGACAGGTCGTTGTAGAGGGCAGTTTCATCCCTCTGGTCTGAAAAATTATTTATTAGGGCACTACGAATGCCTGCCCAGCTTTCTGGGATGCCGTTTGAGTTAATGGTGCGGGCGGCAGAGCCGGTAATTTTATTAAGAATGCCATTAAGTAAACTCAGATTAGTTGATTCATTTTCTGGATTATCACTAAGACATGTTGCACATAATTTATCGCATAGATGAATAAACCTCGTTAACACGTGCGGGTTACCATCAAATTCGGGCACTGGTCGTAAAGCCTTGAACACAGTATCAGGGTCCATTTTTATATTACTTAAAATAGACTCGTCTAAACTAGAATTAAATTCTGAATCTAATTCGGAAATCGAATCTAAATTCCTAGAACTATCTGCTAATCTATTCCTAAGTTGCCTACTAGGAGCAGGGCTTGAGCAAGATTTTCCGTGATAGAAAATTTTGAAAAATTATGAAAACTACAAGGACATAAAAATAGGGACAGCAAGTACAAGAAGATTCATGGACTTACATAAGTTTCATGGTTCCTTCGTCTAATCGATTTCTTGATTAATTTTCCTCCAGTCGCGGGCCAGGTTCTTGTAATTTCGGGAGGGCGCGACGCACTTCGACGCGTCACACCACCAGGATAGCTTCGCAGTTACGTAGATACCCCAGTTAACTACCCCAAAATCCTACCGACTGCGCCAATTACGTTGGCCGCAACCGAAGGGCTTAAAAAAAACCAAAAACTTTTGGAACTAATTTAATTAAAAGTAAAATGACTAAACTAAAAGTACAAGTTATCGCAACCGATGTTAGGTTAACAATGTAAAATAATTATAGAAATACATGAATGCAAAATTAGCAGTAATGCAATCGTGGGAATCTAGGTGCTGATGCGGCGCCTCGTGTGCCGCGTGATCCAATGACGCACGTAGCTATGTAGGTTGCAATTCAGCGGTCCGCCTTAGGTATCTTCACGTAACATACTTTGATCAAATGTATATGTATAACAAAGTTTTCATGAAATAAAACAAAAAAAAAAAAAGTATACGGGAATCGTTCCTGGTTTCGTAATTATACGTGCAGATTTACACTGTTATTCCTGAATTCGCCACACTGCATAAGTACATGATTGGATCAGGTGGAACAGAGCTTGCTTTAAGAAGCAAAGGCTGTAGGTTCGAATCTCAACGTGTGAATTTTTGTCGAAAATGTAATGTTTTTGTAGTTATTTGTTAGTTATTTTGCACTTATTCTCAATCATTCGAAAACATATTCGGATTCGGAAGCTTCATTTTTAATTTTATTCTTTTTTTGATCCCTGAGCTGTTTTGCGCGGAACGCGGAAACCTTTCCAATAAATCACACATTTTTTCTAATTGATATATCAAAATTAACCGATCGGAGCATTGTGAATAGCAAAGATCCAAGTCGAAGTAAAGGCAGTTTCCTTATTTGAATTTGCTTTCGAATGATTGAGAATAACCCTGCTGATAAGGCTTAGCGTTTGACTACTATCTCGCATGGTGCTAAGCGATGATGTTATCGAAGATAGTGAATTCGCTAGGTCTGAAATGATTCTGAATACCAAGGGTTTTTTGTTGCTGGACACCGTAAGGATACGCTGGCAGATGTTCTCCTTGATGGTAAAAAGCTATTTCATGTCAACAAGTCAGGCAGAACATCGATATAATGCTCCTACTTCGTGTGGCAAAAGGTGGTTTGAGTTGTGACTCGCACGAACCAGCCATCAATCGAATAAAAGCATGTCGCTAATCGATTCGCTCTCAAGAAATAACATTAATAAAGTAATAAATCGTTGAGAAAGATATTCGGATGATGGTGGCATACGCACTCTCTTTTGTTATCTTAAGTTTAAGGAGATCAGCTGAGTTCGGCAAACAACACTCGATCGTTCGTCTGCCGATGATGAATTAAACACAGGCTTCATTATTGGAATATAAGCGAAACGAAACTAGCGCCCAACTATCTTTGAGTTACTCAAAGCCAACTATGCATGACAGCTAAGCGAAGCTAAGTAAGATAACCGAAGTAGGTTTCCATTTGAAACATGAGATGTAGATGACGAATTGCTATGCCAGTCGATGTTTTACTTTACATTACACATTATAACTGCACATAATACAGGATCGTCGGGTTTCTTCTGAATTCGTATCGTTGGCGTAGTTTTAATAGGTAGAAATGTTGTGCAGTTACGTACCATTTTAGATTCATCATGTCTGTCTTTATATTCGTCCGTATGTCACAGCCATTTTATTCCGAATCTTTTAAGACTACACAGTTAAAACTTGGTAGGTAGATGTATTCTATGAACAGCTTTACGAGTTTTATACAAAAATATAAAAAATAAAGATTAAGAGAGGGAGGGGGGGGGGGCTCCCCATACATGAGAACAGAAACTCAAAAAAATTTTTTTTAATCAAACCTTTACGTGCGGTATGTTTTTGGATAGGTCGTTGAAAATGACATTGAGGTTTTTAAACAATTTTTTTTCAAAGTCATTCGTTTTTTCAAACGACGTTTTACATTTCTAAAGTGTTAAAATGTGTGTGTAAAAAGTGAAAAATCTAAAAAAAAATATCCCGTAGATCTGAATTAAACTTTATCCGAAAATTGGTTAGAAGTCAGTAGTTTTTGAGATATATCACATTTTCCGAACCGCAAATATAAATTTGTTTTTCATAAAAAATGCTTATGTTACGGAACCAAACGAGTGCGAGTCAGACTTGCAGTTAGCCAGTTAAGGCTTTCTATTGTTTAAGTTCACTCTCTTTAGATAAATACCCGAAAAACTTAAAACATGCTTTAGTCAAAGCAATAAATATCGGTTAAAATTGATCTAAAAACCACGCTGTAGAATGCATTTTCATCGATATTTTAGCTTCCTTGAAACTTACAGCTGAATAACTAATTGGAAAGTTTTTGAAATTTACCTGGAATTACCGACAGACAAACAAGAAAGTAACTTACTATTTCGTGCTAAAAAATCATCATAATAATAATTCACAAAAAAAGAATGTGTTAACTTTTATTATGAAGATGGTCAAAAATGTATCTATGAGTACTCTCCGTACTCTAATTTAAATCGGATACATTCAAATTCATTGAACGTGTCATTTAAATTATAAACATTATATTATTATCATTATCATCATACAATTATATTTTCATTTAGAATCCCTGATTTAACGAATTCAAATGCAAGTATCTCCGTTCCGATAATTGTGAATTGCAAAGATCTAAGTCGAAGGGGAGGTAGTTTCTGAATCCAATTTTTTCCGAATGATTGTGAATAGCCCGGCTGAAATTGAAAGGTGCCTTTTATTAAAGGTTATATATGAACGTTTTTAATAAGCCTATCCCCGGTTGTCGAATTTATTGGAGTCGTCGTTGATGAGTTTTTCGATTCTGCTATCAATAGTTTTAAGCATCTACTTAGCTGGATTTTTTTATAACCGTCAACCATCGCTTTGATATAGATTAAACTGCTGTCCCGGGTGAAATATTGTCTTACTTTAGTCAAAACGCCAAGTGGCTGACTAAACTTTAAATTCAACTAGCGACCCGCCCCTGCTTCGCACATATGCCTGGGTAGAACATATATGCCTGTATCTGTTTGCATCAATTTGTGGCCTCGAGTATGAATTAATCTTTACATAAAACCTTAACGAATTATGCACATAAACCTTCCTCATAAATCTTTCTATCTATTGGTGAAAACCCCAAATTCCGTAGTTTATCGCAAACTGTCAGACTAGGGGACTTTGTTTTATATTATGTAGTGATATAAAAGTAAAATTAAGAGTTGATACTTAATGAGATGCCGAGAATATCAAGGCGGTTAGTTGTCGTTATAGGTATATCTTTAAATGTAGGAGATTAAACGTTGGACGAGCGCTTCTCTATTAGGCTGGATTTTTGTGCGGCTTGATACATTATAAAGACATTGTTATCTTCATACCAAAGTACAATATTTGCCAAATTTTCGTCAGACAATATATGTAACAGTATATGCAATTAAACATTGGTTAAGTATTCCATTTAAAATACATTGTCATTAAAATTGTAACCCTATCTACCAAACTGGGCAATGCAATAGTGCCCATATATTGATGGTTAGTGTGGATTATTTAATTTAAGACATGAATTGTTACATTAAAAAAAATTACAGCGTAGCAGATATAACTTCTCTCGGCCTCATCATAATGTAAGCCATAGATTTGAACCTTACTGAGACGAATAAAAAATTAAGTGTAGCCACACTAACGTTAAGGTTTTGTTAAGTTTTTGTAGGAATCGCGAACGAAGTCGCGGGTACAGCTAGTCATATATAATGGACGTTTTTGTGACATAACTATTTTGTTGTAAACGTTGCTTGCGACTCTGCAAGTTTATATTTTCAACATAGATTAGTTTTGTGACATGCGGTCGATGATGTAGCGCGCTTACCCAAAATATACCTATAGAAAACACAGACTCAAGCACGTAATTCCATTCCTTAGTAGTACGTATGCTGGAAGAGGAAGCAAACGCTTTGTAGGGATAAATGGTATATCTACTATCAAACGGTGGCGCCTCTAAGTAAACCTGGTTAAACGATTTTAGAACGGGGATGGCGGAATCAAATTAAAATGCAGTTCCATAATTAATGATATTAATATTAATTTAAGTAATACACACAATCATTCCTTGTAACCCAGCCTTATCATAAACATTATTACGTTAACACTACAACATACAAGATATAATACAGCCATATTTCACTTCATAAAATATGATTTCATAAAACAAAATGAAGTTCTCGCGAGAGCATAATTACGTCTCATTTTTCCCGTGGGATCTTGGTCTCGGTATCTTTGTCTAGAATTCTTTATCAATTTGATGGTTGCATTATTTTAACTTATTTATTTTTGTTTGTGTTATGTAATTCATTACTTATTTATCTCTATAGTCTGTTGTTGATAAATTGACGGGATTCAAATGGTTAACTTAAATTTTTTTTAATTCAATGCCTTCAAAACATTCCTACTTTGTATCTATGCTAAGCATACCTGTTGAGTTGTCTTATAAAAGTCAAAATTATATATTTATTGCTTAAAATTTATTTTGTCTATATGCAAAATACTTTGACTTTATCATAATGTAAATGATAAAGTTACTGAAGTGTTACGATATTTTCATTGTAACAGTTACGTGGAATTTGTGCTTGTGCATTTTTAAAGTATAATGTCCGTCCAGTCCAGTAAAACGATAGCATGTTAGATTTTTTTTTTTTTTTTTTTTTTTTTTTTTTATTCATAACAAAATTATTTACAAGTTTTTAATCATATAGCACCAGTAAACCTTATATAGGTTTGTCTAGGCACTAGATCCTCTACATATTACAAATTCATTTTAGCTTAATGTAATTATAGTTATTTAATAAGTTATGATGTAAGTTAGTAAAGTTGTTTAATGTTTTAGTTCTTAGTTTATGTATTAATAAAATAATATTATTTAAACGTGTACATTAATAAAGCGACTACGTGCGGCCAATCATCACCCACCGCTGGCTGCCGCGCTCGCTCTCAGGCAAACAATCAGAACCGGTCTGGCGCAACAGACCCGCAGGCGCTTGCCGTCGCTTTACACACATAGATATAGGATGCTCCAAGCTTACTTAATTATGTTATTTGTTGATTTTGTGTTTGTATATAATATTTCTTTAATGTAGCTTTTATATTTTGCTTTGTAATTTTATTCTTAATTTCTATCGGTAAGCTATTGATTAATTTAGGCATTACATATTGTGAGGTACGTTTCCCGTAAGTGTTACTGAATTTAGGCGTGATAAGTTTTTTTCTTGTCATATTTCTAGTAATTATCGGGTGGCTTATTTCATTTTGAATTTCTGTTCTAAAGAATTGCTCCAACAATAAACTATATTCTATTTTTTTATGTATGGGGATCACACCGCAATGTTTGAAAATACTAATTGGATCATTTTTATATTTTAATTTTATTTTATTTGGCAAAATCAATTTTAATAGTCTAAGTTGCATACTATATATTTGATCTATGTAGGTTTTATATGTTCGACCGTAGCTACTCAGGCCATAGGACAATATACTTTCGACCAAAGCTTTGTACATGGTTATTAGGACGGCAAAGGGGACACGACTTTTAATTATGTATAATTTAGCCAAAACGGCTCGAAGCTTGTCACAAATCTTGTCGACTTGTTTGGCCCAATTGAACCTATTGTCTATGATAAGACCTAGGTATGTGTGTTCTGTTACTTCGTGTATTTGTTTGCACGAGGCTAGGCACGAGCTTGTATTGGTATTTAAGGACACATTTGTATTATGAAGGCAATCGTGGCAATGAGCTATTATTTTAACATTTTCTGGTGGTTTATTGTGGCTAGAGTAAATATGAATGAGTTTAGTCTTTTCAGCATTTAGGACTAAACCCGCGTCATGGGACCATTTACAGATTTCGTCAAAATCGGCTTGTAGTTGATTTTTCGCTTTGTTTATATCTCTATCAGCCGCTATGAGACATGTGTCATCCGCAAATTGGTACACTGTGCAGTAATTAATAGTATTATTAATATCGTTGACGTATGTCAAGTAGTGCAAGGGCCCTAAGACCGATCCTTGCGCTGTACCTTCCGTGACGTCAATCTGTTCGCTATATTCAGTAGCCACTCTTACTTTGTAGGAACGTCTATTCAGATAGTCTTTGCACCAGTCCAGTAGTCTTCCCCGGATACCACAATTGTCCAACTTCCTAATTAGTAAGTTATGTCGCAACGTATCGAAGGCCTTGCTGTAATCAATAAATACTAGAAGTACTTATTTTTTGTCGTTTAGGTATGAGTTTATGTCATCTGTGAATCTGGATAAGAGAAGAGTTGTGCTTTTTTTTGGTTGGAAGCCATACTGCTTGGATGATAGAATGTTGTGTGTCTGATAAAAGTCCTGTATCATCCCACAGATGTATTTTTCAATTACCTTGTCAATGGCAGGGAGTATAGTAATAGGTCGATATTTGGCATAATCTTGTGTACTACCGCCTTTGTGGATAGGTCTGACTATCCCCGTTTTGAGTTCATCCGGGTATGTTCCAGTGGTAACACAGGCGTTTATGAGTCGTGTTATGACACCTACAATTTTATTGCATATTCTTTTAATATCCACCGCTCTTATTCCGTCTGCACCGGGAGCTTTGTGTGGATTAAGGCTATTGATTATCTTACGGATTTTATCGTCAGATGCTTTTTTGAAAAATATGGTTTTGTTTTCTGGTTTTTCGAATAGTTTCTCGTTTAATAGTTTATTTGAACATGAAGGAATTATAGATTTGACGTTGTTTTGAAACGATTGCGCAAAATTATTAGCTATATTTTTATTTGTGTCATTAGAGCCAAACGCTTTTGTTAATTAAGATGAAACCATTTATATTAATTTAAGTGTTAAGTTAAGGTGTAGCGCAGTTCTTTAAACTCTATAATTATAGCGTCAGCGTTTAAAGCGTAAAGGCTTCATTGAGGGTACCGTACCCAAAGGGTACCAACGTGACCCTTTTACTGAGACTCCACTTTCCGTCCGTCGGTCCGTTTGTCTGTCACAATTTGAAAATATTACAGTGTGTATTATCATGGCCGCTAAAACGACAAGTAAATACTAAATAAATAATAAATAAAATAATATTAATTTATTTCAAGCAACTTTGACATATACACAAACTAAAATACATCGTAACCATATTTAAAATCAAAATAGATTTGTACAAAAAGCATTAAAAAAAACATAAAAATGAATAAAATAAGTAAAATTAAGCAAATAAAAATAACAATGCAACCAATCAGAAAGAATAAAACTAAATCAAGTCCACCAAATCAGTTAAATAAATAATCAATTATATTCTAATGTCAGAATACGTCTGATAGATGTCTCCCATGATCAAAGAGCTGGCGTGACCTCGGCCAACGAATTAGTCTTGCCATTCAAAGAGGTAATGTCGCCAGCTTTTTGGGTACCCTACCAGCGGACAGCGACCTTAATTCAGTTTTTTATTTGTAGATTTTGTATAGTCTGTATTATAGTTTTAGGGGTAGTTTATATTGTATATATAGTTATAAATTAATTTTAATACTAGTACTTGTAGACACTTTAATTAATAAATGACAGCTATGTCAGAATGTCAGACTGATTTAAAATAAGTTAGGTATTGTTAAACACAATCCAAAATTTCATCGTACCGACGGGACTTGAACCCGCAACCTCCGGAATAACATGTTCCGGTGCTTTGCCAATTAAGCCACGGTGCGAAGTATCGTTACGACGAAATTAGTGGATTGCATTTGTTAACCCAATTATGCATTAGTGGCGCCATCTATGACTACTTATTACGTAAGTTAATCATTCGGAAGAAATCATTACAGTTTTCAAATCCGACGAGAGATGTTGCACTGCGTAAATCAAATATTATGTTTCTTTGAAGTGTTTCACACTTTATATTTTTGTAAATTGTTAAACACAATCCAAAATTTCATCGTACCGACGGGACTTGAACCCGCTACCTCCGGAATAACATGTTCCAGTGCTTTGCCAATTAAGCCACGGTGCGAAGTATCGTTACGACGAAATTAGTGGATTGCATTTGTTAACCCAATTATGCATTGGTGGCGCCATCTATGACTACTTATTACGTAAGTTAATAATTCGGAAGAAATCATTACAGTTTTCAAATCCGACGAGAGATGTTGCACTGCGTAAATCAAATATTATGTTTCTTTGAAGTGTTTCACACTTTATATTTTTGTAAATTGTTAAACACAATCCAAAATTTCATCGTACCGACGGGACTTGAACCCGCAACCTCCGGAATAACATGTTCCGGTGCTTTGCCAATTAAGCCACGGTGCGAAGTATCGTAATAAGTAGTAATTAACTTACGTAATAAGTAGTCATAGATGGCGCCACCAATGCATAATTGGGTTAACAAGTGCAATCCACTAATTTCGTCGTAACGATACTTCGCACCGTGGCTTAATTGGCAAAGCACCGGAACATGTTATTCCGGAGGTTGCGGGTTCAAGTCCCGTCGGTACGATGAAATTTTGGATTGTGTTTAACAATTTACAAAAATATAAAGTGTGAAACACTTCAAAGAAACATAATATTTAAGTTAGGTATTGTTATCTATCTGTCTTTGGGAACATTGCCTGATAAAAAGGCTATCCACTCGACTCAAGACAAACTTAAAAATATTAATTAATGGGATCCACTACAACAGAAACTCAATTTTTAAGAGAGGTCCCCAAACAAAAACTAAAATATTTTTTTTACTTTTTTTTCTTGATCATGTACAGCACCTACAGAAAGAATCCTTCGTATACGAGTCCGAATCGCACTCGGCCGCTTAATCTTAGTTTTTTAACAAAATTATTTATCCATGGTCTCTAATTTGCAAACAAATGAATATAAATAGACTCATTTTAATAGGTTCATAAAGTAAATAAACCCTCATTCCTGGTCTGATAAATTTTAGGGCTGTTTGAGGATGCACACGAGCGTAACTTTTCCATAGATATAAGAGACTATAAGAAGACTTGCCTTTCGTTTAAATAAAATTTTGTGTTTTTAATGTTTTTAGTACCAATTTCAGGGCCAGTTTTACAGGTTCCTGATAATGCATTAGATAGTTATCTGACACATGACGCCATACAAAAGCTGTCAAAAAACTGTCAGATTTCTTCATATTAGCGCTATCAGGAACCGGCGAAACTGGCCCTCAGTTGATCTGAGAATTATATCAATAATACTTAAATTCTAAATTCAAAACCAACGCAGAGTAATCTATGTATAATATTTTTATTGTGACCACTTCAATGAGACAATATCTCTGCTGTGGCGTGGCGTGGTGTGCGTTTGGTGAGGAGTCGAGTATTTTGCAGATTCCAGGAGATGCCCCAACATCAGGGGCCTAATTCAGTATGACCAATGAGATAACGCGTTCCTTAACGCGCCACGTTACGTTATTGAAAAATTGTATTCTGTATGCCACACGATAGGTAAATTATACAAAACGCGCGCGTTACACGTCCTCATATGTCACGATATTTTGACAGCTCAAAACGCACTCATAACCTTACCCTACCGCGTTTTAATTGGCTTAGAGAATGTCATAACGCGGAGATAACGTACAATTGTGTTGTAACACGGCACGGTAAGACATTAAAATGGTCATACTGAATAAGGCCCAAGGTCTATACTACCATGTTTTTACAACATCATTGAAGTAAGAGGATACCGAATTTTGAATTGATCAGACCTATTAAAGTTGACCATATAGCGACATCAAACAAAAAAAACGAAATGATTTGGAGACGAGTTTATCTTTACCGTTCTATTAACATTTTTTGCAATAAAAATATAAATATACTACAAGATGCTTCCAGAATTTACCTTTTTAGGTAAATAAGAATACTCAAAGCTTACAAGTATAACTTTATCTCTGATCTCAGCCTTGGGGGCCTTACAATCAAAATAACTCTAATTGTGTCACGTAACCTCACTCGACCCCAATAAAAATATCAAAATACCTTATCGAGATGGTGATAAAATGCGTTATTAATAATTAACAGGTTTTTTTACTCCATTTTAATGGAAAGTCACTCTCACGATGTCTGAAGGTGACCATTTATTTAGGCCTTTCGACCTGTAAAGCCTTGAGAGAGTTTTCAAAAGTATTTAAATTTCTTCGGACTTTATTTAAACCTTGAAGCGTGACGTGAAAATCAAAAGGATATGTTAAATACGGACAACTAGAGGACGCTACTAAAACTGTAGAGCATTTGACGCGTGAGATTTAGTTATATTTACTAAAAGTCATTTGGTACTGGCCTATCCACTTCGCCTATTGATAAATAAATTGTACTCGTATGCATTTCAAAGTTAACCTGAGTGCAAAATCTAATTTTATTTTAAATTTAGGTATCATTTTGTATCGGAGAGAGAACAGCATAATAATACATTCTCATCTTCATAGCTGTTCGTCCACATGTGATTGTAGCATTATATCGATGTTCCGCCAAAAAGTAACTTACCACCGTCAAGGAGAAAATCTGCTGTCAAAACCTTAGTATTCCGGTAGCACAGCCCTTGAGTTTTAGACTATTCTAGAATTAGCGTGTTTACCATCTTCGACCATACCATCGCTTACTTCCTAGCGAGATAGTGATGAAACGCTAGCGTATAAGTCTGAAGTACTGAAACATAGAGGTATGTGCATAATTGGCAACCCTACTTTAATGTATTTTTTAATTGGTTCAACGTCAACGATTGGATGACAGCTGAATGGCTCATTACTTTTGCTTTTTTTAAATTCAAAGCGTTAAATTACGCTTTTGCTATGTAAACTTGATAATTGATTATGATTTATTTTATGATATTGATATGTATATGTGCGTATATATATATTACTGAATAAATGCTTTAATTTGATTTGATATATGCAATGATCAATGCTCTACAAGTCTACAACCTATACAAGCTCACTCCCCGAAGGCCAAATAATAAACTTTGAACTTTACCAATAAAAATAAGTAACTGACATTTATACACCATTAGAACATTTATAACAGGTTATTGACATTAAAGTAAAAGGTTAAATTAATAAAAAAGAAAATAAAAACTTAATTCGAAAATAAAGGTAGTTGGAATATTTCTACTCACTGAAATTGCTAAAAGATTTTTCACGTCATAAACCCTTTTAAATAAAGTACTCTATCGCAATAAAATCTTAACTATAAGGCATTAATCACCCAGGAGGGCGATTCATTTATTAAAACGACGGGGTAAGCTGTTATTAAGTCAATATGAGTTGTTTTATAAAGGTGTTTTAAAGTTATTACAACAAAAATTAAGTCACATACGCTGAGCATAATTTGCGAAAGTAACCTATGTACTAACACGCAACGGAATCAAATAAACTGGCCAAGTGCAAGTCGGGACTCGCACTCGTAGGGTTCCGTACCACATTACAGTATTTTATAAGATCGAGCAAAAAAATACCACTATCATTTTTAGCCAGCAAAAAATAATAATTAATATACATTTTATTTCTTATGACGCCATCTAACGTCTAACAAAGGTGTTAGGGATTTACATTTCAATATAACGCCATCTATGGGACGTTTACGTTTTTAACTTTATTCTGTTTTTAGTATTTGTTGTTATAGCGGCAACAGAAATACATCATCTGTAAAAATTTCAACTGTCTAACTATCACGGTTCATGAGATACAGCCTGGTGACAGACGGACAGACAGACAGACAGACAGACAGACAGACGGACAGCGGAGTCTTAGTAATAGGGTCCCGTTTTACCCTTTGGGTACGGAACCCTAAAAACTATAAAAACTGACTTCCATACCGCGCAAGTCAATTTCAGTAGCAATTATAAAATTTGAGATCGTTATGTTTCTGGAGATGCTTATCAGATATGGATAAAATTTTAATGGGATTAATTTGGACTTATTGGGAATTAAAAAAAATCATTCAAATCGGTTCACAATTAGCGGAGTAATCGGGTAACAAATATACAAAAAAAAAACGAATTGAGAACCTCCTCATTTTTGGAAATTGGCTGAAATTTATTCCGTCTGTATTTTGAGTCTGATATCATCAACATTATCAGCCCACGTCAGTCTACTGCTAGACTCTAAATTGTGCATGTTAAAGTACTCGATTTTTCCACCTTGTCAACAACTGTCATTTAAATTTTACCGAGATCTGATCTTCAGAGATATGCTAAACTAAAACATCAATCTTACTACCTACATAATGAAAATTAATCACAAAATAAATAATTGCACGTGTAGAATTGAGGTTTTTTTTGGAAAATAATTAATGAAAGTGGTAATGGAACTCATTTAATTTTTTAGGGTTCCGTACCTCAAAAAGTAAAAAAAAGGAACCCTTATAAGATCACTTTCTTGTCCGTCTGTCTGTTTGTATGTCTGTCTGTCCGTCAGTCTGTCCGTCTTGTTGTCCGTCTGTCTATCCGTGTGTCACCACTGATTTTCTCAGGAACGGGTGAACCTAGCAAGTTGAAATGTATACCTGATACTGAGGTCTATAGTCCCTATTGGGTGTATAAAAATTAAGGTCTAGAATCAACACAATAAAAAGATATGGGCAAATTTAGATTTTCGCGAAAACTTGTTAGTACCAAAATGTACCTTATTTATCAACTTTTTCTACTTTTCGGAATTTTTCCTTTTCTTGTGCTCTAAGACCTTGCTTATAACCAAAATTGACAATTCTAGGTAAACCGGAAGTGCCCTATAGGTTTTGGGTTGAACACTTATAGGGTACTTCCCGTTGACCTAGAATCATGAAATTTGGCAAGAAACAAGGTCTTACAGCACAGATTAAGGAAAATTCCAAAAAATAAAAAAAGTGGAAAATTAAAGGTTGTCCCCATAGTTTGCACCAATGAAGGTAGACAAACATCTGAGTTATATGAGCGCTGATACAATTTAGAGGTCTAGCTTAATTGGTTGGTACGGAAGCCTCGGTGGGCGAGTTCAACTCGACTTAGCCGGTTTTATTTTAACTTAATTATTATGTCAGACTACGTTTCACATACATAGTTGTATAATATATGATTTTTATCAACTTTTATGTAGGACTTTTGGCTAATTATACTGCAAAGCTATAAATAAAGAGTCTACGAGAATTTTCGAGTACAAATTTATTCCATCAGTAAAATCATTAGCGGTACAAGCGGATACTATGTAAATTGAGTTTGTCTTCAATTTGTTTGAATGTAATTGTATACTCATCAAGGCATTTCCACATGTTAGCTCTCTGTTCATTTGGCATAACATTACTTTACAATATACATACTAGCAGCACTTTGCGGTTTCACCCGCGTAGTTCCAGTTCCCATAAGAATACGGAAATAAAATATAGCTTATGTTACTCGCTGAATATGTAGCTTTTTATTCGTGAAAGAATTTTTGAAATCGGTCCAGTAGTTTTTGTATGTCATGTGTCTCATGAGCGGCGATATGCTTTTTTTAAACGAGTCGTAGTCGTTTAAAAAACCGTGTCGCCGCTCATGAGACAGATTATGACATCTAGCGGCGTGTAGGCAACAACCTCTTTTTTTAGTTGTATTATGGCTCCACACGATTAGTGTATTTAGCCAGTGTCAAGCATTGAAATTCTTCAAGTTTTTATGAATTTAAGTCGTAGAGATGGGTCAAAGTAACATTTCAGGTCAGTTTTCAAGTAAAAGTCTAGTTTACGTCATACCTTCAGTAAAGATGTGGTGTTTACTGAAGATTTTCAGTGGAATTTTGGTGAGAACGCAAATAGCATGTTTTTCAACATTGTGCTGTTTCCCTACACTCGCACTCATTCGCCGGCACTTTATGGTTAATAATCCAAATTTATTACACATTAACTGGCGGAAGAACACAAGTTTTAGGAAAAAATACAATGAGATTACACAAACTTTTCCATGTTCCCGCCAAAACTCCGACACCCTCTTTTTAAACGAAAAACCACTGACAGCAGCGAAGATTTTGGCAGCAACAGCTGTCACAGTTTAAATTCGACACGTCACTTCACGCGATACCACCGTTGAACAACGTCACATATTTAAAAATCAAGGTACTTTACATAAAATAATTAAATCCACACAACATTGTGCTACACTAACCCGGAGACGTCCTTGACGCTCCAAACCGACTTTACAAGCCGCGCGAGTCATTTCCAAAGAGGTTCTCAATTCGTATGTATGTTTTTGTTTTTTTTTTGTATGTATGTTACGCGATTACTCCGTCAATTGTGAACCGATTAAATGTTAGTGACTGAACTAAGCTACAGAACTGTCCAATAATAACGGCGGATGGAAAAATACGCAATGCGAAATTAATTGACCAATACGCGACTTATCCTGAAGACGCGAGCCGTCTTAATCACACGTCGCCGTGCAAGTCCTTAGGACGAGAGCCGCCGTAAAAACACGCGACGGGTTAAAAATATTTTTTTTAATCGGTAGGGTACGATTCCGAGGTGGTTTCATTGTAATTTTATCGAGATCTGATTAGTATCTCCAGAGATTTGACAATAGACGTCTCAAACTTGCTACTGAAATTGACTCGCGGGGCTTGGAAGTCGGTTGTTTTAGTTTTAATCTTAATTATTCGTAGCAAGTCTGAGGCCATATCTCTGGAGACACTCATCAAATCTCAATAATTTGTATAACGGGACCAAACGGAAAGTACCTCCCTCTTAAACAAAAAACAATTTTCCGAATCAGTTATTGTTATGCTATGCAAGCGTTTGACCACTATCTCAACTGATGTTAAGTGACGATGCGGTCGACGTTGTAGCACGTTTACCTAGTAGATACCTGTTCACTCGCCAATAAACTAACTAACTTCACTACTTCAATTAATAAACAACGGAGTTCTGATACAAAACTAACTATATAAGCCCTAACTCGAAGGATTTACCAGTAACAGTAGGAGCGTTCCACTTTTCCGAGTCAAAACGAATTATATAAGTTAAACAGGTAAGGGCCAATATACTGTGTGTGTTATCTTGAAAAACCTGTCCGATGAGAGTTTATTAATGGAACAGTATATCTTTATGTAGCGGGACTTAGAATGCCTATTCAGAGCGAATCGCTCTGAGCGATGCGTGTTTGGCGAGAATGCTAACTGAAGTGCATTTTGTCTAGGCCGGCCGGGTAGGTAACAGTATACAAGAATTTAAAAAGTGTTCACGTAGCGCAACTTCCAAAAGGCGGAGGTTCTCAATTTGTCGTATTCGTATGTTTTTTAGGGTTCCGTACCTGAAAAGGTAAAAAAGAAACCCTTATAAGATCACTTTCTTGTCCGTCTGTTTGTCTGTCCGTCTGTCTGTCTGTCTGTCCGTGTGTCGCCACCGATTTTCTCAGGAATGGGTGGACCTAGCAAGTTGAAAGTTATACCAGATACTAAAGTCCCTATTAGGTTTATAACAATCAAGGTCCTGAGTCAACACGATAAAAAGATATGGGCAAATTTAGATTTTCACGAAAACTTGTTGTACCAAAATTGACCTTAATTTTAAACTTTTATTATTTTTTGGAATTTTTCCTTCACTTGTGCTGTAGACCTTGCTTTTAACCAAAATTGACAATTCTAGGTCAACAGGAAGTACACTATAAGTTTTGGGTCGAAAACCTATAAGGTACTTCCTGTTGACCTAGTATTATGAAATTTGGCAAGAAGCAAGTTCTTACAGCACAAATGAAGGGAGAATTCCAAAAAAACAAGTTGAAAATTAAAGGGTGTCCCCATACATACATAGTAAACGCCAATTAAGATAGGCCTCTGAGTTATATGAGCGATCATACAATATAGAGGTCTAGCTTAATTAGTACTTACCAACGATGGTAGGAAAGCCTCGGTAGGCGAGTCCAACTCGACTTGGCCAGTTTTATTTTAACGAACAATACGTGAAAACCTGTCGATATATTCATTACAAATCCGTAGAAAAATAAATTCTTTATTTTCTCCAATATACAATGTTGCCAATACAAATGATTCTTAACTAAAGTGAGACTGATGCCTGTGGTAGGTTTTACAGAAAAACCTGTATTACAGTACACCAGGACTCCCCGCTTATAATAATTCTAGTGATTGGCATTATTTAAATAAAAACATTTCTATACACATGTTTTATGATTGTAAAAAAAGCCATTACCAGAAATAGCTATTCATGTTGTTATCGCGTAGATGCGGCATGTATTCCATTCCAGATTATTTTATCGACACTCAACCGCGTGCCTTATAGCCACTGGAATCACCTAGTCATTTTGGTGGATGATCATCAACCGAGTTCATAGCCTATTTCAATATTCGGCGTAGTAAAGCCGCACGTTATATCGCCTATTAAATCTGTGCTTGGATATTCACAGTAGGCTTTATTTGAAGTGAGCTTATGTAGCTAGATTAACGCGTTCATAATGTATATAAATAATAAATTAGTATAATATTACAAGATAATTACATATGTAACAAGGCTGTTTATTATTATACTAGGTTACTTAAAAGAACTGATCTTGTTCTAATATTAATAAATCCCATTGAAAATTACTTTCAGTTTTTAACCGACTTCAAAAAAAAGGAGGAGATTTTTCAATTCAACCGTATAATTTTTTTTTAATGGATGTTCGCGGTTAACTTTGTCGTTTATGAACCGATTTAGATGATTATTTTTTTGTTGAAAAGGAGATATCTCAAGGGTAGTACTATAGTAATTTCATCAAGATCTGATAAGTGTCTCTAGAGATATGGAGATAAACACCTCAAACTTGGTACTGAAAATTAATAGCGCGGCATTTAAAGTCGGTTCCTTTAGTTTTTAAACGATCTTATTTCCAAATACTCTTAAATGCAATTTCCTAAAAACTCTTTGAGAGTTCTTTTGGTGTAAAGGATAGATAGCTTCACTCCTTAGCGAGAGGTCGCTGGTTTGAATACTATCACGGGTGCTCGCCCACAGGTGGTAAGAGCATATTATACCTATTTTCCGCTCAAAATGTAGCTTACCACCACAGCCCTTGAGAGTCAGAGTATTCTAGGCCTAGCGTGTTCGCTATCTTCGACCACATCATCGCTTAACAATACGCGAGATAGTGGACAAACGCTATTATATAAAAAAAATTTTTTTCGCGTCGACTTGATAACCTCCTCCGGTTTTTTTCGTCGGTTAAAAATGTTAGTCACCTCAAGACTCCGTCATTTACTAAAACTCCATAATGTCATTTAAGCGATTCGGAAAATTACTGTTTTTGTTCGAGTGAGTATACTTTCCGTTAGATCCGATTCCGATTCGAATGATTCTTTTTTTAATCGGTAGGGAACATTTCCAAGGTGTTTCCATTGGAACTTTATCGAGACCTGTTCTCCAGAGATATGGAAAATGGAAATAAACACCTCAAACTTTATTCTGAAAAAGAATTTGAATTAGGTTTTGTTTGTAAACGATCTTAAATTATAAAATTAATAAACTATAACTACGACAAATACAAGATCTATATTATCGTACAAATCGAAATAAATCGATGTTCAATCTTTTGTAAATCTACCTACATACGAATACATTCCATATCACTCAACTATTTCCATATTGAATCGTAACAGACAATGCTTACGGGAGAATCGAATAGTTCTATCTAATTCAAACAACGTTCTCGAACTCGGATATCTCTGAAGTATTAAAAATACAAATGCACACCCATTCGCTCCATTTTAGTGTAGGTATACAAATAAAAGTATGCGCATATGACGACATCGGGAAAACGTGTGCATCGCATAAACATTCATATTTGCGACTCAACAAATCGATGGTCTCGATGACACGAGCATTCGATATATCGAATAGACGAAGCAAAGAATCGATATCCGTTCGCATTTCCCCCTTTCCGGCGACCAAGTGTACTGTCAGAGACAAATAAATGTATGGCGCATTGGCGCCCAACGTGTGACTATTTCCAGAGCGTTGGCAAAGAAACGGGCATGTTTTGTGCCAACGTTTCTGGTTTTTCGAAAATGGCTTTTGATTTATATGGCGCCGTTGCGTACATGGTAACGGGCTGTGGAAAAAAGTGCGCGATATCGCGCATTTTTCATGGTGGAACTGTGCCACGTCGTAAATTGTAATTTCCAAGTTTGTTGTAGTGAGACGCATGAAATATTTTTGTTTGATAATATAAGTATATTTCTAAATTCTAAACTAAGTATATTTCTATGAAAAATTATACAACCGTTGTACTGGTACAGCTGTCTGAGAAAACGTGTGTAGATATTTCATTTAAATATTAGTTATTATTGTTTAATTCCCTCCAGCTAGGTGGAGCGGTGATATACGCAAGTTGGCTGCCAGCGGTTGGAAACAAGAAGCTTAAGATCGAGCTCAGTGGCGGTTCATAAGAGAGGCCTATGTCCAGAAGTAGATGGAAATTGGCTGATAACGATGTGTGATGAAGAAGAAGAAAGATTATGTGATAAACGCGATTTTATTTTATTTCATAGTGCACAAATAATAATAGACAATGAATATGTATATGTAAAGAAAACATTGATTTAATTAGTTAAGGATATCCCAATAAAACATAATATGAAAAAGGTTTGAAAATATTTTCAATGTTTTATGTAAGATATGCTTACCTAAAGTAAAATACTTTAACTAGGATATTTCTCCTTGAAAATGAAACCAAAACAAACATTATTTGAACTAAACAAAGTAAAAACCCACGCCGAGATTTTCCAAAGCAAACCATACAATCTTAAACACTATCGCCGGCGTCGCCTCCTTGACCGTACCTCTTCCTCTTTATTTTCTAATACTATCTATACAAATAACTTTCTTGTTACAGTCAACACTATGAGATTTTATAAACAGACTATACTTTCAGAGATTGTTGTTAAGAGATAGAAAGCGAGGTTTCTTTGTAGTTTGAAGATTGAAGACGGCAGTGATACGAGGAGTTGATTGGATAACTGACTTTGGTCCAATCTACATAGCGAACCTCATGATGAAACTCGACGACTCGATTGGCGACGTGCTTCTTCGGTGTGCCATTCCACTCACGGCCGTAGCCTACCTACTAGGCGTCACTCTTTTCACACCACCCAGTGATCACATGTACGTATTAAGTTAATTGGATTGATTCTAATAGGCTTCAGATACGGAAAGGTGTTAATAAAAACGGAAAGGATTCTATCGTATCTTATTCAAGTCATATTATTTTACTAGGTACTCGAACAGTGATTGAATTTCTTTTTTTTTTCTTTAGGAGAATAATTTAATAGCTATTAATTATACTAGTACGGTAAATTGGTTACAAATAAATAGACAAATGTAAGCCCGAGACAAAGCCGAGGGCTTACCATAGTCGCTAGTTTGTTAATACCAATTTCCAATAATTTGTATGTATTGTTACTTACCTACTACAACCACAGCGGATGCGAGACGCGCATGTTGCTTATGATTATACATTGGCTTATGTATCTGAGCGTGTTACGTGTATTACATTTGTGTACCGACACGATCGCATTATTATTATAGTTCAAGATTAAAGTTGCACACACATATCTTTTACTTTATATCTATATATATATATATATAAAAGAAAGTCGTGTTAGTTACTACACTTATAACTCAAGAACGGCTGGACGAATTTTTATGATTTTTGTATTTTTAGAATTGTCTTTGTCAGGAATAGGATAATAATTATTAAAAACAATTAATAATTGACCTAAAAAATATATATAAGACAAATTATTTCGCCAAAATGTTCCTGGGTTAGAAAATTGCCAATCATTTGATGTTCAATTGTTTATCCCGTCGATACGGTAAACCGCAAATTAATAAGGGTCATCGCTCCACACGATTAGTGTATTTAGCCAGTGTCAAGTATAAAAATTCAAGTTTTTGTAAATTCAAGTCATGTAGATTTTAATTTTTTTTTATTGTAGATAAGCAAGCGTTTGACTACTATCTCCCCTGATGTTAAGTGGAGATTTGATCGACGATGTAGCACGCTTGCCTAGAAGATACCTGTTCACTCGCGATTTGAAGGCCCCCGCATTGTACTTCACAGAAAATACAGACTCTGGCAGGGAATTCCATTCCTTTGCTGTGCGTATGATAAATGTTGATGCAAAGCGCTTTGTGCGACAGAATGGAATATCGACAATGTATCGATGGCGTATATCTGTGCGTCTGGTAGTACGATGGTAAAAGGGGGACAATGGAATTTATTCGTGCAGTTGGAAGGCACACTCCCCGAAATGTATCCGATAAAAGACCGATAAACTGGCGACTTTGTGGCGATGCTCTAGGATCTGAAGCCTTTTGCTTACAAGATTAAAAAATAAAATAAAAATGTTATTAAATTTTAAATACTGTCAGTAATGAGAATTGTATGACATATTAATTGATTGTCAAATATGCGTGCATTCAGATATGTATACAAGCAATCAAGACAATAATCAATGCCTAATCAATTTTATATTTTGTCAGAATGTAGGTAAATACAGAGATATGTAAGAATGTGATAGCCAATTTAATTTAAATTAGGCAAAAAAATATTAGACAGTTATTCATGAAGTATTACTTATTCAGAATTAAAATTAAATACTGGTGATTATATTTTTACAATTAAAATTAAACTCAATCGAACTAATGTCAAGTTAATAACTTATCTATAACAATAATAACATTGTTTCATTCCATCATGTCTTGCTGATACGCGGTTGCAGTACTTGATTATTGTATTTTTATTCTATTTCTGTATTGCCATAATACATTACTAAACTGAATATCTTTTTTGTATTCATTTATTACGTTCATAAAAGCCTAAATTAAGTTTATCTAAAAGGTAGGTAACATGACATTCATTGTCTCTTAGGTGGTACGAAGTCCGCCGGGCCAGCTAGTATCAAATAAAGTTAAGTAACATAAAATGTATTAAGTTAACTATTCTTAGAGAAATAATGAATAAAAACCCGAAAATAAGTGCCAATAATAATAATAATAATCCCGCAGGGCGGCTTTGTGGCGAGCCGACGGTGAGTGGCGACACCGCGTACCCCTATCCCGTGAGGGCTAAATAAGACCCTCTGACCCCCGGCTTGCCTTGACCGGCTGGCCGGTGGGGGGAATCGCAAGAGCTAAGACCTAAGCTCCGGGGTGGAAGTGTTAAAGGCATAAAGCCGCTAGTAGCGTTTAGTGAAAGTGCAGCACACCTCTCAACACCCTTAGCTATCCACACCAATGTTGCCCCTCGGCACCAACATAACGGTCCGCCTTTATGGGGGCATTCATAATTTATAATATTAATAATTGGTGGGTGCCGTAGCTCATCCCATAGACCAGCAATCCGACATTAATCAGCTCACCCAATAGTCTCATAATATAACGTACCATCTTTTTATAATATAGTTTCCCATATCTCCTCCTCATACATAGATAATACCTAAGTTAAAATTGTAAAGGGCCACTTGATGTTGGTTTCGGCTCCATCAATGCCCTCCAAAAGACCGGGCGTGCACGACCCGTGATATAAAATAAAATAATAATAATAACATATCTGTTATTTCAAATATCACAGGCGGAATCTCTCCGAGATGCAGCCTTTTATCCTAAGATTAGTATGCTCCCATCGTATTTTGGGGTAAGGCTGCTGTTTGCGGGATAAGCCCATATACATAAGGATATTAGGCCGAGTACACATCGGCGTGACTGCCTTGTCACGTGCGTCGCAACCTGACACGCACTATTGCGTGTTATCGAGTGTGGCAGTTTTAACTGTACACAGTTTATTTGTTTGAAATGGAATTAGAAATTCTTCAGCGTTTGCAATTTTGTTTTATTCTTTACAGACATGCTCTGAACTATTATTAAAATCAGACTTCATTTATAGCAGTAACTGATAACTACAAATCAATTATGTAAAACAAGCTACTAATAAGTTTTCACCAGTCTGTTACTTATTTTTAGAAAATATCGGAGCTGTTTTAACACAATAATATGATTAGGTAAAACATTTTTAAAGTGTTTGACGTGATACCATCTTATACATCGATGAACGCCGAGCGCGGAACAAGCAACAAAGAGGATATAAGATAGAGATTATCGTCCGTGAACCGACTTCACAGACAACCAATTTTTAGCTTCTATCGCGGGCCTTGAGCATGGAGACCGAATCCAGAAATTCCGTAATGAAAATAATCTAACACCCCAAATAATTAAATACCATTATCCCGCAACATTTCACTACTATTTATGAAACCGAAGACGACCTTATCTCTACTATGCTATGGCTTAAAAAATGAGGTTCGTTAGATCGAACTGTAATGGACAGTTGGTTTTTGCAGTTGCACAGATTTTGTCTTCTCGTTCCTTTTTCAAATATAAATTCCGAATTCTATTTTCAAATTATGTCAAGGGTGAACAAGTCCTCGGAACTTTACATAATTCCTCCTTGTTAAACACTCACTGCCTTCATACATGTAGCCGTGACACAGATAGGTGTATAGGTATTTATCATCTATGTACAACAGTGAATATCTGTACAGTCCGGCAAGTATAACTTGGCGTGCCTGTGCGCCACTGTGATTTTACGTTGTACTTGGATAACAGTTTCTCTTAAACCACTTTTAATTACTTTTGGCATTATTGAACTGTTTTAATGTAGCAGATTTATCAACAATAATGTCGCGGTAATATCTCAAACGTCAAACTCACAGTTTCAATTAAAAGAATTAGTTCCAAAAACCACCACCGCCAAGTTATACTTGTGGCACTGTACTCGTATAATTTGTGTACAAAGTGTTTTAAATATGAATAAACATAGTGCATTTATTAATGAAGAAAGTCACAAAAAAAATAATGAAAGAAAATGAGTGAGTACTCTATATACATACATTTTATTATTTTTATCACAAATGCAGTATTATTTTTTGTTTTGTTAATTTATATATAATACTGCTATAAAGATAACTATAATTATTGATATTAAGATTAAAATGAGCGATATTAAAAGTAGCTCACTTCTCATTTATTTAATAAATGAAAAAAAAAAATGTTTTCTTACATGCATGTTTTGCATAAATAAAAAAATGCTATGCAATAGCTTTACCGCGGCAGTCCCGGAGTGCCACACGTCTTTTTTTTAAATTATTATTTCGTATAGGCTAGCGATACACCATTATTTCACCTGGTGGTAAGCGATGATACTGTAGTACTCTGACTTTCAAAGAATGTTTGCTGCCGGAACACCGTAAGGTTATGGCGGCAGATTTTCTCCTTGATGGTGGTAAGGTACTTTGCGGTAGCAAGTCAAGGGGCACATTGATGTAGGTAATATCCTCATACCACTTGTGGGCGAACACCCGTGCGAAGTAGGAATTGAAACGGCAACCTCTCGCTTAGGAGTCAAGCTAATTTATCCTGTATGCCAATGTGGTTCAAATAAAAAAAAGTGCAAGCATTTGGGATATTGTTAGATCAGAGGGAAAAAAATATGCAATAATAATATGTTTCCCACCTTGGATTGATCTAATTTAGGAATACTCGCTGATACGGTGTCACGTCCATAGAAACTGTCACGTTTGTAGCCACTTGTCACGCGTTGCGTATTGTCATACCATGCTCAGAGCTGTATTGTTTATTCCTGTCATGCATGGTTTAGATAATATGCTCGTGATCGGATCAGAAATTGCGTATTTTCGGCATTGTTATCTATCACTAGCAGTGCCCCGCGGCTTCGCCTGCGTTAAAAACAACTTTTAGTTATTTTTATTTTTTTCATATGAACCATCTCCTGACGATAAAAAACACAACAAAAAGAATTAGCGAATCCAGCCGTTCACGCGAGATGCCGTGATCAAGGGCAATTGGGATTCATTTTTACAAGCTTTTATTTAAATTGTTATATATAAAGAAGATGTATACTATCTATGTCAAAATAAGGATAGTTTTTGTGACATCCGGTGCTTATTTGGTAGGTAACGAGAGTTTTAAGTTTGTTTTAAGGAGAGTTTTAAGCTTTTGCTGCTGCATTGATTGGCTATATTTTCTAGTTGTCTGGATTTTTATTTGAGAAATAACATTCGTGTTCATACAGTAGGGCCAAGAATACACAATAGTGGGAGAATGGTCGGCTTTGACGCCAGATGTACCGAGTTCAATCCTCGCCATCCAGCATGGATTTTTCTATAGAAAAATGTGTATGCGCTTTTCATAGTGGGGCCACTGTCTGTGTGTCCAATGAAGGAAAAACATTGTTAAGACACCCCCAACCCCAGGGTGGTGGTAGGACACAATCTAGTGTCCGTCTGGCCAGCTACCACCCTCAAGTTAGAAAATCTGTCGCCAAACATCTAATATGTTTCAGCAGCTATCCTTAAGAGCCAGTTCCCATACTCGGCCTAGCGCGCTACCATCCTCGACCGCATCATCACATATCTAAAGATGAGATAGTGGTCAAACGCTAGTCTATCCATCCATACTAATATTATAAAAACGTTTGTAACTTTGTCACTCTGTCTCTCTGACTATTTGTTACCTAATTACGCATAAATGGTCGATCCAATCTTACATACATTTTACAAGGGTATATTTTATAGCATGAGGATGAAAACAGGGTACTAAATACTTGGTGTATGTGAACGAAGTCTCGGGTAGCAGCTAGTATGATAGTTAAAAAAAAAAGTACTATGAGGTCTCAGAGTGCTAGCATACGCGTAGGATCATTAATTGACTGTAATAAACCCATCACTATGCATTTGTCAAAATATTCTTGAATACTGTTGTTATTTTACTAACAAATTCACCTACAAACTGCCAGTATATGGTATATTGCTAATTGTTTTCTAAACTGATTAAGAATTAAGAAATTAAATAGTTTGGAACTCCTTTTTCTGACAATTGACATTTTTTAACTCCGGTCGTAAATTAAGTAAAGTATTTATATTAAAAATTATTTGTTTTTATTTGACACTCGGACATTTACCCTATAAAATGTTACAGATATTCGAATAAATTGCCAGAGTAATCGCGTAACAAAAAAAACAAACAGACGAATTCAGAACCTCCTCCTTTTTGAAAATCGGTCTAAATACTTAAAATCCCCTTCATAATTGGATTCTACGGTACAGTCAGGAACAGTGTCTCCGCGTTTTTTAAAGCACGAGGGACTTCAGAATCACATTTTAAATATTAAAAGCATTCAGAAACCCACGAGACAACCTCTTTCCAATTTCCCCCGTGTAACTGTAACATATCATCAACATTTTAAAACCCCGTCCCGTTTTAATCAACGCGTAACTGCAGGTGTAGTAAACCTTTTTGTAAAAAGAAATTAATGGAAACACTCTGTTCCGGGCGCTTTAACTTCGCCAGGAGTTCTGCACATTCATTATATAACCCAAAAAGAGGATTAACATACATTTGCCGGTGGTGAAATTCAAGAATTATTCATAAAAAGTAAGGTAAACTGGGCTCGAGCTGTATTTACGTTCTTTGCTGTTTGGCTCGAATTGTAAATAAGAAGCGGGACTTTGTAGTAAAAATATAGGTGGTGCTTTGGGATTACGTTGTTTCACCTTGTTTTTTAGGGTTCCGAACCCAAAGGGTACCAACGCAACCCTATTACTGAGACTCCGCTGTCCATCTGTCTGTCTGTTAATAATCAACTTTATTGATAATCAACTTAAAATATTACTCTTCCCGACATATATTGGCGAGTAGAAGTAGCTTTAGTGTTAATGTGTTGGTAAAGCAGTTAGTTGCTCTCAATAAAAAAAAAGTATTATTATTCGTCAATAGATGTCGGGAAGAATCATATTTGTCTGTTTAAGTGGCAAAAAATACCGAGCAAAGCTCGGTCAACCAGATATTTAATAATATTAATTACTACTATTACTATTACAACTATATAATACTATTCTACCTTTGTGCTAACGTTTACTTAGTTGGTGTTAGAAGTTCGTTAGATATTCGTTAGATGGCGTTCGGAACCCTCCGTGTGCGTGACAAAAGTCTGACTCGCACTTAGCCAGTGTTATTTTTCATTGTTGAAAAGTATTAACTTACAGCTGTAACTCTTAAAACGGCTTTAGAGCTGATTACGGCAAAAAATTATTACAAGAGTTGTAAGAGTTTTTATCGCATTTTGCCCGCTGCATAAAGTTACAAACATTTGGTACCTCGTTCGAAGTCAAATTAGGTTTCAGTACAAATTAAAATATCAACACAGCAAGCCGCTTATTATAGTGCATTATTTTAAATGTAAGCTTTATACTATATGAACTTTATATTTCATTATAACTACAGTTTTTTTTAATATCTTACAGGCTAGTTTTGTCCACTATCTCACCTGTTGGTAAGTACGAAGATGGTAAGCACGTTCTACCACCATGTCATTATTGTTTATTCTTTTCTGAAATGTACAAAAAATACCAATGATTTGGATAGATTTAGATAGGTTAAATATAATCTAGATTAACTCATAGAATACATTTTAACGCGAGCAAAGCTCCAGGGCGCACCTAGTATTCATATATAAATAAAGAGTTGTCTGGAAGAGATCGCTCTTAGCGATTAGACCGCCCTTTGTAATACCATAGTCTTTAAGTGGTTCATACGCTAAGTTTACTTCGCTGGTATTCAATAAAGAGTATTTAAGTTATATTCTACAAATTATGACGTTTTTGCCATTTGACTACTATTGACCTTTAAAAGGTTCTTGAAAAAATACAATACAATACAAAACTCGTTATTTTTTACCAAAAATATAATTTAAGATAGCGAAAAAAACTGACATCACATGCCGCGTCACGTAGTCATTTTTGTGGAGATAAACGTCTCAAACTATGTTTATCTCCATATCTCTGGAGATAATTATCAGATGTCGATAAAATTTTAATGGGACCATACAGGAAGCATACTCTCTGACAATTATCTCTGGAGATATGGAGATAAACAATACAAGCAAATGTATATACCTTGATGACTTGATTATAACTGGCCAGTACTTTGACTATCGCGGCATGTGAAGTCGGTTTTTTCATTTTGTACGATCATAAATTATTGTGAAGTCGGTTGAAAATAAAAAAATTGCTTAGTAAATAGATGGTAAAGCAAGCGGCGGTCTTATCACCTCAAGCAATCTGTTCTACCTTTATAGGGTCTGGACAAATGCATAATATAAATAGATCAGTGTAAAAGTTTCTCATCTGAATATGACTTGGTAACTTAATTCAGGAACCTGAAACGCTTAACTGTTTCATTTTTCACTGAAAATGTTCTGCAGTTTTCCATTACAGGGACGGATTGAGGATAAATGAGCTGTGACTAAATTTTATTTCATATATTTTTAACCCCCGATGCAAAAAGTAGGGGTGTTATAAGTTTGACGTATGTATCTGTGTATGTGTGTATCTGTCCGTGGCATCATTTCATCGGTTTCATCGGTTCATCACAAACGGATGAACCGATTTTGATTTATTTTATTTTGTTTGATAGGTGTCTTAGGCTTCCATAGTGTTTTTAGTTTTGATCCTTGAGAATCCGTTTAGCCATTGAAGACTATGTGCTTGTTTTAGTTGATGACACTTAAATTAACCTTGGTAACCTCTTACGATATTGTAAGAACTTGGTAGCATTGAGTTGATGCTAAGACATCTTCTGGAATCTGCAGAATACTCAACTCTTCAGCAACTTTCAGCAGAGATGTCGTGTTTGGGCTCATTGGAATGGTCTCAATGTGATCAGATTCATAGATCAGTCGGGGGAGGTTTTTAAATTTGACTTTAAGTATTATTTACAATTCTATTACTAATGTCTGATAGGCTTGAGCGCTGGCTCACTTGATGTTGAGCGAAGATGCGGTCTAATATGGAAACATACATGTCCAGGCCATTTGGTTGGTCAAAGCCCATCTAGTTAATCAATCATATCCTTTCATTCTGTGCCAAGAGTGGTTCTTCAATTTACCAGTCTAACGGCCGCACTCATAAAGACATTGAGGAACGCATAGCGGTGGATTTGACACAAATATTGTCAACAATATTATCGGTTTGAATGAAACTATACGTTCGCAAGTACTGTGAGACATCATAGTATTGTTTGTGAATACGGTGGTAAGTCCTTCCCTGTGCTATGCACGGTGGTAAATTACAACTCATAATTCACTTCTAACAGCATACTACACGTGAAATTGTCGACCGCTTTTATAATTACACAGCAGTAGGCCGCGGCTCTGTACGCGTATTTTACACTACTTTGAAACAAATTGTTTAATAATTTCAAGACATAAGAAATTTGGGAAATAGCTATTAACTATATTGCCAGTAATAACTATGATACATTTCATTATGTTATTATTTTATGTACAAACTCTTTTTTTTTTGTTTTTTTTTTCTATGCAGTTTGAGAAAATAACTGACTCAGTAGTTGTAGACGTAAACAGCTGTGAATTGATGCATGGTATAGATTCAAATCCCAATCTGTATTTTACAGTGGTCCTCCGGCGAGGAAAACATCCTTAAGATGTAGGCTAGCGTTTGACCACTATCTCGCCTGGTAGTAAACAATGATATTGGTGAACACGCTAGGCCTAGGATACCCAGACTCTCAGGGGCCGTGTGCTGCCGGAACACCGAAAGGTTTTTCTGTATATATTTTTGTTCCGCGCGTTTTATTCCTCCGACATTGATCGGAGACCTTTTTGAGCGGGTATACTTTAAAATAACATACATTAAGCTATTGAGCGTTCATGCTGAGTTATAAGTCGTAGTGCTTGTGTTTTTTATTGTGTGATGTTTAATGTAGGTACGTGTGATATATTGAGTACACAATTAAATAGATATATATATTGTATATTGAAACCAATATATATAATTTATTTTTATTTGTATTTACCATCTTTAGATGACACCGTAAGGTTATGGCGGCAGATTTTCTCCTAGACGGTGGTAAGCTAATTTTCTCTATCCACAGTTCAAATAAATTCACGTGTTATTTTGATCCTCAATTTGTTTCGTACGACCTTGTTAGATATGAATCGCATTCCAATTTACCCATGTGTCCGTTGTAATTAAAGTGGGGCCGAGCACGCATTTTCCAAATGAGGTACCTTCCTTTATCCATTATATTGGAATAGAACCCATGGTTTGGCAAAGGTCAATTAGTGAAGGTCCAATGAGAATTAATTAGACTAAAGTTTGGTATAAATTTAGTTAATTGGAAAATTAATTTATTTTTGCGGTAGTTCAATCACGTATGTTTCAAAGTAATTATGCAGACTTAAAAAGGAGTTTTTTTTATATCTGACATTCTAGTATTTGACCATTATCTCGTCTATAGTCCGGCAATCTCGTGCGCGACCGTCCCGCGGGGTGTCAGACGGTGGCGGGGACGAGGTACCCAAGATGTCAGCGGGTAGCGGGTGGTGTAGCGGGGAAGGGAAGCGTGTGTAGCCGTGTCACAGATTATATAATAGTTACTGCGTAGCCGTGTGCTAGAATGACCGCTACCTCGTCCCCGCCACCGTCTGTCACTCCGCAGGACGGTCGCGCACGAGATTGCCGGACTATAGTGGTAAACAATGATGTGGTCGAAGATGGTTAACACGCTAGGCCTAGAATGATCTGACTCTCAATGGCTATGTGCTGCCAAAACACCGTAATGAAATGGCGGCAGATTTTTTTTATATCTTATAGGCTAGTGTTTGACCACAATATCGCCTGGTGGTAAACGATGATGTGATCGAAAATAACGAACACGTAGCGTGTTCTAGCATACTCCGACTCTCATGGGCTATTTGGAGCCAGAACACCGTATGTCAAAGCATTTATTCAGTATATGGGTAAATTCAAAATTTGCACTTACACACGTCAAATTACATTAAATAGATCATATTCAATAAAAAATATTATAGATATAACAGAAACATAAATTATTGCTTTGAATTTACAAAAAATACAAAGGTATTGAGCCATTCAGCTTTCATCTAGACGTCAAACGTCTCACTTAAAACACATGTTTAATTCCCCTGATTAATGTAGGGTTGCCAACCGTACTATTACGTGCACCCGCAACCCAGTGCATGTTTCAGTACTTCAGACAATTTTTATCCGAAAAATTGTGAAAATAATGAAACATAATAAATAAAATAAAAAATATGATTGTCCGTAACAGCTAGTCCAGCTTAAAATTGAACCGTTTCGTTCAACGAGGACAGACTTTTACTCCAGCAGGGCTAGCATGGCCTTGTCCCCGCGGGAAAGACAAAATTATTTCCCTGTTTTTCGCCACTGACAGGAGATCAACACAACAATTTAAACGCTTGGTGAAGTTTAACCCCGAGTTTTGATTTTGTTTCGTATTAAAAATTAAAAAAAAAAAATTGATTAAAAGTCAGTGGGCGTTTATAATTGTCGAAAAACTTTACTTATAACTTGCCATCTTCACCAAACAAAACACGGATAGGTGGAAAGCTAAAACAGCTTCCTCTTGCCATGCTAGCCCTGCTGGGGTGTGTGTATCGCGTTGAGGAGTTCAACTCCATTATCTCTGGCAATTTTTATCGCATATTGATAAAAAAATACATAGCACCATTTATACAATAATAAGATCGTTTAAAAAACTAAGTAAACTGGCCAAGTGCAAGTCGGACTCGCACTCGTAGGGTTCCGTACCACACTACAGTATTTTATAAGATCGAGCAATAAATACCACTATCATTTTTCGCCAGCAAAAAATAATAATTAATAAACATTTCATTTCTTACAACGCCATCTAATGTCTAACAAAGGTGTTAGGGATCGCCATTTGAATATAACGCCATCTATGGACGCTTAGGTAAACGTGGAAAAAAACACGTTTCTTGTATGGGGACCTCCTATTATTTTTAACTTTATTCCGTTTTTAGTATTTGTTGTTATAGCGGCAACAGAAATACATCATCTGTAAAAATTTCAACTGTCTAACTATCACGGTTCATGAGATACAGCCTGGTGACAGACGGACAGACAGACAGATGGACAGCGGAGTCTTAGTAATAGGGTCCCGTTTTACCCTTTGGGTACGGAACCCTAAAAAGAACCGACTTCAATGCCGCGCTATTTTTTTCAGTACCAAATTTGAGGTATTTATCTCCATATCTCTGGAGATACTTATCAGACCTCGATAAAATTACCATGGTACCACACTGGGAATATCTCCTTTCCAACAAAAAAATATATTTATATATACGGTCGAATTAAGAAACCTCCTCCTTTTTTGAAGTCGGTTAAAAATAATCAATATCATAATCATACGAGAAACAAAAAAAGAACACACTAATTGAGTATTTTTAACCGACTTCACAAAAAAGGAGGAGGTTCTCAATTCGTCGGAACCTTTTCTTTTTATTTTTTTTTATTTAAGTACACCGATTCCTCAAAGATGCCTGAACCGATTTAGAAAATTATTTTTTGTTTTAAAGGGTACCTTTTCGAGATCCAATTTACATTTTGACGAAATCCGTCGAGCGCTTTTTAATATATCAACATTTGTATTTTGATGCATCTTTATACCTCGATGACATGCTACTTACTGCTGGCTACTTTGACTAGCGCGACGTTTGAAGTCGGTTCTATTAGATTTTTAAACGATCTTAAATTATTGAAGTTTATCAAAAGCAAACGTAGGTTAGATTAGGTTACATACGTAACAAAACTCTGGTAAAATAAATATTCTTCAAATTCGTATTATTAATTAAAATCTCTCAAGCTAAATCTTGTTACATTTACCTGAAGTTCCAGTGAATACAAGGTAACGTGGTAGCATGGTAAACAATAGGCACTACGCTGTGCAGCTAATAACTCTACTAGCGCCAGTGTACCACTGGCTTAGTTTACTGGCACACTAGCTTGCCAGTAACCGCATGCTTAAGGCGAGCTCTCGCTAAAATTGGTTGGTAAATTATGATGTATAATTTATAGCTGAATTACGCTTTAAAATATTTAGTTGGTTTGCCGTGAAACACAGGCTTTAAAACATTTCAACCGACTTCTAAATAGAAGGAGGTTATCAATTCGTCTGTATGTTTTTTTTAATAACGACAAACGTCTCAAACTTGCTACTGAAATTGACTCGCGGGGCATTGAAGTCGGCTGTTAAACTATCAGCTGTTAGTTCTTAAAGTATCTTGATTATTATTATTCTTAAATAATAATCTTTGATGATGACTGATGATAAATTTTTTTTTTTATCTAGTTGTTCTAGAGGTCGGTTTTTTTTTTCGTTGAGTAAACGATTCTAAATTATAGCAAGCAGTCTTTGTCTTTGCAACTAATATTATTTTAACCGACTTCAAAAAAAGGAGGATGTTTCTCAATTCGACCGTATTTTTTTTATTTTTTTAATGTTTGTTCGCGGATAACTTCGTCGTTTATTTTGATTATTCTTTTTTTGTTCGAAAGGAGATATCCCAAGTGTGGTACCATGGTAATTTTATTGAGGTCTGATAAGTATCTCCAGAGATATTAAGATAAACATCTCAAAATTGGTACTGAAAATGAATAGCGCGGCATTGAAGTCGGTTCTTTTTTAGTTTTTGAACGATATTATTAAATTAAATGTTGTTTATCATATGTAACTTCTAGATAATTTTACAGCATTTCTATTCTACTATCACACACAAAATTTTACTATCATATTTAAAATTAAGTTACTGAATTTTGATTTTTTGGCATCAAACATCTGATCGACATTGGCTTTTTAACCGACTTCACAAAAAAGGAGGAGGTTCTCAATTCGACTGTACGTTTTTTTTTTTTTTTTGTGTGTATGTTACGCGATTTCTCCGTCAATAGTGAACGGATCCAAATGATTCTTTTTTTAATAGGTAGGATACGTTTCCGAGGTGGTCCCATTTTAATTTCATGGAGATCTGATAAGTATCTCCAGAGATATGGAGATAAATACCTCAAACATAGGAGAATGTACTGGTTTTAGTAGAAGAGTCCCAAGAAGATTATACACAATGGAGGTTGCTATTGGATATACTTTTGAAGACTAAAAAATATATCCTTGAATAATGTTTTTACATCTTTCTTCTCGTTGATTTTGGTTTTTGACAGATATTCTTACGGTTACTGTGAGCGAGATAGAAATAAAGATGGGGATAATAAATACTTTTTTTTTTAAATATCTTATAGGCTAGCGTTTGACCACTATCTCACCTGTTGCTAAGTGATGATGCGGTCGAAGATAGAGAAGTGGACTACAATGGGAACTGGCTCTCAAGGATAGCTGCCTGAACACATAAGATGTTTGGCGACAGATTTTCTAACTTGAGGGTGGTAGCTGGCCAGGCGGACACTAGATATGTCCTACCACCATGCGGGGGTTGTTGGTTTCTTAACGATGTTTTCCTTCACCGGAGGGCAACTGTGAGAAGCGCACATATATTTTTCGATCGAAAAATTCATTGGTGCACGGCGGTTTGAACTCGGTACCACGGCATCAAAGCCGACTGTTCTCCCAATTACGCCACCGGGCCCTCAATAAATAATTATATATTAATAATTATAATAAATAATTATATATTAATATAAATAATTTGTCTTCACAGGAATGTTCTACCGGGCAAAGTCTTGTTAGGGTGCAAACTTTTTTAAACATACCTAAGATTTTTTGACATGACATGACGTTTGCCGAAGATGGCGGCCATTTCAGTCCCGCGACACTGCATACATTATTAAATAACTCAGAATTATGAACGTACTTTGTACCAACCAACACTGCAAAAAAAAATTATAAGCATAATACCACAGATTATATAATAGTTACTACGTAAATAATACCTTCCGTTGTTAGGTTGGCTACACAGCGCTTTCATAATTCGGGTTTCCACAATATAGGGAAGTGCCTCTTATAACGTAGTAGTGATTCAGTACTCTGTTGGCCATATGGCGGCAAGTAATGTTAATAATCGCAAATAATACTTTTTTATATTCATTTTGGAATACAACTAGTCCGTGTTATAAAAGTATTTGAAATTATTGTAATAAAATAGACAAACAATTATCGTGTGTGTCAGATGCTTTAATTGCACAGGGCCATTTTGGACATTGTCCTTTGATACCTTGATGACATAATTATTACTAGTGAATATTATCACTTTAGCAAGGCATTTAAAGTCCATTTTTTAGGGTTCCGAACCCAAAGGGTACCAAATGAACACTTTCTGAGACTTTGTTGTCCGTTCGTCCGTCCGTCCGTCCGTCCGTCCGTGTGTCTATACATATGTGCGCACTTTACAGATCTGTATCTTCTTAACCGTTATAGGTACATACTTGAAATTTTCAAAAAGTATATATCCGTCAGTGTATAACGGCCCAGGCACCAAATGTAATAAAACAAATAATAGATGCATGTAATTTAATTAAAATTTGTTATGCACTAAAAAGGGTAAAATAAATTATTTTTCAAAAAAAATAAAACCGACTTCATAATCACAAACAGGCACTCAAAAGCGAAAAATAAATTACTTAAAATTATTATAAGCGCTACCCACTTATCTATTTGAAGTCGGTGCCAGCCAAGTCTATTGGATAGTAGATAGATACTATGTATGTAGTAGTAGTAAGTAGGTACATGTAGGTTAGTAAGTAGGTAGATACATGTAGGTATTATCTATCTACTACCTATTAGACTTGGCTGGCACCGACTTCAAATAGATAAGTGGGTAGCGCTTATAATAATTGTAAGTAATTTATTTTTCGCTTTTGAGTGCCTGTTTGTGATTATGAAGTCGGTTTTATTTTTTTTGAAAAATAACTTATCATTGGTTGTTTTTGAGTTTCAGGACGATATCACAGATAATACACAAATGTTTACCGATTCCAATCGACAGTCCTTAACGCACAAATAGCAGGCCACAGTTTAACTACACCCCAGAAGGGCATCCCAGAACATAGATAAGCTATAATTGACTTCGAACAACGGAATACTGACAAAGGATCGAAATGAGATTTTCATTATCATCGGTTCATTGGCTTCGTATTATTTGAATTTAGAGGGCCGCAATCGTGAGAGAGCTTTATAGAAGGGAGGAGGGATCTTAGACGTTTTATTGACCTTTTTGCTCGCGCTTGGCTATAAACGTTTTATGATCTAGTAGCTCATTACTAAGCGTCGATGAGTAAGACAATGCTCGAAATTTTAAGTATTTAGGACTGTAATTAAACTTTCTTAAGTACCTTAAGGGTCACGTCTGTTAGGTGATAAGCAAGTCTCGGGTTAAATTATAGGACCAAAATTAAATGCATTTTCATTTTATTTGTACGAGTTATATGCATTGGTAATTTGACGATGTACCGATGTCAGCCAGATCTCAAAATGGGTTGAGTCATTTTTCATCATCACTAAATATTGCTTATATGCTTGTGCCTGGAGTGAGTTCGCGTCAATAGTGCAATGGGTGGGGATCAAACTCACGACCTCTCGATCGTCAGGCCGACGCCTTAGCCATTGGGCTATTGCCGCTTATGTCTGCATCCCGGTGCAAAAATTATTCTCACACATTTTCATATTTTTTTTAATAAAATATGAAAATGATAAAAAAAAATACAGGCATCTCTAAGAAGAAAATCTTATCCACGAAACATAAGACCTAAAAATATTCTCTATAGATGAAATTTTTCAGCGGATCCACGAAAGCATCTAATCAGATAGTAATGTTAGTGAAGCATGCAGTACAAATGAGTTGCCGGCTTAAAAATGAATGCGGCTGAAAAATGTATGAGAGAGCGATGTGAGGCAAAAATATAACTATGCCTTTTTAAAGGTAAATTGGTGCAAAAGAAAGCAAAAAAATTGTAGCGTTTTCTGTTGAGCTCTTTAGGTGTACTTTTTGGGGTTCCGTACCCAAAGGGTATCAAAGGAACCCTATTATTGAGACTTCGCTGTCCGACTGTCTGTCAGCATTTAAGAGGGCTGTATCTCCTTAACCGAAATAGGTAATTACTTGAAATTTTCACGAAGTATGTATTACTATCGCAGAAATATGAATAATAATATGTCTGCGATCACTATAGAAGATTTAACAACAAATAATAAAATTAAATATTAAAGAGGGTGCCCATACAAGAAACGTGTTTTTCAGGCGTTTTTGTTTTATGCTCGATCTTACACCACAATAGATAGAGTTGAAATTTGCTCATAGTGTGCATTACAGTGGTTTCTATAACATCAATTAATAATAAAAAAACTAAATTAAATTAAAGGGGTCTCCACACAAAAAGAAATAAATTTTCGGCAAATTTTTAATCGGAACCATACGTGTAGTCTGACTCGCACTGTCCATGAAAGTGAAATTATATGGTATATAACATGAAACATTTCGATACTATCTGAAGTTAACGAACACAATATAATGTAATTAAAAAAAAAAAAAAAAAATATTTTTATATATTTTTTGTACTACTTATAGACTAGCGTTTGACCACTGTCTAGTCTGGTGGTAAGCTGATGTAATCAAAGATGGTGAAATCGCTTGGCCTAGAATGTTCTCCGACCACCTGAGGACAAAAATTGCTTTCTCGTAGTCACTTAGCAATTTATATGGCAGCAATGCGCTCGGCGAGCAATCAACAGAAAGCCGACCTAGACAATAGAACTAAGTTACATACAACTAAGTACATTAATGTAATACCTATCTACATCACGGTAAAGCACAGTATACATTGATTGGATAATAATGCATTGAGCTGTGATGTGAGTGAGCAATACCGCAACATGCGGACGAATAGACAGAGAACGCGTGTAGTGTGTACACAGGCTTATATTGTAATAACTAGCTGTGCCCCGCGGCTTTACCCGTGTAGACATTGTTCCCGTGGGAAAATCTGGATAAAACCCTTTGGGGTTTTTTAGGGTCTAGGCTATATATATACCAAATTTCAGCTCAATCGGTTCAGTAGTTTTAGGGTGAAGAAGTAACAAAACATACTTACACACTCTCAAAAATTTTCGTCTTTTTAATCAACCCCAATATTATAAATGCGAATGCGTCTGGTGCCTCTTTGCAGTAAAACGTCTCAACCGGTTTGAGTAAAATTACGCACATATATAGCCAGTATAGTGGATTACGACATTGGATACTTTTTAACGCGAGCAAAGCCGCGGGCGCTTAGTATTATATATAGTAGGATACAATTCTGACAATATTGTACAAGCTTTGTATGGCATACTGTAAATTTAAGTCGAAAGAAGTATAGTTTATCACTACAAAATAATCTGGAGATATTTGAATAGACTGTTCTTTCAACAGCAATATTAATAAATACCTTATTATTAAAATTTCTGTAGTGCTTCCGGACAGGCAAAGACAAGTACTTGGCTACTATCTCACTGACGTTAAGTGATGATGTGGTCTCAGATGGAATCGTGGATCAGAAAATGGAAGACGGCAGTGAGGAGAGGTGGTAGACAACTTTAGTCCAAACTATATCAAACAATCTTCTAAAAATGCCTAGCATCGAACATCATACTGAAGTTAAGTAAACCAATATGTTTTTTTTTTGCGCTTTGTTTTGCGGGTGGTTTGAACCAGTGGTCACCCTTTTAACATCATCCAAGGATCAGGTATAGGATTAGTCTAAGGGAAATAACAATGATCTGCTCGTGGGCGATGTTTTAATGTCGGATTTTAGTTTCTTTTTTTTAAACGAAATGATTATCATCTAACTCAGTAAAGAAAGTGACCGCACTATACAGGTAGTCGTAAGTTTATAAGAGGCTGAGGGTTAGCCCAGTTGTCAGATTCTTCCGTTGATGAACTAGAACAAACGGGATCTACAATATAAGGTTATAAGTACTCTCACTATACGCATTGATGTTGCTCCGCAGATGAACAAGCTTATTTAATAGCATAACCCACTGGTCATGCTACGACGTGCTACAGTAAGCTACGATGCTACGATTTTCTACGAGATGTGCTACGACCTGATATGTTAAGATACGAGTGCTACCGTACTAGTGAGGCGCTCTACGAAAATATTGCTAGCGTTGACCACTATCCGGTTGGTAAGTAATGAGAGGTCAAGGATGGTTGCACGCTAGGCCTAGAATGGGAACTGGCTCTCAAGGATAGCTGCTGACACACATTAGATTTTTTTCCTAATAAAGTAGCGTTCAATTGTAAATGCCACTCACGGTCACCCTTGCAAATGTTGACCACCTTTATTTGATTTTTAATCTTTTGTAGTCGTTCTTATAGCAAAGATCTCGAAACTGCAAGCAGATCGTAAAGAAAATAAAAAGCGTGAGTAGTACCTACGTAGTTACCATAGAACAGACGAAATGTTCACTAGGTTCTAATATTATGTGGTAGTTACCGATGCTTTCTGTCATTGATACGAGTAATTTCAAACTGCTTTCAGCTGCATCTCAATCTATTTGGCGTTTGATATCTTCGCGACAGTCGGTAATGTACTAGAGACCACCGGGGCACGTTTTCTCACCCTAGAAATGCTATTTATCATTGAAATAAAAATCAGCTACGTGAGTGTCGGGCCACGCACAGTGTAAATTGCCTTTGTATCAGACACCTACAGTATATTGAACTTCTGTTCCAATGATACCCAAACCCATCAACTTGGCTTTATTCGTAGTTAAGACGATACAAATTCAGTCCCAGCTACGTATCACAGACACCATTAGGTTATGGCTACTTTTTAACCAAATCCAAAAAAAAGGAGGAGGTTTCTCAATTCGACCGTATATATTTATATAAATATTATGTTTGTTCACGGATAGCTTCATCATTTATGAACCGAAGTCGGTTCTTTTAGTTTTTTAAACGATCTTATTAGTAACAAGTTACGCAGAAAATCGAAAAATAAAAATTTTGGTAATGTAGCCGTTGCTGTCTATTAGAACATCACTACATAAGTCCCCCGCCGAGTCTGTCTATCTGTCTGTTAGCGATAAACTCAAAAGTTCTGAACGAATTTACATGGTGTTTCACCAATAGACAGTGATTTATGAGGAAGGTTTTGGTGTATAATTCGAAAAGATTTTGTTTAAATTGGTTGAAATGTACGACGATTGTTGTAGATGTTAATTTATACACGACGCAACAAACTGATGTAACAAATGTTGGCATTTTAGCTCTGCCCGTATAAAGTGGGCCGGGCTGCTAGTATTCAATAAATACATGTTAATGTACGTAGTTTAAAAGATAGAGACGAGACTTTAGATTTTAAACAAATAAAAAAACACCCTTACGTTTTAAAATCTGGTTTTTAAAGATCCCTCAATTGCTACAGAGGATTCCGTAATGATATCCAATTAGTTTCCCATTTCAGCACAAATAGATGCCCTAATTCTCAAATACTAGAAACCGATTAACCGATTAAAAGCTGTAAACGGACTTTCGTTCCACAAACGTTAAGAGCGGTAATTGACTCTGTTCCCGGCACGTCTCATTTGGTACATTCATTCATTCATTCATTTAGTTCACTCGTGCGGTTTTTCTCTAGGGAGTGATTTGGATAACTAGTTTTAGTCTGGTGGCTTTGAAACAGCGGCTTGTTAAATATTATCATATTTCGTAGGTGTATTGTGTGAAGGACAAAGAGTTTACTTTTATATAATGATTGTACTGAACTGAGCTTATACTTTACAAATATAAAGATTAAACCTTTTAACAGTTTGTTTTTTGCCCAACGAAGATATTTTTAGCAATTATCGAATGCAATTTTTGTTTTCATGAAAAATATTTACGAATGGAAATAGCTTCCAAAAGACAGGGTATCCTAATAGGAAGCCTATTGGTGACAGCTATATTTTAAGCAAAGCGAAAATCTAAAATTTAAACAAAAACATGTTTGTTTTAATCATTGAAACCAGTGCCTCTCAATTTGTACAGCATCATCACCTAACATCAGGTGGGACCGTACTTAGACGATCACAGTGACATGACCGTCTTTAATACTGAAAACGACTACTTCATATCGTGCATAACTCTGTCAAATAATATTTAGATAACAAGAAATATACTACGCACTACGATTATTTCTTGCTAAATCAATCGTTAACTAAAAACTTTCAAGAAACTGCTTATTGCAAAGAAAAAATGCGTAACTAGAGCTTATCTGCGTAGAAAATACAAGAAAATAGATAATCTTCTGCCTCTTCACTGAATTTGAGTGGTCAACTGATAAGCGGTAGCGGGTGAAAAGTATTATGGTTCTTCAAAAAGTTCTATAAATTCAAATTTCTATTCATGCATATTTTGACGTTTCATAGCGGTGGTTTTGACACAAGTAATGTCAATAATGTATTGGTTTGTATGACATTATGCATTCGCGAGCACTGTGAGGTCTCAAGGTGTTGTTTTTAACCGACTTCACAAAAAAGGAGGAGGTTCTAAATTCGACGGAACCTTTTTTTAATGTATGTTCACCGATTACTCAAAGATGCCTGAACCGATTTGGAAAATTCTTTTTTTGTTTCAAATGGTACTATTCCCAGGTGGTCCCGTTTAAATTTTAACGAAATCGGTTGAGCCGTGTTTCATATATCAACATTTGTATTACGACGCATTTACTTATCTCGACGACTTACTACTTGGCTGGCACTTTACCTACTGGCACAGATTATGTAATAGTTAGTTTGTCTACTGGCTACTTTGAATAGCGCGATGTTTGAAGTCGGTTCTTTTAGTTTTTTAAACGATCTCAAATGATTAAATATTCGAACGGTAATTCTCTACCATGAAGTCACCTAAATAGTTTCGACAGATAACCAGTGCCTGTATCGGTGTCGCGCGGCATTGTAAGTTCGGATTTTTGATATCGTCGGTCGCTGCTACTACAGCAACTTCTGTGATTGAGCCCCTGACTACCTAATAAAGGACTGTCATACAACTGTCCAAAACTGCCAAAAAACTCTAAAAATCAGTCAGAAAAGCAAGTATGTAATACAAACACAGGATGTTTTCAAATGTTCATTTCGCGTCATATAATACGATCAAACGTGAACAATATGGGTTAAAAACCCATTTATCACTTGCGTCAAGCCCCATCCCGTCGTTGGCAGGAGTATACAAAGTGGCCATTACGCTCATTATGTGTTGCCATGTGGGTTTTATTTCCCTCTCAGCTAGTGACTTCCTGAAATGTTGCATACACGGACGTGACGTATTTTACAAATTATATTACCTTTTTGAACGGCTCTTAAGCTATTATTTTTTACAGATATTCAATTTTTAGGGTTTAAAAATAAAAAGGAAAAAAAGAAGTAAAAATTAACCCTTAAGGATCACTTTGTTTTGTCTGCCAAGACCCTTCATCTCCAAAACGCGTAGAGGTATAAAGTTGAAACTTATACTAAATTAAATACTTGAGTTTACGGTATCTTTCGGCTATAAAAAAATCTAACTAACGTCAACGCGATCAAAAGATATAACCGTTTAAGTCGCATACTTTCGCATATTTTGCGATTTCACAAGGGAATCAAAACCGAAATCATCGTCGATCACATCTTCACTTAACATCAGGTGAGATAGTGGTCAAACGCTTGCATATCTTCAGTAAAAAAAAAAACCGTATATAGCTTCGAGCATTTACCAATGGAGATGTTAACGTTGTAATCCGCAAACATTTTTTTCTGCCGATACTTACGGGGGACGAGGTAAACACGCATCGCACACACACAAATCACTCACTTTAACAATCCCGCACACTAGCTTGAAACACGCACACAGTATTAAAAATACAGCGTAGTTACGCACGCTTATATGGCCAATAATGGCTATATGGCCAGCAGAGGGGTACGTCTTGCATTAACATCTCCATTGGTAAGTGCTCGAAGGTATATAGGGTACTTCCCGTTCACCTAGAACCATGAAATTTAGCATGAAGCAAGATATTGAAGCACTTATATAGGAAAACCGTAAATATGTAGATTACAAAAAAAAACAACAAATTTACGTTCACAAACGTATTATTTGCGGTTGGTGCATTCACAGTGTACAGTGCACACGTAAGGCTCAAACTGCACAGAGAAGTTTGTCCTTTAACCTAGTTGTAGAAATTGGTTGGTAATAGGAAAGTACAATATTTTCATTTTTGTTTTCATTTCAAAAAAATTACAAATAAAAACAAATTATTGACAGAATTGCCATGGAAAACAATTTGTTTAAACGTGATCAAATGTTTTAGATTTATTTTTAAAGTGAGTTTGAATCAAGATTATAAAAGTACTTACTTATATTACGCACTACTATTTGCTGTCGACTGACTTGACCCAAGTTTCGTGCATGTCCGAAATGATTACTCAGTTAGTTTATCAGATGTTGACGCGATCTTGCTGCGTCTATTCCTTGAAGAAGTGCATTAGCCATGCACAAAACCTAGGGTAGGTAAAGTTTAGAAATGCGACGTTTAGAGAGGAAGCGGAATCCTGACATCCGGACATACCAAAGCATTTTTACCTAAGATAAAACGGATATATTCACTTTGTACGGTCAATTATGTGATAAAATGTTGTATGGAACATTTTTAAGGATTTTCTATCAAAGAAAAACGAATCCATTAACCATTAAGCCTAAATGAAAATTCATGAACATATCGCTCGCAAATTTTGATTAAAATCTCTGAGTGCTTTAGCCAGAGGCATTTTGAAATCTTGTGTTTATACGAAGTTTGCAATACAAATATTACTGTGGCAAAATTCACATGTCTTTGTTTTAAATAATTTAATTAAGAATACAGACCAAGAAAGATTTTATTAAAGATCTGTGAATATAAAGGAAAATCTTATGAAAATGTTATGCGTGGAGTAAACATTTCTCTTGACTTATACTTACGCAAGACCTGAGAAGTTATAAAACGAGGCGCTATAAAAAAACAGTATTAAATGCAAAAAATGTTACAACAACCTAGTGGTTAGTTTAATTAGTATAAATATAATTATATTATAATAATAATCATAAAAAAAATAATAAAGGACGGTACGGTTGACATATGTCGGGCATGCCGCCGTCCCGGAGAGTCACTCAGACATATCATCCGGTTGTTCTCAACTTGCTAACACCGAGTACTTACACAAACACAATCTCGTAGCCAGGATCATCCACCAGCAACTTGCTCTTCAATACGGCCTTGTCGAGTCTGAGGTGCCGTACTATAAGTACGCACCTGCGCCAGTTCTTGAAAATGGTCGTGCTTTGCTCTATTGGGACTGATCGGTTATCACGGACACGACTATTGTCACCAATAAACCTGATATCATGATAGTCGACCGGTCCCAGCGGCGGGTAGTGTTAGTCGACATCACCATCCCACATTACAAAAACCTCGTGAAGGCTGAAAAGGGCAAGCTCATGCAAGTACATTGACTTGTCTTACGAGTTTACCGTCATGTGGGATGTTGATTCGACTAGCATTGTCCCGATAGTCGTTTCTGCGAACGGCCTTATAGCGAAAAGTCTCGACCAACATCTCAAGAGACTCTCGCTAGACGGCTGGATCAAGGGCTACATACAGAAGGCGGTACTTCTTGACACGGCACCCATTGCACTGCAGTCCTAACCACCGGTAGCTTGGGCCCTGCCCCGCTGCCGGCGGCACCCTAGGTTTAGGTTTATAATAATATTTTATGTTTTTATAATAATTTTATTTATTATTTTTTATATACATTATTGTAAAAAACCTAATCCTAAGTTCAGAAAATAAATATGTGCATAATCATTATAATCATTTAGTTTACTCCACAAATAGTAATGTAAATACAAAATAATTAGGCATACAAATTCAATTAAAATAACAGTAAATACTCTCTTATTAAACTAAATTACTTAAGAATGTGTCTCTATGATTGTCTTAATTGCTTTAAATCACATATTGTTGGTCTTGGCTTACACTGCAAAATCAATATAGGATTACTAATTTATAGTAGGTATGCATTGTCAAAAAGTCGTGTATTTTACGCGAAGTATCAATTTACAGTGCCACAAGTATAACTTGGCGGTGGTGGTTTTTGGAACTAATTCCGCTCTCTTGAAACTGTGAGTTTGAAGTTTGAGAGATTACCGCGACATTATTGTTGATAAATCTGCTACATTAAAATAGTTCAATAATGCCAAAAGTAATTATAAGTGGTTTAAGAGAAACTGTTATCAAAGTACAAAGTAAAAGCACAGTGGCGCACAGCCGCGCCAAGTTATACTTGCCGGACTGTACATACGTTTTCACAAAGCAGAAACTCGGACGAAGTGCCAAAATGCCAGTTTCGGTCCAGGCGAAGCGAAGATAGATGGCCTCTTGAAATAATGAATGAAGAATGAAAAAGATAGAAGAATGACTTCTAACCTGTTGATTGCTGTTTCGTTCACAGATAGTAGAACAATTTTATCGATATACCAACTGAATTTCTATCAAAAAGTAGCCTAACGCCATCAACGAGGAAATCTGCTGCCATAACCTTACGATGTTCCGGCAGGACGGCCCTTGAGATTGTAGGTCTAGTTGGCATGTTCACAATCCACAACCACTAGATAGCTATGACAATAAAAAAGTGTTAGAATTGTTGTAAATAATAATATACTTTATTTACCGTTTGACCTTCTGGTAATAATTCCGAGTGCACAACACCGCGATAGTCAAAGAAAACAGTCAACATAACATTGACTTTTGATCAACTTTGGCGTGGTTTTTTTCGGTGTCGGTTCAAACGTAGTAGTTCGGTTTAAATTCGTTCAAAGTACTCATAAGTACGTGTTTTTGATATAGTCGTTATTAATACATATAAATATTGTTCGCGCAAAACGCTCAGGCCACGATCCACAATAAGGCTTTAATGAGACCTCTCAAAGAAAAAGCTAAATACAAGAGACTACAAAATCTGCGACAACTTTATATTTCCAGCAGAAATAAACAGTTGTCAGAAGTTCGCCTCGTCATCTCACGGTAAATTGCTTTGAGGATTGGTACTTAATCCTGCTTTTAGTGGAGACGTCGAGTTAATACTTACTATATTTTAGTAACGACGTTTGGAAGGTGTAATTAGATATTTTTTTATACTAGATAGGTAAGCGTTTGACCACTATCTCACCTGATGTTAAGTGACGATGTGATCGACGATAGCACGCTTACCTAGAAGATACCTGTTCACTCGCGATTTGAAGACCCCCGGGTTATAGTTATTGGGAAACACAGACACCTGCAATAGAAGAAACTAGACGCTCCCTATGATATCATATGGTTTTTATGTCAGACAGACGAATCCTATCTCACCTTATGATGATAAAGATGCAGTCTTAGATGGATTCGCGTTTATCTGAAAATAAAAGACAGCAGTGAGACGGGGCGCTAGACAACTGGCTTTAGTCCAATCCACTGAGCGCAACTACCTCAACTCATCATCCATACTGGCTGGCACTAAACATTTTTTTTAATATCTTATACTGGTCGGAGCTAATTTTCGGTAAATGTTAACGTGTTAATAGCGGTTAAAAACTTAAAAAAAAAAGTTCTATATATCATTCAGAAATGTGAAAAATCTTCGAGCCAATCTCAAGAGAGTTTGCATGGTCTAGTGTCCGCCTGTCCAGCTACCACTCCCTCAAGTTGTAAAATCTGTCGCCAAACATTTAATGTGTTACCGACAGCTAGTCTTGAGAGCCAGTTCCCATTCTAGGCCTAGCGTGCTACCATCCTCGACCGCATCATCACTTACCAACAGGTGAGATTGTGGTCAAATGCTAGCCTATCGTCATCATCTTCCTACCCTTATCCCACTGAACGCTATTCTATAAGATCTTAAAAAATAAAGGTAAAGGCTTAGTCACACTGCAAGTGGACCGCAAGGTTGTTTATGAGTGACCAGATTAATTTGTCGGTCCGTTCGTCCGGGATAAATTGCGGTTTGTCTGAAAGCGTTCCGTTTTAAGACGCGGAAAGGAAATTTAATTAGAGATTTTGGGTGAAGCAGCGCAGAGTGCTTGCAAGGCTTTGTATTGGGGCCACTGAGATGTATAAACATCAGGATAGTGAAATTAGTTTACCGACTTTAAATAAGAAATCCAGAGTCATGGGAACCCATTCCATTCTAGACATAGCGTACTGCCATACTCGACCACATCATATTTGTCCAACAAGTGAGATAGTGGTCAATCGCGAGGTTATATAGTATAAAAATGGCTCTATGTTCAAATTTATATATATTTTTATGTACAGCCATAATTACTCCGTTGTTTATGAACCAATTTTTGATTATTTTTCTGCATTGGATTCGTTGTATTTTCAGATGGGCCCTTTTTTGGATTTTACTTACATATTTATTGAACCTATTGGCCCGACTGATTGAATTGACGAATAGACGCTTCGAAGATGCACCATGGAAATCACACTATAAATTTAAATGGTTAAATTGTGCGGTATATAACAGAACTATTTCATTAAGTTTCAGCTTTTAGATCGGTGGCAGCATTTGAATTTCATTATAGAATTCTCGGAGAATGGCTAATGATTGTATTCTAGTATCTCTCCCATTTTCTCCCACCTATCCCTATAATGCTCTCTGTGGCCAGTCTTTGTGGAAAACACCTATATCTCTCCTCCACCTCTTTTTAAGCCTTTCCTCCGCGTCGACAGCCGTCTTCAGACCTCACCAATTATCATTGGTCAGTTATAATTGATCCAATAAAAAACATACGGGCGCAAGTCTATGGGGCTGCCGATACAAGTGAAAACTATGTATCTTGTGAGTTGTATCGTCGAGATACACAGTATACATATAGCTCATGGGAACCGTGCGGTGACGATGACGCGAGTTTCACGCTATTTGTTCACTCAAAAAGTACACATATACACAGTATGCTTATAGCCCATGGAAAGCGTTCGGTGACGATGACGCGAGTTCCATAATTTTTGTTTAAACAAAAAGTGCTGAACGCGCCTAAAGATCCTTGAGAGCCACTTCCCATTCTAGGCCTAGCGTGCTTACCATCGTCGACCGCATCATCACTTACCAACAGGTGAGAGTGGTCAAACGCTAGCATATAAGATATTTTAAAAAAAAAAGAAGTTTTCACTTCAAGAAATTGATGTGTCCTGAAGACGTCTCTGTTCACAAGAACTCATTATCAAGGATCAAGGGTGTGATTTAAGTGGATCTTTTAACTCAGTAACATAGTTCAGTTTTGTAGGAGTGTTTTATGTGATTCGACCGTAGGATGAAAGGGTAAATTCAATCAAAAAGTTTGGTAAAATTTGTCAATAAAATTTATTTGTGTTTGGAGTTCTGGTAAAACTCTAAATTGGAAGTTGTCTCTCTCTCTCTCTGATCACTTCAGTTTAATTAGATTCAGAAATTTGGGATAAACATGACATAGGATTAATTTATACATATTTATTATAGTTTTTCGTTGTTGAATTAGCACCGTGTGAAATCACAATCCAACTGTCGTTGTAGTTCTGATGTTATTTTTAGCATGATAAATGTTGAGAAGATGGTGAGAATTTATAAAATCTGCATATTATAAACACGAAATATTTTAAAAAACAATTAAATAATTGAATCATTAAGGGTACGACCACACCGCGGCGTCCTGCGTCCGCTTACGCGAGCGCGATTTGATTTTCAATCGTGTTCTGATCGCCGTTCGCCTTTGGTGTGAACCGGTCGGTAGAAATACAACTGCGCTATCTGATCGCGCCTGACGCAGGACGCCGCGGTGTGGCCGTACCTTAAATCTATATAGTTTTTTAATTGTGGTTAAAGATGGTGAACACGCTAGGCCTAGAAGGTCTAATACTCAAAGGCCGTGCTGCCGGAGTAGTGTAAGGTTATGGCGGCAGATTTTCTACATTATGGTGGTAAACTACTATTTGATCAACAGAACATCGGTATAATGCTCCTACTAAAAGTTTTTTTTTTCTATCTCACCTGTTGGTAAGCGATGATGCGAAGATGGTAAGCACGCTAGGCCTAGAATGGCAACTGGTTCTCATGGATAGCTGCCGGGACACATTAGATGATTGGTGATAGATTTTCTAACTTGAGGGTGGTAGCTGGCCAGGCGGACACTAGATAATGTCCTACCATGCAAAAATATATGGATTGCTTATCTACAAAAAAAAAAAATTTAGTTTGAAACCATTTAAAAAAATATCTAATCTATGCAGAGGATAAATAATTTAAATAAAGATTGTGGCTGAACGTACTAACATTAAAAAGCTATAAAAACACGAGAACAAAGATCCTCTGCCTTTATTAAAGTCTGTTAATAACATATAAGTACGATATAAGATCTTCTGAGGAAAATAGATAGATACAATAATCCCTACTCTTCTAATAAATATAGGCTTAGCGCTCGTCCATTTAATTACTTTCATGTTTATGTGGCAGGGAGTTGACTAAATTAATTTATGATATCGTTTGTAGGGTATTTGTGAAGCTTTACTCCTTACTAGCAGCGCCCCGCGGCTTTACTCGCATTAAAAAGTATCCTAAGGTTTACTCTATAATACTAGGCTATCGTTGTCCCCAGCTAAATCGGTTCAGCCGTTTGAAGCCATGAAGAAGTCCCAAAGAGACAAATATACAAACTGACTCTGGACCCAACGCAATGGCAATAAAAGTGTACAATAAATTATCAGAAGACTTAAAATGTGAAGAAAAATATTCAGTTTTCTGCAAAAATCTTAAAGACTATTTAGTTAAAAAGGCATATTATTCTCTAGATGAATTTTTAAACGATAAATAATAATTAAATTAATTAAATACTACAATATTTAAATTTAGGACAGTCATGTTACTCATTTTGAGAAATACCTATTGGTTATTTTACAATCGGTCTGTTCGCTCCAGTACTTGTTGCGATACCCTGACAGGGTCATATGTTAACCAAACCTTTACCCTAAAATCTGTAAACATTGTACATACATATGAATGCAATAAAATATTGAGTATTGAGTATTGACTTTCGCATTTATTAACCGATATCCAAACAAGTTTGTTACTCAATTCGATTCGATTTAAATATATGTATATATAAATATATATTTATGTTTGTTCGCGGATAACTTCGTTATTTATGAACTGATTTAGATCATTATTTTTTTGTTGGAAAGGAGATATTCCAGAGGTAGTACCATAGTAATTTCATCAAGATCTGATTGGTATCTCCAGAGATATGGAGATAAACACCTCAAACTTGATACTGAATATTAATAGCACGGCATTTGAAGTCGGTTATTTAAGTTTTTTAAACGATCTTAGTATAACATTGGTGTGGATTGGTGTTGATTAGAATTATTTCACTAAGTCAGGTTTATATCCGTACTTAGACAGGGTCATCGTTACCTCCCTGCATCCTTAGACTTATCCTAAACGAGATATCTGGATCGTGCTTAATAGGTGAACATTGGCCACTGCTCACAACCTACCGAACAAAGAACTGTTGCCAATCGGCTTGCTTAGTTCTAGAATGATATTTAGAAGATGGGTAAGATATTAAGATATATATAGTTGGGATAGATAGATGTATAGATAGGATTGACAGATAGATAGGACTGATAGATGGATGAATAGATAGATAGATTGATATGATTGATAGATAGATAGGATAGGAATGATAGATAGATAGGAGTGATAGATAGATAGGATTGGTAGATAGGAAAGGATTGATAGATAGGATAGGATTGATAAATAGAATAGGATTGATAAATGGATGGAAAGATAGATAAGATGGGATAAGATTGATAGAAAGATAGGATAGGATTGTTCTATCTAGATAGAATTGATAGATAGGATAGGATTAAACTAAAATCAGTATCTGCGCTTTGTTCATTACAATCTTCCATGTCTTGACAAGCACGATACTATATTTGACTGCATCGTCACTAAACATAAGGTGAGAGCGGTAAGTGCTTGGAATACAATTTTATTTTTATTCTGAACATTTTGAAGGTAAATAAGGAAAAATAAGCCAAAGTAAGTAAACCAAACAAGATAAGAATCGAATTAAATTACTCTGATACTGATTTCTAAGAAACAATTTGGCTATCGAATATCGCCATAAATTGGTCTGGGCTTACATCGATTCCCGGAAACGGGGAAATGTTTGCCCTAGGAAGAAATTGTCTATTAAGAAATGTGTTTTAGTACAGCACTGCTACAGTGATGATGAGGTTAAAGTTAGAATCTTATAGAAGCATTATATCGAGGTACTGCCTTTTTGCCTTGCCATCAAAAAAAATGCTTACGACCATTAAGGATAAAATCTGCCGCCTTAGCCTTACCTCAGCACACAGCCCTTGAAAGTCGGACCATTCTAGGCCTAGCGTGATGACCATATTATTCGACCACAACATTGCTTACCTCCAGGGGCCTTATTCAGTATGACCATTTTAAAGTCTTACCGTGCGGTGTTACGTTATCTCCGCGTTATGGTATTCTCTATGCCAATTTCAAGTTCGGTAACGCGGTAGGGTAAGGTTATGAGCGCGTTTTGAGCTGTCAAAATATTGTGACAGATGAGGACGTGTAGCGTGCGATAGGAGAGGCCTATGTCCAGCAGTGGACGAGTACAGGCTGTTAATGATGATGATGATGATGAGGACGTGTAACGCGCGCGTTTTGTATAATTTATCTATCGTGTGGCATATAGAATACAATTTTTCAATAACGTAACGTGGCGCGATAAGAAACGCGTTATCTCATAGGTCATACTGAATAAGGCCCCAGGCGTGATAGTGGACAAACGTTAGCATATGAAGTATAAAAAAACTTTGTCATATAGATACAGCAGAACACTTATTATCTACACCGGAAATTTGCTCTACGGTTCATAGCTACGAGAGCCGGAAATGCTACGACTATTTCGTAGCAACATGTTATTTAGGAGAACGAATAAAAGATTTATCATTTTGTCTCATGGGACTATTGATGGAAAAATATACGCTGCGAATAATGGTTTTATTTTATGTTTATGTTACGTTAGTAAGTAACATATCCGTCTATCTTATAATACTATAAGAATCTTTGTCCTGACATACTGACTGCCTGACTGACTGACTGACATACAACGCACAGCCTAAACCCCTAGTCCTAGAGACTTGACATTTGGAGGGTATATTTGTCTTAGTACGTAAAGGTGTACTAAGAAAGGATTTTACAAAATTCACCCCTTTAGGGTATGAAACAGGGGTTCAAAGTTTGTATGGAGAAATCAGATTAGATAGTTTTTTCTATTCGAAACTCCACACAAGTGCTTCAGTAAATAAGTAAACACGTGTTTCAGGCTTTTTTTAAATTCCAACCCTAAGAGGGTGAAATGGGGTAACAAAATCTGAAAATCAATATTGTTTCGGATTGCGCTGAAATTTGGCATGCAGATAGTAATTATGACGTTAATGTCTGTTAAGAAAGGATTTTCCAAAATTCACCCTTGAAGGGGTTGAAACGGGGGTTCAAAGTTTGTATGGAGAAACATGATTAGATAGTCTTTTCAATTCGAAACTTTACACAAGTGCTTCAGTAAAAAAATAAGTAAATACGTGTTACAGGCTTTTTTGAATTCTAACCCTAAGAGTGTGAAATGGGGTAACAAAGTCTGAAAATCAATATTGTTTCGGATTGCGCTGAAATTTGGCATGCAGTAGTTATTACGACGTTAGTTCCCTCTGAAAAATGATTTTCCAAAATTACCTGTGAAGGGGATGAAACGGGGGTTCAAAGTTTGTATGGAGAAACAAGATGAGATAGTCTTTTCTATTCGAAATTTCGCATAAGTACTTCAGTAAATAAAGAAATAAATAAATACGTGTTTCAGGCTTTTTCTACCCCTAAAAGGGTGAAGTGGGATACAAAGTCTGAAATTAATATTGTTTCAGATTGCGCTGAAATTTGGCTTGCAGATAGTTTTTTTGACGTAGGTATCCGCTAAGAAAGGATTTTTCAAAATTCACTCTTTAAGGGGATGAAGCGGGAATTCAAAGTTTGGATAGTGATTTTATTCCACATTTTACACAAGTATTTCTGTAAACAAATAAGTAAATACGAGATTCAGGCTTTTTCAAAATGCCACCCTAAGAGGATAAACTGGGGTAACAAAGTCTGAAAATCAATATTGTTTCGGATTGCGCTGAAATTTAGAATGCAGATAGTTATTATGTCGTAGGTATCCGCTTAGAAATTATTTTCTAAATATTCCGCCCGGATATTACTTATTATTTTTAATTATATAAATAAAATTATAGATTTACTTAAGTACTTCTGTGAATAAATGAGTAAATACGTGTTGCAGGATTTTTGCAAGGGGTTGGTAAAAAATCTGAAAATCAATATGGTTTTTCGGTTTTTATAAATATTAATTCCTATTTCCCTTAGTCACGCAATAACTTGAAAATGGGTGAACCGATTTGGCTTTTACTTCTTTGATGTATTTTATGATAGAAAGGTTTTGACAAAATAAAAGTTTTAAGTAAATAAAAGAAGTCTTTAACGCGGGCGAAGCCGCGGGGCACTTCTAGTTTTTATATATTTTTTTTGCCGTATATTTTTCTGGTATAGCAATAATCAAACAATAAGTATCGCATACGCCAAACAAAGATATTCAATCGGTTTGCTGAGTTAATTCTGATATTCACTACCTTTACTCACGATAGTTTCACTTTTTACAATGGCCTTTTATTGTGCTTAAAATGCAAGCGATCGACTACTATGTTTCGAGGGCCCGGTGGCGTAATCAGGAGAACGGTCGGCTTGGATGCCAGAGGTACCGAGTTCAATCCCCGCCGTTCACCAATGGATTTTTCTATCGAAAAATGTATGTGCGCTCTTCACAGTGGCCCTCCGGTAAAGGAAAAACAATGTTAAGAAACCAACAACCCCCGCATGGAGGTACGACACTATGTAGTGTCCGCCAGCTACCTACATCTAATGTGTTCACTTACCAACAGGGCCCTTATTCAGTATGACCAATGAGATAACTTGCCAAAAACGTGTAATGTTGTAGCGTGCTCTAAACGTTAACGTGTTCCTCAAACGCGCCGCGGCACATTATTGAAAAATGGTATTCTGTATGCCAAACAATATGTTTTCTATGTCCAGTTTTCGATTCCACGCCATTCGTTCATAAACCTTACTCCGGTTCCATCGGTAATTTTGCGGTTTCATACATTTCTTTATTTTTCTGTCTTATCTTTATATTAGGTCGATTTGCCAGCAATAAAACTTCAATAGCAATTCTGTAGCTTAATTTAAAAACTAAATAACATTAAATAAATTATAGATATTTTTTATTGAAAACAATCAATGGATCCACTTATAAATGCACTAGTTTTGGAACGACAATAAAAACTTCATTCTCAAAATGCCAATTATTGTCAATCATTGCATTGTCATTTTATCAATAACTAGCAGCCCGCTTCGGCTTCGCACGGGTAAAACATATGCCTACAAAATTTGCATCAGTTTGTTGCATCGAATATAAAATATCAAGATATTTAACAATCATCGTCATATTTCAACCAATTTACACAAAACCTAACGAATTATGCACCTAAACCTTCCTCATAAACACTTTGGCTATTGGTGAAAACCGCAGGATAATCCGTTCAGTAGCTATTGAGATTATTGCGAACAGACAGACAGACGCAGTGATGGACTTTGTTTTATAATACTTACGTAATGATATTGGACGGCCCTTTGGCGTAAAGGATAGTTACCATGATTCTGACCCGACGGTGGTTGGTTCTAATCCTAACTATATACCTACCAATGAAAGTTTTATGTGCATTCATGAATCATGAGTTTTCGTACAGTGGTAGTGGGATCATTAAATCTACCAAAAAGTAGCTTTCCACCAAGGAGAACATCTGCCGCCTTAACCTTACAGCGTTCCCCGATGCAAAAAGTAGAGGTAATATACGCTTAACGTGTGTATCTGTGTGTCTGTCTGTAGCATCTTAGCACCTAACCGGATGAACCGATTTTGTTTTTATTATTGATAGTTTTTTTTTGTTTAGATGTCTTCATTGAGAGTGTTCTTAGCTTCACTTTAAGAAAATCTGTTCAGCCGTTTGGAGATTACGAGCTCTATTCTAGTTAATTGCGCTATGAAATCAACTTTCATAGGTCTGATCAATTCGAAAATCTTCTTCTTCAACGATATTGTAAGAACATGGAACATTGACCTGATGCTGGGACATCTCCTGGACTCTACAGAATACTCAAATCCTCACCAACTTACAGCTCAGATTTTAAATGTCGTGTTTAGAGTCATTGTAATGCTTTTAATGAAAAGATTATACATAGATCAGTCGGGGTGGTTTAAAATATTATATTATTACATATATTGTTGCCAACCTTTTGCGGTGTGCACCATTTCATGTCCGGCTAGCCTACGATAACGAGCTGTGGGTTCTTTGTCTGCGGGATGTTACATACTGGAGTGTTAGTTTTGAGGTAGTGTCCTGTTTTATAAGGGCGCCACCAGTATAAACTGGAAAATTCTAAATTAATAAATAATTAACAAACCATATTACAACAATCATGTATTTGTTGTTAAAACACGAACATCGTTAGTTAGTTATTTAAAGATTAATATTAAGACACAGTTCTTTCTTATATTCTATTCTAGAATTATATATTAAGTAGTTGCATTTCTTATACAGTTCTTTCTAGTAAATTCTATTCTGACAATTATATTTAGACAATGACAGTGTTACTTATAAAAATCTGTTGATCAATTGCTGAACTGCCTCTCAGCTGAGAAGCTGTCAAGGACTTGATCATTGCTCAATTTTTTTTCACTCATAAACGTTAGTCAGTCGTTGCTTGGTTGAGGCACGAAATAGATATGCTCCATGGGCTGTTGGCATAGACTATAACCAAATTAGTCGACTAAAGAACGATTCCAGCCCTTAGATATTCATTTTTTATCTGTAACGTGCTGTAGATTTGACAGATCAAGTGACAAAAAAATACCGCGAAATTGGAAAATCGATAAACTACCCATATATCAGCTGATTGGTGCTGTCAACGTCGTCTTGCTTCTCAGCAAGTGCTTAACTTTGAGAGCTGTCAATGCAGTGCTCAACGACCTCTCAACTTTACATGTGTTTTTTACATGTTTCTAAATGAATAATTTAGTCTACGGACATGAGACGGGCCCTTCTGCATGCCGAGCTTTTACAAAAGTTATCCTTAGGTTCTAACTAATATTAATGTAGACTTGAGTGTACCATCAGGGACTTAGTTGAATTTAAATTAATAACACGGGAAACTAAATTTTGAAGAGGTTGCAAAAAAATTTTACTAGGTTATCCGGACGGGAGAAACTCGACGATCACTTGTGTAAGATCGAACCGACGGTCTGGATGACGAAGTTGAAATTGACTAACGAACGAAGCGAAACAACATATTTATGTAGGCTACACGTAGGGGTCACATAAGAGTGGAACTGAACTGTTTTTAAAGACTAAATTTTAATGACTTGGAGTCGGGGGCTCCATTCTTTAGACGGGGAGTGTCGGAGTCGGAGGCTCCAATCTTATACTAGGAGTAGGAGCGGCAACCTGTAAACGGACAACACTTCGTTACAAACTGCCACGTAAACTTCTCTATTTCTACCAGATTTTCGCGAGTAACCAAACAAACTGACCTGCCGCTCTATTCTATGTCCAGCATTGCTGCACTTGACAAAAAAATATGGCCGCGACGCCTTCACCGCCACGCGGCGTGGCACGTCACGCCTTCAAGAGACGACCATTTCTGGAGGACCTGTCGATAGATGTTAGATTTTCTTTACACGGCACGAGCCACAGGGCAAGGGCTATCTTTCTAGCTTCTTTTAATATGCCATACCTCTACTTCTGTATCACAACCAAGGGGTCAGCGAACCTTCTTGTTGGGCGTCTTGTTGGAAAAAGAAAGACATTGCCTACCTTTCGAAGCTCTATTTTTCTCTTTCGTTCTTTGGCTTCGGTCGTGCGTGTTATCAAGTCGAAGCCATAATAATAATAAATTAAGTTCCAAGAAAAACAAAAACAAATACCACGTGAAACGAGTATAATACGATGCCATTGAAAGATATCAAACAATCCCTGTAAATAACAAAGGCTACACAAAATCTTAATCCTCAAAAACCTACTGACGACGAATCGAGAACCTCCCTCTTTTTTGTAAGTCGTTTGTGAATAGACCATTTCGTTGATCTGTGGTCACTTGCAAGAATCGCTATTCCGAAACGATATATTATCTATGGCAAGTATTTATAATGTCAACTGTCGCTGTCACTGCAGTCAATTGTCAAAATACTGTCAAAGCACTGTCAGTCAGTTTTACAATCTATAATGTATTAGACTTATTTACCAAAAGCTTATTTTGTCTTTCTTTCAGGTTTTCCAGAAGTAATACCACTAATAAATACGCCTAAAAGTTGAGGTGAACTCTAACTTTGAAATTTCAGGCCTGTGATACCCGATTACAATGAGACATTATGGCGCAAAGACTACGCAAACAGATTCTGTCTTACGACGGGATGATTCCAATTAACTCTGCTTCGATGTGAACCTCTGTGATTACCAGCCAGAAATCTATGTTATCGACGTGTGTGCCTAGTGTCTGTGAAGTTAATATCGTGCTACAGTTATTGCACCGAAGAAAAAAACACTATGCAGAAAAAAAACTGCAACAATATATAGATGAATATTATTTTATACAATAGATCATATTATTATACTATATTGACTTCAAATTGATTGTGATCGATGGGGATCTACAGCATAGCTAAGCTTATAATAATATTTTCGTAGTAACTATGAACTAATCTGTGGTTTCACTGCAAATATTTTGTTAATTTTGCGATGCGTGTATGGGAAATTCGTGATATCTTCTTGAGTTTTCATTTGAATTATATACTGTAAGGGACAATTTTAAACTATAATATGTGGCCAAGCTAATTTACGAAATTATTTGGATAAGGATTAATACAATATACTTGAAAATAGCCTTGCAAGTTATGTAATAGAAGTGGTAAAAACGGATCTCAGTTAAGATTGGATCATCTGTATCTGAATCAGTATGGTGAACCGGGTCAGTGAAACGTTTCATTTGGAACATCGGATCACTAAGTCTGTCCACGATCAGTTGGTGGCGGTGGCATTGCGAATCTAAATTATGTAGTATTTGTATTCTCTTTGAACCTAAATTCCTAATGATATAACGATAACTGTAGTGTGCGGAATTGAATTTATTTATTTTTCTATTCATATTAGCTGAAGTAAACTTATTGATACTAATTATTATATAATTAGTATCCCGATACGATTTCCCTTCATACTTTTTCAGGCTTAGGACGGACAGTTAAATTTTATCGTTAAAATTATAAATATAAAAAATATCGGACCAAATCCGAAATATTCCGAAGTGATCCAAAAACGCTGCACTGATATGCCATTACGTTTAGTTCGTTCAAATCAATCGCACGGTGAGATCGAGTTCCGAATGATCCGTTTTTTGCCAGCAAATTGAACCGGCTCATCGGCTCAGTTAGATGAACCGGCTCAGTGAGACGTTTCAGTAAAGAGCTACACACGTCTATTATGTAATATTTATTAACAAAAATTTTAAGATTAAAATGGTAACTGTGAGTCAAACTTAAGAGATAGACATATGCTGTCGCGGATTTTTTTGTAGGTCTTATTAAGTTGTAAAACTCTTCCATAGAAAATATTCTTCTATCTATTTTCAATTGAGCATCGTTCGTAAGAAACGTGTTTTTTCGACAGTTTTTTTGCCGACTTAGGTTGCAAATTAGGTCTCCACGAATGTTGCTTTGATTTAAACGGGATAATATATAGCTTATTTTCATTCCGAAAGTCCATTCTATGTATTAGTGAAAGAATTTTTTTAATCGGTTCAGTAGTTTTTGAGCCAAATCATTACAAACATACAAAAATACAAATGTTTTCTCTTTATAATATTATTAGTATTAGTATATTAGTATTAGTAAAGACTACATGCGCCCCACAACTTCACCTGCGTTGAAAAGAAATCTATCATTTATCGGGATAAAAAGTATCCAAGGAGTTATACATTATAGTATTGTATATAAACTATCTATTTACCAAACTTTACCCAAATTCGTTCAGCCGTTGTTGCGTAAATATTAGTAGGATTGTTAATATAAGTTGTACATACATACAATCACTCATTTTTCCTGTTGGGGTAGGCAGAGAAGAAAAGGAAAGAATTACCTAGGTACTTCTTTACTTTTCTTACTACTTAATATGAGTTTTACCTACTCACATAATTTAGGCTATTTTTGTAAATAGTTGAACCTACCTTTAGTCCATCTTATTGCAAATGTAATGTTGGTCATCCTTGTATAACTTGTTCAACAAACAGACGCCAATAATGAAAATTGTAAATGTTTTTATGTATATATCATGGTGCACAGCGCATGCGTTTATGCGCGCATACGCGCGCTTTTTGATTAAATTCCTCAATGTCACTTGCTGTCAATTTTACTTCAAAAAGTCAAGACGCGCGCGTTACACGCCATCTTACCTCACGATATTATGACAACTCTAAACGCGCTCACTACCGCGTTTGCCAAACTTGATATTGGCATAGAGAATACCTTTGATGCGAATAACGTGAAGATATTGTAACGCGGCACGTTAAGACTTTAAAATGGTCATGCTGAATCAGGCCCCAGGTGAGATAGTGGTCAAACGCTAGCCTATAAGATATAAATTAAAAAAAAATCACCTGATGTTAAGTGACGATGTGAAGAATAACTGACTTCTATCTTCATAGTGTTTTCCACCCCTAACGAAGCACAAAATATTTATGTTTTGAGCCCGCTGCATACGTGACGGGTTTTTATACGGACGGGACGGGACGTTTTGGAAATATCGTTTCATACAAAATGTATGTGAAAGAGCATGTCACGGAGACAAGGTCGAGACGGGAACGTGGCACTCACGGGGCGGGAAACGATGTTTAGCACGCCCAGCCCCGCGCGTTCCCCGTCCGGTCCGTGTTTCCGCTACGTATGCACAGTCACTCCTTTCAATCCGTAGAGAGAAGTATTGTAAGTAGAAGTAGTTAGATCCGAGTCACTGACACGGTTCGTGTGCATTTAGACCACCTTTCCGTTTTGAACAAGGCAGTCACGTCATCGTCCCGTTCACGTCCCGTCCGAGGTATTATCTAGTTACGTATGCAGAGCCCTTAATGTATTTTATTTAACACGAAAACGTCCACTATCTATGCACATCAATAATTCTAGCTGTTATTTCCCATAACCCAATTTTGCAACTGCAAGATTCGTCGTATTGATAGGATCGTACTGTGGTTTAATTGGTTAAAGCACCAGGGCATGTGTTCCAGGACGCGTGGATTCTAATCCTGTCGATACGATGAAATTTCGGGTAATTTATGATAGTTTAAATAGAAACCGGCTAACTAAAAGAACCGGCTTCAAAAACCGCGCTAGTAGTTTTTTTTCTGTACCAACTTTGAGGTAACTCTGGAGATACTGAACATAATATCTCGATGAAACTTAAATGAGATCACGTGGAAAGAGTACCCTCTAAACATAAAAAAATAAAATTCTAAATCGGTTCAGGCGTCTTTGAGTAATCGGTGAACAATAAACATACATATAAAAAAAACTATTCCGACGAATTCCTCGTTTTTTGTAAATTCGGTTAAAAATACACTAAACAATACTGAACATGTTTACATTGTTACAGGTAACAACTAGACGGCTCAAATAGAACGAGACTTATCAGGTAACTCTACTTAACCTTTTAACCCGATTATTGTTTTAAATGTACTCTTTTAGGCAAGCGTGCTACATCGTCGATCACATTTTCACTTAACATTAGGGGCCTAATTCAGCATGACCATTTTAAAGTCTTAACGTGCCGCGTTACAATATCTTCACGTTATTAGCATCGAAGGTATTCTCTATGCCAATACCAAGTTTGGTAAACGCGGTAGCGCATATTATGACCGCGTTTAGAGTTGTCAAAATATCGTGAGGCAAGATAGCGTGTAACGCGTGCGTTTTGAATTGTTGAAGTAAAATTGACAGCAAGTAATACTGTATCAAAAAGCGCGCGTAAAACTACGTATGCGCGGTGCACCATGATGTATACATACAAACATTTACAATTTTCATTATTGGCGTCTGTTTGTTGAACAAGTTACACATGGATGCCCAACATTACATTAACAATTAGATGGTATAAGGGTAGGTTGTACTATTTACAAAAATAGCCTAAAATATGTGAGTACAACTTTTATTAAATTGTAAGAAAAGGAAAGAAAGTATTTAGTCTCTGCCTACCCCAACGAGAAAAAAGCGTGATTGTATGTACTCGTATGTATAACTTATATTAACAATCCTACTAATATTTATGCAAAAACGGCTGACCAATAATATGTTTCAATTACACCCGTGCGAAGCCGGCGCGGGCTGCTAGTTTATTAATAAAATGACAATACAATGAATGACAATAATTGACATTTTGTATATAATAATAATATAGTTAAAAATGAAAATTAAAAATCCTGATGGTAAGTGACGATGCTTAGATAAGCACGCTATAAAAAATAAAATACCGCTGAACCGTCAAGTCGCCTTTTTGACGAATTAATTTTTATATTTTCTTTTTATCAATATTTTCAGCCCCGAACATTTAATAAGTGCAAATAAGCTATATCGTACAATAATAGTAGATTAGTAGCCAAGGGCTGTAAGGCATCAATTGCAGCCCGAGATATTTAGGCGCACGAGCGCAGCGAGGGCGCTTATAGTTCGAGGGTGCAATTGATGCTTACACCCGAGCTAACTACTCTGCTTTACATCTCGATTGTGAGGTAAGTAGAAAAAAACCGGCATTACAAGAATAAAACATTTTATTAGTTAAAATTTATAGTGAAAAGAGAACAATTTTCAAATTTTAGGGACAGGTTTTTTTTTTAACATTGAATAAATGCACCACAAACTAGATGGCTGCAGCTTTTTTGATAGCTCACTAAAGCATGTTAAGAATACAGTCTCAGATAAAGTTTACTCGTTTTTCTTTTCGCCACTTCATGAACTCGTCGTAAGTTTTCAAATATCTCTCTTTAGAACTTTCAGGCAAAATATTGTTAATTGCTGCTTCAGCTTCCATTTTCATTGAATCGGGAGTGCAGCTTATTTCTTCATCACTTGCAGAACTCATGTTTTTTTCCTAATTAGCACGTAATTATAAAAAAATCCCAAAAACAAACAATATTTAAAGTAAAAGTTTTCTATTCCCGCCTTTTTTCATCTATTTTTTTTCACGGGCAGTGTCCGGATGCTACTACCATAAATAACTTCTGGCGTAGTATCTGGTCGGTGCCCGTCGAACACATGGAGGGTGATTGGATGACCGTCGTTGAGCGCGCGTGTGAGCCTATCGAATCCATGGAGGCTGTTACTATCAGCCCCGAAGACGTTAGTTGTGCGATCCGAACGACCCAGAACTGGAAAAGTCCTGGACCGGACGGATTACACAACTTCTGGATAAAATGGATTCGGTGCTCTCACGACTGTTTAGCGACGCAATTCCAAAATGCCCTCGAGGTCGGTGCCATGCCAACATTTATGACAACCGGTGTCACTTTCCTGCTCCACAAGTCCGGTAGTACCACGGACCCGAAGAACTATAGACCCATCACGTGCTTGCCGACGCTTTACAAGCTACTTACATCTATTCTGAGATTTAAAATTAACTCGCACATTATTGCGCACAACATTTTGGCCTCCTCCCAGAATGGATGTAAGGTTGGGTCCCGTGGTACTAAGGAGCTCCTCCTCATTGACACGGCCATTTGCCAACAAGTCCGGCGGAACAAAGGGGCTCTCTCTACCGCCTGAATTGACTACAAGAAGGCCTATGATTCAGTGCCTCATACCTGGCTAGAGAGGATCTTAGAGTTGTATAAAATTGATATAACTCTTAGATCTTTTCTAGGTTCTTGTATGAGGCAGTGGACCACAGTCCTTCGTCAACCGGGTGGTGGAGACAGCCTCTCTGGTCCGCAGGATTTCATAAGGATTGAGCGAGGCATTTTCCAGGGTGATAGTCTGAGCCCGTTGTGGTTTTGCCTAGCCCTGAATCCTCTTAGCACATTGCTAGAGGATTCAAGGCTGGGTAATCGGCTTAGGAGAGGGGGTGAAGTCATTTCGCACTTGCTGTACATGGATGACCTCAAACTTTTTGCACCGAAGCATAATGAATTGATGAAGCTACTGAAAGTCACTGAGACTTTCAGCAGCGCCATTAGCATGGACTTCGGTGTGGACAAGTGCGCGGTCATGCACGTACAGCGGGGAAAAGTTGTAAATTCAACGAATTTACAACTTTCAAGAGACAATGACTTTCAGATCTCTCTCAGAAGCTGACACTTATAAATACCTTGGTATGTCAGAGGCATTGGGTATCGAGAGTGGGGGGATAAAACAGTCAGTGAAGGAACGCTTCTTCGGTCGCCTGACAAAGGTACTTAATAGTTTTTTTCAGGAGGCAACAAGGTGCGCGCCTTCAACGGCTGGGTTATGCCCCTACTTATATACACCTTTGGCATACTAAGGTGGACTCAGACCGAACTAGACGCCCTGGACAGAAAAGTTCTACAGCAATTGACATCACATCGCATGCTTCACCCACGCTCGTCTGTTATGAGACTGTATATTCCACGGAAATGGGGTGGTCGAGGCCTTTTAAATGCCAACACACTCCACAACCGTGAAGTGTGCAGTCTCCGGGAATATTTCCTAAGCAACGAGTGTGGGATGCATCGCGATGTGGTGACAGTTGATAAGACTTTCACGCCTCTCTCCTTGGGCAAAGAGAACTGGCGCAAGCCTCAGGTGCTGAGCACAGAAGACCGCAAGGACGTATGGAAGAGCAAGGAGCTGCACGGCAGGTTCTATCGTGCCTTAACAGGGCCCGACGTGGATCTGCTCGCGTCGGTAAACTGGTTACGATTCGGGGACCTCTTTGGGGAAACCGAGGGTTTTGTTTGTGCAATTGCGGACGAAGTTATCAAGACGAACAACTACCGGAAATATATTATGAAGGACGGTACGGTCGACATATGTCGGGCATGCCGCCGTCCCGGAAAGTCACTCAGACATATTATTTCCGGTTGTTCTCATCTTGCTAACGGCGAGTACTTGCACAGACACAATCTCGTAGCCAGGATCATCCACCAGCAACTTGCTCTTCAATACGGCCTTGTAGAGTCCGAGGTACCGTACTATAAGTACGCACCTGCGCCAGTTCTTGAAAATGGTCGTGCTTTGCTCTATTGGGACCGATCTATTATCACGGACAGGACTATTGTCGTCAATAAACCTGATATCGTGAAAGTCGACCGGTCCCAGTGGCGGGCAGTGTTAGTCGACATCACCATCCCGCATGACGAGAACCTCGTAATGGCCGAAAAGGACAAACTTAGCAAGTACCTTGACTTGTCTTACGAGGTTACCGCCATGTGGGATGTCGACTATGATGATGACGACTTTCATTGTCCCGATAGTCGTGTCTGCAAACGGCCTAATAGCGAAGAGTCTCGACCAACATCTGAAGAGACTCTCGCTAGACGGCTGGATCAAGGGCCAGGTACAGAAAGCGGTTCTTCTTGACACGGCACGCATCGTCAGGAGGTTCCTCTCTCTGCAGTCCTAACCATCGGTAGCTTGGGCCCTGCCCCGCTGCCGGCGGCACCCTAGGTTTAGGTTTTTTATAGTATTTTATAATAATTTGTTTATTATTTTTGATATACATTATTGTAAAAAACCTAATCCTAAGATAAGAGAATAAATATGAATCATGATTATAAATTACCGACTATTATACTCACTAATAATTGTTGTCGACTGTCTCGACCTAGGTTTCATGCATGTCCGATGCACATCCTCGGGAGTTTACGCAGCGAGATCGCGACGACTACTGCGGGCCGCTGCTCGCCGCGCGCGGCTCGTCGGGGGAGGGGGGCTCGGCGAGCGGCGCCGCTCGGTGATAGAGGGAGATTGAGCTTGTCCGATGTCTGACAGATCTTCATCGTCACTCTCGTCAAAAGCATTGTTGCAAACAAAGCTGACCGTGTCCCGTTCCAGACTGGTGAAAACTTTCTTTTTTGAGGAAGCATTAAGAACCGGTATCCATGTTGTAGGCAGGCTCCATCCACGATCTCTGTTGATATTCGGGTGGTGGGTTATCTCGAAACCTAAACCTAGGTCGAGACAGTCGACAACAATTATTAGTGAGTATAATAGTCGGTAATTTATAATCAGAATAAATATGTGCATAATAATAAAATGAAGTGTTTATTGTCGTTCTAAAACTAGTGTATTTGTAAGAGGGTCCAATGATTATATTCAATAAAAAATATTTATTATTTAATTTTTGGTTTTGAGTTTTTTAATTAATCTACAGAATTGCTATTGAAGTTTTTAATTGCTGGTAAATCGACCTAACATTAAGATGAGACACGAAAATAAAGAAATGTATAAAACCACAAAATTACCGATGGAACCGGAAGTAAGGTTTATGAACGAATGGCAAGAAATCGAAAAACTGGACATAGAAAACATATGGTTTGGCATACAGAATACCATGTTTAAATAACGCACCGTGGCGCGTATATGGAACACGTTTGCGTTGAGAGCACGTTACGACATCACACGTTTTTGGCAAGTTATCTCGTTGGTTATTTTTTTTTTTCTTTTTTATTCCCCTGGTCACCACCTGGTTCACCTGGTGTTAAGTGACGATGTGGTCGACGATGGAGCACGCTTGGCTAGCAGATACCTATTCACTCGTGACTTGAAGACCCCTAGATGGTACCTTTCCGGAAACACAGACTCAGGCAAGGAGTTCCAATCCCTGGCGGTACGTATGATAAATGTGGACGTAAATCGCTTCGTTCGGATTGATGGAATATCCACCATGTAGCGGTGGCGTGTATCAGTACGTCTGGTTGTCCGATTGAAAAAAGGTGATGGGGAAATAAGTTCGTGCAGTTGGGAGGCACAATCTCGGAAATGTATCCGATAAAAAACCGATAAACAAGCAACTCTGCGGCGATGCTCTAAGCTTTGGAGTCTTCTGCTAATGAGCTCGTCATTGTTGATTAGCCTCTTAGCTCTTCGCTCAATTGCCTCCAACGCCTCTAGTTGGTATTTAGCCGAACCGTCCCAGAGGTGAGAACAGTACTCCATACATGATCGACCAGCGCCTCTAGTTGGTATTTAGCCGAACCGTCCCAGAGGTGAGAACAGTACTCCATACATGATCGAAAATATAAATAAATACAATATACTGAATAAGGGAAGGAAAATATAATATACTGAATAAGGGCCCAGGTGGTGATACGAGATAGTGGTCAAACACTTGCTTATCTACTATCAAAAATATATGTATAGGTAAAATGAATTATACGATTTCTGAAGTCTGTATTTGTATTTTTAAAGTGTGTAAATTGATACCTAATAATATTGTTTAAAAACTAAAAAACAACCGACTTCAATGCCGCGCTATTCGTTTTCAGTACCAATTTTGAGATGTTTATCTCAATATCTCTGGAGATACTTATCATACCTCGATAAAATTACCATGGTATCACACTTGGGATATCTCCTTTCGAACAAAAAAAGAATAATCGAAATCGGTTCATAAACGACGAAGTTATCCGCGAACAAACATAAAAATATATATATATATATATACGGTCGAATTGAGAAACCTCCTCCTTTTTTTGAAGTCGGTTAAAAAGGAAGGAATGAAGTCGGTTAAATGTAAAGTGGCTCAGTGAGCTTTGGAGAGAGCTATCTATGCTCGGTATTTCTCTGTGGCATCGAATCCGGAACGAAGTAATTCGCCAGAGAACTAAAGATATCAACATAGCACATTGAAGTGGCAGTGGGCTGGTCATATCTGCCGTAGGACTGATAACCGTTGGGTAGACTTGTCCTAGAGTTGAGACCGCGAATCGGCAAACGTAGCGTAGGACGTTGTTACAGGTAACAACTAGACTGACTCTGTGACCGTGTGGAGTGACGACATACGCAAAGCGGTGGATAAAGACTGGAAAAGTAGAGATCGGGATCTGTGGCGCATCTTGGGAGAGGCCTGCGTCCAGCAGTGGACTGACACCGGCTGACGATGATGATGTTGAAGTCGGTTAAAATGTAGCCTATGTTACCCGAGTCATAATAACGAATAGATTGACAACTTATTGTCAATCGGATGAATCGTTTAAGCACATGAGTAAAGAAAAGGTAGTTTAAGGCGCTACGTAAACACAAACATACTTACTGTCATGGCTGGACATTACCGCTTCTCTAACGCGTATCCGCACGAATCCATATGTCAAACTTTTATTAATTCAAATCTACCCTACATAAATCTACCCTCTCTAACAACTATTATTATATAAAACGTCAATATATCTCAAATTCATTCTAACTTCAACGTCCGACAGGCAACAATCTGCATTGTAAACTAACAATTAAAAGCAATATATTATTATATATATAATATACGACATTCACCATATTTTACGGGTTTCACTTAAGTGGTTTAGTAAATAAAGAAACTCGCAGTGTCTCTATAATAGACATAAAGTTTTTTTTTGGCGACTTAAATTCGTACCAGACAAATATACAACTTCGGGCTCGACGTGCCAAGTGACGAGAAGCTTACGACGTCATAACGAAGAAATCCAACAAAATCAACGCTTTACCAGCGAAGAAGACGAAAGAACATTGCATTTATACACCGGCAGATCTGGCAGCGAAGCAACAGTGATAAGACTTCGCCACGGTCACGGAACAACAGCAAAAAGAAAGATAAGTTCCTACCTTCTTACCCATACCATTTTCTAACTATTAAACTCAATGTGATTGCTTTTACTGTGTGTTTAAAGTTCATATAAATTACGTAAATTTAATTACTCGAGCATTTATAACGTAATATGTGCAAAATTTGGTTTCTTACTACCTACAAATCTATGCAAAGTCCAAAGGTCATTCTGATCTGACGCAATATCACCTGACAACTTACATTCGGAATAAACATTGTATTACGGTAAAGATCTTGAATCAAGTCGCCTTCGTAGGAAGATAGGAATTGAGAGGAGTCCACCCCCCCCCCCCCCCCCCCTCCACTTGTTTTTCCCTGCCGGAGAGGCGTAGTTTTTTTATTTCTTGAAATTGAAATTTAAATATTTTCATCAGAAATTTGTATCATTTTACTTTCTAGCGCTACGCCGGCCGCTACCGCGGCACGCTCGCTACGCTCGCTCGGCTAGCGCGATGTGTGGTCACTGTTCTAACATAACCTAACCTTCACTTTAGGGCTACATTTTATCGCATCTCTGGCAGCAAGTTTTGCTCCAGGGCGCTTAGTAAGAACTCCCTTGACCCCCCCACATTCACAGTTTACTCAAATTCAGGCGACTCGATATAAGATCCAACCCCAACGGTTGGCTTTGATGCCAGAGGTACCGAGTTCAAATCGCCGTGCACCAATGGATTTTTCTATCGAATAAACTGGCCAAGTGCAAGTCGGACTCGCACTCGTAGGGTTCCGTAACACAGTAGAGTATTCTATAACTATGATTTATCGCAACTACAAAAATGTCTTTGTTTTTCATAGTGTTTGTATGAAAAACAAAGTTATACTTGCGGTCGCTATATCTCAACATCTGCTAACTGGATCTCGTTTAAACCAATTTTCGTTGAAAGTATTTATTGAGATCTATAGAATATATTTTTTCTAGATTTTTCACTCCCTTACTTTAGAAGTTAGGAGGGGGGGGGGATACACATTTTACCACTTTAGACGCGCCTATCTTTTAAATGAATGACTTTGAGAAAAAATGATTTTAGAAACCTCTATGTCATTTTTAAAGACCTATCCATAAACACCCCACACGTATAGGTTTGAAGAAAAAAAATATTTATTTGTTTCAGTTCCATGTATGGGATGCCCCCCCCCCCCCCTTAAACTTTTATATTTTTTATTTTTGTATAAAATTCGGAAAGCGGTTTACAGAATACATCTACCTACTAAGTTTCAATTCTGTAGTACTAATAGTTTCGGAATAAAATGGCTGTGACATACGGACGGACAGACAGACAGACAGACAGACATGGCGAATCTATAAGGGTTCCATTTTTTGCCATTCGGCTACGGAACCCTAAAAATGTATGTGCGCTTTCCACAGTGGCCCTTCGGTGAAGGAAAAACATCGTTAAGAAACCAACAACTCCCGCATGGTGGTAAGACGCTACTAGTGTCCGCCTGGCCAGCTACCACCCTCAAGTTAGAAAATCTGTCGTCAAACATCTAATGTGTTCCGGCAACTATCCTTGCGAGCCAGTTCCCATTCTAGGCCTAGCATGCTTACCATCTTCGACCGCATCATCACTTACCAACAGGTGAGATAGTGGTCAAACGCTAGCCTATCAGATATAAAAAAATAACAATAATAATTTCTGTGAGCTACATACCATTTTATTCATCTAATTTTGTTATTAACTATCTTAATAAAGCCTGTGTATATCCAAAGAATAAAAAAACTAGTGTTATATGCCTAGTTTTGATCCAATTTGCCGAATATTCCAGATTTAACCGGGGCGCCCCGGTCACGAGTGTTTAGCTGCACGGGCCGGCTGGCGGGCGTCACCACGGGCCACGTTTCCGCGGGATCTCGGCACCACTGCCGGGAGACTGAGACCTTACTCTACTTCAGCTAAGTCAGAAAGAATTTTATTAATATATTGAATATTTAAAGATAATTTTAAGATTATTTATATATCTTTGACATTGTTTTACAAAATTTAATTCAATCTTAATACAAAATAATTATAATCATAATTCAAACATTTATCTAATAACAAAAGCCATGGCATCTGATTCATCTAAATCCATGATGTCTCTCAAATAATTGAACACAAAACGTAGTTCAAATAAAGGCCAAATTACTAAATTTAAAAATTATCTTATAATCTTAGAATCAATTGCGTTAAGTAGCTTAGCTTGCCACGCGCGAACGAGAATCTGGTTATTGGTTACAAGCACTACCTTCATCCAACATTGGTACCCTAATGGACAATGAAAGTTTTTCTATTGCCATAGGGTTGCGTCTGGGCATCTCTAGGACGGAACCTCACAATTGTCACTGCGGCAGTGAAGTGGACAGATTAGGCCACCACGGCCTGTCATGCCGCCGCAGTGCAGGGCGTCTCTCACGCCACGCCACAATAAACGACGTCATCCGTCGGGCCCTTGCCACCGTGAACGTGCCGGCCATATTAGAGCCGAACGGTATATCACGTGACGATGGTAAGAGGCCCGACGGTATGACGTTGGTGCCATGGTGTCGAGGAAGACCATTGGTGTGGGACGCCACATGTGCTGACACATTAGCGGCGTCCCATATATGCGGGACCTCACGGTCAGCGGGCGCGGCAGCGGATGCTGCAGAAAACCTCAAACGGAGGAAATATGCTACCATTGGTGATGGATACATATTTCTTCCGTTTCGGTTCCGGTCGAAACAATGGGCCCATGGGGTCGAGATGCCCGAGGTTTTGTTAAGGAGTTGTCCAGACGCCTAATTGACATCACCCGTGACCAAAGAGCTGGCGCTTACCTCGGCCAACGTATTAGCCTAGCTATACAACGAGGTAACGTCGCTAGCTTTTTGGGAACATTACCGGCAGGTAGCGACCTAGGTTCTGTCTTTTATTTATAGTATAGATATTATTATTGTAGTTTATATAATCTTGATATTGTCATTAGGTAATTATTTTTAAGTTGTTAAAATAAAGTGTATATAGTAGCTTAGAATCATAACCTAAAACCAACAAAATTTGAATCATTAGCAAACAAATTCGATTCTTTACAAACAGAAATAGAAATTTGAATCGAAATGCGAATTTTTAGGTTCTGAGATTAATGAGAGGGAAATAATTGAACAAGACTTAGTTACCTGCATGGCAAGGACTAACGTTCTAATTGAAATCACAATAGAATCTCGCTGTAAGTCAGAGGTCGGTGAGGCACTCTGCTCTGACTCTCACTACCGTGATCAGAGTTATTATTATAAATGACCTAAAATCGAAATATCGAAATTTGACGGATCGTATTTCTGCTGGGCTCAATTTCGTGACGCATTTTTAGCTCTCGTCGATAAAAACACCTTCCCTACGAAGTCTGGTAGATCACCTAATGATAAACTTACGCGTACTTGCGAGTTTAAGACAACCGACAAACAAGTGGGACATTCTAATTATTTACATTTGTCCACTAAACTAGACAATAACACGTTAACCAAATCGGAAGAACATCGAAATACTTTCGACGAAGTACCAACCCTCGAGCAATTCAATACATTTCTAACAGATCGCGCTGATGTGTCGCGCCATATTACTTAACATCAGGTGTGACAATCGTCAAATCTTCTCTATCAGGAAAAAAAGTTTCACTAACTCGCTCTAAGTTTGACCCTGGGTAGGCCTTAGTACAGAACTATCTGTGCCCCCACAGTTTTACCCGCGTAGACATCGTTCATAAAATCTTTGTATCCTTTGTGTTATTCCAGAGTCTAGACATCTACCTTAAAATTTCAGCTGAATCAGTTGAGAAGTTTTAGCGTTAAGAAGTAACAAAACATACTTTCACGTATAGTATTACACGAAGTAGGATATTAAGCTCTTGAATAGTTTGTCGCAATTTAATAATGAAAATGAAAACTATGTGAATGTTAGCACCTCCCAAATAGTTGAGATCTCCGCTCCGTTCTACGTATTTCCTTTATTAGAATTCATCTTGATAGCGTCATGAATATGTAAGCAACGTGCCTACTTCAGGTAAGTGTCTTTTGATGTCCCACTAATAAATTTGAAAATGCGCGCGCGGTCGTGCGTGTAACAACGTTTTGGCACGTTAAATTAAAAAAGATAGAATGAGAGAACGCTATCGGTGTGTTTATTTACTTTGAGTGTTTTTAGAAAATTGCGTTTTTTCTTAAAATAAAATTTAACTTGGTTTTTGAAAACTTTTAACACGCTCCACTCCACACAATACAAAATCCATAGGAATTACACACTATGAAATACCTATGTATATCTATTACGGTTCATAAGATCTAAAAAAAATATTATATAATACTGTCTAACTGGCTACAGCCTAAATGCAAAAACATAAGATGCAGTGCACAAATTAAAACTTAAAATCTGTCTGCGCTCAACTTTAAAGTATCATGTTCACTTCGCAGAATTTCTGCCTACATACTCATACTTTCGAGACTTGCCTTACGTCTGAGCACTCTACACTACTCTATAGTGATGGGGTAGAGGTGAGAACAACCTCCTAACCTATCGATAAAACTCAATGAGATATTATAATAGTATAATTATTTTGTACTTGTTAAATACACAGTTACAAAATGATATGCTGCATTTCGTGGTTTTGCTCGAATCTTAACATAAAGTGTTATTTTTACAGACTACCTAATAAGAAGGAGGTTCTTATGACTGATATTTTTGTGTTTAAGTTACTCGATAGCTCTTACTCGATTTCTAGAAAAAAGAAGAATTCAAATCTGTCGACTAATTGTCAATTGATTTAATTTTTTTTTCCATGTACATATCTCAGGTGTGGCCTTTTAATTAACTTTATAAAGATTTGAAGAGTATCTTAAAATATATGAAGATAAACATCCTGCTGCAAAATTGTAAAATAGCTTGCGTGGCATGATAAGCCAGCCATTTGGGTTTTTAGAGATATTTTATTCACACATAGTTAATATTCACTCACATTTAATCGAAAACATTTAACCAAAATACAACCAACATACAAATAACCCAGACGCCTCATCGATGCTGCAACGCATTCGTTTCGCGATTCAAAGAGGTAATGCCGCCAGCATTTTGGGTCCTCTAGACAGCGACCTAAATTCCATTTTTTATTTGTAGTTTTACAGATACATACAAATTGACTTTCAGATTAAAGATATTACAGGTGAGAATTATTACTACTAAAAATCCTGTTAAAAAAGCTTTATAGGACCGGTTTTAAAGACTTTTTTGATGCGCTCTAATCTTGCAATCCAATCAAAAAAATTTAAAAAAAAACAATTTTAAATACAACCTATAAACAACATTGTTGTATGTCTAATAAAAGTACAATACAAAGCGTTAATATTTCCATTGACGATTCAGGAATCTAGGATAAAATTATGTAAGTAATTGAAAATTCGAATCAAAACTGTCGATAAAATTTACTTGACAAGGTACCGCACTAAAGCAGCCAGCCACTAATCGCCTCCTTATAATTATAGGGTATCACCGCGCATGATTTCACAGACTTCTTGCCTCTCCATTCTTTCCAACCTCTAATTAGTTAGCACTATAACGAAAAATAGCTCTAAGCTAGACAGATGAAGGTTGATATTCGTGTGGCGTAAAATTGCGAGCGCTCAATGACTCTTCGGTAGACAAGACCTATTCATACAGTGTGGGCCCTGATTTTACCAGATATTTCGTGTGACACTTTTTTCCCCCTTTTCCAGTTAGCACCGGTTTTTTCAGGAGTTTTTCGCTGGTTTGACGCGACTCATTGGATTGATGAATGGAGACTTCAACGGACTAGGTTTTTTGAAATCAGAGTCAAAGTTTTCGAGCGTTGAACCATGTTTAAGTCTGTGCACTGGACTGTATTTTTTTGCTGGTAGATTTGAATTTTGATGATTGTTTTAATGGTTCAGTGTTATACGGTGCTAGCTTTATAATATTTAAATTTTGTTGACTTCCTGTGTTATGTTTGATTTACAATATGTAGGTAATGTTTGATTCAAATATTTGATTTTGGAATCGGAATTTGGATTTGACCTTTCGATTACACCTATTGGCCATTCTATTGGTCTTATCAACACCAATATTATAAATGCGAAAGTCAGTTTATTAATTTGTTTGTTTGGAACTTCTTCATGGTCAAACGGCTGGACCGATTTAGCTGTAATTTTGCACAAGTATGTAGTATTAGTAGCATGAATTAGGCTATAGGATCCTTTATAACGCGGGCGAAGCCGTGGGGCACAGCTATAAAGTCTATAGATAGATAGATAGATGAATAAATAATTGCATACCAATCAACATATTATAATCTAAGACAAGGAAAAACTGATTAGGTGTGACAATGGGCGGTCTTATCGTCAGAGCGATCTCTACAAGACAACCTTTGGATGGACAGGATCTAGTTTTGAATGTAATTCTATATTTAAGACAAACAACCAAATGACCACAACTTCACAATAAGGTAAATTGCTATGCGGACTAAAATGGTTACTTAGTGCTTAAATGATAGATTGAGAATTACATTGACTGCTTATTTGTATATATACAAGTCGAAAATATGGCTGCGCCCAGCGACTTCACCCGCAATAAAAAGTACACTAGGTCAATTTCCTCCCAATTGCCTATTCATGCCAAAGTTTCAGCTAAAGCTCAAAATAGGTAAACAAAAACAAACATGTTGACTTGCATATTTATATAAGATTTATTGGTGTTAATTAAGCAACAGATTCAACCCAACTATGCCAAAACAAGAGAGAAAAGCTACCAAACGCTGCTGTGTCAAAATTTTGCAACAGTGAACAGATTTTAATAGAGGTAAACAAACTTCGAACACGACTGACACAACAGATCAATTGCAGATGTATCCAGACACAATTTCGAAATTGAATTCGGAAACAGATATCGGATTCCGGCTTCCTAAAGATGTCTAACTGACAAAGTGTTTGGCGGCCGGCGACTGCCAAAGCATTAGTTCAACTGGCTACTGGCAAGTTGCTAGCAAAGTTGCTAGCAAGCGATTAATGTTAGGTCAAAGGATTGTGCAGGCAGATCGGTGAATGTTTTCAGTATTGAAGTTTTGGTGTTATACTACACGGCTATGCTATTCAGCACGACATCCAACTATGTCACGTACAGAATTCCGTTGCATGAGCGGCAGGCCTGTCCCCTGTAAAAAAGGATATGAAAAATGTCCAAAACGTATTGGAGTATGTTCGATATCCTAACCCGTAGGTGTAAAGCCGTTTTAAATAAATAAATGATGTGTTATTCTCACAAAGCTAAAATATATATAAATTTTATTTCATCGCCTCATATTTTTCTGTCCATTTATCGCATATCGCGACATGCATGATATACCGGAGGTTATTGGTAATATTGGTGGATATGATTACAGCCGGTGCTGATTGGTACATAATACGAGGGTCGTTTAATAAATACTTAGCCTACAAAAGAAAAACGAAATTTTTTGAAAAGTGCTGATTTATTTTTCTACATAATCTCCTTTTAACTCAATACACTTGGCCCAGCGATGCTCCAACTTTTTTAACCCGTCTAAAAAATACGTTTTCCTGAAGTCTGCAAAATAGGCCTCCGTGGCGGCGATGACCTCCTCATTCGACCCAAATCTTTTTCCGGCGAGTGACTTTTTCAGGTTTGGAAACAAAAAGAAGTCACAGGTGGCCAAGTCTGGAGAGTAAGGTGGATGGGGCAGCAATTCGTAGCGCAATTCCAATAATTTGGCCATGGCGACGGCAGAGGTGTGAGCCGGCGCGTTGTCGTGGTTGTTGTCCAGTGTGAGCAAACGCGGCACCCATCGCGCTGACAGCTTTCTCATGCCCAGTTCTTCGTGGAGAATATGATGCACCATTCCTTCTGCAATGCCCACAGTGTCAGCTATCTCGCGTACCTTCAATCGGCGGTCTGCCAACACGAGATCGTGGATTTTTTTTATGTTTTCCTCCGTAGTAGCCGTTTTCGGGGCACCTGGGCGTGGCTCTTCAAAAACCGACTTGCGGCCACGAGCAAACTCGTTAAACCAATTCTTGACGGTTGCCATCGAAGGAGAAGAGTCACTGTATACAGCATCCAAGCGATTTTTAATTTCACTGCGCGTTTTCCCTTCCAAAAATAAAAATCGAATCACCGAACGATACTGCTCTTTTTCCATTTTTGTTAAACTGACCGACACGTTCGCTTTCAAAGGCTATTAAAACAAAACTAATAGAGGTCATTGTTTAAAACTTTGACAATAGGCTTTAAAAACATTGCACTGTACTATGGTAAAATTTTTTTGTAATCGCAGTGCCATTGGGCGATGAGGCTAAGTACTTGTGGAATGACCCTCGTATGTTGTATGACATTTAGATTTAGCTGTGATTAGCGGACGCTTTCGTTGTGTCATGTCAACTGCTGTCATAGTAGCATAGCTACCACAGCACCAAATAAACGAAAGTTTCATAAAAAAACCACACCATTTTCTATAAGCAAACCACCAGTGAAGACGTGTAGAATTAAGGACTAAGCATATAGATGTAGGAAGGTAAAAAAACCCTTCATGTGAGTGACAATTCTCTCCCCTCAAGTTTTTCACGTAATCTACATACATCAAGGTTTACTTTGTACCTTTGCATTAATAAATTATCACAAAATGATTTTCTCAACATCCGGTTCCGTAGTCCCATGGCTGAATATGAATGTGAAATATAAATATGAATCCCGGTAAAATGCAAAGATCCCAAAGGAACGGTGCGAAACATCTAATAAGATTCTCTGGCTTCGCCATCGTACCTGTTCCTGAGCCTGTTACTTATATACCAGGTACAATGTCCGTAAACCAGATAATAGTATTGAGACTTGATTTTTAAACGAAAGTAGGATATTTTGACACATAATAATTACAACGAAGTATACAAATAAGTAAGGATAGGTGTACTTATGTTCGTTCTATACGCGTTATTCACCTATGAACATCATATTGAAAGATAAGGTGTGCCAAAGTAGAGACGTCCTTTGAAGACAGGGAAGGACGGATATTTTAAGACGGTTTATTTTAAATAACTCAGATATCATTATTATTATAGTAGAAATAAAAAATATATTACGTAATACGTCATAATTATCAGCCCATTTCCTACCACTGCTGGATCTTTGCTATGACATAGTTTCATCTTATGAAGGTTTTTAATTAATTGAAAACAATGACGGTAAATATCCCTTATATTTACCGTGTTTTAATTATAAGCGAGTGCCAATATATCAGCTATGATATATACCTACCTAAAACTAGTGAATAATTAAAGACCTGGGCGACTGAAACTGACGAACTAAAATAAATGTTTTGATGATAACAGTATTATTGGTAATTTAAAAAATCAGTGCGAGGCTAGACGGGTCGGTAAGCGCGCACACGAGACTTGAGGAAGGCTTCCATATGAAGCTATAAAATTTGTCAATCAGATGATAGAAAGAGCCTATTTTAAACATTTTTCAGTAAATAACACCACCAATCGTCATAAAAAAACTCCCGTGGTTCATCGTTTAAAACCGTCGACAAATAGACAAACAACTATATATATGAGTAAAAATTATCAATAATTTCTTGCAGAATTGTTTGATGATGCTAGAATTTGCCGGAGTTATATCGTATTATCCGGCTTAGTCATAAACGGTCTCACCTTTAGTGTATAGAAATAACTTAATAATAGAGTAACTCGTGCGTGTCAAGATAAGGACTAAACGTTACGTAGTAGGAACTATTTCTGTACTTGTAGCTATGAAGGAAATATTCAAACAAGCCCTGTGTAGTGTCGATATACTAAGATTGATATTTAAGATTATTGCGACTTGATGACTCTGATGAATAAGGTAAAGAACAGCGTGTTAAGGGAATTTTGTGGTGTGGTAAAAGATGTAGTGACGAAAATAGAGAAAGGGATGCTTAGATGGTTTGGATATCTAGAGAGGGTGGATGAAGAAAGATTGACGAAACAGGTTTATGGGATGAGTGTGAATGGGCCAGCCGGTAGAAGCCGACCTAGGCGAACGTATCACGACCAGATAGGTTAAGTCAAAAGAACCTATAACCGGCAAGCATGTATGAAGGCGCTCATGAAAGTGGAAGAAGCGAAAGAGGTATGTCAGGATCGTAGCATGTATAGTCTCTGCCTTCCCCAAAGGGAAAAGGGCGTGATTGTGTATGTATGCATGTATTGCGAGCATAGACGTAATATAAAAGCATAGTGCACTGCAGATGTTATGACAAATTTAATTTAATCCGTATGCTTTAACGATAAGGTTGTAATTGCTTTGTAGACCAAAACGACCTAATTGAGAGACACCAGGGAGTGTGTCCTTGTCTAACAACCTGCTAGTCCTATATATGGTCTATACTATATGAATAGTATATATATAAGTTATCCATACAAAAGAAAGGGACAAACTCCGTTCAAGGTCGGTCTCATGGGGGCCGGTGTACGCGATCAAGTTTTATATGTAGCAGGTCTGTGATTGCGAGTGAAGAAAGCGACAGTAATTATCTCTATTAATCTCTGCTTGTGCAGTATTCACGGATACGGATTCATGAGATCAATCTCATAAGGTTGCCGAACAGAAATCAGACCAGCTTGGCGGACTGGTTACCTCTAAGGCTAACCCTTAATTATTTAGTTAATACTAAGCTTATTTACTTACTTAGGCTTAGAATGGGAACTGACTCTCAAGGATAGCTGCCGCAACACATTAGATGTTTGGCGACAAATTTTCTAACCTGAGGGTGGTAGCTGGCCAGGCGGACACTAGACAGTGTCCTACCACCATGCGGTTGTTGTTGGTTTCTTAACGATGTTTTTCCTTCACCGGAGGGCCACTGTAAAAAGCGCACATAGTTTTTTTCTATAGTAAAATCCATTAGTGCACGGCGGGGTTTGAACTCGGTATCTCTGGCATCAAAGCCGACCGTTCTCCCGATTACGTCACCGGGCTCTCAATAGTCTAGACCGGAGTCTAGCTAATCTATCGGGGTCTGAACCTAGTCTTTTTCAGACTTCAGGTTTAAATTACGACGTGATTGACGTATAACTTTACATTAGAGTGCTGCCATCCTCAATCATATCATCACTTATAAACAATAATTCAACAAATATGAATAACTATAAATAACAAATGTGAATATAACATAAATAACAAAATTCAAACATTAACCAACGAAACCAACGTTATTGTTCCAACCGCAATCCGATTATAAGTCACGGATGCACATAAACAATCCGTGAATTACGGATTGGTTAAATTGAATCTGAATCCGGGTTCATTTCAGAATTACGGTTATTCAATTTCTGATACAAACGGCATCTGTAATTCCCTTCCAGGTAAAATATGTGTACACAAAAATGTACAATTATGGAACGATATTTTCGAAGAATATTAATCAGTTTCAATAATTTTATTTTTGGGTCATAGTCACGTTAGGGGTAAATTTTATATACTTCTTTTTATCTGATGGGCTAGCATTTGACTACTATCTCGCCTGGTGGTAAGCAATGATGTGGTTGTATATGGTGAACACGCCCACGATGACATTTTGCGGCGATTCAATAGCAAATCGCAAAACGACCGCAATATAGTCGCTAGTAATATTATGCTATATGCTAGTAATACTTTACAATTCCTTCGCGACTCTAATACCCTGTCTTTACGGTCATCAGAGAATCATACACTTTCTATGCCCAGCCATCATAGCTCATTCTATGACAAATCATTTGCAGTACAAGCTGTCAGACTCTGGAATGCGCTTCCATTGGAAGTAAAACGCTCACAAACACTTGCTACTTTTAAAGACCTTGACGCGTCAAGGCCCACTATCTCTCCTAAACTGCTGCTGTTTTCTATCTAAGTTCTCTTATATATTTTATTATATTTATATATGTATAATATGTATATGTATAGTATGTATATATGCATAATTTTGTATATATATATATTGTATTGTATACTTTTATTGTGTGTATGGTATGTTATGTATGTGTATTGTAATGTATAAAATATGTACGTACTTTTGTTATAATGTACTTATTACCTATTCTGATTTATTCATTTATTATTTTATTCATTTTTAACACCGATATACTGCCATGTATGTTAAGTTTTTCTTCCTCCACCCTAAGGTTGTCTGGAAGAGATCGCTTTAAGCGATACGACCGCCTGTTGTTACACCTTTTGTTAAATGTTTATTTTTTAAGTTTTATTTGTTTGGTGTTCAATAAAGAGTTTCAATCTATCTATCTATCTATACTTTTATACTTTTTTCCTTGTATTGAATATGCATTGATGCTATTGCGATACAGCTTCGATAATAGTTGTGTGGAGGTAGTAGTAACTACCCTCAAAACAGCGTTTTTATCGACGCATTAGCGATAGTGAATCGATACAATGCGCCTGTTTTCTTCTGTCGACCGCTTTGCAAACGCCACAGTTAGCAATTATGTATAACTTGTGACGTGTCATCTTCATTATCATGATCACAAAACTCCTGACTGTAAAGCTACTAAAAGTCATCACGGGCATTGTTTTGGCCCTAAAACCTACCACCAATGGTCAACTATCCATTGGTGGTAGACTTCGGTCGTATATCGAACCACCCACCAAACACAAAAGATGCGTGCCAGTACAGAAAACGGATTATGAAAGTTGCGCTGAGTGGATTGAAGAAATATTGGCTGTCCAGTCCTTGCCTTATCTATGTGACGTTTTCCACTCAAGCATGATTCCATCTCAAACTTCATCGTAACTCATCAGATGAAATTCATGAACAATATAATTTTTCAGAACAGTTGACAATTGGCACAAACATTCTCGTATTATAAACATACACAAGAATTTATAATCGTTTACAAAACAAAAAACTGGCCAAGTGCAAGTCGGACTCGCACTTGTAGGGTTCCGTAACACAGTAGAGTATTCTATAACTATGATTTTTCACAACCAAAAAATTTACTCTGTTTTTCATAGTGTTTGTATGAAAAACAAAGTTATATTTGCGGTCGCTATATCTCAAAAACTGCTGACTGTATCTCGTTCGAACCAATTTTTGTTGAAAGTTTTTATGGAGACCTATAAAATATATTTTTTCTACATTTTTCACTCCGTTACTTTAAAAGTTAGAGGGGACACGCTCATTTTAACACTTTAGACGCGCTATCTTTCAAATGATTGACTTTTAGAAAAAATGATTTTAGGAACATTAATGTCATTTTTAAAGACCTATCCATAGAACCCCACACGTATAGTTTTGAAGATTTTTTTTTTGTTTCTGCTCCATGTATATAATGGATAAGGGATAAACCCCCATAAACTTTTGAATTTTTTATTTTCGTATAAAAATCGGAAAGCGGTTCACAGAATACATCTACCTACTAAGTTTCAATTCTGTAGTCCTAATAGTTTCGGTATAAAATGGATGTGACATACGAACGGACAGACAGACATGATGAATCTATAAGGGTCCCGTTTTTTGCCTTTCGGCTACGGAACCCTAAAAACCGACTTCAAACGCCGCGCTAGTCATTTTAAATACTAAGTTAGTGATGTTTATCTCCATCACTTATCAGATGTTGATGAAATTACAATGACTATCTTGAAAATGTACCCTACCAATTAAAAGAGAAACATTCGAATCGGATGGCGGAGTAATTGCGTAACATACCTACTTACAAAATAATAAACTGGCCAAGTGCAAGTTGGACTCGCACTCGTAGGGTTCCGTAACACAGTAGAGTATTCTATAACTTTTATTTTTCGCAACTACAAAAATAACTTTGTTTTTCATAGTGTTTGTATGAAAAACAAAGTTATACTTGCGGTCGCTGTATCTCAACAACTGCTGACTGTATCTCGTTCAAACCAATTTTCGTTGACAGTTTTTATTGAGATCTACAGAATATATTTTTTCTAGATTTTTCGCTCCCTTACTTTAGAAGTTAGAGGGGGGGGACACACATTTTACCACTTTAGACGCGCCTAGAAAAAATGATTTTAGAAACCTCAATGTCATTTTTAAAGACCTACCCATAGATACCCCACACGTATATGTTTGACGAAAAAAATGTTTTTTGTTCCAGTTCCATGTATGGGATGCCCCCCCCCCCCCTTAAACTTTTATATTTTTTATTTTTATATTAAAATCGGAAAGCGGTTCACAGAATACATCTACCTACCGAGTTTCAATTCTGTAGTCCTAATAGTTTCGGAATAAAACGGCTGTGACATACGGACGGACAGACAGACAGACAGACAGACAGACATGGCGAATCTATAAGGGTTCCGTTTTTTGCCAATCGGCTACGGAACCCTAAAAAGGAAAATAAAACTTATTTATTATTAATAGGGAATATGCATGTGGTATAAATTTACTTGAAATCATTTATTTTCGAATCATTATTGTTCTGGTGTTGTATGTTACACATTTTTTTGTAAATAAAATACTCTTACATGTGTTAAAATATTATATAAAAAATGCAAAAAAAGCGTGGGAAATTTAAATTTACTAAACACATCACCACTTGTCAATTAGAAAGTGACGTCACAGTGCACAACACGGTCTCCACAGATTAAATCTTTTTCATAGAAATAGTATGCACTGTAGTACGAATACGTAGTATTTCTATTAAAACAAAACAAACAAAGCAGTTTGCTTTCCGTATAAGTCAAAATAATAAAATAAAATAAAACAAAACATACAAAGGATTGAAAACCTCCAGCTTCTTGGAAGACGGTTGAAAATAAAAATGCGAATTGCTACCCTCCTCATTTCTCAAAGTTGCTAAAAAAAAGTCGAACAAACTTACAAGAACTGAGTCGAAAATTTGTATTACGATGTCACTTTGCTAAATTAATTTAACATTCTCCCTCAGTGATTGTGATTATAAAATAATCACGATTTAAAAAAAAACTAACCGTATTTTAACATTGCTTAACCAAGATCAATATCTGAATTTCAACCGTCACCATTATACAAGTAGCTATTAGCATTACCATAATTCTAATAAAAAAAATACGGAAATGAACCACATTGAGGATTCGTGCACCGTAATTTAACAGAAATGAGAAATAATGGTTTCCTCCTCGAATAAAGATCATAATATTTACAATGTAATTGTTTTTTTATTAGTAAAATTTACTTGGTATTTTTCATAGTATTTTATTTACGTAATCAACCTTATTGATTTAAAGCCATCACAATTTTCTTATTTTTATGTCGTACTAGCTGTGCCACACAACTTTGCGCGCGTTAAGAAGTATCCAATAACCTAATCCATAGTACTACTGGCTATCCTTATACTAAATTTTAGCTAAATCAGTCCAGGCGTTTAATCGTTAAGAATAAAAATTAAAAAAATTAAAAATAATTTATTGAGGCAAAAGTTACATCAAATGAATATTTTTATATAATTGGACACTTGACACTTAAACTATGCTCGAAACCCGTGGTATAAGTGTCAGGCTTCTTCCGTCAATTGTACATAATAAATGGTGGGCAACATTTGCCTATTGGTAGTTGTACTATTCATTATTCTGTGCTATTGGGTTAGTACAAAATTACAATCTATTAAGGGCATGCGTTTGGTATTGTGTGTGTGTGTGTGTGTGTGTGTGTGTGTGTGTGTGCGTGTGCGTGTGCGTGTGCGTGTGCGTGTGCGTGTGCGTGTGCGTGTGCGTGTGCGTGTGCGAGTGCGTGTGCGTGTGTGTGTGCGTGTGTGCATGTGTGTGTGTGTGTGTGTGTGTGTGTGTGTGTGTGTGTGTGTGTGTGGGAGAGGGGTGTATGGGGGGGGGGTAAGAAGTCCCAAACTAATAAACAAATTTCCTTTCGAATTTATAATATTGGTGTTGATATAGGCTAGCGTTTGCCGACTACTATCGCACCTGTTGGAATGTGATGATGTTAGCACTATCCTCGACCGCATGATTGCTTATCATCGATTTAAATTTTTAAAAAAACAATTAAATGATAAAGGCCTCATTAATCACCTATGTACCATACCCCATTATAAAGTAAAATAATGTATACTATACTAAGTTAAAATACGAACAAATATTCAAAATATTGTTTCATTTGCAAGAGAAATAAATCCGTGGCGACTTTTAATCAAACCCAGTTTACCCGCGCGGTTTTATTGCACAAACCTACGGGCTGTCCATTACCCCGAGGTCAGAACGCTGCTACAGAGAAGCGAAGGCATTCATAAAGATTCTGGAACTGAAACGCAACTTTTACTTATAATTGTAGTATAACGTTTGCTAGTCTGCGGATTAGGTACTCTTAAGGCCGCGTATCAACCAGAGCTGTGCAAGGAAGCTGTACAGCGCGCGAGGAAATAATGAAGCAATAGTGTAACTTCATCATCCTAGCCTCGCTCAGCGCTGTACTGATGATTTATCGAAGCTAGGTCATTGTAGAAACGAAACAAGCTGTACAGCGCGCGAGGAAATAATGAAGCAATAGTGTAACTTCATTATCCTAGCCTCGCTCAGCGCTGCACTGATGATTTATCGAAGCTAGGTCATTGTAGAAACGAAACAAGCGAGAAATTTGTTGCGAGGGTGTGTTGTGTTGTGAGTGTCGGTATGGGTGCGGTGGACGCGAACGAGGTGCAATGCATAAATTTAAAATATATAACAAGATTTGTTCAAAGTCAAAGTCAAAGCATTTATTCAGTATATGGGCAAATTAAAAATTAGCACTTACACACGTCAAATAACATTAAATAGATCATATTCAACAAAAAATATAGATATAACAGAAACATAACGCTTTGAATTTACAAAAAAAAAAACAAAGGTATTGAGCCATTCAGCTTTCATCTAGACGTCGAACGTCACACTTAAAACACATGTTTAATTCCCCTTATTAATGTAGGGTTGCCAACCGTACCATTACGTGCACCCGCAACCCGGTGCATGTTTCAGTACTTCAGACAATTTTTATCCAAAAAATTGTGAAATAATGAAACATAATAGATAAATAAAACGCAGACTAATTGCAGTACAAATCATGTTCCGAATGGAACTGATTGTCCGACTATCAGCCGCATAATACCGTCGTAACAGGCAACCCTAGATCTGCAAACAAAAGATGAAAACTGATTGACTGTTGAATCTACTGGTGTTTCGGAAGTACTCCCATCAGAGAAGAAACACCAAGAAACTCTATGGGGCTTGTCACTTATTTTAATTCATTTTTTTTAATTCATATTAAATAAATGTTTAATGTACAATAAGTAATTCTATTATCATACAATTTATATTATATCTTGGAGCTTGGGGCATTCAGGCCAAGCATTTTTGTCATTCATATAGTAATTTATTGTATAGTACGATTTCTTCATTAAATTGGATTTTACAAAGGTTTTAAATCTGCTTATAGACAGTTGATCAATATCTTTAGGAAGTTTATTATAAAATCGTATACAGTTCCCCAGAAAAGAACCACTAACTTTCCACAACCTGAATTGAGGTAGAATTAATCTATTTTTGTGTCTTGTATTGAAATTATGGACATCGGACCTCTTATCATACTCATTCAAATTTTTGCGTACATACATAATATTTTCATATATATATTGACATGCCACTGTGAGAATATTAATCTCCTTAAATTTTTCACGAAGTGAGTCTCGCGACTTCATGGTATATATAGATCGAATAGCTCTTTTTTGTAAAACAAATATAGATTGGATTTCGGCGGCTTTCCCCCACAATAAAATGCCATAGGACATTATACTATGGAAGTAGCTAAAGTAAACCAATCTAGCAGTGGATTCGTCAGTCAAGTTTCTGATTTTACGTACTGCGTATGCAGCGGAACTCAATCTACCTGCCAGAGCCGATATTTTAGAACCCCATTGTAGTTTTGAATCCAGGGTGATGCCCAAGAATGTAGCGAATTCAACAAATTATAGTGGTACATCGTTTATTAATATCCTGCTATTAATGACACCCTTTCTTACATTTGGCAGCGAGAATTTAATACATTTAGTTTTTTTGGCGTTCAGTAATAAGTTATTGGTTGTAAACCAATTCAAAACCTGTGCGATTGATTTGTTAACATCGTCAAATCCAGGCGCAATCCTATCTATTTTGAATATTAAGGATGTATCATCCGCGAACAAAACAATGTCACATAAGTTTTGCACGAAAGACGGCAAGTCATTAATATAAACTAGAAATAAAAATGGTCCTAAGATCGATCCCTGCGGAACTCCCATTTTTATGAGGGATCCAGATGACCTGACGCCATTGACCTCAACCATCTGTATTCTATTACTGAGGTAGGATGAGACCAGATCAAGTGCTTTTCCGTTAACGCCGTAGTGTTTTAATTTGCAAATTAGCGTTTTGTGACAGACGCAATCAAACGCTTTAGATAAGTCACAGAAAACGCCGATAGCATCTTGTGCTTTCTCCCAGGCATCAAATATATGTTTAAGAAGATCTACTCCAGCATCAGTAGTAGAACGCCCCTTAGTGAAACCATATTGTTTGTGATTTAAAAGATGATTAATATTAAAATGTGCCAAAAGCTGGTCTAATATAACTTTTTCAAAAACTTTACTGAGCGCCGGTAATATAGAGATTGGTCTATAGTTTGAAGGGTCATTTTTGTTCACTGATTTGTATAGGGGAATTAATTTACTTTTTTTCATTACATCAGGAAAGACACCTTCATCGACGCCTCTGTTAAAAATAAACGCTAAGTGAGGGCTAATTGCATTAATAATATAACTAAGTACTTTGGTTGACATACCCCACAGATCCTCGGTTTTCTTTTGATTGAGCATTTTAAAAGTTTTGATAATTGATATTGAAGTTATGTGTCTGAACTCAAACATAGAGTCACATACATTCACACACTTCGATAGTAAAACAAAAGCATCCTTAGGGGAAGAGTTTAAAGGCTGAGTAGTAATAATAGGTACTTGTGAGAAGTACTCAACAAATGTGTTAGCGACATCATTATTATCTATGATTAATTTATTATTAACTTTTAACATAATTTTACCGTCCCTCTGCTTAATTTTTCCAGTTTCTGTATTAATGACTTTCCATGTTGATTTTATTTTGTCATCGGCATGCTTAATTTTTCTACTTAGATGCAGTGATTTTGCTGTCTGACAAACAACTTTAAAAGTTTTTGAATACAATTTTAAGTGATTTATGAATTTAGTATTATGTAAATTAATGGTTTTTTGTGAGTACAAGTTATACAAATTGTTTCTACTTTTATAAATACCAGGAGTTGCCCAGTCATCGAAACGAACCTTCGCACCCTTTCTAACCATTTTAATTTTAAAAATATCATTGAACTCTGCATCTAACATTTGAAATAAAGCACTGCATAGGTCATCAGGATCTTCAGATTGAACTACACAAACATATTTGCCAGCTTTTCATAAACCACTCTTCATCATTCTTACGACATTATCATAAGCTGTCTCACCACGCTCCTAGCTCCACTAATCGAACACATCTTAGTGGAACGCTAACAATTTCACAGCCTCGCTACACATCTTCTCTGCGCTTTTTTTCCTAGCATATCTCTGGGGCGTGTCTGGGAGCACAGGGATGTAAGGGAGCACAGGGATGTAAGGGAGCACAAATACCACCTCAGTGCTCCCAGCCAACCTCACCTGCCCGTGGTGCATCCTGCTGACGAACAAACGAGGCTCTGGCGACCGACAAATGGCGGTATAACCATTTCAAATGATGGCGTAGCTAAATACTACTGGCCGGTGACGGGCAGCAGCATCACCGGTGCGACGAGCTATGTCCTGCAAAAGTCAAAAGTCAAAGCATTTATTCAGTATATGGGCAAATTAAAAATTTGCACTAACACACGTCAAATTACATTAAACAGATCATATTCAATAAAAAATATTATAGATATAACAGAAACATAACTTATTGCTTTGAATTTACAAAAAAAAAAACAAAGGTATTGAGCCATTCAGCTTTCATCTAGACGTCGAACGTCACACTTAAAACACATGTTTAATTCCCCTGATTAATGTAGGGTTGCCAACCGTACTATTACGTGCACCCGCAACCCAGTGCATGTTTCAGTACTTCAGACAATTTTTATCCAAAAAACTGTGAAATAATGAAACATAATAAATAAATAAAACGCAGACTAATTGCAGTACAAATCATATTCCGAATGGAACTGTTTGTCCGTCTATCAGCTGCATAATACCGACTTAAGAGGCAACCCTAGATCTGCAAACAAAAGATGAAAACTGATTGACTGTTGAATCTACTGGTGTTTCGGAAGTACTCCCATCAGAGAAGAAACACCAAGAAACTCTGTGGGGCTTGTCACTTATTTTAATTCATTTTTTTAAATTCATATTAAATATTTTTTTTAATTTACAACAAATAATTATATTATCGTACAATTTATATAAATATCTTGGAGCTTGGGGCATACAAGCCAAGCATTTTTGTCATTCATATAGTCATTTAATGTATAGTACGATTTCTTCATTAAATTTGATTTTACAAAGGTTTTAAATCTGCTCATAGACAGTTGATCAATATCTTTAGTTTATTATAAAATCGAATACAGTTCCACAAAAAAGAAACAACAAACTTTCCACAATCTGAATTGAGGTAAAATAAATCTATTTTTGTGTCTTGTATTGAAATTATGTACATCGAACCTCTTATCATAATCATTAAAATTTTTGCGTACATACATAATATTTTCATATATATATTGACATGCCACTGTGAGAATTTTAATCTGCTTAAATTTTTCACGAAGTGAGTCTCGCGACTTCATGGTATATATAGATCGAATAGCTCTTTTTTGTAAAATAAATATAGATTGGATTTCGGCGGCTTTCCCCCACAATAAAATGCCATAGGACATTATACTGTGGAAGTAGCTAAAGTAAACCAATCTAGCAGTGGATTCGTCAGTCAAGTTTCTAATTTAACGTACTGCGTATGCAGCGGAGCTCAATCTACCTGCTAGAGCCGATATTTGAGAACCCCATTGTAGCTTTGAATCCAGGGTGATGCCCAAGAATGTAGCGGATTCAACAAATTATAGTGGTACATCGTTTATTAATATCCTGCTATTAATGACACTCTTTCTTACATTTGGCAGCGAGAATTTAATACATTTAGTTTTTTTGGCGTTTAGTAATAAGTTATTGGTTGTAAACCAATTCAAAACCTGTGTGACTGATTTGTTAACATCGTCAAATTTAGACGCAATCCTATCTATTTTGAATATTAAGGATGTATCTGCGATCGCCAACCCGCCTACCCAGCGTAGCGATTAGGGCATATCCCTCCCAATGAGCCGAAGATCGGGCTCAGTGGCGTGTCTTGGGAGAGGCCGACGTCCAGCAGTGGACTGACACAGGCTGATTATGATATTTCTGGTCAGACCCTTACTCCACGGTTATGGCAGTTCTTCTTCTTCTTCTTATGGCTTTTAAACGCTGTTTGGCGTTTTTCTGCCAGTGTCAAAAATATGGCCAGTGTACAGTATATTTACAAGAAAAAAAAAACCGACAAAAGAAAGAAAGAAAGAATAAATTAAATATCTTAAAACTTATAATTGCTTAGAAACATTGCATTTAAAATAGAAATGTATAAGCGAATATTATTAGATTTATTAAAATTACTTAAAATATGTACAAATGGAGTAAATACATATGAAAGGAGATATTTTATATTAAAGGGACGAGGAATTTTGGGGCTTATGGCATCATATTCAACCATGAATCAAATGTTGACGTAATGTAAATGTCTCAAGTCGTAGTGCAGTGACTCGCTAACTTCTAGTAATTCTGAATTATATTGTTTCACAACAGACTGCGTAGCATTTGACCACTATCTCACCTGATGTTAAGTGATGATGCGATCGATGATGGAGCGTGCTTACCCAAAAGATACCTATTCACTCGTGATTTGAAGACCCCCATATTGTTAGTTTGGTGTTCCGCGTTGTTTGTTACAGGCAGACTTTTTCGCTTACCATCTGGGTATCGTCTGGATTTTCTCCTAGTACTGTATCATAAAAGATTTAACGCCTGCAAGGATGTAGCACGTATTATGACCGGCTCATAGTAGGAACTCTAATTTCGACAATTTCAATCCAGTTTTTTACACCAGTCTATGAGCTGTTTTTTTCTTTTCGCCATCCTCGCAATCAGCTGTATAACTTCACTGCTGGACTTAGCCTGTTCCTTTACACGCCACTAAGTCCAGATCTATATAAGGCGGCAATAGCCCAATGGATAGGGTGTCGGACTGGCGATCGAGAGGTCGTGAGTTCGATCCCCACCCTACCCATTGCACTATTGACGTCAACCCACTCCAGACACAAGCATATTTAGCTTTAACAAGAATACTAGTAATGTGCAACCCACATTGCGAGTAATCTTTTTGATAAAAAATAAATAAATAAAAAAATAAAAAATAAATCTTAATTTTTTTCAGTCACCGACTCAATGCCCACCACTTTACGAATATCGTCGCTTCACCTGGTCTTACGCTATGTCGATTCGAAACTCCAAATCAGAATCTATATTAGCGTGCATCTTTTCTAGCATCAAAACATTTTTCGATTGCCATTTCCAGGGATCAAAGATCTACGCACATAGCACGGCTTATATTTTTCCGTTGCAAATCCGTGTTGGTGCAACACAGTCATAACTTACTTTTATCTGTGCAGCATTGCCGAGGCTACTCAGCGGTACAGGTAGAAGAGTTGTTGTGGTGAAAGGTGTTTTTTATCGTTGTATATTCTTAAATTTGTTGTATAGCTATTTAGCGTGCAGAAAATCAAAGTTGTGCAATGGAAACGGCTGAAATAACCTTAAGAGCAAAGCGGGGTGCACTTTTCCATACAAATGTATTCCCCTGTTTCCTCCCTGGAAAATGCTTCTAGAGCAATATTTGCTTCTAAAAAAATCAAGGTCTGCTGTAGCTACGCCCCTATCATTTGTTTTTGAACAACCAATTGTAAATATAAATATGACCCTAAAGAGAAGATTAAAAGGCTTATATTTCTTTTTGCAATAGGGAATATGCATGTGGTATAAATTTACTTGATATCATTTATTTTCGAATCATTATTGTTCTGGTGTTGTATATTAAACATTTTTTTATAAATAAAATACGCTTACATGTGTTAAAATATTATATGGAAAATGCAAAAAAAGCGTGGGAAATTAAAATTTGCTAAACACATCACCACTTGTCAATTAGAAAGTGACGTCACAGTGCAGCACACGGTCTCCACAGATTAAATATTTTTCATAGAAATAGTATGCAATGTAGTACGAATATGTAGTATTTCTATTAAAAATATTTAATCTGTGGAGACCGTGTCGTGCACTGTGACGTCACAAAGGCGCGCGAAAATTTGGCAGCGTTTTAGGTACCTCATATTTTTTTAATGCTTAAACTATATTTTGTAGCTTAATTTGAACACTTTCAGTATTATTTAATTTTTTTACTGTTTTAAATGGATGTATTCAGTGAAGTAAACATATAAAAAAAATCATGCATATTCCCTATTGGTTAGTCAAATAAAAGCAAATGATAGGGGCGTAGCTACAGCAGACCTTGAACTTTTGGGGAAACAAATTTTGCTCTTTAAGCATTTTCCAGGGAGGAAACAGGGGAATACATTTGTATGGATAAGTGCACCTCGCGATCGCTCTTAAGGTACGACCACACCGCGGCGTCCTGCGTCTGAGTACGCGTTCGCGATCTGATTTTCTATCGTATAATCACCGTAGATCGCGTTTGGTGTGAACCTGTCGGGGCAAATACTACTGTGCCATCTGATCGCCGCCTAGATCGCACACGCAGGATGCCGAGGTGTGGTCATATCTTTACGGTGTTTCGGTTTTTTAATATCTAATAGGCTAGCGTTTTACCGCTATCTCGCTCAGTGGTAAGCGATGATGTGGTTAAGGATGGTGAACACATTAGGCCTAGGACGGTTTGAGTTTCAGAGGCTGTGTGCTGCTAGGACATCGTAATGCTATCGCGGCAATTTTTCTCCTTAATTGTATTAGGTATTTTTTGGTAGCAAGTCAGGCGAAACATTGAAATAATGCAACTACCACCTGTGACAATCTCGGCTAGGTCTTATTTGCACTTTATTCGATATATTTCTTTGAGGTTCTCGTAAGAAACTTTAACGTTAATAAAGACTCTTTACGAAGTCTTATAAATACATTCTAACAGTGAAGGTACTCGCACATGCAGTTAAAATCAACTAAATGAATGAATGAATGAATAGATTTATACTCATGTACTACGGTATGCGTCTTCCGGTAGGTCGTTAGTAGTCTATACATTTCCATAACTAACTAAGTTATTTACATAGCCAGGTGCAACGTTCGATAACGTTGCACCGATATCGTTTGAATTTACTGTGTCTATCTACATATATAATATCGTTAAAAACTTAAAAAAAACCGACTTCAATGCTGCGCTATTCATTTTCAGTACCAATTTTGAGATGTTTATCTCAATATCTCTGGAGATACTTATCAGACCTCGATAAAATTACCATGGTACCACACTTGGGATATCTCCTTTCGAACAAAAAAAGAATAATCAAAATCGGTTCATAAACGACGAAGTTATCCGCGAACAAACATAAAACACAAAAAAAAAAAAAAAAAAAAAAAAAAACGGTCGAATTGAGAAACCTCCTCCTTTTTTTGAAGTCGGTTAAAAATAATATACTATGGTCGTATTGTACTGTTGGGTCTCACTTAGGTTACTAATCTGAATCAAGTGTATGAACATTTTAACGGAAATGGCGTTGTTTTTACCTGCATGTGACGTCATTGGAGACGCCATAATTGATAGAGCGTTGAGCGTAGATGACAAAAAATGCTATTAATTTTCATACAATTTATACGTATATACCTACATTTTTAATACAGTCAAATACATTATTTTAGCACATATGAGTAATGTGTAGTTATCTGCATAGTCACCTTGAATAATTATAAGCAGGTTATTTGCAGTAATTTTACCACTGACATTGACTATACACATTTACTTAATTTTTAGGGTTCCGTACCCAAAGCTTGCTCACTGGCAATGTGGGTTGCACATTACTAGAAGTCTTGTTAAACCCTCCAACTAAGCTAAACATGCTTGTGTCTGGAGTGGGTTCACGTCAATTAGTGAAATTGATGGGGATCGAACCCACGACCTCTCAATCGCTAGGCCGACGCCTTAGCCATTTGGCTATTACCGCTTCGCCTTTGGAGCCACAGTCTTCAAACCAACGACAAAGAGCAACTTTAGCAACAGTCGTTTCATCCTATCTCTTGAAGATGTTTGCTCAATATCGCAGTACCTACCTGGATAGAGCCTCACTGTATGAATATTGATGCCCAGGGAATCAATATAACTCACAAACAGAATATATTGACTCTGTACTCCACTATACCATAGATCTGTGACTGTACTGAATTGTTTTTGAGTAATATATATTCTAATAACTGATCTATATATATTCAAAAATTATATAGTTTAATAAACCTATTTGTTGTATTATATGGTTAATATGCCTTTAGCACCTGTATTATGCCTGTAGGACGCTAGGCCTAGAATAACTAAACTGGCTATCAAGAACAGCTGCCAAAATACATTAGACATTAGACAACAGAATCTTATGTTCTATTTTTAGTCAGTAAAAGGCATATTTAATTAGAATTAACTTTTACTTGCCGCAAAGACGTATCTGACAGTCAGTGCCCTGTCACAGATTATATAATAGTTACTACGTAAGCCCTGCTGCAGTACTTTGATCTTAAAACTCTAAGGTAAAAGTTTAACGGGATGTAAAATATTGCTTTGCGAAAGTTCTACCCGAAAAGTATGCGAATTAAGTTACGAAGTTACCGGAAGTTACGTAAATATTGATGGGGGTAAATTTTGAATGTTGTGCAATTGGAGGGTAGAACGAGAAATTGTAAATTTAATAACGTATCTCTTTGAAGAATCTCTTTTGTAAGGAATCAGAATTAAGGCTTTTGATATTTTCTCGTTTCCTTTGTTAGCTGTTTGCTGTCTGCGATACTTGACAATATAAATAGTGAGTTTGATATTCAGTATTAAGAGGGTACAATTTCCATACAAAAGTATAAAGCGCAAATATGAGAAAATTGAGCACAAAGTTGCACTGAAATCACATCTATTGGTCTTATTTACGTCTTTACTTAAGGTAAATTATTTTTATCTTCATAATTTTTTTCTTCGTTTACTCAATTTATGTATTTTGTATGGAAATCGTTATTAAATAAACTCGCCAAGTGCAAGTCGGACTCGCACTAGTAGGGTTCCGTACCACACAACAGTATTTTATAAGATCGAGCAAAAAATACCACTATCATTTATTGCCAGCAAAAAATAATAATTAATAAACATTTTATTTCTTATAACGCCATCTAACGTCTAACAAAGGTGTTAGGGATCGACATTTCAATATAACGCCATCTATGGGATGATTACCTAACTAAGCGTTCGTAGATGGCTTGAAGTGCCGACAAAAACACGTTTCTTGTATGGGGACCCTCTAATATTTTTAACTTTATTCTGTTTTTAGTATTTGATGTTATAGCGGCAACAGAAATAAATCATTTGTGAAAATTTCAACTGTCTATCACGGTTCATGAGATACAGCCTGGTGACAGACGGACAGACAGACAGACAGACAGACAGACAGACAGACAGACAGACAGACAGACAGACAGACGGACAGCGGAGTCTTAGTAATAGGGTCCCGTTTTATCCTTTGTGTACGGAACCCTAAAAATTAACCACAGGGTCATTGTAACTAAGGGGAGGGTAATTTGTACCAACTCGTTTTTGTAAGCGTAGACCATAAAATTATGATCCTTGGGTTGTACTCAATAAGTGGCCACAGGTTTTAACCGATGCTCGATTTACTCAGCAAGAATGAAAATGTTGCCGAACAAATCCAGAAGAGTTTTTTGGATAAAAATTGTCTGAAGTACTGAAACATGCACTGGGTTGCGGGTGCACGTAATGGTACGGTTGGCAACCCTACATTAATAAGGGGAATTAAACATGTGTTTTAAGTGTGACGTTCGACGTCTAGATGAAAGCTGAATGGCTCAATACCTTTGTTTTTTTTTTGTAAATTCAAAGCGTTATGTTTCTGTTATATCTATATTTTTTGTTGAATATGATCTATTTAATGTTATTTGACGTGTGTAAGTGCTAATTTTTAATTTGCCCATATACTGAATAAATGCTTTGACTTTGACTTTGACTTTGACTTTGACTTGAGTTTCGGCGTATTTTGTGATGATAAACACTCAAAAAAATGGGTAATGGTAATGGGATAATTGCGTTTTGTTGCTTCCACACCACATATATCTATCATCGTCTCACTAAATAAGAAAGAATCGTAACTAAACATAACCGGCCAAGTGCGTGTCGGGCCACGCGCAGTGTAGAGTTCCGTAGTAGTCCGTATTTCAATGCAAGTCTTTACCCGTTATAAACAAGCAACCAGGTACTTCGTCTTTGTCACTTTAAAGGATTTATTCTAAGGATTTTGTATTTGGTACAAAATTATCCAACAACCAAGTTCAACGACTATTACTGCTAAACTAATAAAGTTATCTTGACCGCTATAGTTTTTCTTTAAAGTTCATGAAATGCACTATTATTACGAATTTTTCCAGATTTTTCAAGCCAGCAGTTTAGTTTTTAGAGGGGGGGGGACGCCCTACTGGAACAAAAATTTGCACTTTAAAGTTTAATATTTCGCAAATAGAGCATTCAATCGAAAAATATATTAGCAACCCTTAAGTCATTTTAAAATACCTATTCAACAATACCCCACACGATGGGGTAGACGACGAAAAAAAAACTCATCCCCACTTCTCATGTCGGGGAGCTACCCAAAAAAAAATTTTTTTCCAAATTTATTTCACCACTTTGTCGGTGTCATTTATATACATACCCCTACAAAATAACAGCTTTCTAGTATTAACGGTCTCTTAGCGAAACCTTAGAGAGACAGACAGACAGACGGACATGACGAAACTATAAGGGTTCCTTGTCAGAACTACGGAACCCTAATAAAATAGTGGTTAAGCGCTTGCCTGTCAGAATCAAGAACATAAGAATATAATATTTTATAGTGTTCATGAATATTTTAAACAAATTTGACACATAATTTTAATTATAATTATTTTCGAACGTCATGTTTATAATTTTTGTCATTTAATTAAAATTTAGCTCCTTGACATTTGTATATTTTTAATTTTTATTTTATTTAATAAAATATAGCCTTAATTCAATTCAATTAATACCATGTATACGTTCAATCTCAATGTATTTAGCTCTAAGGCTCATGTTCAATAAATATTTTTATTTATTATTTATTATATTTATATATATTTATTAAAAATTAATAATAGCTGAGCAATAGCTGCAGACATGTTGCACACTCTGAAAGGCAGTAGATTGTATACATTTTATTACAAACAACTATAATATAGATATATGATAGTTGTTTGTAATATTAGTATTTAATTTAATTGAGGGCCCGGTGGCGTAACCGGGAGAACGGTCGGCTTTGATGCCGCGGTACCGAGTTCAAACCGCCGTGCACCAATGGATTTTTCTACCGAAAAATGTATGTGCGCTTCTCATAGTGCCCCTCCGGTGAAGGAAAACATCGTTAAAAAACTAACAACCCCCGCATGGTGGTAGGATATTATCTAGTGTCCGCCTGGCCAGCTACCACCCTCAAGTTAGAAAATCTGTCACCAAACATCTAATGTGTTCCGACAGCTATCCTTGAGAGCCAGGTTGCCATTCTAGGCCTAGCGTGCTTACCATCTTCGACCGCATCATCACTTACCAACAGGTGAGATAGTGGCCAAACGCTAGCCTATAAAGTATTAAAAAAAAATATATAAAAAATGTAATACTACATTTTATGCAATTAACAAATAGTAATCGAAAAAAAAAACGACTTTTGTAAAAAAGACACTAGGTTTCCTAAATTCAGTCCAAAGTACTACAGAATGGAGTCAGACGTCGAGGTCGAATATTTTAATCAAAATGCAGCGAACGAACACATCTGCTGCAAATTCAAATGAGATAGTTATCTGTAAACATCACTGCGGACTGTTTCGAGTGCAACTTGTTAATCTAGGTCTTGTACGAGTGTAGTCCGGGAGCACGAGCACGATTTTATTACGCTGCGTCAAAGTGACGTATTTATAGAGAAACCAAAAATTAAAGTTAAGCAAAATAAAGAAAACAACATTCTGCCAATTATCTATAATATACAAAGTTACAACATTAAATAACGTATAGAAATAATTATACATGATTATCAATTGGTGATAATATCAATGGGCTGACTACAAGCTATGTTCCGTGGCTGTGTCTATTGGGTGGCATTCAGTAGGTTTTGTTTTAGCTGTCTTCAAAGATGCTCCATTTTTCAGGAACATTATTTTATTGTATTATTTTATTCGATGAAATCTCTAGGGTCGTTATGCGCCCGGTCCTTTGGTAGGCTTTAACGAATCCGAAGCCAACGTCAAGAGGCCCTTTACAATATATTAATTAATTATAAATTATTGACCATCCGATGGAAAGATGGTAAAATTTATCATTTATTGACGTCTGATTCCTGGTCTAGGGGATGAGGAACGCATTTTTATTTTATTATTATTAACGTACATATATTATACCTACATCAATATATTACCAAAGGAATCTAGAGTAGTTCAAAATAGCAGCCTTGCAAAAACGTACTATGATGCACCCTCGTTTTACAATCTACTATTAAAAGGTATACAGTTTTTTCTCGTTTGTCTTTAATGGGAATAATAGAGATACAAAATTACAAAACGTTTAAGATATATTTTGATAACTAAACAATATTGGACATAAAGGGTGGAAACAATTGATGGGATACGTAAGGGAATTAGATTAGAAATTGAAAATATCAAATTTCATTGAAGATTGAAACATTCTTTTATCTTTTTGAAAATTAAAATAATTGCAATCAAAGTTTCTGAAAAATCAAATATGAGCCGTGAATTACAACCATTAAAAAGGAAAGACACCATAAACAAAAAAAAAATTCTCAAACTAATTTTTTCTCAAAATTACAGAACACCCTAAAATTTTGCAAATCGTACTTATCGGTACATTTATCTCAAAAAATTTACATCATGTACAATTTTCAAAAATGTTTGAACGTAGTTACTCTTATTTTTTTTTAAATCATTAAGCTAAGGTAAATCATATTTTCTTAGCTGTCTTTTTTTGGACTACCCTGAAGGTATATCATTTTTTTGTCGTAACTAAACAAGCCGCAGTCTACTCAACTATAAGCCTTATCAAGCCCCAGGCAGAATCTAAGCGATTTCGTGTTGAGTCCACTTTTTCATGTTTGATGGAAAAACTTTCATGAAAATGTTTCATGAATTAAAAAGTTTTGTTATAAAGCGCGACACTATATACTGAGAAATTATCTTTACACGAATACAATAATAGTTTTTGAAACTGCTGCATAATGCCTGGTTAGTTATGTGCAGTTTTATACACTACTTTATCTTCACTTTTTTAATATCATATAGGCTAGCGTTTGACCACTATCTCACCTGTTGGTAAGCAATGATGCCGCCGAGGATGGTAGCACGCTAGGCCTAGAATGGGAACTGGCTTTCAAGGTTAGCTGCCGGAACAAATTAGATGTTTGGCGACAGATTTTCTAACTTGAGAGTGGTAGCTAGCCAGGCAGACTCTAGATAGTGTCGTACCACCATGCGGGGGTTTCTTAACGACGTTTTTTCCTTAACTGAAGGGCTACTGTGAAAAGGGCAATTACATGTATGGATAGAAAAATCCATTGCTGCACGGCGGGGATAGAACTCGGTACCTCTGGCGTCAAAACTGACCATTCTCCCACGACACCACCGGGCCCTCAAACAATACACTCATGCAATGCATGCAATACCCATTTAAATGATAAACCAAAGTTATCAAAAACGAAACAATAGCTCCGTTACGGAGTATCTAAGTCAGACTTTTTCTCGTTATAGGATCTGAATTACAGGCATTATGAGAGTTGAAATTTAGATATCTGAGGATAAAAGATACTTGCAACGCGCATAATTTTGTCAATCTAGAGTTTTGCGTGCCACATTTTGTTTATTTTGTTTGAAAACACATTTTATTAATAGGAAAACGTCACTTGTCTTGTCATCTACCTTTCAGTATCTACCTATATAATAACACAAACATAACAAGTAATATTTAAAAAAAAATCTTTTTAAACACAAGCTTTAACATAACCTAGGACCAGAGTAAGTCAAAACAAAACCAACGACCCTAAAACGGCAGGTTTAACATGTGTAGTTGAGGAGTTCCTTTGGCCACCTTCCAGCTCCATCATCAGATCAGCACATATGTCATCATAATATTGCATTGTCACGCGATTTACACATGTATGCAAAATTTCAGCTCAATCGAACCCCTGGAAGTCGCTCTAAAATCAATCGCAAGATTTGTGACGGACAAATAAATTCGCCGGGAAGTAGAGATAAAGCTTGTAAAAATAACAGAATTTTCAAAAATGTCTATGGCTTTTTAGATTACGTGGAGGATTTTTTAGCTTAAATTTTTCTTTAGGGAGTAGATTTATTATGTCGCAAGACGCCGAGCTGAAATAGAAAATACGAGTACCGCAAATTCGAACAAGAAGTTATCACTAACTATGTTAGACTTCCTTACATAAATATTCATGCCTCAGGAGCGTTCACTGACTTTGATTTCAATTTCACCACAATCTGCAGGGAAGTTAGAAAATAATAACCGGGCCAATTTTAGGGCTCGGTATTATGATATTTATAATTCATGAGACTCTATTTCGAGATCTCTGTGAACATCAAGGAATCTTTTTTATTTTTATATCTTATAAGTTAGCGTTTGATAAGCACGCTAGGCCTAGAATGGGAATTGCAAAAAGAATGCTGCGATATTTTCATCGTACCTTCAAATTCAAAAGACACTTTAGGAATAAATAAAGCGGCTACAGCCCAATCACTGAGGCCTAGCGATCGAGAGGTCGTGAGTTCGATTGCACTATTGACGTGAACCCACTCCAGACACAAGCATATTTAGCTTAGTTGGAGGGGTTAACAAGACTACTAGTAATGTGCAACCCACATTGCTAATAAGTTTTTCTATGTCCACACGGCAATATCATCGCGGTGTTGTACGTAGGGGATTGCTTGCGCTTTGGGAGAATAGTTTGCTTTAACGCTGAAGGGCAGTGGCTGGTGGCAGCAATCCACAATAGACTTTTTTGTATAATTATTTATATCTGCATTTTACAACTCAAAAAATATGACCGCTTTCGCCGGAGGTGGCCCTCCGGTGAAAGCGGTCATATTTTTTGATCGCGTTGATTTACAAGTTTTTTTTTTTCACAGCTTAAAGAGACTGTAAGTACTGACTGTACCAAAAGTATTTGATGTAAGTTTTAACTTGATACCTCTACGCTTTCCTGAGATAAAGGGCCTTGACAGACGGACAGAAAGACAAACGGACGGATAATAAGATCGTTTAAAAAACTAAAATAACCGAATTCAAATGCCGCACTATTAATTTTTATTACCAAGTTTGAGGTGTTTATCTCCATATCTCTGGAGATACCAATCAGATCTTGATGAAATTACTATAGTACCACCCTTGGGATTTCCTTTCGAACAAAAAAAAAACATCTAAATCGGTTCATAAACGACGAAGTTATCCGCGAACAAACATAATATATATATATATATATATATATATAAATAAAACAGTGTTCAGACATATTTCATCTAGATAGAAACTTCACACGTTCAGCTTCTATAACTTCGAGCCGGTAATAAATAAATATTCAAGTAAATATTTAGTGATTTTTCCGTTCCTATTTAACTCATCTCACTGTACATGTGTTTACATTCATACTATTCTTGTGTTTACATTATTATAATTATTTAATTATTATTATTGAATACCTACATACAAATATAAGTAGTTAACTCCGTCAGGAATATTATTAATGTTGAATTTAGAATTTATTATATATCATGCTTTGATTAAGAGAAGGTTTAATTTATTTCTAACACTAATTATCTTATAATGTACATTTTGGAGATGAAAATAAAAAACGGAACTAAACGAAAATTAAGGGATATCCGAGTGGTAAAGTGCCAAAAATGCTGGCTGCATTCCCGCGTTGAATCGCTAAAGAAATTATTTGCGCTAGGAATGAGGCAGCTCTTTTGTCACCAGCGGCATCGACAAGGCGTGGAGCAATTTTTTATATGAAGGTTTTGGTGCTCGAACTCTATGCACCAAAAGTTTCAACACCAAGCGGCATAAATATGTAACTACTATATATGCATGTTTACGCCGCTTGGGTGTCTTCGGCAGCTTCCGCCGCGGCTCCGGCTCTGGACACTGTCCCACTGAGATGGGACGGGGTCAGAGTGTCGACACAAGTCGCATCCCATACAAGGGCCCGCCCACGTTCCCAGGGGATTATATATACAGATTATATATCAATATTATTATATATATGGAATTGTTTAATTATTTAATAATTTGATTACAGTTATTAGCTAATAATATGTTAAAATTGACTGCCCGGTGAAGGTGAACTAATTTTTCTACTATGCAATAAAATTTAGCAAATAAGTTTTCAATAAATGATTCTGATTCACAAAGAATAATCTTGCTAGCATTGGAGAAAGTAATTTGTTTAAACGATATTTATATAACTCACTCAATCTAATTTACAAAATCGAAAAAGAGTACCTGTTCACTTAGTCATGTAATTTCCATCACAACCGGCAGTTCCGTTACATTTTTTGGTGAAATTTTCACATTTTGCGGCGGCAAAATTCATACCTGGCTATTTTCGTTTGGTGGGTTTTGTTTTTGCCGGCAGCATTGTATGGGGGAAATAGGCAGGTGAGAGGTCTATTTTTGTTTTTGCAGCCAGTTATCTCGGTTTAGGAGGCTTGTTATTAAAGTTTTTTTTAAAGCTTTTGTAGGTACTAAATTTATTAACACTGGCGGGGTAAACATAAACTTCGCATTTGTAGATAAAGTCAGTACCTACAACTTTATACTATACATTCTTATCATAGTCCCGTGGTATTGTAAAATAAGCTTTGAGTAATGTAGATATTACTCTGTAAGTCTGAAGAACAGCATAATATGAGAGAAATGTGTTGCAATAAGACATGTTTTTGTATATATAACAGATCAGATTATATAAAAACATTATTGCTCTAAAATCTTTTAAGTGAATACCTTTTTTTATTTTAACAACTTAAAAATAATATTATGTTTCTTTGAAGTGTCTCACACTTTATATTTTTGTAAATTGTTAACATCTCTCGTCGGATTTGAAAACTGTAACGATTTCTTCCGAATGATTAACTTACGTAATAAGTAGTCATAGATGGCGCCAACAATGCATAATTGGGTTAACAAAATGCAATCCACTAATTTCGTCGTATCGATGTATCGAACCGTGGCTTAATTGGCAGAGCACCTGGACGTGTAATCCGGGGGGTGCGGGTTCGAGTCCCGTCGGTACGATGAAATTTTGGATTGTGTTTAACAATTTAAAAATAATAACCTAATTACAATATCAAAAATATATAAACCACTATAATAAAAGACAGAACCTAGGTCACTATCTGCCGGTAATGTTACCAAAAAGCTGTTTTGTACGTTAGCAATAAGTAGAAGTGGTAGGTTAACCGTTATTATTGCAATAAATAAATAACTTTTTCCATCGAAATCAGACATGCACTAATTATATATTGCTTTTCTGATATCGCAATAAGACTATTAAGTCGGAATTAGTCATGATCAAACACAATTATAAAGTAATTGACCGCAAGTGTACAGTAGTCCAAACGATAGTGAGCCAAAGCGACAACGAGCGTCGACTGAAGAACCAATCACACGAAGCTCAGCGTGGTTGCCGTTAAATACGGTCCAATGAAACAATGCAGTGTGCTCAAGACTCGTGCCACTAACTATAAGTACTTTCTCTACTATGGGGGTAGGGACCACTATCAATGTGCAAATCTGCCACCATAACCTTACGGTACTCCGGCAGGACACAGCTCTTGAGAGTCAGTATTCTAGGCCTAGCGTGTTCACCATCTTTGAACACATCACCAGCCGAGATAGTGGTCAAACGCTAGTCTATCAGATATAAATAATTAATATAGTTTAAAAACTAAAACAACCGACTTCCATGCCGCGCGAGTAGTTTCAGTAGCAAGTTTGTGACATTTATCGTCATATCTCTCGATATACTTATCAGATCTCGTTGAAATTACAATGTGAACACCTCGGAAATATACTCCACCAATTTAAAAAAGAATCATTTGAATCAGTTCACAATTGACTGAGTAATCACGTAACATACTCGTACATACAAAAAAAAAACATACAGACGAAACCTCCTCCGTCTTGCAACGTCCGTACAATTGGACGTCGGTGGAAAGGGAGCACAGACACATTACATACAAGTTGATCATCGTAAGTTTTTATGCATCCAATGACACCACATGAAAATGCGAATGGTTGAATCCGGCCAGGATTGATGACGTCTTTTGCATCCAAACGATCGCTTCCGGATGAAATTCGTAACTGAAATCTATATGTGACCTATGCGAAGAACTATGGTATTTGGCATAGGTGTTAAATAAAGGGCAAGCGCGAGCGAGTCTTAACTCATGCACCGTGTTTTCTGTATACGACGTAAATGTGTAATGATTATAATAATATTTAATTATATTGCAATACGGGACTTATCGCGCTAAAAACATAATTTTATTTACCTCGACGTTTCGATTAAGTTGCTATGTTTTTAGTTATTATGTTTTCAGCGCGATAAGTCCCGTATTACAATATAATTGTGTATGTAAATCGCGAAAGTTTAAAATATACTATATATTTACTTATAAAATTTTATTCTGATTAGAAGATCCAAGAAAATGTTTTCCATAGTTCATCAAAGGTGATTCTCCCATTGCAAATGTTAATTTGTAATCGCAAGCAACTATTTATATGTAATTTTTTTATTGTTTATGGGCCAGCGTTTAACCACTATCTGTCTCGTCGGAAAGTGGTGATGTGGTCTGAGAATAGTAGAACGCTAGGCCTAAAAAACAATTGACACAGACTGCTACAGAGATGATATTCTTATTTTCATAAGTTATGGTATTTTATTATGTAATCATAACGTTCAAGTGCATTAGTACTTAATTCAGCCTCTGTGTTCGTCTAGGCACAGAATAATGAATAGTACAAGGTCTAGGCTTAAACAGCTATACCTACACTCAGTTTTCATATTGTATGTTCGAAATGAACAAACTGTTGATACCTAAATATTTATATTTTAGATATTTTGTACACAGTTTTTACAATAAATATATTTCTATTTCTATTTCTACATTTTACTGTAGTCAGGTTTAGTTTGTGGAATGTTGTTTCACTTAAACACTTTAGTGTTTAGTGTGTTAGTTGCTACAGATTTTCTTAGCAGAACTTGAGGGTGTTAGCGCAGAATAATTAATATTACTACGTAGTGGTAGCTAGCTAGTTACATACAACACTACATAGTGCCCGGTATTAAATTAATACAAGCATTCCGAACATCTTTTTCTTACCAGATTACCAAGCCGGGGGGTTTCTTTGTCCTTAAATTTTTCTTCATCATCGATCCATAGTTATCGCTTTATCATTCAATTTTTATTGACCCATATCGTTACGTTAGTTTGTATATTGCCACATTCACAACCACAAATTGAAAGTCACAAACGATCAATCAAAATCCAACCAAATCAAATCAATTCTACTATTTATACACCTCATACATTAAACATGAACTCTTCACTTTACAGATAACAGTATGGGTTTTGTTTATAAAGTACCCACTATTATACACACTACTGTTTATTGTCGACAGTGTCATGTTACATTACATACTTAGCATAATACTGTACATCATCATCATAATTAGTCGGTATCAGTCCACTGCTGGACATAGGCCTCTCCCAAGTCACGCCACTGAGCCCGATCTTCGGCTCTTTGTTTCCAGTTACTGCCCACAGCTTTGCGAATGTTGTCGCTGCACCTGGTCACAGGACGTCCTGCGCTACGTTTGGCGATTCGCGGTCTCCACTCTAGAACCAGTCGATCCCAAGGGTTATTGTTCCTACAGCAGATATGACCAGAATACTGTACAAATAAGAACAAATACAAATAAACCTATTTATTTCTCACTTTCTTTTTCTAACTTTTCACTTTCTTAACCAGAAAACATTTCTATTGCACGGTTGTAGAGTCCTAGACCATTGGAAAAAATCGGTTAAGATTGATATACTGATATTCTCTCTCCGAAGGTTTATGTTTGCACAACGTAGAACGGACTGTATTTGATCGCCAAATATTGTCACTCAATTTTGGGTAGATGTTTTTTTTTGAACCCTCGTTCATGGTTTCTAGTAAAGCGAATATTGGATTAATAGTAAAAAAGTTTTCTTTTTTTTATTGAAGAGAAGGGATGGGATTAGTCGTTGGAGTAGTGAGGGTCCCCAAGCCGGCTGGTCATCGTGGGGTTTTACCCCGTTTTGGTTGTTTAGTAGCAATTCAGGAAGAACATCAATATAATGCTTCAACCTCCCCTGCATTTTGTGGACTAAGTTGCAAATTAAAATACACTGGCCAAGTGCAAGTCGGACTCGCACTCGTAGGGTTCCGTAACACAGTAGAGTATTCTTTAACTATAATTTTTCACAACTACAAAAATAACTCTGTTTTTCATAGTGTTTGTATGAAAAACAAAGTTATATATCTCAACAACTGCTGACTGTATCTCGTTCAAACTAATTTTCGTTAAAATGTTTTATTGAGATCAACAGAATATATTTTTTCTAGATTTTTCACTCCCTTACTTTAGAAGTTAGAGGGGGGGGGGGCACACATTTTACCACTTTAGACGCGCCAATCTTTTGAATGATTGACTTTGAGAAAAAATGATTTTAGGAACCTCAATGTCATTTTTAAAGACTTATCCATAAATACCCCACACGTGTAGGTTTGAAGAAAAAATTATTTTTGTTCCAGTTCCATGTATGGGATACCCCCTCCTTAAACTTTTATATTTTTTATTTTTCTATAAAAATCGGAAAGCGGTTTACAGAATACATCTACCTACCAAGTTTCAATACTGTAGTCCTAACAGTTTCGGAATAAAATGGCTGTGACATACGGACGGACAGACAGACAGACAGACAGACATGGCGAATCTATAAGGGTTCCGTTTTTTTCCATTCGGCTACGGAACCCTAAAAATCACACAGAGACTGACAGTTGCCATAGGTAGTAGGAGCATATTATTATATCGATGTTCCGCCTGACTTGCTACTAAAAAAGAAGCTTATCACCATCGAAGAAAAAATCTACCGCTATAACCTGACGGTGTTCCGGCAGCACACAGCTCTTGAGAGTCGAGAGTATTCTAGGCTTAGCGTGTTCAACATCTTCGACCATACCACCTTATTGCTTATCACCAGGTGAGATAGTGGTCAAACGCTAGCCTATAAGATATAACAAAAATTTTTAATTTTAAGCACAATACACACCAAAGCCCCACCGAAACACCCCGCCAGCCGCCAACACAACCCGGCGGCCGATGTATAACTTGGGCTAGTCATAGATTATAACTGGCCCGCCGACATGTTCGACTTGAGTTGCCGACATAGGTCGGCGGATTAGCGGCTTTGGTGTGTATTACGCTTTAAAATCAGGTGCTCATTAACTGGACGAGGGGAGTTTTGGCGGAAACGTGGAAAAGTGTGTGTGATCTCATTGTAAGTTTTCCTAAAACTCCTGTTCTTCCACGAGTTAAGGTGTAATAAATGTGGATTATTAACCATTAAGTGCCGGTGAATGAGTGCGAGTGTAGGAAAACCGCACAACGTTGAAAAACATGCTATTTGCGTTCTCACCAAAATTCCACTGAAAATCTTCAGTAAACACCACATCTTTACTAAAGGTATGACTTAGACTAGGCGTTTACTTGAAAACTGACCTGAAATGTGACTTTGACCTATCTCTACGACTTAAATTCATAAAAACTTGAAGAATGTCAATACTTGACACTAGCTAAATACACTAATAGTGTGGAGCCATACTCAAACAAAAAAAAAAACTGGACAAGTGCCAAAATTTGGTCCTTTTACCCCGTAGAGAGCTCCCATCTACGTTTTACCCAAGTTATTATTTATCGTGCGAAAACTCGATACACATTTCAAACCCTCTCTCTCTCTCTCTCTCTCTCTAACTCTACATGTATAATTACACAACGGACCACGCAGCTTAAAGTACTTACTAGGCAAGTTTGGTTAAAAGTTGAATTTCAATTAAAATATGAATAATTTACAGTGTCAGAATTATAATAATTGTTTGTTTGTGCGAGAAATAGGGGCGCTATCTGAACGAAATGTGATATCTTTTCTAATGACTACGTACGTTAATTTCTAGATAAAGCGTGAAGTGCTCTGTGAGCGTAGCTTTAAATTTCAATATCTCATTTGTCTTATTCAAAAGTTAAAGGCTGACTTAGTTTTTGTAACAACCCTACATTAATCAGGGGAATTAAACATGTGTTTTAAGTGTGACGTTCGACGTCTAGATGAAAACTGAATGGCTCAATACCTTTGTTTTTTTTTTGTAAATTTAAAGCAATAAGTTATGTTTCTGTGATATCTATAATAATAATTATTGAATATGATCTATTTAACGTTATTTTACGTGTGTAAATGCAAATTTTTAATTTGCCCATAATCTGAATAAATGCTTTGACTTTTGACTTTTGTAGTTGTAGGACTTCTGCTAGTCCGCGTGGGGTGGTACCACCACTTTGCCAATTAATTTTCAACTGTTAAACAGGAAAAATTTTCAGTTGAAATGGCAAGGTTTCCAGTGATATTACAGGGCATGTGAGACTTAACATCTTTATGTCTCAAGGTAACAGACGCAGTGCAGTGACATGCAAAATTCTGGCAGTCCAGAATGTTGTATACTGCTGTATCTGTAATTGGTAGACGACATCGCTTACCATCAGGCGAGCGTCGTGCTTGTCCTGTTACCTTATATAATAAAAAAAATAGTTCAAAGCAATATAATAGACCGGTATAATAGTGGTGAGTGGTTCCCAGCCAATACACACACACATACAGTCCGTACACAATAAATAACACGCACGCAGTACTTCAAACATTTTTTTATATAAAAAAAGTACTTGCATTTGTATATCGAATTACCTACTATTGCGCTTGACCTAGTGGTCAGGTTATAATAGTTATCACCTGATGTGAAGTGGTGATGCGGTCAAAGATAGTATCATGTTTGTCTGAAATTGAAAGACGAAATGAGACGAGGCGCTGGAGAACCGACGTTTTACCGATCCAAGCGCAACTGTGTCTCAACCAACGATTTTACATCCTCGATGTTGTAACTAAACCTTTAAATATTGTAGTCAATTTGCATCTGAGATGTGGTTGTTATTTATCTCAGTAACGTGCGATTGGAGAGACCTATGTCCAGCAGTAAACTAGCATAGGCTGATGAGATGATTAAGTGTGGTTACATTTTGCACATTGATCGTTAACAGCTTGTATCAACCAAAAAGTTATATATACTTTATGTATTTTTGAAGTTATACTTCTTTTGGCGCGATAGAAAAAAATGATGAGAGTGAATTTTTACGATGCGCGCGCACACCGACACCTAAATTTAACACCGTGAAGTTAGTTCTAGGTGGCATGACTATGTTCAAGTTGTATATTCTAGTATTTTTATATTTACAACACGTGTTTCGTAAGAACGTCATATTTAACGTCATATTTATACGTTAATAAAACCTTTTTCATTTAAATAAAATCTTTTTGATTAATTTTAATATTTATCGTTAATCACTACTGCATTTTAGTTATTTTTTTTCCATACGCCACAGAAGTATAACTTCTAACGCGTGTACATAAGTACACACACTCTTTTTTTTTTCTTTGCGAGCATGTATGAAGGCTCTCATGACAGTGGAAGAAACGAAAGATGTACCTATGTCAGGGTCATACCATGTGGAAAGAAGTAGTCTGCCTATCTTAGGCTAGGTAGAGCGATGATATACGCAAGCTGGCTGGCAGCGGTTGGAAACAAGGAGCTAAAGATCGAGCTCAGATGCGTGCCATAGGAGAGGCCTATATCCAACAGTGGACGAATACTGGCTGTTACTTATGTACTTTTCAATATAGGCGAAACCGCAGGGCACAGCTTGTACAATATATATATTTTAAAAATAATATTATGAGTATGATTGAAGTATTAGTTCTGCTTGCGATGGAATCAAACCCTTTTTCATTCGCTGTTCTTCTTATTCACAAACACGCTTACTTAATAGTCTCTCTAAAATTCTTGTCTTAAAATGTACAAATAATTTCAAAAATCTTTAAATGATTTTCTGTAATTGCTTTTCAAGTCTTAACTGGTTATAATTTATTATATTAACGTAAGAATTATTTAGTCAGGAGAAATGTATTACAGTGTTAAATTTTATCATTTAAAATTGATCAATCATAGTTTAAGATCGTTACAAAACTAAAAGAACCGACTTCAAACGTCGCGCTAGTCAAAGTACCCAGTAGACGTAGTAACTATTACATAATCTGTGCCAGTAGTTAGTAGTACGAGTAAGTCGTCGAGATAAGTAAATGCGTCGTAATACAAATGTTGATATTTTTAAAACGGCTCGGCCGATTTCGTTAAAATTTAAATGGGACCACCTGGGAAGGAACCCTTTGAAACAAAAAAATGAATTTTCCAAATCGGTTCAGGCATCTCCGAGTAATCGGTGAACATACATTAAAAAAACCGACGAATTGAGAACCTCCTCCTTTTTTGTGAAGTCGGTTAAAAACTTTCTTACTTTCTTATGACTTAAGAGCGTTCGCGGGGAGTACCGCCAAGGAGGAATACCCGGTTGTCTGAATTGTCTGAAATCGCATTTAGCGATAAGACCGCTATTTGTACTTCTATTTTTGTATTTATTTTATCTATTCTATATTTTGTAGTTTCTATCTGTTATATTTTCAAGGTGTGCAAATAAAGAGTTATTGTATTGTATTGTATTGTACCCTACCACTTACTAGTCTCACAAAAATACAATAAACATCAGAGATTGCAATAAAATAGAGACCTAATTCCGTGGCAACTCTCCAGGTAAGAAATCTATAGCACGTACGCAGGTCAAGGAGGAATAAAATTGTGTTGTTTCATACATTTTCAATTTTATACCGCAGACAAGTACCTACCTCCTCTGAGCGTTGGGCTTGGTGCAAGGTACAGGATACAGCGACAGCGTGCTTTCTAAGACACCCTGAAATAAATAAAAAAACTAAATCAAAATCGGTTCATCAAAGGGTTCATCAGTTTGGGAGCTACGATGCAACAGAAAGACACTCACTGTCTAAAACAATAAATATTACACCATTCTAAACTTGCCTTAAGTTACGCGACTGTGAAACTAGATGGCGCCACAGGAAAAATTAGCACGCGCAAGCGTTTCATTCGTAAAATTGAGGTGTCTTTCAATGAGTACAATAAACTCACGTTCATTTTAAACTTATAGATTTAAAAACGGGAATTTAACGTGACTTACGCGATGTCGATATAGCGATCGACATATGTTTCGGCCTCATCCGGAGGCCTTCTTCAGGATCTTGAGTGCGGGGCGCTCGCCGACGCTTTCAACCTCGCACTGCGGGCCGCTGCTCGTGCAGCGCGGGCGGACGGAGCGGGCGGCGGCGGCGGCGGTGGTGGTGTTGGTGGGGGGTGATGATGCGGTGTACATAGTGGAGGCGCGGGATTAGGTTGGAGGGCTTCGTCTTCATCACTGCTGTTTACTTCAGACGAAACCTCATCCAACCGGCAGACGGCACTCAAGGTGTCCTCCTCACTGTTGCCACTGGTGACGTGCTTTCCATGAAGAACGGTTTTCCACGTATTTGACAGGTACCACCCTCTGTCTCTGTTGAAGTTACGACGACGACTGATCTCAATGGCTTCTCGGATTTTGCGGGGTACAAAGTACTTTTCACGCGCCAAAATCCGTGCCTTGTCAAATCTGATGTAGTGCGTCGTCCCAGATGTGAGAGCGTGCTCTGTAACCGCCGAGCTACCGCTGTCCACGTTCTTCATGGAAGCAATGTGTTCTTTGAGTCTTGTGGACACGTTTCTTCTGGTCTCGCCTACGTAGCTTGCACCACAGTCGCAAGGAACGACGTAGACCCCAGGAGCTCCTAGGGGATCCTTATCCTTTGGAGAGCGCAACAATTGCCTGACACGTGAGGGGGGGGCGGAATATCGTCTTGATGCTATATCTTCGGCGTAACAAGTGTCCAATTTTGTCCGTGACCCCCTTGACGTATGGTAGGTACGTTGCTGCTCTCTCAACCGATGTTATTCGGCACTTTGTGGAGTTGTTCGCAATCCGATTACTCTGCTTCCAGCTGTATCCGTTTGCCTCTAACACCGCCTTCACATGCGCGAGTTCCGTGTCTACATGTTGTGGGTCACATAATCTCAGCGCTCTGTTGATAAGTGTCCGAGGCAACGACGCTAGATGGGGGGGTGGTGATGGGAGTCAGCTCTCAAGTACCGGTCTGTATGCGTACTCTTGCGGTACACTGTGTGTGAGAGATGTCCATTCTGTTGTCGCTTGAGTAACACGTCAAGAAACGGCAACGCGCCCTCTATTTCTCGTTCGACAGTGAAAGTGATCGTCGGATGTTTGCTATTTAGATGTTCTAATAAGGGTGTTACATGGTCCTTATGTAAAATAGCAAACACGTCATCCACATATCGCCACCAGTATCTCGGTCTAAAGGATATGTCGTGTAGTGCCGATGTCTCGAACCACTCCATAAAAATATTCGCAACTACTGGAGCTATAGGAGAACCCATGGCCACACCTTCCGTCTGAATATAAAATTCACCGCGCCACTTAAAATACCCACTTGTCAGTATGTACTTTATTATGTTCATGTACTCGATAGGTATAAGAGCTCTCTGGAATAAATCCGTTATAATTTTGAGTGTGTCCTCTATCGGTACGTTCGTGAACAATGACGTGACGTCGAAGCTCACCATCAGTTCGTCTTCACCTAATATTACTTCATCTAGGAGCTGTATAAAGTGTCGCGAGTCCCTCACAAAACTTGTGGTGTTTCCTGTTAATGGAAGTAGCATGTCAGCCATCAACAAGCTCGTCGAGCTCAACAGCTCGATACATGGCTGACATGCTACTTCCATTAACAGGAAACACCACAAGTTTTGTGAGGGACTCGCGACACTTTATACAGCTCCTAGATGAAGTAATATTAGGTGAAGACGAACTGATGGTGAGCTTCGACGTCACGTCATTGTTCACGAACGTACCGATAGAGGACACACTCAAAATTATAACGGATTTATTCCAGAGAGCTCTTATACCTATCGAGTACATGAACATAATAAAGTACATACTGACAAGTGGGTATTTTAAGTGGCGCGGTGAATTTTATATTCAGACGGAAGGTGTGGCCATGGGTTCTCCTATAGCTCCAGTAGTTGCGAATATTTTTATGGAGTGGTTCGAGACATCGGCACTACACGACATATCCTTTAGACCGAGATACTGGTGGCGATATGTGGATGACGTGTTTGCTATTTTACATAAGGACCATGTAACACCCTTATTAGAACATCTAAATAGCAAACATCCGACGATCACTTTCACTGTCGAACGAGAAATAGAGGGCGCGTTGCCGTTTCTTGACGTGTTACTCAAGCGACAACAGAATGGACATCTCTCACACACAGTGTACCGCAAGAGTACGCATACAGACCGGTACTTGAGAGCTGACTCCCATCACCATCCCGCCCATCTAGCGTCGTTGCCTCGGACACTTATCAACAGAGCGCTGAGATTATGTGACCCACAACATGTAGACACGGAACTCGCGCATGTGAAGGCGGTGTTAGAGGCAAACGGATACAGCTGGAAGCAGAGTAATCGGATTGCGAACAACTCCACAAAGTGCCGAATAACATCGGTTGAGAGAGCAGCAACGTACCTACCATACGTCAAGGGGGTCACGGACAAAATTGGACACTTGTAACGCCGAAGATATAGCATCAAGACGATATTCCGCCCCCCCTCACGTGTCAGGCAATTGTTGCGCTCTCCAAAGGATAAGGATCCCCTAGGAGCTCCTGGGGTCTACGTCGTTCCTTGCGACTGTGGTGCAAGCTACGTAGGCGAGACCAGAAGAAACGTGTCCACAAGACTCAAAGAACACATTGCTTCCATGAAGAACGTGGACAGCGGTAGCTCGGCGGTTACAGAGCACGCTCTCACATCTGGGACGACGCACTACATCAGATTTGACAAGGCACGGATTTTGGCGCGTGAAAAGTACTTTGTACCCCGCAAAATCCGAGAAGCCATTGAGATCAGTCGTCGTCGTAACTTCAACAGAGACAGAGGGTGGTACCTGTCAAATACGTGGAAAACCGTTCTTCATGGAAAGCACGTCACCAGTGGCAACAGTGAGGAGGACACCTTGAGTGCCGTCTGCCGGTTGGATGAGGTTTCGTCTGAAGTAGACAGCAGTGATGAAGACGAAGCCCTCCAACCTAATCCCGCACCTCCACTATGTACACCGCATCATCACCCCCCACCAACACCACCACCGCCGCCGCCGCCGCCCGCTCCGTCCGCCCGCGCTGCACGAGCAGCGGCCCGCAGTGCGAGGTTGAAAGCGTCGGCGAGCGCCCCGCACTCAAGATCCTGAAGAAGGCCTCCGGATGAGGCCGAAACATATGTCGATCGCTATATCGACATCGCGTAAGTCACGTTAAATTCCCGTTTTTAAATCTATGAGTACAATAAAGTTAAATTTGTTTACAGTACATTGTGTGTTTCCTTAAAAGTGCGAAGAGAAGTGAACCATATTAACTCACACATGCATACACAAGTCAAACGTATAACACCCCTTCTTTTTGCGTCGAGGCTTAAAAAGTAAAAATGTTCAATTATTCGAACACGATGATGTAATGCCAACCTGTTAAGTTTAATGTGACTTATGCCCGTTTGCACTAAACTTAAGAATCGCCTAAAATTTAAAAATATCTCAATTAAAGCAACATCGGGAATCAAAATCTCAAAATATATCTTGCAGATAGGCTAATGATCCTATATTTATCTATATTTTGAAATTTTGGTAGCCGGATATCTTTATTTTGTAATATTTCGACAAGCTAAGGCGATCCTTAAGTTTAGTGCAAACGGGCCTTAGACCCTAACCCAGGCGTTTAATGCCTCACTTTTCTCCAGTCCATTTTCACTACTAAACTTCTTCCTAGCCAAAACGTAGATGCATAAATAAATTAAAAATTTTAGTTTATTAGAATATTATGCACATCTTTAATTTTGCGAGTCAACCATATTATAGTAACTAGCCGTTTAAATGATGCCGCTGCCCCGATTAAGGTGCGGCCAAACTGCAGCGATAGTGCAATAGTATTTGTACCGAAGGGTTCACACCACACGCGATCTACGGCGATCAGAAAACGATCGCGGCCGCGCACGCAAAACGCACCGGTTTTCGGCTCTTCTTTTCCAGGACTGGAAAAGAAGAGCTGTCATGCCTTATAAAGGTACGAAAATGTCAAAGGTACAATCTACAATCTTGTACCATACGCCATCCTCGGCGGGCGTCCAAACAATACTGTGCTGTGTAGGTATACTAACGATACATACTGTACATAGGAACAAGCGGCACCGAGAAATACAGGGCAGCATCGATATTACATTTAAACATAAATATAATGTTTTACAGGTGGAAGAATCGATTGTGAGAGTTTGTGTGTTTGAATACAAATATTTGATTGTTTTGTGATGCGATTTTGTTTTCTATTGTATACAACAACACCTCATTTGCAAATCCATTTATGGCAGGGCAAAGTCTTGTCGTTTTGTCTGCGCCTACGGATCGGTTTTCAACCGACTTCCAAAAAGAAGTAGGTTCTCAATTCGTCTGTATGTTTTTTTTTTGTATGTATGTTACGCGATTACTTTGTCAATTGTGAACCGATTCGAATGATTATTTTTTAATAGGTAGAGTACATTTTCAAGGTAGTCCCATTATAATTTCATTGAGATCCGATAAGTATTTTCAGGTATTATGACAATAAACGTCTCAAACTTGCTACTGAATTTGACTCGCTGGGCATGGAAGTCGGTTGTTTTAGTTTTTAAACTATCTTAAATATTAGACACAAGCTTGTGTTTAAAGACCCTATATGCAACAGTTTCATAAACTACTATTATAACAGAGTAATAAACTAAACGTTACAAACTTTTTTAGATACAAGCTTTTTTGTGAAGACGTTGTCTTGCGTAAATGACATCCAAATAAAATAGCAAATTATAATCAACCCCAATATAATGAACGCTAAAGTCAGATTGAATATTTCTTTTTTTAGAACCTCTTCACCGTTAAACGGCTCGACTTATTTGGCTAAAAGTTTGCACAGAGATAGCCGGTATAGGGAATCTAATGTCCTTGGATACTTTATAACGCCACTAGTAATTATATATAAATGATAATTATACGCAAGCAAGCTGGCAGCGGCTGGAAACAAAAAGCTGAATATGGAGCTCAGTAGCGTGCCATAGGTGAGGCCGATGTCCAGCAGTGGACAGAGGTAGGCTAATGGTGGTGCTGATGGTGAGTAAGTCTCATCTATCCAAAGTATTAAAAAAACACATGTAGAAGCGACAAAATCGCGTTATTAGACTTTCATTCCTATCCAAATATCAAAGACAATAATGTGGCCTATATTCCACAAAACACGCTCCAAGCAAAAATCTTGCACGAATCGTAAAGACACCCAGATCCCCTAACTTGTATTAGATTAGGGTAAAACAGACGGTGGAAAATCCAGGGAAACAACTGGATAAAATCCCGAGTATTTATACAAAAGTGTGCAGTAATACATCTTTATACTGATTGCTTTAAAAAAAGGAAGTGCGTAGAAAGCTAGTTACGTGTTATAAGTGAAATTTCTTTCACGTTAAAATAAAGAAAAAGTTTCCCTTAAAAAATATCATAAGTGCCGAAGCGCTCGACAAGTAAGCATCTACTTAGAACGCATTCTGTAGATTCTGTATGTAGCTGTTGGGTTTTCTGTTTGAGTGTCCTGTTGTTCCAGCCAGCTGCAGTTCTAGTTTTATTCCATTCTAAATTACCATTCAGAGATCACTTACCTACACTCTGGAATGCGCTTCCATTGGAAGTAAAACGCTCACAAACACTTGCTACTTTTAAAGACCGCGTCAAGGCCCACTATCTCTCCTAAACTGCTACTGTTTTCTATCTAAGTTCTCTTATATAATTTATTATATTTATATATGTATAATATGTATATGTATAGTATGTATATATGCATAGTTTTGTATATATATATTGTATTGTATACTTTTATTGTGTGTATGGTATTGTTATGTATGTGTATTGTAATGTAGAAAATATGTACGTACTTTTGTTATAATGTACTTATTACCTATTCTGATTTATTTATTTATTATTTTTGTTCATTTTTAACACCTATATACCGCCATGTATGTTAAGTTTTTCTTTCTCCACCCTAAGGTTGTCTGGAAGAGATCGCTTTAAGCGATAAGACCGCCTGTTGTTACACCTTTTGTTAAATGTTTATTATTTAAGTTTTATTTGTTTGGTGTTCAATAAAGAGTTTCTATCTATCTATCTATCTATCTATCTACACGTAGTAGTGTAATCTTCTTTTGTCAGATGTTTTTTTTTTTCTTTTATAAAAGCTTACTAGTATTGTGGGTTGGATGTTGGTAGCATTACTAACCCTTATTAGCTACTTCCTCCAACTAAGCTAAATATGCTTGTTTCTGGTGTGAGTCAATTCATTAATGGAAATGATCAAGTACCTGAGAAAAAAAAATTATGATTAGCCCGTCAGTTGGATTATCAAAAAATATCGGACACATTTTTTTAAATTTAACAAAGGTAAATAAAAATTGACAAATTATAAAGAGCGATAAAGTTTGGGAGTGGGGGCTCGTGACGTCACGGACCGCTAAAAAGAAAAACACTTTTTAGCGGTTTGTGTGGTCACGCGGAATTTAAACGCCCTAATTAATTCAATGACAAAATAAAAAATACGTATCCAATACTTTTTGATAATGACGGACAAATTTTTTTTTTTTAGGAATCTAGTCTATCGCCGCTTCAATAAATGATCCCAGATATCACTACAGAGTAGATATTATTGGAACATACCCCTACTGTTGACACAGCAAGTGCTGATGTCGCAGTCTAGTCACGAATCCAACTTCATACAGTTCTATTATGTTGCTTCTGGGAAATAGCCCGGGTACATAAACAACTCAATCGGCCAATGTTTGAGTAGGTACCTACACTAGTTTCTACTTCTAGTTCTATTTTTGCAAAGACTTTTCTAAATAAAAATCCATTGGTGCACGGTGGGATTTGGATCCACTATCACTGGCGTGGCGTCAAAGCCGACCATTCTACGACTGTGCCGCTGGGCCCTCAAAAATGTTATTCAATAATTATATTGTAATACGGGACTTATCGCGCTAAACATAATTTTATTTACCTCGACGTTTCGATCAAGTTGCATTGACCGTGGTCACGAGAAGACTGAAGTTGTGGGTATCAGCATTGTTTTTATTGAGAGTAGTTTGAAACTACCCTCATTTGATCTTGATCGGAGTTGCCATTGCGACACACAATACTGACGACATCGGCAGATTTTTGTTGATTTAAACTTCGACTGAAACACTTGCTAATCACTGGGTTCCAAGTTGTGGCCAATCTAAAACCATCCTCCCGGTTGAAATTCGGATGTTTTTTTATTTCAACCGCTTCACGTACAATACGGGAGTAATAGTAACGTTCGGTGGAGAGAATTTTAGGGTCGTGAAGTTCAATCCAGTGGTTAGGTCCCGAATCTAGCAAATGCTCGGCGATGGCGGACTTATTAACCTGGCGGTTTTTTACAGCTGCAATATGTTCTTTGACTCTTTCTGCGATTGTGCGCTTTGTTTGTCCAATATACGATTTTCCGCAGCTGCAATCAATTTTATACACACCAGGTGTCTGAAACGGTATCACATCTTTCGGCGAACGGATTTGCGCTGCTACCTTCGATAAAGGGGTGAACACTGTCCTAATAGAGTATTTTTGTGACACAGCTCCGACCAAAATTTACTAATGTTATTCAATTCAAGTTGTATGACGATGTTTCAAAGATTCCAAGCGTTTTTAACCCCCGACCCAAAAATAAGCGTGTGTAATAAGTATGACATGTGTATATGTGTATCTCTGTGTGCCTGTCTGTGGTATCGTAGCGCCCAAAAGGATAATACGATTTTAATTTAGTTTTTTTATAGGTGTCTTAGTAGAGTTCTTAGGTTTGATTCATGAAAATTTGTTCAGCCGTTTTAAGACTATGAGCTTTTTCTAGTTGATAACGCGATGAGATTGAGGGCTGATTGAGGGCTCAGTGGCGTAATCGGGAGAATGGTTGGCTTTGATGCCAGAGGTACCGAGTTCAAACCGCCGTGCACCAATGGATTTTTCTATCGAAAAATTTATGTGCGCTTTTCACAGTAGCCCTCCGGTGAAGGGAAAACATTGTTAAGAAACCAACAACCCCCGCATGGTGGTGAGACACTATCTAGTGTCCGCCTGGCCAGCTACCACCCTCAAGTTAGAAAATCTGTCGCCAAACATATAATGTGTTCCGGCAGCTATCCTTGAGAGCCAGTTCACATTCTAGGTCTAGCGTGCTTACCATATTCGACCGCATCATCACTTACCAACAAGTGAGATAGTGGTCAAACGCTAGCCTATTAGATATTAACAACGCATCAACCTGTAGCTAACAGAGATGTAAATACGCAAAACCGGTTTACCGTCTTCGATATGCAAAGATTGTGAGCGACACGCTTCGCTGCATGGCATATGATTATTGTTCAAAGTTGGGTTGTTAATTGTTAATTATACCTTTTTTTTTTATTTACCATTAATATATTAATAAAAATAAATACAAGTAAATACATTTTTAAAAAAAACACAGTATATGGTTAGAAAGTAACGGAAATACCTATAATTACGTATGTAGATTTAAGTAAAAATAATACAGATAATAATAATATGCAAAGTACCTAACTACTTAAATGAATAAAAATAATAATAACAGTATTGTAAGAACGCATTGAAAATACCGTATTACGTACACAGATATAAAATATAAATCAAGACTATCAGTATCCACAATCAGTAATACCTACATTACACTTACCTACTCCTTACCTCCAAACTCACTTGGACTTGTATTTATCTATTACCTACCTAGTGTAGCACGATAGTTAATGTGAGTGCTAGCACAAGCTACCGGCTTATTGGCACAATATAAAATGTATCTACTACTAACAACGTGTTTATGAATAAATAAAAATAAAAAAAAGATAAAAAAAATTCAACTTTCATTGATTTTTTTTATTGAAAAATGGAAGACGAAAATAAACAATATGACGGTTGGCGGAGAAATCGATTACCATATTAACATCACAAAAAAAAACAGAGAATAGAGATAAATTAAGAAACTGCTCCCTTTTTGAAGTCGGGAAAATATTCTCCTAGTCTAACCAAAGCCTTCAAATCACAACTGGGCTACGTCCGCGTCCTAAGCGTTCCGGTAACACGACATGGCTTCCTTTACAAAAATACGAAATGTGTCAGTGAATGTTCTCGAATAAAGTACCTCCGAGCGCCGATGCACTATGCAGTTTGAGGACTACATGAATTAAGTCAGTAACATAGCTTGATTTATTGGAGATAGACAAACGCGTGACCATTTTCGATCGTCTTCCAAATAGGAGTTTTTTGAAGTTATACTTCTTTTGGCGCGATAGAGATAAATGATGAGAGTGAATTGTTACGATACGCGCGCACACCGACACCTAAATTTAACATCGTGAAGTTAGTTCTAGGTGGTACGATGCGCGCGCACACCGCCACCTAAATTCTACGCCGTGAAGTTAGTTCTAGGTGGCATGACTATGTTCAAGTTGTATATGTCATATTTAACGTCATATTTTTACGTTAATAAAACCTTTTTTATTGAAATAAAATCTTTTTGATTAATTTTAATATTTATCGTTAATCACTACTGCATTTTAGTTATTTTTTTTCCATACGCCACAGAAGTATAACTTCTAACGCGTGTACTTAAGTACACACACTCTTTTTTTTCGTATGTATGTTACGCGATTACTCCGTCAATTGTGAACCGATTCGAATTTTTTTTTAAAATTGGTGGGTACGCGTCCAAGATGGATGACCTGTTGTATTTTTATCGCGATATGAAAAGCATATCCGTAAAAAGAGATATGGAGTTGAAACACCTATAGCTTACAACTGCAAATGACTTCATTTGAAGTCAGTTTTTTTTAGTTTTGTAAACAATCTCAAAATATCTCACATAGTGTCTCATCAAACTCACCCTCTCTAGTCAGGACTTTGTGGTGCATTTGGTTAAATAATCGGCCTAGACTGCCGGAGTAGGGCTAAAACCCGCCGTATATCAATGGATTATTTTTAATATCATATAGGCTAGCATTTGGCCACTATCGCACGTGTTGGTAAGTGATGATGCGGTCGAGGATGGTAGCACACTAGGCTTTGAATGGGAACTGGCTCATAAGAATTTTCTATACAAACCTCTTTAAGAAACCCCCAACCCCCAGCATGGTGGCAGAACATTGTCTATCCGGCAGCTACCACCCTCAAGTTGGAAAATCTGTTGTCCGGCAGCTCTTTGTGAACCAGTTCTCAATTTAAGCCTAACATTTTACCAACTTCGACCGCATTATCACTTACCAACAGGTGAGATCTAACGCTAGCCTATTGGAAATTTAAAAAAAATTGGACGCCAGAGTTAAGAGGATACAGAGTAAAATAAAACTGGCCAAGTGCGAGTCAGACTTTTGTCCCGCACACGGAGGGTTCCGAACGTCATCTAGAGATTATCTGACGAACTTCTAACACCAACTAAGTAAACATTAACACAAAGGTCTGGTTGACCGAGCTTTGCTCGGTATTTTTTGCCACTTAAACAAAAAATATGACTCTTCCCGACATCTATTGACGAATAAAAATACTATTTTTTTAATTGAGAGCAAGTAACTGCTTGAACGACACAATAAAACAGTAAAGCTACTTCTACTCGCCAATAGATGTCGGGAAGCGTCATATTTTATGTTGATTATCGATGATGTTGAATTAAATTTTATTATAATTTTTCGCACCCGAAATACTGAATTATATAATCGTTGGAGCCGTTTCACGTAACTTAACACGATAGCGCCATTTATGATGCTAGCTAGATGGCGCTATCGTAAAAAACACTTTTTATTGTTTTAAACCCTTCAATTTTTAACTTTGTTCTGTTCTTAGTATTTGTTGTTATAGCGGCAACAGAAACACATCATCTGTGAAAATGTCAACCGTCTAACTATCACAGTTCATGAGATACAACCTGGTGACAGACGGACAGACAGACAGACAGACAGACAGACAGACAGATAGACAGACAGACAGACAGACAGACAGATAGACAGACGGATAGCGGAGTCTTAGTAATAGGGTTCCGTTGGCACCCTTTGGGTTCGGAACCCTAAAAAATAGTTAATTTACACGAATTCATTACTTGTTAATGTCAGGTCAATAAATAATTTAAGATCGTTTAAAATAGGAAAAAAATGAACTTCAAATGCCGCGCTACTCATTTTCAGTACTAACTTTAAGGTTTATCTCCATATCTCTGGAGATACTTATCAGATCTCAATGAAATTACAATGGGTCTACCTTGAAAATGTACCCTACCAATCAAAAAAAGAATCATTAGAATCGGTTCACAATTGACGGAGTAATCGCGTAACATACATACAAAAACGAAAAAACAAAAAATTACATACAGACGAATTGAGAACCTCCTACTCTTTTAGGTAGTCGGTTGACAAGAAGTGTTATTTTAGATAGATAGATAGAAAATTCTTTATTGTCACACATCATAACTTAAAAATGACATACAATGTATTCATTTTATTAATGTTACAATGGGCGGCCTTATCGCTGAAATCGCTGAAAGCGATTTCTGCCAGGTACCCTTTGAATGAAGAGGACTCCATGGAAAAAAAGACAATAGACGGTGTCCTTATTAGTAAAATGTAAAAAATAATAACTTTACTTCCTAAAATACTAACGTACCTCACCAAAGACGTATTAAATACTTACTAAGATTAATTTACAAACCAATTTATGTGAAAAATTATAACATTTGATAAATAAAATAACAATTTCATTTCATTTTATTATATTTTTCATTTTAGTTTGACCTTTACAACTGTTGATAATAATATGAACTAGTGCTCAGGTGGTCAGGCGTCGTCGGTAATAGCTTTCAGCATCAAAAAATGAGCATGTTTTCATCATTTTCCTCATTTTTCGACTGCTCGGTAAATAATTGAGTGGCTTTTGGTATACATTATCAGAAATATCGTAAAATTTAAGTAAATAATAAAGTACAACATAGAAAACATACTACGAGTATATAGATAATCACTTTTTAACCGACTTCATAAAAAAGGAGGAGATTCTCAATTCGTCAGTATGTTTTTTTTGTGTGTATGTTACGCGATTACTCCGTCAATTGTGAACGGATTCAAATGATTCTTTTTTTAATAGGTAGGGTACGTTTCCGAGGTGGTTCCATTTTAATTTTATTGAGATTTGATTAGTATCTCCAGAGATATGGAGATAAATACTTCAAACATAGGAGAATGTACTGATTTTAGAAGAAAAGTCCCAAGAAGATTATACACAATGGAGGTTGCTATTGCATATACTTTTGAAGACTAAATAATGACCGGCAAAGTCGAAATTTCCTCTGAGAAAGTATTTTCCAAAATTCACCCCTGAAGGGGATGAAACGGGGGTTCAAAGTTTGTATGGAGAAACAAGATTAGATAGTCTTTTATATTTAAACTTAACACAAGTACTTAAATAAGTAAATACGTGTTTCAGGCTCTTTCGAAATTCCACCCCTAAAAGGGTGAAGTGGGGTAATGAAGTCTGAAATCAATATTGTTTCGCGTTGAAATTTAGCATGCAGATAGTTATTTTGACTTAGGTATTAGCTGAGAAAGAATTTTACAAAATTCACTCTTCAAGGGGCTGAAGCGGGGGTTCAAAGTTTGGATAGTCATCTTATTCTACATTTCACACAAGTACTTCTGTATATAAATAAGTAAATACGAGTTTCAGACTTTTTAAAAATGCCACCCTAAGAGGATAAACTGGGGTAACAAGTCTAAAAATCAATATTGTTTCGGATTGCGCTGAAATTTAGAATGCAGATAGTTATTATGACGTAGGTATCCGCTCAGAAAGGATTTTCTAAAAATTTCTCCCGGATACGGAACGGGGATTCAAAGTTTGTATGGCGAAATAAGATGATATAAAATACGTGTTGTAGGATTTTTCGAAATGGGGTAGGTAACTAATTTGAAAATTTGGGTCTTTCGGGTTTATAAATATGAATCCCGAATTGCCTTAGTCACGCGATAACATGAAAACGGGTGAACAGATTTGGCTAATTCTTATTTGATTTTTTTAATGATAGAATCGTTTTTACATAAGAAAAGTTTTAAGTAAATAATAAAGTTTTTAACGCGGGCGAAGCCGCGGGGCACTTCTAGTTATACATAAAAGCATGCAAAGTTATAAATAAATAGTCCGTTACACATTTTTTGCCATCAAATACGTGTAAATAAACAAAACTACATATAACAACGTCAGTATAATGGGGGGTCTTTTCACGAATAGCGATCTCTTCCAAACAAAGTTGTAAGTTGTTTAGAAAATTAAATAAATTAAATTATTCCACCGATTGATGTAAGAGACTGCTAATAGCGTGCAAACCGCCATTTTTACGACATTTTTAGGTTTTAATGGTATATATTTTTATGGTATGCAAATAAAAAGTTTTTGCATCCAAACACTAATTAGCATCCGGTACAGTTACATATAGTAAAAGAAAAGCTTCGACATACTAAACTTTCACTATTTTAGTAAACCCGTTCCTTAAAATACCAATAATGTAAATCAAAAGAATACATAAATACCCGTCCACAGACTACCAAATCAACCAAAATAAACGAGTAACAGAAAAATCCAATGCGTTCCCAATTACCCCAACCCATCTGAAGGCAAGCAAACAAGCATCCAAAGCTTACTAATCAACCCTTACTCCATTACTACAAATGAGTTGCCATAATCTCCCCACTTTTTACCCACCCCTCGCCTGTTCACTTCACATAAAGAAGTCGACTTTCCATTCCGTCAAAGCACCAACCATAAAGTAAATAATAAGGAATTACTTCCACAAACGTCTTTCTATGAGGAATGCCAAGTTAATTTTTTTTTTGATGTATCATCTAGTGGAATTACGTCATCGTTATATATTCTTTTTTTTTTCATGCAGGGAAACTATTGACTACCATCTCACCCGATGTTAAGTGACGTCCAAGATATAGCACACACAAGATACCAATTCACTCGCGACTTGAAGACTCCCTTCCACTTCTAAGAGCCACTTCCTATTCTACGCCTCGCGTGCTGCCATCCTTGACCACATTGTCACTTACCACCACTTACCACAGTGGTCAACCGTTAGACACTATAAACATAAGTACTTATCTATCTACTGCTGGACAATAGCCCTTTATCTTTATCGAGTCATTTTTTCGATCCACGTTATCCTTGCAAGTAACTGTAATGTCAATAAATATGCAATATATAAGATAGTTTAAAAACTAAAACAACCGACTTCTATGCCCCGCGAGTCAATTTCGTGTTAAAAACGTTTATCGTCATATCTCTTGAGATACATATCAGATCTCGATGAACTTACAATGGAAATGTACCCTACCGATTAAAAAAAGAATCATTCGAAACTAACATACAAAAAAAAAAACATAATACAGACGAATTGAGAACCTCCTTTTTTTGGAAGTCGGTTGAAAATGATTAGCAGCAGCTATAAAACTCTCGTGTAAATATCCCCTAAGCTCCATAGAGAGCCCTTGCAACTAATAAACGGAACGAACTCTACTAAGCAAATAAAACCCTAACTTAACTGCGAACTTAGCAGTTAAGTTAGTAGTGAATCATTTGCCGTTTGATGAATAGGTTGATGCTAGAAATATATTGGTTCAACTAATATACCATTAATAGTCTTATACAGTATATCGCGGTCTCGATACGGGTACACTATTTAAATTTTGTCTATTTTTATTTAGCGCAAGTGGCAACTCTAAAATTTGACGGCCGTTACATATGATTGATTCGATTATGAAAAACGGAGCTCTACCATAAAATAACGTTTTCAATGTGAACATCACCGCTGTTGCAAATACTAAATAATATCGTTTAAAAACTAAAAAACAACCGACTTCAATGCCGCGCTATTCATTTTCAGTACCAATTTTGAGATGTTTATCTCAATATCTCTGGAGATACTTATCATACCTCGATAAAATTACCATGGTACCACACTTGGGATATCTCCTTCCGAACAAAAAAAGAATAATCGAAATCGGTCCATAAACGACGTAGTTATCCGCGAACAAACATAAAAAAAAAAAATATATATATATACGGTCGAATTGAGAAACATCCTCCTTTTTTTGAAGTCGGTTAAAAATAGCTTACCACCATCAAGGAGAAAATCTGCTACCAAATACCTTGAGGTGTTCCGGCAACACAGCCATTAAGAGTCAGACCATTCTAGGCCTAGCGTGTTCACCATCCTCTATCACATTATCGCTCATGACCAGATGAGATGGTGGTAAAACGGTAGTCTACAGATATAAAAAATATACCTGCACAAAGTGCCTGAAACTTTTGTCATACCAACCTTTCTTCTGGAGCTTCAACACATTAAAATTAAAATATTATTATTCGAATCGGTCAACCGATACCAGAGTTCTGAACAACTTACATAAGATAGCAATAAATTTACAAATTAATTACCTCAACCATTTGTGTAGTCGGTCAAACAGAGCTCAATAGCGTATTGAGTCCGACTGGCGACTCATAAAAGCTGAGGTTGGTTATGGTTAGTAAAATAAACAAAAGTTTTATTCAAAGAACTGAACTATCGCAGCACCGATTCAATTTGACAAATCGACATGAAATAAAATCACACAACTACAAAAAACAGGAGTACACTACAGAAAGGAAAAACATGCAATAAGTGAATTCCCGTCGGCAGTGCTCTAATTAAATGGCAAAAATCGGCTCCAGCAGCTTGACCCAGTTGCTAGGACAATTGACTATACTGCCAGCTTATGGTATAAGAAAGAAATTGACAGCGAATTTTGAAAATATGCCTATTATTTCCTCACAATTGCGTTTTAAGTCACTAGTTGCTAGTTAGTGGCAACATTTAATCTGTAGACATAATATATAAATAATTTATCACACATCATCATCATAATCAGCCAGTGACTGTCCAATACTAGAATCGTAGGAATTTGCCAAGATGCGCCACTGAGCCCGATCTTCGGCTCTTCTTTTCCAGTCACTGCCCACCGCTTTGCGTATGTCGTCACTCTACGTGGTCATAGAACGTCCTACGCGACACGCGTCTGTTTGTCGATTCACGGTCCCTACTCTAGGATTAGTCTACAGTTATCAGTCCTTTTTTTTTCGACCCAGGAAAATCCTTTATGGATACCACTCGCCCGGGGGAGCGAGATAGTTATGTGGGACTCGCTGCCCTAAGGGCAGGATACCACACTAAAAACCTGGGGTGAGCCGTCATCCACCGTGGTGGGGCGAGATGGGATTGCGCTAGCATTCACCAACTTGCCCCGGTGGCGGACCCAAATTATCAGTCCTGTGGCAGATGACCAGCCTACTGCCAGTGTAGTTCGCTAATCCATTGAGCTAGGTATGTCTAGATATGTTGAGCGCTTTAGTTCTCTGGCCAATTTACTTTGTTCCAGTCATACGTATCGCTAGCGAATGGAACTTGGGTTTTTAAGTCACGGATGAATAGGTTAGTTCTAGATAAGCTTGCTACATTCTGGAACTCATCGTTAATAAAAGTTTCATGCTCATGACTTGTACCATAGCCTAAAGCAAAATGTGCTGCAGTAGGCAATCTGTAACGCGTCCGCATTAACTAAATTTGCTTTTACTGCCTTAATTTTTAAATAGTTTTATTTTCAGGTTCTGTAAAAGATCACGAATGAAATAATCTCGTTAATTATGTACCTAAAGTTTCACTTATATGCGTTGACATTTATATAAGGTGATGTTTCGTGCAAATAACTCACACAAAATCTGTTTAAATAACCGGCCAAGTGCGTGTCGGGCCACGCGCAGTGTAGGGTTCCGTAGTAGCCTGTTATTCAATGCAAGTCTTTACCCGTTATAAACAAGCAACTAGGTACTCCGTCTTTGTCACTTTAAAGGATTTATTCTAAGGATTTTGTATTTGGTACAAAATTATCCAAAACCCAAGTTCAACGACTATTACTGCTAAACTAATAAAGTTATCTTGACCGCTATAGTTTTTCTTTAAAGTTCATGAAATGCGCTATTATCACGAATTTTTCCGTATTTTACAAGCCAGCAGTTTAGCTTTTAGAGGGGTGGGGGGGACGCCCTACTGGAACAAAAATTTGCACTTTAAAGTTTAATATTTCGTAAATGGAGCATTCAATCGAATGGTATTAGCAACCCTTAAATCATTTTAAAAGACCTATTCAACGATACCCCACACGATGGGGTAGACGATGAAATAAAAATTCACCCCCACTTCTCATATATATATATAGGGGAGTAGGCACCTAAAAAAAAATATTTTTCTCAATTTCATTTCAGCACTTTATCGGCGTAATATATATACATACCTCCACAAAATTACAGCTGTCTAGTATTAACGGTCTCTTAGCAAAATCTCGGACAGATAGACAGACAGACAGACAGACAGACAGACATGACGAAACTATAAGGGTTCCTTGTCAGGACTATGGAACCCTAAAAGTGAAGTGCCTTTTTATTTTTCTCTAAAAATATGTAATTTACAAAATGTTATCAGTGTTGTCAAGTATGTAATATTATAAAGTGGATTACTTTGACGTTAACATCGTCAGGTACAATAGCTAATTCAACAAACTTATGCCAGCGTCTTTTCAAGCGCTAGTCATAATATACGCTTTTTGTAATGGCCTTGAGCTCTGCCAGTGATGCGATTTTTTTATCCTCATCTTTTCAGTTTTGAGTCCTCAATAAAAAAAAACAACGGGGTGCACTCCGGGAGTGCCGGCAGAAGTGAAAACTTGAAAATTAACGTTGTGCATTTGGTCTACTCTCCGTCTTACGAATTTTCGAACAGATCACGTGTCCTGACGCGAGTTTAACATTTTTTACCCATCCCTAAAAAAATTCTACTCTCCCTCAGTCTTACGAATTTTCGATCAGGTCACCTGTCCTAACGCAAGGTCCTGACGCGATTCTAACATTTTTTCCCATCCCAAAAAGTTCACCCCTAAAGAAGTTTTCATTTCAAAAACAGTTTTATTTTCCAATAACGTTGAACTTATCAAGCTAACTAATAAACCCGTAGGTTTCATCAAATTTAACTTCACCTCAAGTACATTTTTGTAATAAATAAAACATAAACTTTTAATAAAACTCGTTTCAAAATTGGCTTGAATCGAGAAATCTCATAAAGTTACCGCGAGCATCAAGAACTGAAATATCTCAGAATGTGAGAAAAATAAACCGACTTTTGTATAAATAAAATTCAATGTTTCCGTTCTAAGGAAACTCAGCTATCTTAAACTATTACATTTTGAAGTCAAGCTCCTTGGAAGATTTTATACGCTTCTCATGATTCTTATTAGTATGATGAACTCACGTATTAATTGCAGGAAATAGCTTAAGAGGGAACGAGGGTTGCACTTTTCCATACAAATGTATTCCCCCGTTTTCTCCCTGGAAAATGCTTCTAGAACAAAATTTGTTTCTACAAAAAATCAAGGTTTGCTGTAGCTACAATATAAAATAAAAATATAATAAAAGAAATATAGGCCGCCTCCTCTTTGAAAATTAGAAGGTTTATATTGAATGGTCATATTTCTATTTGAAATTGGTTGGTCAAAAAAAGCAAACGATGGGGGCGTAGCTACAGCAGACTTTGATTTTTGTAGAAACATATTTTGGTTAAGAAGCATTTTCTAGGGAGGAACCGGGAGAATACATTTGTATGGAAAAGTGCGACCCGCGTTCGCTCTTAAAGAGTTTGTTAGTCTAGTTTATTAAATTTATTTTAGTTTAGTTCATTAACATCATGGGTCGTAAAACGCCCGGTCCTTTGGAAGGCATTGACGGAGCCAAAGTCAACGTCAAGAGGCCCTTTACAATGATAATTCTATGATTTGTGAATGGAGAGATGAAAAACTATAAATAAGCAGATGATACATTTTTAACATGGCTATGAATGTGTGATGCTTAATGTCTGTTTTTTAGTTTGGTTCATTATAAGTTCATTAACTATACAAATGTATAGTTAATCTTAGAATAATGTAAGATAAGCTGGCAAATATAACTTGTAGTGATTATACCGCCCAAAGTTTAACCTTAAGTCTAAGTTGTTATTTTATAATAAAATTTAAGCTAAGTTCTAAGTTAATAGTTTGATTGTTATTAGTTCACAATTTTTTTATTTTATAATAATTATATATCATTGCTAAATAACCAACATAAATTATAATATGTATGTATATAGTCAACAACAATGTTTCAAATGCGAAAGTCTGTTTGTATATTTTTTCGACTGCCAATAGGGTGGAATGAGACATGAAGACTTTAAAATGCGAGCAAAGCTGCGGGGCTCAGCTAGTTATTTATGAATCGTTCTTCAGATCCCGCGACACCTCTCAATTTACAACTACAACCGCATTGTTGCCATAAACAAAAACTCCGTTTAAAAGTCAAACATAAAAGCGGCGATAATTCCTTTCTTATTGTTCCAATGTTGGCAACACTGAATACCGTAGGAAGTAACCGTAGAAAGTTAAATGGCGACGCGAAACGTAACAATGAATCGTTTTTTTCTGTAATGGTTATCGTTTTGGATTTGCTTTTGTTATTTCGAGATTGAACGGGGTTGGTGCAATGTTTTTGTTCGTGAAATCTTTGCAGTGATCGCCTTTAACGGACTTATAAGAGTTTTCATTCATAATTTTTTAGCGATAGGTACTAGCAATGTGTGTTGCATATTACTAGTAGGTAGTCTTGTAAACCTATCCAACTAAGCTAAATATACTGGTGTCTGGAGTGGTGGGTTCACGTGAATAGTGCAATAGGTTGGGATTGAACTCACGACCTCTCGATCGCTAGGCCGACGCCTTAGCCATTAAGTTATGGCTGCAAGTATATTTTTTGGTATAACGGTAGTTTCGCCTGAAATTGCAGCTGTAAGGAAACGTCGAAGGATCGTTAACTGTTGTTACAAGGAATATTAAGCGATTTTATTGTTTTAATTTTTAAGGATAACATTTAAACTTACGGACGTCAACTTTAAATGTAGTAAATACTCAGAAGTACAATAAAGATGAAGAAAATGAAATAACAAAATCTTAGAATAACATAATCTTTTTTAATTACATTTACATTTATACAACAAACTGAACATACCCCCGTATTCACATATATAACATTTAACATATAATATTACATGACAAAACTAATATATAACACACACACATATAAAATAGTCGTCAAAGATGGCGCCACCAATGCATAATTGGTTAAAATGCATTACGCGTTTCGTCGTATTGATAGGATCGTACTGTGGCATAGTTAGTAAAGTTTAGTAGTTGTGGTGGTCTGCTCTGCTGGTCCGGTACCACCACTTTGCCAATTAATATTCAGCCGTGAAATAGGAATGTTTTTCGGTTGAAATGGCAAGGTGTCCAGTGAAATTACAGGGCATGTGAGACTCGACAGCTTTACGTCTCAAGGTAACAGGCGCAGTGCAGTGACATGCAAAATTCTGGTAGTCCATTTTTTATGCCGCTGTATCTGTAATAGGTAGACGTCACTGCTTACCATCAGGCGAACTTCGTGCTTCTTCTGTTACCTTATACCATAAAAAAAAGGTTTTGGACGCCAGGATACGTTTCTTATGAATCCCATCGGTACGATGAAATTGGATTTGGATTGTGTGTAACAATGTATAAATATAAAGTGTGTAACACTTCAAGAAACATATCATTCAACGCTATAAGGTCTTACAATGCTCGCGAACGCATGGTTTTTTTTCAAACTAATACAGCATTAACATAAGGTACTTATTTTAAACCATAAAATATTTGTAAGTATTTTATGTTCTGTGGCTATTTAATCTAGCCGGCGGCAGTCTTCTGCAGGACATAGGCTCAAAGACGCGGATTATTTTTATTCTTTTTCGGCTCTTTTTTAAAATAAAATAAAATAAAAAATAAAAACACATTTATTGCCAAAAAAGGGTACACTAGATAAATACATTACAAAATATAATACGCACAATAATATTTTGGCAACTGGAATAGACTCAGCACTTTTTCTGCGTAGACTGCATGGGTCTACGCCGGGCTGATTTTCAGTCTACCCCATTGCTCGAGCTGAGCTGGTCGTCGAGCGATTAGCTAGTAACGTAAGTTTTACCCGACTGAGAAAGACGGAGGGTTATGTTTTACGAGTGTATGAATGTATGTATATGTAAGTATGTATGTATGTATGTACTTATGTATATTTCTTTGGCACGCCCTAGAGCCTAAACGGCTTGTCCTATTTTTATGTGAGTAGTGTCAATAGATTCGTCTTAGTCGTGAGAGTGACACTGGGTACACCAAAGTTAAAAAATCTAAATTTAAGATTTTTGGCGCCAAAAAGTAACCTCAAAAATAAATAATGTTTTCAGAATACATCGAGTGTGGTATCAAAATAAAGATTTTTAACGGTGATTAAGAATATATATAACTTATATGTTTGATTGAAGTTTGGAATAGGAAATGCTAATAAATCTTCTTATCACGCAGTCGGGTTTTTTGTGCTTTTCAATAATTTATCTTGTTTCCATTCTTTTGAGTTTCTATGGCTATGCGTTCGTCAAAATCACAGAAGTAGTATTTCCTTCTGTTCTGTTGTCAAAAACTCGTCATGACTACTCGTGTAGTCTTTGACGAGAACGTGAAAAATGTATGCTCTTATTGAATCTACTAGCTGTGCCCCGCGCCTTCGCCCGCGTTAAAAAGTGTCCGATAGCCTAATCCATAGTACTGGCTATCCCTGTGCAAAATTTCAGCTAAATCGGTCCAGCCGTTTGACCGTGAAGAAGTCCCAAACAAACAAATAAATAAATAAACAAAGTGACTTTTGTATTTATAACATTGATGTTGATTAAGTCCCGATGAATCAGATGAATGTGTGCGAATGTAAGAATCAAAGAAGAATCAAAGAATCAAAGCATTTATTCAGTATGTAGGCAGTATAAATATACGCACATATACACGTCAAAATCATAAATCATAAAATAAATCATAACCAATTATCAAGTAAACATAGCAAAAGCAGAATTTAACGCTTTGAATTAGAAAAAAAAAGTAATGAACCATTCAGCTGTCATCCAATCGTTTACGTCAGAATATTTAAAAAAAATTAAAGTAGGTTAAAACCAACCATACATGTAACTGTGTGTTTCAGTACTTCAGACAATTTTTATATAAAAAAAATAAAAAAGTGAGCTAGTGAAACACAACATAGAGAAACGCATACCGATCACAGTACATATCATGATCCAAATGGAACTGATAGTCCGTCTGTCAGCTGCATAATATTGTTTAAGTAAAAATAAAAATGGCAAGCCTAGAAAGAAAATCTGCGGACAAAAGGGGAAAACTGAATGGCTGTTGAATCTACCGGTGTTTCGGAAATACTCCCATCAGAGAAGAAACACCAAGAAACTCTATGGGGCTTGTCTTGTCATTTTATCTTTTTTTTTTTTAATTAATTAAATTTTAACAATATATTATTAATTATAATACAATTTATATTTGTTCTTGGAACTTGGGGCATTCAGGCCATGCATTTTTGTCATCCATATAGTCACCTATTGTATAGTATGATTTTTTCATCAAATTGGATTTTACATAGATTTTAAATTTGCTCATAGGCAATTGATCAATATCTTTAGGTAGCTTATTGTAAAAGCGTACACAGTTCCCCATGAATGAACCACTAACTTTCTGCAGTCTGAAATTAGGTATAATTAATCTATTTTTATGTCTTGTATTAAAATTATTATATCTTGTATTAAAAAATAAGGAAACAGCATAATGATGAAGATCATGCCATTTTGCGTTCACACCAAAATTCCACTGAAAACCGTACGGTTCACATCTTTACTGATGGTATGACTTGAACTGGACCAATTATTTTCTTTAATTGTAGATAAGCAAGCGTTTGACCACTATCTCACCTGATGTTAAGTGAAGATGCGATCGACGATGTAGCACGCTTGCCTAGAAGATACCTGTTCACTCGCGATTTGAAGACCCCCGGATTGTACTTCACTGGAAACACAAACTCTGGCAGGGAATTCCATTCCTTTGCTGTGCGTATGATAAATGTTGATGCAAAGCGTTTTGTGCGACAGAATGGAATATCAACCATGTATCGATGGCGTATATCTGTGCGTCTGGTAGTACGATGGTAAAAGGGGGACGGTGGAATCTACTTCTCTGGAATCTACCATGACTTCTACTTGATTTAACATGTGACTTTATCTCAACTTACACTTATCTTTTAGTTCGTGCTGGCGGGGCGTCTATGAATGGGAGCGTAGGAGAATTACATGATGTAATATTTTTATATCCATAAATGTATACAAATTTTTGGTAAAAAAGAAACTTCAATAACTTTTTGAATGATAAGTGAAAAAAAACATTGTTTATCCATCGTGCAACTGCCTTTAAAATGTTTTCAATTGGTGTAGAATGAGATATATGTTAATGTTCTTCAAATCATCAGTATGCAAACAGTACTATTCAAAATCATCATTTATTTTTTCACAATTACTATTAATACATTCGAATCCAAACGGGCAACCATTACCGGTGCCATAAACTCCTCCATCTCCTCCTTGCTGGTTCTCGTCAAGATCTGTGAAGGGAGCAATCACGGTCTCGAGAAGGAATAACAATGTTTCCATATCATTGCTCCGCGAGTGCTGAGCTGTGACGTGCATGCTGCTAACCATCAGAACGAACATCAGGAGAGCCTTGTTCAGTAGCATCTGAAAAAAATATTTAAATATCATTCAAATAGATCGAACGATTGAGGGCGTCCGCACCATTAAGCGGGCTCCCGGCGTGGGCTCCCGGCGCGGGCTGCCCGCTCCGGGTACTATTTTTATCCGACTTCAAAAATAGGAGGAGGTTTCTGAATTCGACCGTATACATATATATATTTTTTTATGTTTGTTCGCGGATAACTTCGTCGTTTATGAACCGATTTTGATTATTATTTTTTGTTGAAAAAGAAATATCCCAAGTGTGGTACCATGGTAATTTTATCGAGATCTGATAAGTATCTCCAGAGATATGGAGATAAACACCTCAAAATTAGTACTGAAAATTAATTGCACGGCATTGAAGTCGGTTCTTTTTAGTTTTTTAAACGATCTTATGTGTTATTTAATAGAGCAGCTATAGGAGGACCACCCGTCTCACCAAACGAACGCAAATAGCCCGTCGCGGGTACCCGCGCCGTAAACCCGCTTAACGGTGCGGACTTTAGATCTTTGTCATCCGCCAGCGTCTTTAAATACCCCAAATGCTGCTTCATAAGAGAGACGCTAGTGGTTATGTACGCCGCTGTACTATCCACAGAACAAAATAAAGCTGCCAAGTGCGAGTTAGACTCACGCACGTAGGGTTCCGTACCACCGTACAATATTTTATAATTTATGTAACATATTCCACTTAATACAGCGTCGTCATTTAACATCGGGTGAGACAGTTGAAGCTGAGAAGATAGACCTATCTAAGGGAAAAACTTAAACCTTAATCTTAATTTAACTTAAACTTAACCCTTGACGTAAGCTAACGAAAGGTCGCTGGTTTAAATCCTAGCACGTGTGTTCGCCTACACGTGGTAGAGGCATATTATATCAATGTTCCGCCTGATTTGCAACTAAAAAGTAGCTTACCACCATCGAGGAGAAAATCTGACGCCATAACCTTACTCAGACTCTACCTTACTAAGTCAGAGTATTCTAGGCCAAGCGTGTTCACACCATCTTTGACCACATCTTTGCTTACCACCAGGCGAAATAGAGGTCAAACGCTAGCCTATATAGCTAGATATAAAAGAAAAACTTACTATCACTAGCTGCACACTGCTATTAACACACGTACACTTGTTAAAGTTATTTCAGATGATATCTAAGAATGTGTTAGAATAATTGCAATAATTGCACAATAATTATAATTATTAATAAGGCAATGTAACACGTACAAGTGCTTTGTAAATTTCAAAGCAACTGAATGGTTAATTAATTAAATTAAGTGGTTTATTTTAGTGGTAAGGTTTTACCCTGTGTACAATATAAGGAAAAATGTATGAATTAAAATTCTCTGTAAATATGCAGAGGATAAGTATATTTTTTATGTATTGCCTATTATGGTATGAATTAAAATCTAACTTGCGAACCGTTACCTAAATATAAACTGTATCCTTATCTGTCATAAACTGCTTTCAACAAATTTATATAAAACTAAAAGTGCCCCGCGGCTTCACCAGCGTTAAGAAATACTTCCATTTACTTAAAACTTTTCTTTCGTAAAAACCTTTCTATCATGAAAAAAACAACAAAACAGAATTAGCCAAATCGGTTAACCCGTTTTCGAGTTATCGCATGACTAAGGGAAATAGGGATTTATTTTTATGAAACCTGAAAATCCATATTGATTTTTAGACTTCACATTTCGAAAAAACTTGCGACACGTATTTATTTATTTATTTACAGAAGTACTTATGTAAAATTTCGAATAAAACAGACTACTACTACTACTCATCCTGTTTCTCCATACAAACTTTGAACCTCCGTTCCATCTCCTTAAAGGGGAGAATTTTGAAAAATCCTTTCTTAGCGGATACCATAATATGTCATAATAACTATTTGCATTCCAAATTTCTGCGCAATCCGAAACAATATTGATTTCAGACTTTGTTACCCCACTTCACCCTCTTAGGGAAGGCATTTCGAAGAAGCCTGAAACACGTTATTACTGATATATTTACAGAAGTACTTGTGTGTAGTTTCGAATGAAAAGACTATCCAAACTTTGAACCCCCGTTTCATTCCCTTAAAGAGTAGATTTTGGAAAATACTTTTTAGCATATACCTACTTCATAAAAACTAACTGCATGTCAAATTTTAGAGCAACCCGAAACATTATTGATTTCAGACTTTGTAACCCCACTTCACAGCCCACCTATGTTTATATTATCCACCCACGTGGATAAGCATAGGTATAGGCTCACACACTCACACGCGCGTGCGCGTGCGTGTGCGTGCGCGTATGTAAACTCCTTAAGTACGATTGTAAGATGTGAGTACCATCGATGTTTTGCATAGCTACCTACCGCAACAAACCATACTAAAACAAAAAAAAATACCTTGCTCGTACTAATAGAGAAGGAAAATTCAGAGTTCAAGTTTCAATATCAAATATCAATATTAATTAAAATTCGAAAGTCTATAACGTAACGGAGCACCTGGAGGAGACCTACCGCACGCTACATCCCTTAAGGAACCAGGAACCTACAACGTAAAGTTAATGTAAACAACGAATCATAAAATTTAGAAGTATATTTATAAAAAGGAGAGGGGGGACTTAAGGAATGTGGGGTTGAAGGGGCTCACTATCTGGATATTCTTGATGCTGTAGTTCCACGGGACAGTTTCAGCATTTAGATAATTCGTAGAAATTTGAGTTTACATCACCTCAACACGGGATATCCGTGACGCGATTCCGCGCCTTTTCGGCTATACTGGAAAGTTACAGCATGTAGCAAATTGTGATGCGCTTTAGCACCTTTTTAGCTATCCTGGTGTTACAATTCCACGGGACAGTTTCAGATGAAATTCTCCTGGAATTTCTTCAATTCAATTCTCCAGAATACATTACTATTTTGAAAGTCTCTTCGGATTTCCCAAATTCATTTCTCAGGAAAATATTCCTTTTTTTTTCAATTTTTAATTAGTTACTTTCTCTCGAGCTGAAACTCGAATCCTTTTAATACAAAAGAGTATATGTATGATTTATGAAAAATGTGTGAGGTGATTAAAGATATGCCACAAGTCTAACTAATTAACAGAGCTGCAACGACTAATTAAGCTTACGTATGATAGATAAGGCAGGTACATATGCATAAAATATCTACCTAAGTAATTATTTTGTTCATTTTCTATACAATCATAATTACTTCATATTTAGCTTAGTCGGAGGTGTTTACAAGAGTACTAGTAATGTACAACCCACATTTTTGGTAAGCTTTGAAAAGAAAGGTATTCGTCAATGCATCTTTCGGTTATCAGCATTGTCTGGATCACCACCGAAATACAACTACTTAAGCTACAGCGGCAAGACGTGGAAACTCACAGTTCGACTGGTCCACCAGTTTAAAGTCGCTCAGCGAGCTATGGAGAGAGCTATGCTCGGTATTTCTCTGGGGATCGAATCCGGAACGAAGTAATTTGCCAGCGAACTAAAGTTATCGACATAGCTCAACGGATTAGCAAGCAGAAGTGGCAGTGGGCTGGTCATATCTGCCGCAGGACTGATAACCGTTGGAGTAGACTTGTCCTTGAGTGGAGACCACAAATCGGCAAACGTAGCGTAGGACGTCTTGTGACCAGGTGGAGCGACGACATACGCAAAGCGGTGGGCAGTGACTGGAAAAGATGAGCCGAAGATCGGGCTCAGTGGCGCATCTTGGGAGAGGAATGACACAGGCTGATGATGATGATGATGAATTTAAAAATGCCCCGCCCCGCCGTCCGCGATCTACCCTACACATTTTGATTACTTGTATTGTAATCTGCTGTTATTTTTAAAAGACACCTCCCACACTAAGGATCCCTGTGTCACAGGGATACTTTACAAATATTCATATGACGGACATAAATATTACACACAGACTTGGCTTTGACGATTTAGTAGTCAGTGCCACAAATCACTCCACTGCTCAGTTATGTTATAATTCTTTAAAATACCTGCTGCTTTATTCTGCGGTATAGACAGATCCACGGATAATATGCTTTTTTTATATCAAAAAGCCATATTCACATCACATAACTTTTATTCCAACTCTTTTGTAAATTAGGCTCAAAACTTTCATATGGGTCAAGTCGCAAGTCTGCTCCATATTTGAAGTTCGTGAAAAACGTATCAAATCTCCACCAGAACACAATCGACCGTAACAATCACATACATGCATAATCACAGTCTTGTATCGCTTGTACGCAATACAAGACCCGAGGATCGGAGCAGTAAAGGATCCCGACAATTGTCTACAATGGAATAGCAATTGCTAAACTTAGCTTGTAGCAAAGAACATTGCAAACGATTCGTGAAATGGGGAAGCGATATGAGGCAGTCGGGCCACGAGATTAGCAGGAAAGTTGTACGCGTAATATTGGTATTCAGTGTTCAGTATACTGATACCCCATCGTTTAATACAACACAATAGAGCATATCTTTTCTTTTTTTTTCAATTCTGAACTAGCTATGCCCTGCAGTAAAAAATACTTTCATTTATTAAAACTTTTCTTTTATATAAACCTCGTCCTGATAATTACAAAATAGCCAAATAGGTCCACCCGTTCTCAAGTAATGGCGTGACCAAGAGAAAAAGGGATTAATTTTAAGTATAAGTTTATAATATCCTTCTTGCAATATCAGTATCAATGACAGTACAATATCTCTTGTTGGATCTAAAATGGTTGCATCCAATGCATACTTGGTTAAGATGCAATCCTGAAGTTTCGTCGCTTCTATTTTTCAATTTGTATAGAATAATGTACTGTGAATTTAATTTGTCCTTCAAGTTATCCGCCTGCGCTTTACCGCTTTAATACTCACAATCCAAGAGGCTGTCTGTAGCACTAAAAGGTATACCAAAATAGTTGCTATCCATTTTATATGAACTGTCTGTGTAGTTGGACACTGCATAATAGATGGCACTGCTCTATCGGAGTTATTGACATGACTGCAAAGTTGTTGGAATTAAGTATTTTATAGGACTGAAATAGATACTCGTTTGTCCACAGATCTTTTAAGGTTGACATTTATGTTTTTAAATAGAAATGAGCCGCTTTTATTTGGTAAAAAAATAGTTTGACACTTTCTCGGTGACTTTTGATGCAAACGTCCTGAAATGTCACTGTCATAATTGTCAAAGGAAATCTTTGTATATTATTTATTAGTAAAAATATGTATTATTCTATTATAGTAATGGTCACCAAAAATTAAAAATGTTAAAAGTCTAAGGAATGAAAACAGTATAGACTACAATCGAAAAAGAGTTACAAGAAAACAAGATGTTCGACAGATTTACTCCGTATGACATTGACAAATCACTGCTTTCATTTTGTAAGCCATCTGTAGTCTCCAGGATGAACCACTTTTTTTTTAAACGCCTCATTTGCTGATCCCTCTGAACGTCATGATCTGTGCTCTCTAAATTACAATGTAAAAATAAGATTAAATCACATACAAAACCTTTATTATGGAATGACAATGTGTGAAAAACCCGTAACCGCGTCTACTAGTCACTTATACAATACAATAACTCTTTATTGATTACCATGAATATACAACACTTTCTATACACAACAGTATTTCAATATACAACAGTTCTTAATTTAAAAATATTTAGGTAAAACAATCGGCGGTCTTATCGCTTAAAGCGATCTCTACCAGACAAACTTAGGATGGACAGGAGTATTACAAAGAATGGACGGTGGTGCTCAATAAAAATAAATAATATCAAGGTACCAAATATATACCAATTCTAATACATATATAAAAATATATATAAAATATACTAATATATATAAGTAATAAATATTCAAATAATAAAATATAGTTAGTAAAAATCTTGATAGCGTTTAATTTATAGTGGACAGGTAATGATTCTTTACCATATTTTTAAAAATTGGCAAAGATTTAGCACGTCTGATTTGCAGTGGCAGAACGTTCCATAAACGGATAGCTTGAACAGTGAAAGAATTAAATATTATGTTTCTTTGAAGTGTCTCACAGTTTATATTTTTTGTAAATTGTTGACGGGTTCGAGTCCCGTCGGTACGATGAAATTTTGGATTGTGTTTAACAATTTACAAAAAATATAAAGTGTGAGACACTTCAAAGAAACATAATATTTGATTTACGCAGTGCAACATCTCTCGTCGGATTTGAAAACTGTAATGATTTCTTCCGAATGATTAACTTACGTAATAAGTAGTCATAGATGGCGCCACCAATGCATAATTGGGTTAACAAAAATGCAATCCACTAATTTCGTCGTATCGATGTATCGAACCGTGGCTTAATTGGCAGAGCACCTGGACGTGTAATCCGGGGGGTGCGGGTTCGAGTCCCGTCGATACGATGAAATTTTGGATTGTGTTTAACAATTTACAGTGAAAGAATTGTCAAAATACTGGGTGGAGTGAATAGGTACCTATTTATTTTATACTTATATTTTAAAACTTGCATGGCATGTTTTTTTATTTCAATAATGAGATTACATAAAATATTAGTAACTAACGCAAAAACGACAGGTTAAATTATTTTGGGTTTGGCTGTGCAGGAATAAGTGAACGAGTAATGAATGTATTGAAATAAATACTTTAAACTTTAGCAATCTGAATATAATAGTCATATTGGAAATACGGGACTTATCGCAATCACTGTCGTTGCATCTTGATCGAAACGTCGGAATTAAATTAAACAGTAACCCGATAAGTCCTATATTACAGCTTTATTATTATCAGCCAATTTTCATCCACTGGAGGGCGTCCTACATTACGGTTACCAAGCGTGGTTACACTCTAGAACAAAGCAAAGGTGCAAAGGTTTTTACTACAAAATTACGAGTATAATACATAATCATCAGTATGATCAACTTGTATCAGTCCACAGCTGGCCGTAGGCCTCTCTCAAGACGTGCCACTGAGCCTGATTTCGCCTCTTCTTTTCCAGTCACTGCCTACCGTTTTGCATATGTCGTCACTCCACTGATCACAGTATAAAATATATTATTAGGGTTTATTGCTGTAGTTTTGTAGTCATAAAAGTAATCGCTGTAAGGTAGATATTACGAAACGATATGGTAAACCCATATCGTTTCGTATTATATTATAATATATAAATATTGGAGATTCGTAATACGTACTGCTAGGGAATGGAACTCATTGTATAAATCGGTGTTTGATAAGTACAATCTGGGGTAAATTTTTAGGTCACGAGAGAGTAGGTTACTTCTGGTAAAACTTACTTATTATTTTTTTACATCTTATAGGCTAGCGTTTGATCACTATCTCACCTATTAGTAAGTGATGATGCGGTCGAAGATAGTAAGCACGCTAGGTATAGAGAATGGGAACTGGCTCTCAAGGATAACTGCCGGAACACATTATATGTTTTGGTGACAGATTTTCTAACTTGAGGGTGGTAGCTGGCCAGGCGGACACTAGATAGTGTCCTACCACCATGCGAGGGTTGTTTGGTTTCTTAACGATGTTTTCCTTCACCGTAGAGCCACTGTTAGAAGTTACTTGTGTTACTTCAGGAGTTAGGGCCAATCGCTATCTGTCACAAAAATTATACAAAAATTATTAAAAAGTTTAAAAACCAAAAAAAACCGACTTCACAAGCCGCGCGAGTCAGTTTCAGAAGCACGTTTGACATGTTTATCTCCATATCTCTAGAGATACACATCAGATCTGAATGAATCGTATAATAAGGGGACCACCATGGAGACTACCCATAAAAAATAATTCTCTGAACCGGTTCACAATCGCGTAACAAAATCCAAAAAACATACAAACGAATTGTGAACCTCATTGTTTAATGTCGGTTGTAAATACTTCGCGCTAAAATATTAATTTTACGTTTTGACCAAGTTGCACTGATCGTGGTCACGAGACGATTTTTAATATTTATAATCGAATCGAATCGTTCGAATCGTGAAACTTTAAAGTTTACAAAAAATAATCGTAAAAATCTGTGCATTAATAACGGAGTTACATATGGACCCCGTGATATGGATAGATAGACGACCCGTGCGAATATTTCACAGTACATACACGGCTGTGCATACATAACACAAAATATATTACCCTAAAATAGAACCTCTTTTTCGGTTGAAAAACGTGGCATTCCGCGGGCTTAGCAGCCCACTTCTATTATAAAAGGTAAACACTTGTACCCGCACTTTTATGCTCATATCGGGACAATGTTCTCACACTACTCTTGCGGTACATTTCTTTTGAAAAACTAGGAGGCACGTACAGTTTAATCCCGAGGGCAAAGTGCGCATCCCGCTTTGAAACTCTCAAGTTCAATAAAATGGGTTCGAATGGGTTTTCGCATTGATACGTGAATTGACGGAAAGTTCAAGAGAACCTTTTTGATTCAACATGGTTGAATAATAATATTACCTATAACGCGCGAGTAATTTTCAGTAACAAGTTTGAGGTGTTTATTCCCATATCTAGTCCCTTTCATCCCTTTATATACACCAAATATCCTCGTCAACCTAAAAACTAAAATCATACTAAATAATTAAGATAGTTTAAAAACTAAAACGACCGACTTCCATGCCACGCGAGTCAGTTTCAGTAACAAGTTTGAGACATTTATTGTCATTTCTCTGGAGATACTAATCAGATCTCGATAAAATTACAATAAAACTACCTTGGAAACGTACCCCACCAATTAAAAGATAATTATAATAATTTAACAATTTTAATTTTAATGACTATTAACTCTAACTTGAAGTTTTTTACTAACAATTATGGATCAATGTTATCTGAAATAAATGAATATTAATAATCGGTTTACAATTAACGGAGTAATCGCGTAACATACATATTAAGAATACATACAGACGAATTTAGAATCTCCTCTTTTTTGGGAGTCGGTTGAATATATAACCTACTTTTGCAGTCAGTTAAACAAATTTCTTTACAGAATAAATATTGAAGATTAAATCCTAAATCAAAGACATAAAAGATCTATTCTCTTATATTTATACTTCAATATTATACTCTAACTTCTGCTTTCTTGGAAATATGGGAGGAAGTTAGGAATATGGTTTTCTGGGAATAATCGCTACATGATTTCTGGGAATAATCGCTACATGATTTTGATCACAAGGCGCGTTATTCAATTAAATGATACTCTTGCTTTTATAGTAATTTCGGCGGACATTTTCCTTTATATCGGCGATCTGTCATTTACCATTTTAATTATCGCTCTTTTTACTTTCATAACGTTTTCACACAATTTATCCATCTATTTTATGATCTTCTTTTCGATCTATCCATCTACATTGATGTCATCATTCTTTTAAACATATAAATTTTGTCTATGTACTCATGGAATGTCCACACTAGGACTGGAAATTCATTATTTTCATCGTCATTAACAGCCAGTACCGCTGTACATGGCTCTCTTATGGCACGCCACGGAGCTCGATCTTCAACTCCTTGTTTCCAACCGCTGCCAGCCAGCTTGCGTACATCTAGCTGGAGGGCGTCCAATGCTTCGTTTACCGTGGTCTCCACTCTAGAACACGTCTACCCCAACGGTTATCGGTTCTACGAAAAATATGACCAGCCCCCTGTCACTTCAGTTTGCTAATCCTTTGAGCTATCTCTATTGGTATATATCTTATATATCTTCATTTCGAAATTCGATTCATTTCGAAATTCGAAGATTCGAAATTCGATATATCGATATATATCTTCATTTCGAAATTCATACAGTTAAATTAATAAAAAATCGTAACATTTTATTTTAAGTCTCTAGCTAGACAGATTTAAAACTTAGTAGTCTGTAATCTTTTTTTTTATTCAGAACGTGTCATCTTCTCTATATCCGGTTTTCAGTACCGTAGACTGCATTACCATTCGGAGCCAGTGGAGAAACGTGTCGAATTAGCATCGCATCGTATGTTTTAATCGATAGTTTAACAGTCTGATAGTCTTTAGGTCGGAGTAGGATCTGTGTCAGCGATTTACTTTTTTTTCGCCATTTTCTTCAGAAGCGGCTGTGAATAGTAATGCTTTCCGGTACGGTGTTGAAAATTTCGTTGTTATAAAACCGGCGTCGGAACTGGTATTTAAGTTGTAAATGTATTCTTCACCTGAGTAAATATTTGCATAACTAACTAATAGCACTCATAATTTTGTCGTGCTACCTCAAAGTACGTAATAATAAAATGTAGATATTTAAAATTCACTAAAATGTGTTCCACGTTGGTCGCCAAGAAATCAACATAATTTTGGCGCCCGACTTGGGGCAAACACTGATGTTCGATATCGACACCAAACCGTACCATATTCAATCATAGCATTCAGTGGGTCGTGCCCCTATACACGAGTACAACCGGCATTCTGTCCGTTTGTATTGACAACTGAAATCCCTCTCACAATGAAGCTGTCACTCATGCGGGTTTCCGACGGAAAATATGTTTGTATGAAGTATGGGTGAACCCCAATTACGATTGTGAATTGGCTACGTTTGCAAATATTTTATCAAGCTTTACGATGGTTCTATAGTCGGATAATTGGATGTAACATATGAATTGACTAATTGAGTCGTAAACAATAGGGTATATGGAAAATTTATATTCATGAATTTTAAGTAATTAAAAATTGTCAGTTTGAAGTTAAGAGAAATATATTTTAAACACCTTTCAGCACATAGTGACGTATGAACTTCATGTAATTGAATTACTTAATATGTAAGCGTTTGGCCACTACCTCACGATGCGATCGACGATGTAGCACGCTTAACTAGAAGATACCTAGTCACTCACTATGTGAGGTCCCCCCGGGTTATAGTAACTGGGAAACACAGACACCGTCAAGGAATTCCATTCCTTTAAAACAATTCCAAATAAATATTGTTGTTATGGTAAACAGCGATTTGAATTTCTCGGTAACTCAAGTTCTCACTTTCTCAGATCTGCTAAAAGATGATTGCTGAGTAAACCAACACACAGCAGTAGTTTCATTGATGGGTCTTTTATAGTAGAGTCTATTCGCTTATGGAATGGGTTACCCAACACAATCAGACAAGCACCGTCACTATCAAGCTTCAAAAATAGACTGTACAATCACTACATTTCGCAGCTGTACCAGGTATTTTATTTATTTATTTATTTGGCTACCCAGTAATAGTTACATTATAACAATATACTAATAGTACTAATCAGTATACTAAATAAGTACGCCCGCCGTTGAGGATGCAAAAAAAACCGATTAATTTAATAACTTAATTTATTTCAAGTAAAAATAAAATATAACTTTTACAATAAAGGGACGTGACGATTGCTCGATGCGAGAGCATAAAGTGAGTAATTACAATAAGGTATATTGAATGAAGATACGCGGAAATGCTTATGTTGCTGTTCTCACGGGACTGCTGCCGTGCGGTCCGTTCCGGGTATCGCTCGATGAAATTGCGCAACTGCATATTCTGGTTAAGTGGTGGATCTGCGTCATGGATATCCGTGGTGGTTGTATATGTGACATCTCCCTCCACAAGATCTTCATCTATTAGAAGACTTTAGTTGAAAATAGTGAAGATATAGACTTGGGTTCCGGTCGGATGTCGTTGGCTTTGTTAGAAGTGGCGTCTGAAGAATTTCTTTCGGCTTCATTAGGAGAATAGCATTCTCGTTGTGTTCTGTTGCGACGAAGTGCAGCGATGATAATAATGAGTACGGTTGCACCGAGTAGTAGCACGTATACGGGTATTGTAGTGTGGTATACGGTTTCCAATGAAGAGTTGATAGTTGCTGGTTCTTGTAACGAAATTTTCGAGTTTATAGAGTGTATCTGCTGGAGGTCTATGGTGTTTAATTTTATAATTTTCTTCACAGGAGCTCTATAAGAATCCTGATTTCCAACTGCTATGTTTGATATTTTCAATATCTGTCCTTTGACTCGGTCGTGGTAGTTGCTGGCGGTATATGCTGGCGTTTGAAGAAGACATCCTTTGGGTATCGTGGCGAGGTAGCTTCCTTGCAGCATCCTGTATTGGTCTTCAGAGCAGGTTACACGAACTTTCGTTTAGTTAGGAAAGCTTAGAACGTAGTGTTGATCGTCGAGCTGTTCTATTGCTTCAGAAGACAGTATTACAGATGTAAATGCGCAGGATTTTTGTATGCGCTGTTGCGAGATGAGATGTTGGATGCAATCTGACTGGTCCCCGTGGTGGCGGCTCAAATTGTCTCAAATAAGAGTATTTAGGACATTCTGTCGCTACGTACAGCAGATTTTTGTCGTGTATTGCCACGTAAGGATAGGTAGGTAAAAGGACTTTACTATCTCTATTTGGAGCTAAGGATAATCTGTAAAGGATGTAGGTATTAGGACAGACAATTGGAAATTTGATAACTAGGATTATATCATTACCCTTATAGTAAAATCCTAATCTAATGATATCAAAATATTCCCTAAAGCTAATATCTAAAATTTCTTTTTCGTTATAAAGATTCTTTAACCTACGAAACATATCTTTAAACATTTCATAATTAAGTACAGAATGATGAGCACTTTTGGCTTTAATAAATGCCAACATATTCTGTAATTTTGTAAATTCTTTAGACAGACTATCTATGTTGTCTCCGAGTATTAAAAGTAACTGAAACAGATGCATGAATTTAATTAATTTTCTTTCATTTTTTTCATCACTTTCTATGATAGAGTTTATATTTTTTTCTATTTCAATTTGGTTTTGAACTATTCTTTCAGTACCATTAGAACTGCGGAAGACCCATTGTTTACTTAAACTCATTTGGTGATTGATTTCTGCTGCCAAATTATTTTTGTTTTGTTTTAGAACTGTAATGGCATTGTCATACTTTAATGCATCAGTATAATCCAAGTTGCCGGAAATGCTTTTGATAACTGAACCGAGACCGTCTATCAGACCTCTTTTGACACGTCTAACTACAAATGTTTCTAATTGGTTTGAGATTTGCTCTAATTTCGTTTCTAAGTATTTTACATGTGGTACATAATACGACGACGTTACATTATTTAACAGTGGTATAAGATCTTTTAATTGGCTTTTGATAGATTCTAACTCGGTACGTTCATATTCTAGATTAATAGTTTGAACAAAGGAATGATAATGGGAAATTACTCTGGTATGTCCCAGGTTGAAAGGCAAGAGTCCTGGTCCATCTTTTAGGCTTTCAAGTAACACCTCGTCCGCTTGGGCCAGGAGCAGAGCTTGGGCCAGCATCGGAACGAGCAGGATTTTCGGTATCCTGTAACAAACGAGGTACTCGTTTAAGACGAGACTTAGGTACGGGTCCTTTTTTCTTTCTGGTATAGATATGTATAGGCAAGTCTGCTAATACAGTATCGTGAGTATAGCGAGCTGCTAGCTTTTGCCTATTCGCTAAAGGGTTTCTTATATAGACTTGTTGCGCGGGTGTATAATTTCTTTCAGGTTCGCGGTCTTTATTAGCGTTTTCAGTCATTTCAGTTCGTTGATGAAGGGCAGTTTCATTAATAATTTCAAATACTTTAGACATCCGTTTACGGTGATCCTGAATATATTCCTGTAATAAATGTTCTGTAATATTCATATCTAAAGGGTCATGAGGATCGAGGTGACCTGTAATTAAATCGATTGGCCTACACTTTGTGAAGCTGTGAATAGAACTGTTGTATGCAAGAATAGCGTATGTCATTAAATTTATTACAGATTCTTCTCGGCGCTCTAATTTCAGAATACGTAGATGTTCAAGCAGTGTGGAATGGAAGCGTTCCACCATTCCATTTTCATTTGGTGTATTCGGGCATGTTTTATGATGGTGAATTTTATGCAATCTAGTGAATTCCATAAAAGTTGATTAGCGAATTCCAGTCGGTTGTCAGTGACAAAGGTTAGCGCTACACCGTGATGTGAGAAGAATTTTAACAAGGCTTGAATGACACTTACGGCAGTGGCATCTCTCAAGAAGTAAGCCTGGGCATACTTAGAAAACGCGTCAACTATCGTAAGGTATTTATTAGAGTCTACGCTAAGTAGGTCTAAATGCACAACTTCAAAAGGTTTTGTAGGTGGTGGTACAATTTGGAATCGCGGTCTTATGGGATTACGGTCGTATTTGGCTTGGCCACAGATGTGACATTCATTGATGTACTTTGTAACGTCTTGTTTCATAAGGGGCCAGAAGTACCTATGGGATAGAGAATATCTTGTTGTTTAAAATAGTCTTTGACGTTTTCTATTTCCGTTTTTGTAAGAACTAGCTTCATTGCTAAACTTTTGAAATTTCTTTGAATAATTGGTACTATGGAATACATTTCTGACCGGGGATTGATTAGAATACAAGTTTTAACTTTTGGATTCACGTACTCCTTTATAGCATTTACAACATCCAGTTCAAGATTAGATTTGGAAACTTGGATGCAAGTCCTTGTGTCATTTTCAAAAGGCTTGGAGACGCTAGGTCTACTTTTTATATCTCCTACTACAGAAAATATTATTTGCTTCTGGAATTTATTAAGCGGATCATCTGTTATAGGCACATCTATAATAGGACTCTCCGCATCGGTATGTACGCCATCGGTTCTAGAGTCTACACTTTCCGTGCGAGAGCCTACACTTTCAGTTCGAGAGTCAGAGTCGGTTCTTTCTGAGGTATTAACTGCGATGGAACTAGATTCTTCGTTGTGGATTTCAATACGCGAAAGAGCGTCAGCATTGGTGTTAATTTTGCCTGGTTTGTACATGACAGTGTAGTCATATTTGCTAAGGCGTAGTCTCCAGCGTGTTAAACGAGAATTGGGTTCCTTAATGTTCATTACCCATTGCAAAGGACGATGGTCGGTAACTATTTTAAATTTTCTGCCAAATAAGTAGGGCCTGAAATATTTGGTTGCCCACACGATAGCCAGCAATTCCTTTTCTATCGTGCTATAATTGATCTCACTTGAATCGAGAGTTCGCGACGCGTAATCTATAGGCTTGTCGGAACCTATGGGACCTTGTGAAAGAACGGCTCCAATTGCTAATTTAGAGGCATCTGTAGTTAAGACAAATTCCTTTGTAAAATCTGGGTATTGAAGAATTGGGTCATTAATGAGCAATACTTTGCATTTTTCAAAACATTCTATGTAATTACGGTCAAGAGTGATTTTAGAACCTTTCTTTAAACATTGGGTCATTGGCTTGGTTATTTTAGCAAAATCTGGTATGAATTTCCTATAATAACCAAGTAATCCTAGAAATCTTTTAATTTCTGTGGGAGTCTTTGGCAAAGGGTAGTTTTTAATTGCCGATATTTTATCTGGGCTAGGTTTAATGCCATCCTTGCTAATGACATGTCCCAGGTACGCAGTCTCAAGTTTAAGAAATTCCAACTTGTCCATCTGTATTTTGAAGTTGGACTCGCGTAATTTTTCGAAGACTGGACAAATTGCTGACGTGTTCCTGAAGGGATGTACTGAATACTATTATGTCATCTAAATAGACAAGGCAAATAGTATTCTGTAGCTCGCGTAGCACGTTGTCCATTACCCTTTGAAAAGTAAATGGACTATTTTTCAAACCCATTGGCATTCTGAGAAACTCGAAATGCCCATGTTCTACGTTGAATGCGGTCTTCGGAATATCTTCTGGCGACATCTCGACTTGGTAAAAACCACTAGCAAGGTCTAGGGTTGTAAAATATTGGCAATTCCCCAATTTGTCTAGGACGTCCGTAATATTTGGAATCGGATATTTGTCATCGACGGTTTTTTCGTTAAGTTTATGGAAGTCTATAACGATTCTCCATTTGGTTTTACCCGATGCATCAGCTTTTTTAGCAACCACCCAAATGGGCGAACTCCAAGCGGAATTAGACGGCCTAATTATACCTTGGTCTAACATTTTGCCTATTTGTTCTTGAACTTCCTGTCTATGTATGTATGGATATCTGTAACTTTTTGTATAAACTGGGATCTCGTCTGTGGTTTTAATTGAGTGCTTAATTTTATTTGTAAAAGTTAAAGGCTCGCCCTCTAAATAGAAGAAGTCTGCATATTCTGCACAAAGAGATTTTAAATTCGCGCGCTCTTCAGCGTTTAAGTGATCTGTGCGAAGACGCGAGAGTACTTCTTGTACGCGTTGCGACTGGTTTGGATTACGCTAACATTCAATATTGTGTATCTCAGCGGACACAGCCCGATCCATTGAAAATATGACGTCACTACGAGTTGGATTAGTTACTTCTATTATTCCTCTATTTATAAAGACTGACGTCAGGCATTCACCTATGACACAGTTTGATATAGTTTGTTCTTTCACATATACATCTCCGTCATGAAGATTTTTCGGTATTTTAATTAATTTTGAAGTTCCGGCAGGTATTATCTCTTCATATAAGTTGGCATTACGTGAGTCATATACTCTTATGGGATTGGAGGCTGTTTTGGTCTGAAAGACTTTATTTTTATAATCTATGACAGCTTCCCATTTGTCTAACAAGTCAGTACCTATAAGTCCATCGAAAAAGTCATGGAACTTATACACGTAAAAAGTCAAGTCCGTGGAGTCGTTAAGCTCGTTGGAACTAGGCAGCGTGATGGAATAGTCGCTTCTAATTTTAGCGTGAACATTGGACACTTCAAATGGATTAAGTGGATAGTTGCCAAAATAAGTTTGTACGACCTCGGGACTTAAAAATGACTGGTTCGCTCCCGTGTCTATAAGTAATTTCATTGGTGGAGATGAAATTTGTATATACGGAAGTTGGCGTTGGGTGTGCAAATTTATTTCTATTTTAAGGTGTCGGATTTCGATGTTTTCTGAAAATCCTGTTCAGTAGAATATGGGGCATCGATTTGGTTTTCATTTTGAGTATTTTCGGAGTATTCAGCACAATCCTGAAGGGATGTGTCGTACTCATACGGATATTCTGGATACTCTGTGTAGTCAAAATATGGGTCATAGCATATATCGGTGTAATATTCACCGCTATATGCGTAGTCGTTCACACAATCGTTAAAGTTCATTTCGCGCGTTCTAAAATAGTTACTCGGGGATGGATTACCTGACCTACGCCAGTCATGCCCGGTAAGGCATTGAGGCGTTGGTGGTAACTCTTTCGTAACATAGTGGCTAACGCCACTCATAGGACGCGGTTGCTGGTTTGGCCGCGGGGCTATTTGAAATTTATTTTGCTGTGGGTTGTAACTAGTAGGCAGCGCTCTAAAAATCTGCTGTGTTCGAGTGGGGCCAAATAGCCGAGGTTGGAAATTATTTGGTCTCCATTGAGGTTGAGAATAAGATGGAAACTGTGGTCGCGATGGGCCTGGCATTCCATAATTAAATGGTCTAGGAGCAGGCATATTATAAAATGGTTGTGCAGGCATGGAAAATTGTGGAGTGGGCATTTTAAAACCACTGGTAAAATGATTAGGTATTGGCATGGAATTTATTGATTTCTTGTCCGGTAAACGTTGGTTCCGATTTTGAATATACATAGTATTTATTTCCTCATGAACGAATTCAAGAGCATTTTCGATAGTCGCGGGGCGCATGCAACGTATACGCGACCCGAGAGGATCGTTTAATCCACGCAAGTATGCTTGTAGCGTCAATTTCTTATATAATTCACGTTTAGATTCTATTGTCGTTCCCTCGTTTTCATGGAGGCTTATATATGTCATTATGGTGCTGAATAAATTTTGACAGCGCTCGTAATACTCTTGAGCGGTGCTAGAACCCTGAGTCAATATAGCAAGGTCATTATATAGAGCGGTCTCGTCTCTACTGTCCGCAAAATTGTTAACTAAAGCATTACGAATGCCATTCCAGTCAGAATGAATTCCGTTGGTGTTTATTAAACGAGCAGCAGGGCCAGTTATTTTATTTAAAATTCCATTAATCAATGCAACTCTTGTTAAATCATTGCTTTGCTCGGTATAATATACACAGACTAATTGTTCACATAAATTAATAAATCTGGTCAACACATTGGGATTTCTATCGAAATCCGGGAGAAGCCGTAGGGCTTTAAAAATCCCATCTAAATCTGCCATTATTGAAGAGGAAGAGCTTTGTCTAGGTTCTATCACACTACAGCTGGGCTCGTCACTAATATATTTTACACTGTTTATATCTATATTTCTTAGATTATCTAAAAAGGTTTCCCTACTACTGCTACTTAGCCTACGGTTCTTGTATTTTCTTGAAAGAAAAATCTTGGAAAATTATGTTAGTAAGGATCTATGAAACTAGGACGTGGGCAAAACACTAAAAAAACCAGTGAACTCACATATGCATTTCTTCGGTCTCTCTGCGCTATCGATGGCTGGATAGGCTACCTCGGAGCAGGGCGACTCGTAGATTCGATGCTCTGTACGCGGCTTAACAGCCACATAGCGATTTCGGCGAAATACGGAAATCTTCGTCGCGAAAACGATAACGGATATCTTCTTTTACGCGAAACCGACCGCGAGCATCCTACCGACTGCGCCAAATACGTACGCCCGCCGTTCAGGATGCAAAAAAAACTGATTAATTTAATAATTTAATTTATTTCAAGTAAAAATAAAATATAACTTTTACAATAAAGGGACGTGACGATTGCTCGATGCGAGAGCATAAAGTGAGTAATTACAATAAGGTATATTGAATGAAGATTCGCGGAAATGCTTATGTTGCTATTCTCACGGGACTGCTGCCGTGCGGTCCGTTCCGGGTATCGCTCGATGAAATTGCGCAACTGCATATTCTGGTTAAGTGGTGGATCTGCGTCATGGATATCCGTGGTGGTTGTATATGTGACATACTTACACAATATATATAACTAAATGCACTATTTTTTAAATATTCTGTAAATATTATTGAATAGATATATCATATTGATATAAATAAGTATCGTATTATATATATTGCATATTGTGTATCTGTGTATGTATATATTTGTATGTATGTGAGTATATATGTTTAATATATAATAATAGCTTAGTATTTTGTTTTAGTTTCATACATTTTTTTTAAAATATTTATTTATGTTACAATTTTTGCAACACCACCTTTGATAATATTTTTTGTATATTGCTCTCCATACCCGGTTGTTTGGAAGAAATCGCTTTTAGCGATAAGACCGCCATTTGTACTAATTCTCATAATTTGTTTTTGTTCTATTTGTTATTTCTGGGTGTGCAAATAAAGAGTTCTTGTATTGTATTGTGTTGTATTGTATTGTATTGTAAACAATATTCCTGCAAAATTTTCTGTCTTGCTTGTCGGTTTTGTATATTATCAACGATACGTTACTTTGAAAATTGCGATGACCAAAAGACCGCAGTTTCCATGAAAACATTTGTCAAAACTGACAGCGGAGACGTCATCTGAGTTCGTCCGTTTTCGCGACGTTACATGAAGTATAACTTTAAAACCGCATTTTAGCATTTAATTGTTTAGTTATAATTTAATATATACTTACTTTAAACTTGTGTTCCGCTCTACGTGCAATTTAAAACAATGAAAATAAAATAAACTTCTACGACCACATGCTTATTTATGCTATAAATATATATGTTATTAGTTCACGTCAATTTAATACGAAAAGTAAATAATGTATTGCATTATTACAATTAAATGCTTTTGCCAATAACGCATCTAGTAATCAAACATTAATTATTTGATTTAAATGCCAACTTTATTTACGAAATGATTTCTTATATTCACATCAATAATCAAACAAAGCGTATGTATTACAATTATACTAACTATGCCTCATGGGTTCATCCGCTGTCTGCCATGTAGTTAAGTCATTATAAGTTAACATCCAGGTGTAGGATTCAAACCTAAACCTACACGTGTAGGACTCAAGCCTAAACCTACACGTGTAGGACTCAAGCCTAAACCTACACGTGTAGTATTCAAGCCTAAACCTACACGTGTAGGATTCAAGCCTAAACCTACACGTGTAGAATTCAAGCCTAAACCTACACGTGTAGCATTCAAGCTATAACTTACTCGAGTATTCAAGCTTAAACTCTCCCGTCTGGGACAATTACTTTTCCAATCGAATCATTCAGACGTCAAAGGAAAAAATCATACAAACAGAATAAGCTTTCGTAGTTTGAAGTACATTGCGAATAATTGTAAAGGACACTCGACGTTCTAATAAAGCACCAACTACAAAAGGCACCACAGCAAAACGGGGACTAGACATTTTAACTCAAATACGACTTCGTACGGCACTTCGAAAGCAAACGTCATTGTCAACAATTAGTTCGCAAGACGACGGTTAAACCAATTTGCTCGCCATCTCTCAAAGCTAATAAGGTTTAGTTTCTCAGAAAATGTTCTTGTTAAACACTGAATAGACACTTTATTTGCTCTTTTGTCGGGGAAACGATATTTTTCCCTTTGTTAAAGACTTGTTTGGAAATACTTATATTACGATTTTTTGTACTTCGATGTTTTCATTTATTGCGGTTTTACTGTTCTTTGTTTCATCACTATAATTAACTGATTGTGTGAAATAAAATTATTTACCTATATATATAAGTGTCCTTAATATATATAAATTCAGCGTACCACTATAGTTAGCTTATCACCATCTAGGTAAAATCACGGAACAAGCCGACATTTGGCAGAAATCGTATAAAGGAACTGGTTATATCTGACTGAATGCCAAAACAATGAATAGGCGGAGTTTGCACCAGGTGCGTTCGCAAGTTATAAGCTCCCATGGCATATCTCTAGATATCTCTGGTCAGACCATTCTGATCCTAGCGTATTCTCCGTCTTGTAACTCATCATCGCCTACCACAAGGGTCTATCACTATCGCTAGGGGTCAAACGCTAGCCTATGAAATATAAATAAAAAAAATACAAGCGAATTAAGAAACACCTTTTCCGTTTCGTTCCGTCGGTTTAAAACAAAACTCACTTCACAAATATTTCCGATCAGCATAATAGTAATACTAGGAATTTTACCCAACCGCATACCAACCCTTTTCTACCCTAAAAACTGTCAATGGGTACCTTTAGCTTCCAAAATATACGACGATCCCGAACACGTAGATAATTTTCTAAGTGCCTGAGCGCGCGGGTCCATAAAATAAGCATAAAGTGTGATAGAAAAAAAAACTTTCCCTTCTCCCTTTTATATAAAAACAGTGGGTTCTATCGGTAAAGGTAAAGTGAGCGGCTCTCAAACTTTTTTGATGTCCCCTTTGGCTTTGTGTACCTTGGAAAACTTTTAACTTTTGGCCGTGAAGCGCTTTCGACAGTTTTGTTCGGAAAATAACATTTTATTCAGTAGGGAAGTTACGCCTCCAGATGGTTCAATGATTTGGTTAAATACCAAAATGGCAGATAAACATTTTCATTTCAAAGTACGGAACAATAAAACAGGGCATAAAGGTATCTAAAGTTATAGCTAGAACCTGTAAATTAAAGACGATACTGAACATTTGTTAATATAATACTTAAATGTAAAATTTAAAACCACTTCCGACTGATTCGTATATGTATAATTTCTTCATTGAGACCATCCCAATAAACCTAAACACGACATCTCAACGAGGAGTTGAGAGTATTCTGCAGATTCAAAGAGATGTCTCAGCATTAGGTCAAGTTTACCATATTCTTGCATTATCATTCTAATGAAAACTACGCTAAACATACGACAGCAGAGTGGCAGGTAAGTAGTGCGCAGAAGCGCCATTTAGATTTTTTTGACGGTCAAAGTGCTGCGAAAATTGCTTTAGTAAGTCTCATCAACCAAAAAAGAGCTCAAAATATTTAAACAACTGAACGGATTTTTATGAAACAAAACTAAGAACACTCTCGATAAAAACACCTATCAAACAAAAATAAAATTAAATCAATATCGGTTCATCCGATTGGGCGCTACGATCGCACAGACAGACACACCCATACACAGATACATAGACAAACAGATACACACGTCAAACTTACAACAACCCTTCTTTTTGCGTCGGAGTTAAAAATGGATAAAATCAGTTGTCTAGCGCCTCACCTCACTGATGTCTTCCATATTGAGATTTAAGCAAATTTTCACCTTTGACTGCATCATCATCAGGTATTTGTAAATAGAGATCAAGTGCTAGTTATTTTATTTATTTTATAGGCAAAATTTTGAAAACTATCTACTCATTTGCAAACGTTTGAAAACTATCTTACTTGATTTTTCTTGTTCCGCTCTTTTTATTCCTCCGATAGAAACCGGAGACATTCGTAAAGCGGGTTTTGTTCTATTTGCTTAAATACATTTATTCTTCCTCTAAAAGTAATTAGTACAAATAATTAATCGTTTACCGACCGTTCTATTATTTCCAACAATAGGCAAGTAGTTTCCGTAACGGACGTTAATTTAATTAATTGTAAGATGGATTCTGAACTCGACTGTAAAATGATTACTAAAGTTTAGCAAGAAAATTAGAGTGGATAAGCCTAAAAAATCTGGTAGTTTAATACCTCGTTATTGATGTCACTGCATTCTTAGGTTCAGTTTCACCAGTTCCTGATAGCGCTAACATGAAGAAATCTGACAGATTTTTGACAGCTTTTATACAGCGTCATGTGTCAGATTAACGCATTATCTAACACATTATCAGAAACCGATGAAACTGGCCCTTAGTACATTAAATATTTAACAGATAACAGACGTGTGCTTCTTACTACGCTTAAAAAGAAATGTGACCGAATGTGTTCTTTCTTTGCATTATTACCCTTCTAATGAAACTGGTTTGAGGTACTTCGGTTGGATGGTTTCAAAGTCTATAAAAGACATAGGTAGAAACATTTTTTGTTTTTCATACTTATACTAGCTGTCCTGGCAGACGTCGTCTTGCCCGGAAAAGCTTTATCGCCTATAACGTGTGGCGCCATCTGTCGAAAATTGTTCGTACCAACTCAGAAACCTTCTTTGGCTCATGCACAACAACTTTGCTAAAGATCATCACATGATCAAACGCATAGTTTACGATTCTATAAAGGACACACAGACACACATTCATTTTTATGTAAGAGATTTAGATTATTAGATCAACGAAATTATTTTGTCTCATAGTAAGATATGAAAAATCATGAAGATGTGTCGTGCTTCAATAAGGATGGCACAAGAGATTACATCAAAAAACTTTGAAATAAACAACGACCGCAAACAGAAAATGTATTTCCTTTCAACAATATACCATTTCGATGGCTCTATCTTGATAGATAGATTGTTGGCGAACTATAGTTTGAAATTGTTTGTTAAGCGAAAACAACTGAAAAATTTTACCCTTTTTGTTCCGCGTTGTTTCCTTTGTTCAACTCGTTTTGTCTTAAATCTGCCACTTCAGATTTAAACAATGGGCCCTTAATGAGGTGACGTTTTAAGGGATTTTTACTTTTAAGAAAAAAATGCTCAATTATGCGAGGATGATTTTGGGCTTTCTGTCGCTTAGATTTTTTATGAAGTAATTAATTTTTTTTACAGTTTCTAAGACTAAAGGTACGGACACACCGCAGCGTCCTGCGTGCGCGATCTAGGCGGCGATCAGATAGCGCAGTATTATTTGTATTGACTGCTTCACACCAAACACGATCAGAAACAATTGAAAGTACTGAACATCGCGCCCGCAGATCGCAGAACGCCGCGGTGTGGTGTACATTTATATTTTTAAACAATAAATCGTCGTAATTGCTAACTTTAGAATTGTTGTGCTATTAATTTTTATATTTTTAATTTAAATATAAAAATAAATAAATACATTTCGAAAATAATGCAATAAATTAATTTTATGACTTTTGACTTTTGATAAGCTAAGTATACATAGATTTTATGTATGTATGTATACATATATGCCAAAACAGGCATGGAATTTTGCTCACAAAACTTTCTACCAACTTAACTAAATGGTTGCCTGATTCCGTAACTAAGTACACTAATAGTGAGGTGAAGGCTTTAAATCTTGAGCAGCTTAAATACGAATACATCACTATTTACTTAAACTATCTCTACTCATTAGTTTGTAGCATGTAACAATGTCGAAGCCTCTCGAAGGAGATTATTACATTACTGTAATTACGCAATATCGGTGACTCACAGATGAATATAGATTAATCAGCTTGTCAGACCAGACACATTCCTATAAAGCTGATAAGAACTCTAAGTTCATCATATTTATTTTTCTCAACTCTAAAGTTCATAAATTGTAATTAACTTTAGAGTTTAGTGACTCTATCGCATTATAAATTTATCGAGATTTGAGGAGTGTCTCCAGATATATTGTGATAAACACCTCAAACTTCCTACTGAAAATGCCTAGCGCGGCATTTGATTTTGGTTTTTTTCGTTTTATAAACGAGCATAAATTATATTAATATTTATTGAAATATTACTATATAATATATATTGGACTATTGCATATATTTGAATGGTATTTTTTTAATGAATCGTATAGGCTAGCACTTGACCACTATCTCGCTTGATGGTAAGCGATGACGTGGTCGAATATGGTGAACACGCTATACATAGAATGAATTAGGCTTAGAATATACTGACTCTCAAGGGCTGTGTGCTGCCGGAACACCGTTACTTGATGTCGGCAGATTTTTTCCTTGATGGTGGTAAACTACTTTTTTGCTTTGATTACGTTTGTGTTTAGAGGGCTCAGTGATGTCGTGAGAGAATACTCGGCTTCGACGCCAGTGGTACCGAGTTAAATCCCCGCCATGCACCAATAGATTTTTCGATCGAAAAATTTATGTGCGCTTTTTACAGTGGCTCTTCGCAGGAAAAACATCTAACCCCCGCATCTCTGACTAGCAACCCCCCCCCCCCCTTAAGTTGGAAAATCTGTCGCCAAAACATGTAATGTGTTCCGGCAGATATCCTTGAGAGCCAGTTCCCATTCTAGGCCTAGCGTGCTACCATCCCCGACCGCATCAATGTTTTACTAATAACATGTACTTACTCTATACTGTTTAATGTGTAGCAACATATACATATATGTATATAATATTTACAAAATGTATATATCAAATACTTGATATTAAGCAATTAGAGATCTATAGACTGATAAATATTTGGTTTATTGAATTTCTCGACGAAGTTAATAACTAAAATCAAAATACCGATAAATAATGTTATTGCTTCGACAGACGGCTTTGTTACTAGATTATTAGTTGTTGATATTACATGTTTGATATAATTAGAGAAAATTGATTGTTATAATAAATCCTTCAGAGTTATCTCTATGGATTATCCAGACTTATTATCAAAGCGTTTGTCACTCTGTCTGTTTGTTACCTAATCACGCCTAAACGCATGTAAGGACACTGTTCATGCGCTCGACCATCGTCTCCCTAAAACACTGTATTTCTGCTGGACTCTTCGAGCATTTACCAATGGAGATGTTAACACAAGGCGTACCCCTCTGCTGGCTATATAGCCATTTTTGGCCATATGAGCGTGCGTAACTACGCTGTATTTTTAATACTGTGTGCGTGTTTCAAGCTAGTGTGCAGGATCGCTGAAGTGAGTGATTTGTGTGTGTGCAATGCGTGTTTACCTCGTCACCCGGAAGTATCGGCAGAAAAAAATGTTTGCGGATTACAACGTTAACATCTCCATTGGTAAATGCTCGAAGGCTGGACTGGATGTATAGCTCTCTTCAACGGTGATGTCGTCTGCATACCTAACGATACCGAGTCTTAGTAGATACTTTAATGCAGCAGGAAAATCTTTGCAAAGTGGACCTCAGTATTAATTGCCAATAGGTTAGAAGAGCAGCCATCAATGACTACTCTTATCGACCGGCTTATCTTATTGACATTTACAATATAAAATTTATTTTTATTTTAAACTAGCTATACGCGCGACTTAATTCGAGATGCCTGCAATTCTTGTTAAACGGAAACTGTGGCTACACTCAATGTTTTTATTAATTTTATCTCTACAGGTTCAAATTGCTTCGTAATTTAGTTAGGACCAAGAGAAGTCAACTATTCTGTTGTATTTAAAATAATTGTGAACATCTGGGATTGTGTGAGTGAGGAATTGAGTGATCTTTGTACATTGGTACTGCATACCGATATGACAGCGTCGTTCTATAAATGATCTAGAGAGGATGGATGAAGAAAGATTGCCGAAGCTGATTCATAAGACGAGTGTGAATGGGCTAGCCGGTAGAGGCCGACTTATCACGACCAGATCGGAGACGTTTTAAAGAAAGGCCAAGTCAAAAGTACCTATAACAGGCGAGCATGTATGAAGGCGCTCATTAATGTGAAAGAAGCGCAAGAGGTATGTCAGGATCGTAGCATGTGGAAAGAAGTAGTCTCTGTCTACCCTAATGGGAAAAAGGCGTAATTTTATGTACGTATGTTCTATAAAATTATAACTTATTTAACGCCAAATAATCCTGCCTCATAGTGATGCTCATAGAGCAAAAAGCTATCCATGCGGCAGCAAAAAATATCCATTCGTAAATAGCTTAAGGTGGGAAACTTCTGATCGACCAAAGCGATCCGAATACGTATCCAAGTCGCTAAGCTGTTGGAATTTTGACTCTGAATAGTGCTCAAACCATTTCCATAGGCGTCGAACTGCTGTCAATGTAGAACAGTATCAAAACTCACGTGATGTTAATAAATACGTTATATTGTAATTTTATTCATTTTTTTAATTTAAGAATCTCCTGCAGTAATTTTAAATGAATAGTTAGTTTAGTTCTCTTTAACCGACTTCAAAAAAGGAGGACCACCATCTTGCCCGGTGGCAAACGATGCTACGGTCGAAGATTGCGAACACCCAGAATACTCTGACTCTCAAGGGCCGTATGCAGCCGGAACACCGTAACCGCTTATGGCGGCAGATTTTCTCCTTGATAAGCTACTTTTTGGTAGCAAGTCAGGCGGAACAGCGGTATAATATGCTCCACCTGTAAACGAACAACCCTGCAAAGATTTGAACCGGAGAAGTTAAGCCAATTCTCCTTTACGCTAACTTAGGTTCTCAAACAATAAAGGGGATTTCACGGTAGACGTTGCATTATCTATAGTGTTGGTAAAGAGCTTGAACATTATATGTGGTCTCCATAGCCTCTTAACTACCAGGAACACTTTTTCTGGAGTAAACTGTTGACATTTTTAGTATTATAACGGCAATAGGGTATGACATCCTGGAAATATAGTCAAAAAAATCCTGCACCTGGAAAAAATGGTTTTCGGCTGTGTCCTACCATTTTAACATGTACCGGTTTTTTTTTGTATTCCTGTGTCCTGTATGTAGTACAGATGTAGGCAGGAGGATAGATATAGGTCTTGAGTAAAACATTATCATACATAGTTCACTTTATTGTATGCATGACTTAGACAAAGCTGTGACTTCGACTTAAAATGACCCAATGACTGGAGTAGAAAACTAAACACCTCTACATACAAAAAAGTAGCTTACCACCATCAAGGAGAAAATCTGCCGCCATAACCTTAGGGTGTTCCGGCAGCACTTAACCCTTGAGAGTGAGAGTATTCTAGGCCTAACGTGGTAACCATCTGCGACCACATTGTCGCTTACCACCAGGCGAGGTAGTGGTCGAACGTTAGCCGTTAAACAAATTAGTATATTTACGCTGGGGTAATATTTATATCATTTTTTTTACAAGGATTACTCGCAATGGGTTACATTACTAGTATTCTTGTAAACCCCTCCAACTAAGCTAAATATGCTTGTGTCTAGAGTGGGTTTACGTCAATAGTGCAATGGGTGGGGTGGGGATCATACTCACGACCTCTCGATCGCCAGTCCGACACCTTATCTATTGGCCTATTTCCGCCTTATTTAATTTAATTATAATACTGTAACAAATTCCATAGCTCCAAACCAAATTCTAAAGCCGATTGGCGAACCAAACAACCGAAGCGAACGAATCCTGTACTGCCTTCCAATATCCGAAAATGGCTATGGGCTGAATTTTTCAACTGAAATTCCGGATAATCAAAGTAACTCCTTATTGAACGTTGGGAGAAAATTGAATGAAAGAGTGAATGAAAAAGTGAATGAATGAGTAATGTTATTAGGTAGTTCGTCTTTTCTATGTTGCTGACGTGTGATTTATAGGTGAAAGTATTGATGAGACATGGCTGATGTTGATGGATGTTGTAACGGCCCGTTGAGTTGATAAATAGCTTTCCTTCTAACCGAAAAGTCGCCAGTTCAAATTCAAGTCGCCTAGCATTGTACTTTATTTTTAATCGAAAAATTATGCGCGTATTTCACAGTAGCGCTCTGAAGTAGTGAAGTAAAAACACCATTAAGAAACCCCTGGCACGGTGGTAGGACACTGACTAGTGTCCGCCTGGCCAGCTATAAACCTCATGTTGGAAAATCTGTCACCGATCTTCTTATGTGTTCTTATGTGTGTATGTGTTCTTATGTGTGTAAGGATAGCTGCCGGAGCACATTTGATGTTGGGCGACAGATTTTCTAACTTGGTGTAGTGGGTGGTAGCTGGCCAGGCGGACACTAAGTAGGGAATCATCACTAACATAAGTAATGCACTGCATGGTGGTAGGACACTATCTAGTGTCCGTCATCATCACTTACCAACAGGTGAGATAGTGGTCAAACGCTAACCTATATGATATAAAAAAGTGCTACCTATAGAACACTTGTACAAGTCTATACAATTAAAGATATAAATAAAAAAAAATAAAAAAAAAATACAGTAACCAGATTATAACTACACCTTTACTAAAGACAATAAAAAAAATTGTAAAAGTGCCATTGGATCTCAGCACTAACTCCTGCGTCACAGAATAAATAATAGTTCAACTTACATATAAAGATAAGGATACGTTAAATTGTTTAATCCTATTGGCTAGATTGTAATATTTATAAGGGCATGGATATGTTACTAAAATGTATTTATACTATAAATATTAAAAGTTAGGAAAAGCAGATTAAAATTATGATGAAAAAATACTTCAGAAATTATCTAGATACCTACAAACTGACGAGGGTCTCTTAAATCCCGCGCAATTAATATTTCAGCATTAAATAATTTTAAATTATATTTACTTTGCACCTTTAGTTGTAATTGTCTGTGGCTAAGTATTTAGCATAATTTAATACCAAGAGCAAAGACATAATTGTCCAGGTCCACAGATTATAAAACAAACCAGAGGGTTCATTTGAACTAAATCAATATCTTGCGCAGTATCCGAATGAAAAAAAAATTCATTGACACTATTTTAATTAGCACCAAATATAATTTTTATTATATTGAAATGGTTATACCGCCATTTGTCGGTCGCAAAACCGGTGACGGGCAGCAGCGTCACCGGTGCAAGAAGCTACGTCCTGCGATCTCCAACCCGACTGCCCAGCGTGGTGATTAGGGCATATTCCTCTTAAAGATGAAAAGTCACAAGAAGAGCCGAAGATCGGGCTAGATGAACTGAAGGTCGGGCTCAGTGGTCAGTATCTTGGTAAAGACCTACGTCCAGCTGCGGACTGACACCGGCCTATGATAATGATACTTTTTGTAGTCAATTTAAAATAGTGTATAATAACTATGCTGGTTCTACCAGCATAGTAACGCACAATAGAACGAAAAAAACAAAATAAGCTTAAAAAACAAAAAAAACAACATATAAAAATTTTTGCCTGAGTCTGTTTTCGGAAAGGTACTATTGTTTTGCTTCGTCGGCGTGGCGTCGTGGCGGATCGTATGATATAGATCATACGATCCGCCAAAGAATGGAATTCCTTGCCGGTGTCTGTGTTTCCCGATAGCTACAACCCGGGGGTCTTCAAATCGCGAGTGAACAGGTATTTACTAGGTAAGCGTGCTACATCGTCGACCGCATCTTCACTTAACATCAGGTGAGATAGTGGTCAAACGCTTGCCTATAAAGCATTAAAAAAAATGTAGCCAAGCGTGCTACATCGTCGACCATCATCACTTAACATCAGGTAAGATTGTGGTTAAACGCTTGTCTATACTTAATAAAAAAAATAGAAATTCAGGTGGATAGTAGAGAGATATCAGTAGAGTTTGACCTTCTGGTTTTATTATTCTAAGTTCAGAGCTGGGCATAGCTAACACGATTAGGCGCTTCACCTTGGCTCCGCTTAAGGACTTAAAGTTAAATTATTTTAGTTTTATTTTATGTATAAAGGTGAAAAGGTTGAGTTATTTTGTATTTTTGTTATTTTTATCGTGACATGGTACTTGTAAGTAGCTAAATTATATATAAGAAAAGTTTTATAAACATGTCTCGTCTAATTACAAATTTAGTGCGGACACAAACTCTAAAGCTTAAATTTGTGTTAAACTTTTTCACATGTGAAGATGAAATTTTAATTTTGTTGTATTTAAACATTTTTAGGGTTTCGGTACCTTAAAAGGAAAAAAGGAATTTTATGCGATTATCATATTTTTCGATTTCACAAGAGAATCAATACCTATATGAATCCGAATGATTAACTTACGTAATAAGTAGTCATAGATGGCGCCACCAATGCATAATTGGGTAAAAAAATGCAATCCACTAATTTCGTCGTATCGATGGATCGAACCGTGGCTTAATTGGCAGAGCACCTGGACATGTTATCGAGGAGGTTGCGGGTTCAAGTCCCGTCGGTACGATGACATTTTGGATTGTGTTTCACAATGTAGATTAATAATAATAAAAAAGTGACTTAACTATTGAAAAATTATTATTTGCAGTACATTTTCTATGGATCGATCTACAACGATTAGTTTGTGTTCTAACCTCATTTGAGAAGATAGAACGGAAGCTTAGGTGGGCGAGTCCAACTCGGCTTGGCCGGTTTTATTTTAAACAGGAAATATAATATTATGCACTCGTGATTTTGTATCCAACTGCAGTTGCATTATTTCAGAAAATAATGTTTTTATCTTATAGGCTAACGTTTGAACACTATCTCACCTGGTGGTAAGTGATGATGTGGTCGAGATGGTTAACACGCTAGGCAGTATCCGTAGCTAGTATACTCAAGGGCTGTGTGCTGCCGGAACATCGTAAGGTTAGGTACAGATAGATAAAACTCTTTATTCGCACACCAAGATAACAAGAACAATTTACAATATAAATCATAATTTTAACTTACTACTTTTGTTTGGCGCCGGATTTTCTTATTGATGGTTGTAAGCTACTTTTTTGTAGCAAGTCAGGCGGAATATTGATATAATAATATGCTCCTATCACTATCGATCAAAGAATTCAAGAGCTCTGAGGCATTTTATACATACTAAACCAACATTCTTACAAATTGAGTATCATTTTAAAGCAAGTCGCAAATATTTTTATGTAACTAGAGAGGCAGTTTTTTATAAAATAGGCCTAGCGTGTTCAGTTTCCTCAACCACATCATCGCTTTCCACCAGACGAGAAAGTAGTCAAACGCTACTCGTAGTTTATCAACACAATCAACACCAGTATTATAAATGCGAAAGTCAGTTTGTATATTTGTTTATTTTTTTGTTTGGGACTTCTTCACAGTCAAACGACAGGACCGTTTAAGCTTACGTTAGTTTAAATATTATGGATTAGTCTATAGGATACTTTACTTTTGGGACTTCTTCACAGTCAAACGACAGGACCGTTTAAGCTTAAGTTAGTTTAAATATTATGGATTAGTCTATAGGATACTTTTGAACGCTGGCCAAGCCGAAGGGAACAGCTAGTCAGATATAAAAGAAGAAAAATAATGAATCCACGATCCCAGCTACAACTTTTTGTATTCTAAGTATAAGATTTATAAAAAATACTGAACAGGATACGTTTCCCGTGAGATTGTTGGATTTTAGTGATCTAAATAGAATGTCACCCCTTTCTGATCAGAGCCTGCCGTGAAGAAGCTAAAATTTATTTGTTTTCGAGTTCCGTAAGGCGTAATTAAGGATTGGGATAATATTATGGAAAACCTACCGTTTGTCTATCTGTCAGTTTAACTTGTCGGCTATGTTTTAACTTAAAGAAACCCGTTGCTTGTTTCGCATTATGACATGCTTATAATTTTACGTTACACGGCGCCCAATACCATGAGTAATGCCTCACACGTCGCGTCGTCACTCGTCACTTACAATCAGAACCCCTAGACAAAATCCAATTTCCTGTTTGCATTCACGCTAACGCAAGTTCAAAATGTATGGGAATGACATTTTTGTTGCGGAAACTTACATGTCATTCCATACATTTTGAACTTGCGTTAGCGTGAAGGCAATCAGGAAATTGGATTTTGTCTAGGGGCCCAGGTCAGACAGATAGCGGGAAAACGCGTGGTGTATTCCAATCTGTCCCTTCTAAGGGATTAAAGAAGATGGATCTATGATATAAATATATATCTATTTCACCGTGATTCCGCTCCAGACAGTAAAGGTACGGATACGCCGCAGCGTCCTGCGTGCGCGATCTAGGCAGCGATCAGATGGCGCAATAGTATTTGTACCGACTGGTTCACACCAAACGCGATCAGAAAACAATAGAAAAGTACTTAGATCGCGCCCGCAGATCGCAGGACGCCGCGGTGTGGCCGTGCCTTAAGTCCTGCTATTAACAAATTTCCGGGGCAGGCATTTGAGTAATATTATATGGTTTTTGATTTTGCATCAATGTTGCATTCAAACATCCTAGACTTAACACATAGCATAGCCTTCTACTAATCTAATCTAAACTATAATAAAACAGTAACTAAGCAAAAACTGTACATTGAATATTTTTTTTAAATTTAAATTAGGGGAAGCAATATGAACGCTATAGATCCCGAAAATATATTTTTTAAATTTTTGTCTGTATGTATGTCCGTTTGAAAAATCATCACGCCGAAACTACTGGACGGATTTTAATGAAACTTAAAGTGAGCATAGCTTATACTATGGAATCACTTTTAGAATATTGGTTATCCTGAAAAACATAAAGGTTTTGGTGGGACACGGGAAAAACAGGATATTTTTATGTAAATGTTATGCAATCTATTAGGTAAACACTTCTCAAATGATACTTTGATCAAATGTATATGTATAACAAAGATTTCATGAAAAAAAAAAAAAAAAACAGGATACAGGAATCGTTCCTGGTTCCGTAATTATACGTGCAGATTGACACTGTTATTCTTAAATTCGCCACACTGCGTATGTACATGATTGGATCAGGTGGAGCAGAGCTTGCTTTAAGAAGCAAAGGCTGTAAGTTCGAATCTCAACACGATAGAGATTTTGTCGAAAATGTAATGTTTTTATAGTTATTTGTTACTCGTAGTTATTTTGCGCTTATTCTCAATCATTCGAAAACATATTCGGATTCGGATGCTTCATTTTTAATTTTATTATTTTTTTGATCCCTGAGCTGTTTTGCGCGGAAACCTTTCCAATAAATCACTGATTTTTTCTAATTGATATATCAAAATTAACCGATCGGACGAACCAGCCATCAATCGAATAAAAGCATGTCGCTAATCGATTCGCTCTCAAGAAATAACATTAATAAAGTAATAAATCTTTGAGAAATATATTCGGATGATGGTGGTATACGCACTCTCTTTTGTTATCTTAAGTTAAAGGAGATCAGCTGAGTTCGGCAAACGACAATCGATCGTTCTTCTGCCGATGATGGATTAAACACACATTATTGGAATATAAGCGAAACGAATCTAGCGCCCAACTATCTTTGAGTTACTCAAAGGCAACTATGTATGAGAGCTAAGCGAAGTTAAGTAAGGTAACCGAATTAGGTTTCCATTTGAAACATGAGATGTAGATGACGAATTGCTATGCCAGTCGATTGTAGTGTCGGACTTACTATGACCTAATCTGTATTCATTTAGTAGTATAAGGTAGGATGTCTTTTGATTAATAAATCAGTCTTGTCACCTCATTCAAGCCTTTCATTTGTCGTCCTCACATGGCGACCTTGCGCGAAGTGTAACCTGATACAAGTGATTTCTGAGAACTATGTAGACAGTGTGCAGTGTCCGAGAAGCTAAATTATGATGGATTGTACCAGTGCAATATTATTATTTGAATAATAAGTTGAATATGTCTTCTACGTACAGAAAAAAAAATATTCAAACCATTTTTTTTTGTTATAACAAGGGGCACATATAATCAAGATGGGTAAAACATATTCGACCGAAAAAGAAGAAATTATAATTGCCCAAAATGCGGCCGGTGGAAGTAATTCTGCCACGGTGGACCAGTTATTAAGTCATACCAGTATCACTAATTTCATGCTTGGGTTCATCGTATTGTTCCTGCTGATTGGGGGTCTATTCTTGCTAGCCCGCTTGTATAAAAGATGACACAAACAGTGGATTCAACGAGAAATAATTCATATATCGCTGTTTTACTTTACATTACACATTATAACTGCACATATTACTTTCCCAGCTTCTGAATTCGTATCGCTGGCGTAGTTCTATTAGGTTAAAATGTTGTGCAGTTTCGTACCATTTTAGATTCTTCATATCTGTCCGTCTGTCTGTCCGTCCGTCTGTCCGTCCGTATATCACAGCCATTTTATTCCGAAACTTTTAAGACTACACAGTTAAAACTTGGTAGGTAGATGTATTCTATGAACAGCTTTACGAGTTTTATACAAAATAAAAAAAAATAAAGATTAAGGAGGGGCTTCCCCATACATGGGAACAGAAACTAAATATTTTTTTAAGCAAACCCTTACTTGCGGTATGTTTTTGGATAGGTCGTTGAAAATGACATTGAGGTTTTCAACACAATTTTATTTTCAAAGTCATTAGTTTGAAAGTTTTACACCTTAAAGTGGTAAAATGTGTGTGTAAAAATAAAAAATAAAAAATATATATTCTGTAGATCTCAATAAAACTTTAACCGAAAATTGGTTAGAAGTCAATAGTTTTTGAGATATAGCACATATTCCGAACCGCAAATTTAATTTGTTTTTCATAAAAACGCTGATGTTACGGAACCCTACGAGTGCGAGTCCGACTTGCACTAAGCCAGTTAAGACTTTCTATTGTTTAAGTTCACTCTTTTTAGATAAATACCAGAAAAACTTAAAATATGCTTTAGACGAAGCAATAAATGTCGGTTAAAATTGATCTAAAAACCACGCTGTAGAATGCATTTTCATCGATATTTTAGCTTCCCTGAAACTTTCAGCTGGATAACTAATTGGAAAGTTTTTGAAATTTAAGCCGTCAGATTACATCTGGAATGACCGACGGACAAACAAGAAAGTAACTTACTATTTCGTGCTAAAAAATCATCATAATAATAATTTACAAAAAAAAAAGAGTGTGTTAACTTTTATTATGAAGATGGTCAAAAATGTATCCATGAGTACTCTCCGTACTCTAATTTAAATCGGATATGTTCAAATTCATTGAAAGTGTCATTTAAAATCATAAACGTAATTATATTTCCATTTAGAATCCCTGATTTCACGAATTGAAATGCAAGTATCTCCGTTCCGATAATTGTGAATTGCAAAGATCTAAGTCGAAGGGGAGGTAGTTTCTGAATCCGATTTTTTTTTCGAATGATTGTGAATAGCCCGGCTGAAATTAAAAGGTGCCTTTTACGAGTATTAAAGGTTATATATGAACGTTTTTAATAAGCCTAACCCCGGTTGTCAAATTTATTGGAGTCGTCGTTGATGAGTTTTTCGATTCTGTGATCAATAGTTTTAAGCATCTACTTAGCTGGATTTTTTTATAACCGTCAACCATCGCTTTGATATAGATTAAACTGCTGTCCCGGGTGAAATATTGTCTAACTTTAGTCAAAACGCCAAGTGGCTGACTAAACTTTAAATTCAACTAGCGACCCGCCCCAGCCTTGCATATATGCCTGCAGGGTCTTATCCCAGGGGGAAAGACAAAATTATTTCCCTATTTTCGCCACTGACAGGAGATCAACACAACAATTTAAACGCTTGGTGAAGTTAACCCCGAGTTTTGATTTTGTTTCGTATTAAAAAGTAAAAAAAAAGAATTGATTAAAAGTCAAAGGGCGTTTATAATTGTCGAAAAACTTTACTTATAATTTGCCTTCTTCACCAAACAAAACACGGATAGGTGGAAAGACAAAATAGTCCCCTTGCCATGCTAGCCCTGCTGGGTAGAGCATATATATATATATATATGCCTGTATCTGTTTGCATCACTTTGTGGCGTCGAGTATGAATTAATCTTTACATAAAACCTTAACGAATTATACACATAAACCTTCCTCATGAATTGTTCTATACATTGGTGAAAACCGCAAATTCTGTAGTTTATCGCAAACTGACAGACAGACGCGGCAGGGGACTTTGTTCTATATTATTTTGTTATATGTATAAAAGTAGTATTAAGAGTTGATGCTTAATGAGATGCCGAGAATATCAAGGCGGTTAGTAGTAGTTATAGGTATATCTTTAAATGTAGGAGATCAAACGTTGGACGAGCGCTTCTCTATGAGGCTGGATTTTTGTGCGGCTTGATACATTATAACGACGTTGTATCTACATACCAAAGTACAATATTTAACAAATTTTCGTTAGACAATATATTATGTAATAGTATATGCAATTAAACATTGGTTAAGTATTCCATTTAAATTACATTGTCATTAAAATTGTAACCCTATCTACCAAACTGGGCATTCCAATAGTGCCCATATATTGATGATTAGTGTGGATTATTTCAATTAAGACATGAATTGTGACATTAAAAAAAAATTACAGCGTAGCAGATATAACTTCTCTTGGCCTAATCATAATGTAAGGCATTGATTTGAACCTTAATGAGACGAATAAAAAATTAAGTGTAGCCACACTAACGTTAAAGTTTTGTTAAGTTTTTGTAGGAATCGCGAACGAAGTCGCGGGTACAGCTAGTACATTATATTTTCATTATACTTTATTTCACACTCAATTTTGTGTATAGAAACCTTAGCTTGCAAATTCGACACACACTTACCCACTTTTATTCGTATACTGTCTGTAACATACCAGTTCAAGTTACAAATAAGGCTGGATCCCGAGGGAATGCAGTGAAAGTAGAACCTAAGCGAAACGAGTCTGCCCGTAATTGGCCTGAAACTCTGGAGTAAAGATTGCTGTTTCCTATTTCGGCACGGAAGAGTTAATCAACTAATTTCAGCTACTTTTGGAATTTTCTTCAGAAAAAGACAAAAAGGCGGCCGAATAATGTTGTTCAATTTAGTCTTTCTAAGATATACTTTAAGATGTGTGTATCTTGCAACTGATTTTTAAGATACTGGGGTAATATTTTTTTTATTTGTATTTATTTATCAAGATTATCATCATCATAGTCAGCTCATTTTCGCCCACTGAAGGGCATAAGCCTCCTCCTTCTTACGTCACTCATCCCTGTTCTGAGCTACTCTTGGCCATGTCTTTTCTGCGTACTTTTGGTCTGATTGATTCCTGGGATTCTTGGAACTACAAATCTATACTATCTATACTAATATTATAAAGACAGAACATTTGTAATTTTGTATTTTTGTATGTTTGTAATGATTTGGCTCAAAAACTACTGGACCGATTTAAAAATTCTTTCACTAATATATATATATACAATGGACTTTCGGAATGAAAATAGGCTATATATTATCCCGTTTAAATCAAAGGTACATTCGTGGAGACCTAATTCGCAACCAAAGTCGACTAAAAAACGGTCGAAAAAACACGTTTCTTACGAACGCTGCTCAATTGAAAATAGATGGAAGAATATTTTTTATGGAAGAGTTGTACAACTTAATAAGACCTACAAAAAAGTCCGCGACAGCATATATTATGTCTATATCTTAAGGTTGACTCACAGTAACCATTTTAATCTTAAAATTTTTGTTAAAAAATATTACATAATTCCCAAGGCTATTTTTAAGTATATAGTATTAATCCTTATCCAAATAATTACGTCCATTAGCTTGGCCACATATTATAGATTAAAATTGTCCTTTACAGTATATAATTCAAATGAAAACTCTAGAAGATATCACGGATTTCACATACACGCATCGCAAAATTAATAAAATATCTGCAGTGAAACCACAGCTTAGGTCATAGTCACTTCGAAAATATTGTTATAAGCTTAGCGATGCTGTAGATCCCCACCGATCACAATCAATTTGAAGTAAATATAGTATAATAATATATTTTTACTGTATAAAATTCTATTGTATAATATAGTTATGATCTATATATAAACCACCCCGACTGATCTATGTATAATCTTTTCAATAACAGCATTCCAATGACTCTAAACACGACATTTAAAATCTGAGCTGTAAGTTGGTGAGGATTTGAGTATTCTGTAGAGTACAGGAGATGTTACAGCATCAGGTCAATGCTTCCATGTTTTTACAATATCGTTGAAGAAGAAAATTTTCGAATTGATCAGACCTATGAAAGGTGATTTTATAGCGCAATTAACTAGAAAAAAGCTCATAGTTTTATAACGATTGAACGAATTTTTATGAATCAAAGCTAAGAACACTCTCGATGAAGACATCTATCAAACAAACAAAAAAAAACAATAATAAAATCAAAATCGGTTCATCCGGTTGGGTGCTAAGACGCTACAGACAGACACATATACACACGTTAAACGTATAATACCCCTTCTTTGATCCCATGATTTGATTGATTTTGATTCCATCATCCCACTACCTCTGTACGAAAACCCATGATTCATGAATGCACATAAAACTTTCATTGGTAGGTATATAGCTAGGATTAGAACCAACGACCGTCGGGTCAGAATCAGGGTAACTATTCTTTACGCCAAAGGGCCGTCCAATATCACTACGTAAGTATTATAAAACAAAGTCCATCACTGCGTTTGTCTGTCTGTTCGCAATAATCTCAATAGTTACTGAACGGATTATCATGCGGTTTTCACCAATAGCCAGAGTGTTTATGAGGAAGGTTTAGGTGCATAATTCGTTAAGGTTTGGTGTAAATTGGTTGAAATATGACGATGATTGTTAAATATGTTAATATTTTATATTTGATGCAACAAACTGATGCAAATTTTGTAGGCATATATGTTCTACCCGTGCGAAGCCGGGGCGGGCTTCTAGTATAATATATATATCTGTGCTTGGCTACCTTGGCCAGGACTTGCAATAAATAAAAAATAAAGAGGGCTGTACATTTTGCTGTTGTGGTTTTATGACAGCATTCTTCCAGTATTTTGTCTTTTACTTCTTTTTAACCGACTTAACAAAAAAGAGGAGGTTCTCAATTCGTTTGTATGTTTTTTTTGTGTGTATGTTACGCGATTACTCCGTCAATTGTGAACGGATTCAAATGATTATTTTTTTAATAGATAGGGTACGTTTCCGAGGTAGTACCATTTCAATATAATCGAGATCTGATTAGTATCTCCAGAGATATGGAGATAAATACCTCAAACATAGGAGAGTGTACTGGTTTTAGAAGAAGAGTCCGAAGAAGATTATAAGTGATAATTATCCGAAGACTCAATGAAGGTTGCTATTGCATATACTTTTGAAGACTAAAAAATATTACCTTGAATAATGTTTTTACACCTTTCTTCACGTTGATTTTGGTTTTTGACAGATATTCTTACGGTAACTGTGAGCGAGATAAAAACAAAGGTGTGGAGAATTTATTTGTCTTCACAGGAATGGTCTACTGTTTGCCCAGTAGCTTAGGTTGTCCCAGTCTTGTTAGGGTACAACGTTTTTGAGCATACCTAATATTTTTGACATGACATGACGTTTGGCGAAGATGGCGGCCATTTGGCGGCGATTAATTTTAATAATCGCAAATAATACTTTTTTATATTAATTTTGGAATACAACTAGTCCGTGTTATAAAAGTATTAGGAATTATTGTAATAAAATAGACAATTAATTATCGTGTGTGTCAGATGCTTTTATTGCACAGGACCATTTTGGACATTGTCCTTTGATACCTTAATGACATCATTATGACTAGTGGATATTTTCACTAGCGCGGCATTTCAAGTAAATTTTTTAGGGTTCCGAACCCAAAGGGTACCAAATGAACACTTTCTGAGACTTTGCTGTCCGTTCGTCCGTCCGTCTATATGTGCTTTACAGATCTGTATCTTCTTAACCGTAATAGGTACATACTTGAAATTTTCACAAAGTATATTATATCTGTCAGTGTATAACGGACCAGACACGAAATTTTATAGATGCATGTCATTTAATTAAAACCTGTTTTGCTCTAAAAAAGGTAAAATAAATTATTTTTCAAAAAAAAAAATTGACTTTATAACCACAAACAGGCACTCAAAAGCGAAAAATAAATTACTTAATATAATTATTATAAGCGCTACCCACTTATCTATTTGAAGTCGGTGCCAGCCAAGTCTAATAGGTAGTAGATAGATACTATCTACATGTATCTACCTACTTACTACTACTACATACATAGTATCTATCTACTATCCAATATACTTAGCTGGCACCGACTTCAAATAGATAAGTGGGTAGCGCTTATAATAATTATATTAAGTAATTTATTTTTGGCTTTTGAGTGCCTGTTTTTGGTTAAGAAGTCGGTTTTATTGTTTTGAAAAATAATTTATTACACATAACTTAAATTCTGCGTAATGAAGCATGAATGAAGACCGCGTGTAATGCAAATGCAATTTTTAAGATAGATGTGGATTTACAATAAATAATATTGTTTATGTGGTTTATTTTGTTTATATTACAGCACGAATCATTTTCAGTAGCACCGTTTGAGGTGTTTATCATCATATCTCTGGAGGCACTTATCAGATCTCGATACATTTCTATACAAATTATAAAAGGACCACTCTTCAGCGTATTCACCATCTTTGACAATATAATCGCTTAACACCAGGCGAGATAGTGGTTAAACCACAGGTTAAACGCTAGCCTATAAGACATAAAAATATATTTGGCACCACTGAGGGCTCACTTGTAAGGTAGATCGTATTAAGGCCTATTAGCCTCTAAGCCTACAGACGCAAGAAGGCAACAATGACCTTTCCGTGGGTCACAATGAGCCCCATGAATATTTAAATACAACGAACCGCTTTGTTAATTATTCACCCGCAAAATTATTTTAAGTTTGTAGGGTAGGTAGTAATTATCCAGTGTTTTTATACAGTGCATGTTGCGACTCAATATCTGAATTGATAATATATGACAATCTAGAGTTATGCAACCATCATCATCGCTTACCATCGGGTGAGCGTCTTGATTAACTTGTTACATAATATAATTTAAAAATAAATACGTAATACGTTTAATTAAATACGTATTACATTTTTGTACATATTTGTATGTAACTATGTACTCGTATGTCATATCATCATATCATGTATTATATATTATTAACAAACAATACAAAAAAAATGTTTAATTCTAAAAGATCACACAATCTTTACAGATTACGTACAGATCTATTCAATCTTGAAATCTAAATAGTTAAAAAAAACTAGCAAACCATTTTCTCTTCCGACTTCCAAAGTATTACATAAAGTTATAACTTTCCCTAAAAGACGGGTAAAATACTAAATCTCCCGGGGAAATCCGATCGAGATTCGTAACCCGATAAGGGTGGCGTGCTTAAACTATAATTAGGTTACGTTGCTTCGATCGGGGTCGTTAGGGGATGAAGGGGACTTTTTATGAAATCAGTTAATATTCAGTACCGTTATGTAAAGATATTTTGTATTGACATAACGGCCAAAGGGGTTTTATTTGACAAATAAATCGAAAGGACTAGAAAGAATTTCGTGTAAATGCTTCCATTCGTAGAGTAAATCTCAATTGGGGAAACATTTTTCCTAAGCCGGGTCTACTGCACCATGTTAGCGTGTTTTGCTAACCAAAACATGTTATTATTACAATATTAATGTTATATACCAGCTGTAATTCACGTACCTTTAGTCGAATTTTATCGACCTAGGTTTCGAGCGAATCCGTCGCTCTTCCTCGGGAGTGAGGCCACGCGAGGAGATCGCGACGTTTAGGTAAGGTAAAGGTACGTAAATTACAGCCGGTATATAACATAAATAATGTTATAAATTCATGATAGTATTATCATAACGTTGTTATCAAACAAATAATTAAGATACTTTAATGATTAAAACAACCGACTTCCATGCCCCATGAGCCAACTTTAGTAGCAAGTTTGAGACGTTTATCGTCATATCTCTGAAGATACTTATCAGATCTCGATGAACTTACAATGGGACTACCCTGAAAACGTACCCTACCGATTAAAAGAAGCATAATTGGAATCGTTTCACAATTGACGGAGTAATCGCGTAACATACCTACATACAAAAAAAAAACAAAGAGGAATTGAGTGAGGAATTTTTCTTTTTGGAAGTCGTTTGAAAAAGAGAATTTGATGTGCGCTAGGACCCTTTAAAAATTGGTCAGAAGGTCGTCAGAATACATCTTTACAAAGTATAAAAAAAAGTCACTCCCGCTGTTTGTACTCTTAGATCTTTAAAACTACGCAACGGATTTTATTGCAGTTTTTAGCAATAGATAGAGTGATTAAACGCGGATTACACGCGGACAATATCTACCAGTTCTAACATTTTACCACGGTTTTAAAATAACTTTTTTGGTAACATTTTACAGTTTTTGAAGGTATGCTCTACACCAATAAATGCGAAAAGTTTGTTTGTGAGTTTTGTGACCTATTCACAAACAAACATCAACCAAACGGCTTGACCGATAGCTGAAATGTTGCACAGGCAAGGCTTGTGGTAGAAAATAAAAAAGGAAAAGAGAGTATATAATATAAGGCACAAATGTGGTAGAATAGAACATATTATACTTATTAACGCAAGCGAAACCGAGAGACGCAGCATAAATAATTTCATTTCAATTTAGCTAAAGCATCTTACCAAAATCACGCCAACACCGCCTACACTATAACAAAGTAATGAAACCAGCCTCTGCATAATGCAAACCAAAATATTAAGTTTTCAACTTGAGGTAAAAGCTGGTCTGAACTGACATTGTAATTTAAGTTAGGTTTAAGTTATGTAAGTATTAGTTAAGTATTATTCAGATGGTTTGAGAATTGGACTTGGTGAACTAGAGTCGGCGTTGAGTTTGTCAACGGGATGGAAATTTGGAGTAATGAATTTCCATTTGTGTGTCACGATACAGTTTCTTTTTAACCCCCGACGCAAAAGAAGGGATGTCACAAGTTTGTATCTTTGTTCGTGTTATCCGTGTGTATCTTTGTATGTGTGTGTCTGTCTGTAGCATCGTAGCGCCCAAACGGATGAACCGATTTTGATTTTGATTGTTTTTCTTTGATAGGTGTTACTCTTGTCGTATTTTCTTGACTCTAACTTTGTTAGTATATGTAGTCTGTGGTGACAACCACATCAAGCCCTCATTGTCTACATAACTTTTGTAATATCTATGGCAATATAATAAGTCTGTCCTGCTCTCATTCGGTCTCTCTCTCTTTGAATAAAACTCTTCAAATATAGACGTCCCATTTTCAATCTTGATATCTTGATATAATAAATAATTATAATTAAATCTAAAGTGATCAACATATAATGATATGCTATAAGTGCAGTGTATTGTGAATAATAAACTGGCGTATGGCAAGCTTCATCATCGTGGTTTTATTTCACATGATTATCAACCACAACTCTGCCCTGTACACCAACAATAATAGGTGTCTTAATCGAGTGTGTTATTAGCTTTGATTCATGAAAATGCATTAAGCTATTTGAAGACTGTGAGTATTTTCTAGTTGATGACGCTATGAAATAAAATTTTGCAGTTCTGGTCAATTCGAAATTTGGTATAATATTATTTCAACGATATTATAAGAACTTGATAGCATTGACCTGATGCTGGTACATCTCCTGGAATCTGCAGAATACACAATTCCGCAACAACTTACAGCAGAGTTGTCGAGTTTAGGCTCATCAGAATGGTCTCATAAACAGGTTATGAATAGATCGGTCGGGGGTGGTTACTCAACTAAGACAAAACCGTCAATAGATCTTAATAATTAACAAGCTTTAAGCATGGATATATAGCTTTTTAACCCCCGACACAAAAGGAAGGGGTTTTATAAGTTTGACGTGTGTATTTGTGTATGTGTGTGTCTATCTGTGGCATCGTAGCGCCCAAACGGATGAACCCAATTATTGATTTAGTTTTTTTTTGGTAGATAGGTCTTTATCGAGAGTGTTCTTAGCTTTGTTTCATAAAAATCCGTTCAGCCGTTTAAATATTATCAGCTCTTTTTTGGTTGATGAGACAGTATAGTAACTTTCGTAGACTCGTAAATTTTGAACGCGGACGTCAAAAAATCAAAATGGCGCTTCTGCGCACTAAGAAATTTACCCGTCTCTCTGATGCCGTCTGTTAAGCGTAGTTTACATTAGCCAAATCAAGTTTATTAATTTGAAAGTCAGTATCCTGTTACTTCAATGATATTGCAAAAATATGGTAAACTTGACCTAATGCTGAGAGATCTCCTTGACTCTGCAGAACACTCTCAACACCTCGTCTGAGACGTCGTGTTTAGGCTCATTAGTTTCATAAGAACCATCTCCTGACGATAAAAAAACACGACAAAAAAATAATTAGCGAAATCGGTCCAGCCGTTCACGCGTGATGCCGTGACCAAGGGAAATTGGGATTCATTTTTATATATAAAAATAAACTGGCCAAGTGCGAGTCGGACCCGCACAAGTAGGGTTCCGATTAAACAAAATTTGCCGGAAAAATAAAGTACAAAGTACATCGATAATATAAATACCGTGTCAATACTAAACATGCTTATTTACTACAACGCCATCTAACGAATGTCTAACGAACTTCTAACGCCAACTAAGTGAACGTTAACACTAGAGATGCGCCGTATAGTGGTTTCACCGAATTACCGAATACCGAATATTATTCGGTTTAACCTTTACCGAAACAGATATTCGGCTGAATTATTCGGTTTACAATTACATTGTTCTGCCGCGTAAACAAGTTCTCGCATGTGCGCTACGTGCCGCTGCTGGTTAGACGAGGAACTTGGATGGATTTAAATGGATTTAATTGAGGTTTATAAAAATGTTGATTTTATGTTTTAAAATAAATATTGTTGCGAGATTTAAATTAAATGTTGATTTAAGGCTTAAAATAAATGTTGACTATACCTACTAACTATAGGTTAAGAAGTAAATATGTTTTCTTTGACTTATAACATAACATACATCTTATATAAGAAGTTTTTTCTTTTAGTTCTACACCTTGGCTACATGAGCCAAGAAAATAGAAATGCTTGAACCGAATATAGATGCCGAATACGCTGAATACGAATATTCAGCGCATCTCTAGTTAACACAAAAAACCAGTGTTTTTCAACGTGTGGGTCGCGCCACTTGCGAACCCCTGGGGTGTCGCGAAGCCTCAGTAAAAGAAAAAAAACAAAGTTTGAAAACATACTTTTAAAGAAAATATTAATTAAAGAGTGAGTAAAGTGTGTGTTTTGACTGACAGTGCTTATAATTTTTGGTTTAAAAGAAAATATGTAATTTGTTTCCTGTAGGCCATACGAACGAAACCGCGGGTAGAAGCTAGAAATACAACAAAATACAAATTATTGACAGTGCAAGTAGGTCGAATTTTTTTCATACTAAGGGGGTAGCGTCGCGTCATGAAAAAGGTTGAGAAACACTGGTAAACAATCGTTCATAGATGGCGCTATAGTAAAAACACGTTTTTTGTATGGGGACCCCCTTTAATTCTTAACTTTGATCTGTTTTTAGTATTTGTTGTTATAGCGGCAACAGAAATACATCATCTGTGAAAATTTCAATTGTCTAACTATCACGGTTCATGCGATACAGCCTGGTGACAGACGGACAGACAGACAGACAGACAGACAGACAGACAGACAGACAGACAGCGGAGTCTCAGTAATAGGGTTCCGTTACCCGTACCCTTTGGGTTCGGAACCCTAAAAAGGAGATACATAGTATACAAATCGGTCGCGGGTGGTTTTAAATTTTAATTTTAAATTTAAGTATTGAAGTATGAATACTCTATTCGCTAGTGAACCTATTTTCAACTGACTTCCAAAAAGGAGGAGGTTCTCAAATCTCAATACGTCTGTATGTTTTTTTGTATGTTTGTTACGCGATTGCTAGCCAATTGTGAACCGATTTGAATGATTCTTTCTGTCATAGAATAGATAGGGTTCATCTCCGAGGATCTTTTATTTACAAAGTATGTATTACTATCACTGGTAGGACAACAAATAGTAAAAACATAATAAAGTAATTAAAGGGGGTCCCCATACAAGAAACGTATTTCTTCAGGCGTTGTTTTGATCGATCTTGTAAACCGTAAAAGATAGAGACTTAAAATTTGCTCACAATATGAATTAATATAGCTGATATAACAACAAAAATACCCTACGTGTGCCAGTTTAACTCGCACTTAACCAGTTTATTTTTAAGGTATTACTAGCTTTTGGCCACTATCTTACCTGATGTTAAGCAACAATGCCATCGACGATGTAGCGAAACTGCTAAAGTAAGCTAACTAAGTATAGCTAAGGCTACTGACCTATCAGACAGTTGAAGAAATAGGAAGTAATTCAGGATTGTTTCTTGATGATTAAATAACTTACTAACGGCCGAGTGGAGTTGAATATCTGTAGAAATGGTCTGCGGTTGCTAGTCGTGCTCATGGTCTCGTAAGATAGATAGATAAATACGTTATTCATGATCTTACATATATTAAATGTAATCGAGTCAATGGGCGGTCTTATAGCTTAAAGCTCTCTCCCTTCTATACAACCATGTAAGGTAATGAATGTTTGCATGCAGTATTTAATTTTTTTTACACCTTATAGGCTAGCGTTTGACCACTATCTCGCCTGGTAGTAAGCAATGATGTGGCCTAGACTGACTAGTGACTGTCAAGAGCTGTGTGCTGCCGGAGCACCATAAGGTATGACGGCTGAATTAATTCAGTTTCGGTGGTAAGCCACTATTTGGTAGCAAGTCAGGCGGAACATCGATATAATATATGCTCGTACTACCTCTAGAATATAATTCAATGCAAGTGATTATGCAATGCAGAAGAAGATGCCTTTTTTTTTTTAAAGATTACCCGCAATGTGGGTTGCACATTACTAGTATTCTTGTTAACCCCTCCAACTAAGCTAAATATGCTTGTGTCTGGCATTGCCCACCGAGAGCAGTTTTTGCTTGTTTTCGTTTGCTGATACTTGTTCGTGCTACTAATGATTTATTCGTATCCTTTCTGCACTAACTCTCTCACTCTTACTACTTATCTCTCTCTCTCTCCTCTCTCTATCTATCTCTAACATGATACGATTGAAACAGACATGTTTAACGACTACCTTTTTTTTATACTTTATAGGCTAGCGTTTCACCACTATCTCACCTGTTGGTAAGTGATGATGCGGTCGAAGATGGTAAGCACGCTAGGTCTAGAATGGGAACTGGCTCTGAAGGATGGCTGCCGGAACACATTAGATGTTTTGGTGACAGATTTTCTAACTTGAGGGTGGTAGCTGGCCAGGCGGACACTAGGTAGTGTCCTACCACCATGCGGGGGTTGTTGGTTTCTTAACGATGTTTTCATTCACCGGAGGGCCACTGTGAAAAGCGCACATAAATTTTTCGATAGAAAAATCCATTGGTGCACGGCGGTTTGAACTCGGTACCACGGCATCAAAGCCGACCGTTCTCCCGATTACGCCACCGGGCCCTCAAAAAACCTTGTAATAAATTCCTAATCACGGTCAGTGGATGAAACATATCTTCTATTTATCCACTGACAGGAACAGTGTGTCTCTTATTAGTGGTGAAAAGTGAGGGGAAAATAATGTTGCTTATCTGCTATGCTGGTTCTAGAGTGGAGACCGCGAATCGGTAAACGTAGCGTAGACCGCTCTGTGACCAGGTGGAGCTACGACATTCGCAAAGCGGTGGGCAGTGACTGGAAACAAAGAGCCGAAGATCGGGCTCAGTGGCATGACTTGGGAGAGGCCTATGTCCAGCAATGGATTGATACCGGATGATTATGATGATGATGATCTGCTATGCTACGGGTACGAATTCTCCTAGCTACTTAGAAAATTGACCTTCTATTCTACAACAAAAGTAAGTTTTTTTTTATAGGAATAGGAAACTATAGCTAACACCCGCGACTTCGTTCACGTACACCATGAGTGTTGTCACTGTAAAGCTCTGTTAATTAACATTGTGTGATGAACAATTCATTAAAGTTTTAATTTTTATAATATTATTATTAAGAACGGTTGTACACTCACGGGTTTTTTTATCGGAATTGCTCCGACCAGTTTCAGACACGTTTGGTGTCCTTCTTCTGGGAGCCACGTCTACCGCAAGCTCCTCGCGCAACGAGCTTCGGCACGTAACTGCCTTGCTGATCGTGGGGCAGGCGCGGGAACGGCGGCCGGCGGTGTTGGCGATGTTTGTCTCCTCTCGGACAAAAGCGGAAGCTCAACGTCGACATCCGATGAGTGGTCACTATCACTATTGTCTGTTTGGTTGGTCAGACACACTGCACTTGTAGTGTCAGCTTCACAAGTCCACAACAAGGTATTTTTATTATTATAAGTGTTGTCAGTTTTAATTTTTAGTTTAAGATTTTAATTTTACAAAAAGTAGCCTATGTTCATCCTTATGCTATAAAGTATCTCCTTGTTCAATTTCATTAAGATCAGATCGTCCGTTTAGGCATGATTAGGTAACAAACAGACAGAGTGACAGAGTTACAAAAAGGTTTGTACCTGGGAACACGGCAGTGCCCCCGACAAGACGAGTAATATTAGTCTGGATTAAAATTGTAAAAATAACACAATGAAAACGGTAATACTATAAGCAATAAACACGACAATTATACCCCATACAGAGTACTGCAATGCAAAGCAAGTACTATTTAATTTGCCTCATTTTCCTTATGAAAATATTTGCGCAAAGGCCACAGACGGGAATAGAAAGGAATTAATGAGTTACTTGGGTAGATAAGGCATGTCTTCGAGTTTCAAGCAGCTTGTGTATTTAAGGAAATATTTCCTCGGAAGTTTCACACGCTGCGATTTGTTAGCTGTTTATCCACAATGTTTCACTACAAAGTTTAGAGGCTGTTAAAACCATCATCATCATCATCATCAGCAGCAGCAGCCTGTGTTAATCCACTGCTGGACATAGGCCTCTTCTAATGCTCACCATTGAGCCCGATATTCGAATCACACTTTTTTATCATAAAAGGTAACAGGACAAGCAGGGCGTTCGCCTGATAGTAAGGGGTGACATCTACCTATTATAGATACAGCGGCATGTAACATTCTAGATAGCCAAAATGTTGCATGTCACTGCGCTGCGCCTGTTACCTCGAGACATAAAAATGTTAAGTCTTTCATAACAATGTTAAAAACCTTATTCATAGATAACTTCAATAGATATAATAATGTGTACTCCACACTATCATCAGGCCGCCTTGATCCGCTAGATACAATCCTATCAAACAGTTTGGAAAACGAAGACATAATCGCATATTCCAACTTGTGTCCGGATATCACGTTGCTACGCGTCACTTTAACCGCGTCTATACAACTTTGCTAGTAAAACTAATATATATCTATCCTCTGATTTTTTATAGGAGTCACAGGCCTTTCCTATAAGACAGACATAGGTCCAGCAGTGGACAGAAATAGATAGAGATAAACATATACTAGATGGTAAATATTATGTTTCTTGAAGTGATACACACTTTATATTTTTGTTCATTGTTACACATAATCCAAAATTTCATCGTACCGACGGGACTCGAACCAGCACGCACCCCCTAAGGAAACATGACCAGGTGCTCTGCCAATTAAGCTACGGTGCAATACTATCGATAGGACGGAATTAATGGATTGAATTTCTAGCCAATTATGCATTGGTGGCGCCATCTATGATAACTTTTTTTAAGGTTTTTAAGGTGGTGAGGGTTCCAGTCCCGTCGGTACGATGAAATTTTGGATTGTGTGTAACAATCCAGATGATAAATTTCTCTTGGAGTGAATTAATTTCACTAAAGACTTTACACTTACATCCTTTAAACCAAAAAAACATTTGTGGATCACGGCTGAATAATTAGAGAAGTGGTGGTAATGCCCCAAGCGGACTATCATAATACTTATCACTGAAATCGTTCAATGAATGATTAAGATAGTTTAACAACGAAAACAACCGAATTCCATGCCCCGCGAGTCAATTTCAGTAGCATGTTTGAGACGTTTATCGTCAAATCTCTGGAGATACTTATCGATGAAATTACAATGGGACCACCTCGGAAACGTACTCTACCGATTACAAAAATAATCATTCGAATCGGTTCACAATTGACGGAGTAATAGCGTAAAATATATACAAAAAAAAGAAAAAAAAACGCACCGAAGAATTGAAAACCTCCTTCTTTTTGGAAGTCGGTAAACTACTGCAACAAAAACTACAGAAACTACACAAAAATGTGCTTCATATCAAGAAATTTTCATCAAGTGCTCCGAATAACTCGACAAATTATACGGTGCGAACGGACATTTGAATGCGCCTATCCTGAATGACTTGTACAGAATATCACGTATTCATAATACGTATTGTCGGTATCTTTTGTACAAACATCGTTTCAGCAGAATTCTGCGCCTCTCGGATGTGACCGCCACATTTCGCTGATATATGTATGCCGCAGTAACTTTCTGTCACTAACGATTGTACACACGGTCTTGGAGATTTTAGAGAACGGTTTTAGAGTTGCCGTTGTAGTTATTATTATTTAATTAATTGACTTCACGAAAAAGTACGGGGTTCTCCACAATCTCCCATTTTGCCTGATTTTTAGGGTTACGTACCTCAAAAGGTAGAAAAAGGAACCCTTATAAGATCATTTTCTTGTCCGTCTGGCCGTCTATCTGTCTGTCTGTCTGTCTGTCTGTCTGTCCGCGTGTCACTACCGATTTTCTCAGGAACGGGTGGACCTAGCAAGTTAAAATTTATACCAGATACTGAGGTTTATAGTCTCTTTTAGGTGTATAAAAATCAAGGTTCTGAGTCAACACGATAAAAAGACATGGGTAAATTTAGATTTTCGCGAAAACTTGTAAGTACCAAAATTTACCCTAATTTTCAACTTTTTTTATTTTTCGGAATTTTTACTTTACTTGTGCTACATTAAGATAGGCCTCTGAGTTATATGAGCGCTCATACAATTTAGAGGTCTAGCTTAATTGGTACCAACCAACGTTGGTACGGAAGCCTCGGTGGGCGAGTCCAACTCGACTTAGCTGGTTTTTATTCTGTATGTTTTTTACCTCAGAACGTAGTCATTTCTTAGGCGATTCTCACACTGCACCGCATCACGTAGCGTAGCGCGAGAGTGAGTAGTCTTACGTTGTTTGCAAGTATCTGTGTTTGTATACAAAACACGCGTAGTCCAATAAACTGAACACGCATTCACGCGCAGTGTTGCAACTCACGCGCCTACATGCGGAGTAACACGCACTCACGCGCATGATTCCAAGAAATCAATACAAGAAATCTGCATGCGGACGCAGATCACGCACTCAAGCACGAGGATGCGTGGCTCCGCCGCCACGTACCCCGCAGCGTGACGCAGGGCAGTGTGTGTATCGCCTTAACCGATTTGGAAAATTATTTTTTTTGTTTCAGAGAATGCTTATGCTCTTCGTTGATCCTATTTTAATTTCGTCGAGATCAGATAAGTATCTCCAGATATATGGAGATAAACCCCTCAAACTTAGTACTGAAAATGCCTATTGCACAAACCGACTTCAAATGCCGCGCATATCCGCGCTAATGCGCGGCATTTGAAGTCGGTTATTTCGTTTTGTAAATGATCTTCAACTATTCTTGAATGACAAGCGCTTGACCACTATCTCACCTATGGCGATGTGGCCTAAGATAAAATCACGCTGGTCTGGATATGGCAAACGACAGCAATACGAAGTTCAGGATAACTGATCTAAGTTCAATCCACTTCGCGCAACTATCCCAACCCGTTTTCCATACTAGCTGGCACTGAACATCATGCCGGTACTTTGCAAACCGATTGACGGCATATTTCTGTCCAGAGGGCGGTTCGAACCACGGCTGAAGCCTGTGTGTATCAGTGGTCACCCATTTAGCACAACCCAGGCATCACGTGTAGAATAGATTAAGGTCGAAATCTACGGATGCAAGAAGGCGTCAGGCGGAACATCGATTTAATATGCTCCTACAACCTGTTGACGAACACCTATGATAGGATTTGAACGATCTTTCCTTTAGAAATCAAGCCATCAAACCTTTACCCCAACGGAGAGGGCTAATCAAAATAGTAGAACAAGGTATACGTGAGACATAAGACGTCTCCGCCCAGTTTTTTCTACACGTTTTGAATCGTGAGACTTCTCTGCATTTTATAAGAAAGTAAGTTTATAAGACGCCACATCCGCGCCTTACATCTCTTTTATTAACCGACTTTGCAAAAAAGAAGGAGGTTCTCAATTCTTCGGAATCTTTTCTGGTCTACGCCTTAGAATGCATTGCTACTTTAAATTGGGTAAGATCGAGTGCCAGTCTGTTCAAAATACAATAAATATAATATAATACAATAACTGAGTTCTTACAGATATTATTTATTTTTTTATAATATTTTTCGTACGTGCAACTCTACAACTGTGAGTACAAAGCTGTGAAATAACGAATGAGGCGTGAACTCACGGATTTGATGTTGCAGTTTTCAGTTTCAGACTTTGCTTTTAGTATATTCTGTGAAATGGCTGTGACGTAATTCATGACGTCATAGTTACATGTTTTGTAGTGAAATGGAAAAAGGCGGACATGATATTTTCAGACATTTTTCAGTAACAAGTCATTCGTTATACGTTTTACTGCGTGTTTTATTAAATACTCTATAGGCAAGCAATTGACCACTGTCTACATTTATCTTCGAGCATTTACTAATGGAGATGTTAGCGTTGTAATCCGCAAACATTTTTTTCTGCCGATACTTACGGGGGACGAGGTAAACACGCATTGCACACACACAAATCACTCACTTTAACGATCCCGCACACTAGCTTGAAGCACGCAGTTAGTATTATAAATACAGCGTAGTAACGCACGCTCATATGGCCAATAATGGCTATATGGCCAGCAGAGGGGTACGGCTTGCGTTAACATCTCCATTGGTAAATGCTCAAAGACATTTATAACCGAACCTGATTTCATAAGTGTCAAAAAACTTATAGAACTATCTGAACTTTGCGTAAATAACAAAATAAAAGAAACCGCAAAAAAGCTTTCGCCCTTTGTAGGCTTTTCTTCGCCTTTGTACGTCGTAATATTTCCATCTCACATAAACCCAGTAAATTACGAAAACAATTTGTAACCAACAAACTGTTTAAAAATGTAATGTTAAAATTGTTTACGTCTACCCTCTATTAAAAAGGGTTACTACCCACATGAAACCTACATCATGTATACATGCGTACATGTGCTTCAACCAAAGACATTTCATATAAGGACGGTACACTACCGGCCCGAAAGAGACTTAACAGAGTTTGTCCCTTTCTTTTGTATGGACCACTTATACATAGATATATATACTATACATATGGACCTACAACCTACACGTGCTATATATGTACTGACATATATAGCACGTGTAGGTTGTTAAACAAGGACACACTCTCATCTAGGTTCCTTTCGTTTGGGCCGTTTTGATGTACATAGCAATTACAACCTTATGTCTAGAGCATACGAAAAATTTGAATTAGTAAAAACATCTGCTGTGCACTATACCCTTATATGGTAAATCCATGGCTTTAACATGAGATATGTGTGCGTGTATATGTTTTACTAAGGCTATTTCACGTAATCAGCTGTTGAGTCAGTCGTTTCGTTTCAAGCCTACATCAGCTTTTGCTGTGATGCGACATCGAAAGGGACAGCGTAAGCTATCTCATATCTGTATTTACGGCAGAGGTTTTATATCAATGCGCGCCTTCTTTCATTTTAACCGATTTCACAAGTTTGTTAACTCAGAATTACGTCATTTAATATGTATATTATAAATTTACCTTAAGTTCTCCTAATGACCAAGGCACTATATAGGAATTTTTATAAAAATATTTTTGGTACAGTTATTAGGATTATTAAGTAATAATAATAAGCAACACCCTTGCCTGGTGGTAAGAAATGTTATCTGCATACAAATAAACTGTGGCAGGATTTTAGAATACCACATTTTTGTATCCTTATTAATCAATCATTTATGCCAAACATGTCCTGTAATTTTACAGGATACTTTATAATTACAGAAAATCTAAAATAAATAGACAAGTCCACCATAGCATGAATAACTTATTAAATAAAAATACAAGATAATCATTAATGTTGTTTTTGCCTAGTTCAGTAAAAAAACGCCTTAGGTATAGGTACAGAGTGTTCTAATAAAACTGTCAAAATGTGTGCTTTAAAGGCGAGGCCAAATTATTTCCGATAGCCGTCATAATACATTTACCATGTCATTTTTCGTCACCCTTTATGTACCTGTATAAAGCGATTTTTATTAATATTACTCCAAATTTAGCAAAATACTTTCTCTTGAAAAGTATTAAAGTTCTAACAGAAAAAGTACTTACATTCGTTAAAAAAACTACACTAAATGGATTAAGTATTAGTGAAAAACTCAAGTTAATATAACAAATACATTAAGTAGTAGAACCAATTACCTTGTCGCAGCCCAGTGTCAGACTATATCTACAAACAACTGTATGCAAATATACAAAAGTTTCTTATTTTGACAAAGTACTTTAAATGAGTATGTTTGCAGGACAATTGCTTAACAAAGGCTTTGTCAAAGTAATATTGTTTGGTTATTGTATAGCTTTCATTTCAGAAATAGAGACTATTGTCATCTAGGTCTAGACTAGCTAACATGTTAAAGAAAACGAATCGGATAGGTCTTCATGTATTTATATTGTATCGAAATATTCCATTAGTTTACAATATGTAGTTGATCTTGTAACTATATACATTTTGTAATGAAATATTAGAGAGGTTGTCTTATACAGGCTGATTCAGTATCGATGGATCAAACGAAGCAGGGTGGAAGAGAACCTCACTGCGCATCTATTGAACCCCATGTATGTTCTACCATTTTGGATAGTTTATGAAATATGACATTTTTTTAAATGTTTTGCCTTTCGTCCCTTTGGTTTAAAAACATTTTTTTTGTCTAACCCTTTACGCTAGGGCGATATTTTTTTTTTGTAATCGTAGATAAATAATAAACCTAACAAATTCTGTTATTATCATTTTACTCGAAAGTAAATACTTTCATAATAATAGAAAATGTTACAAAATCTCATACATCAATCACAATCAGTTTGCGAGGCCAATAAAAAACACATATTAGTTTTTTTTCATTCCTATTTTAAAAACTTCAGTATTTATCTAGCTACAAAGCTCTGCAAATTTCAATTACCTAAACTATGCGGTTCATATTAAAAAAGTGCGATGAAGTTTGCTTATTCTTTCATCGATGTTTAGATAAGTTGCATCGCTATATGCAGCAGGCAAAAAAATAGATTTGATATAAAATGAGACTGAATATCGCTACTATAAATTAACTTTTTACGTGTCTTTTACATGTATTTGTTTTGAAAATATGTAGATTTCGCTGATTTTTGTTACCTTAGGTTATTGTTGGCTTCCTGCGTCCGTAAGCTTAGCTTAAACTACCCTTCACGTGATCCCTGGGTGGTGCTAAATAGGTGACCATGAGTGGTTTGTTTTGTGTTGTAGTGGTGATTCGGTTTTGGCTCGAACCACTCACCGGTAAAAAGAAATATAGCTTATTTGTTCGCCAAGTTCCGGCATGATGTAAAGCAGTATGGATGACGGGGTGGGATAGTTGCGCTCTTTGAATTGGCAGACAGTCAGTCGATTCCATTATGTAGTTCAACAACGTTTTTTTGTGTTGACAGATAAGCATTTGACTGCTGCCTCACCTTATGCTAAGTGAAGATGCAGTCAAATCTGGATTCGTATTGTCCAGAATTGAATGACGTACTGAGACTAGGCGCTGGGCAACTGACTGTCTTCATACTGGCAATTAACAACATGCCGGAACTTAGTGAACGAATTAGCAACATTTCCTTAACCGGTGAGTAGTTCGAGCCATGGTCGAACCCTACCACTTATGGTCACCTACTTAGCACCACCCAGGGATCACGTGACGGGTAGTTTAAGGTCTAAGCTTAGCTTACGGACGCAGGAAGGCAACAATGACCTTCCCTTGATAGCAAAAATCAGCGCAATTTAGGTACATATTTTAAAAACTAATACATGTAAAAGAGACGTTAAAAGTTAATTAATAGTAATTAGTTAGTTAGTTAGTAGTAGTTAGGTAACTCAGTCTCATTTTATATCAAATCCATTTTTTTTCCTGCTGCATATAGCGATGAACTTATACCTACTTATTGTATCTAAACATCTATAAAAGAATGGGCAAATTTGAAAAAATATTGTGAACTAATTTTGACTTCATCGCACCTTTTTAATATGAACCGCATACTTCAGGTCACTATCAGTGCTTCAGGTAAATAAAATCTGCAAAGGTTGTAGCTAGATAAATACTGAAGTATTTAAAATAGGTATGAAAAAAATATGTGATTTTTTTTTGTATTGGCCTCGCAAAGTTTATGCAGTATTTACTTTTCGAGTAAAATAATAATAATACAGTTTGTTAGGTCTATTATTTACCCACGATTACAAAAAAATATATATTGCCCTAGCGTAAAGGGTTGAGCTGAACATTTTTTTTTCTAAACCAAAGCGGTGAAAGGCAAAAAAATTAAAAAAAATGTCATATGTCATAAACTATCCAAAATGGTAGAACATACATGGGGTTCAATAGATGCGCAGTGAGGTCTTCTACCACCCTGCTTCGTTTGATCCATCGGTGCTGAATCACCCTGCATATTAACATCGAAGGATAGTAGACATATTTACGTTTTTTTATACCTAATAATACCAATTGACCAATATCTCGCCTGTTGGTTAGCGATGATAATGATCAAAGATGGTGAAAACTCTAAGCCTAGATTTTTTTTTTTTAAAGATTACTCGCAGTGTGGGTTGCTCATTACTAGTATTCTTGTTAACCCCTCCAACTAAGCTAAATATGCTCGTGTCTGGAGTGGGTTCACGTCAATAGTGCAATGGGTGGGGTGGGGACCGAACTCATGCTCTCTCGATCGCCAGTCCGACACCTTATCCATTGGGCTATTGCCGCCTTAGAATGGTCCGATTCTCAAAGTCTGTGGGCTGCCGGAGCACCGTTTACGGCGGCAGATTTTCTCCTTGATGGTGGTAACCTACTTTTTGGTAGCAATTACTGTAGCTGAATTAGTACAGCGCTTGGGCATGTTCCCCGGGAGGGTGCGGGTTCGAGTCCCGTCGGCTCGGTGACATTTTGGATTGTATACAAGGTGTGGTTTTGCATTCTCGCCATATTTGCATAGTTGATTGTAACGGGTACCCTTAATCACTTAATAATATTATTAAAGTTCAAAGTCAACACAAATCAAGTACTTAACACGCTCACTGCATTATGAGGTCTAACAAGCCACATGCGTAACTTGCCGCTGGTGCGGCAGTCATAATCGCGTGCTTTCACTCTGTGCGGGGGGCGACTATTTAAACATTTCTATGAGTACAACAGAGACAAATATATAAAATTGCTTCTCTTACGAAGCCTAGCATAATGGCGTAGACAATATTATATGAGATGGATTAGGTCCCATACGCACTGGATAGAAATTAATCACGTTCAGTGCGAAGTGAGGTCTGAACTGCCTCAAAAATTGTAGGCCTCATAACCGCACGGAGTGAGGCGCGGGCGGCGCGGGCGCCGCGCATTTTAGCGTAGTGACGTGATAAGTAAGTACATACACACGCATACATTCTACACATTAACACTTACTTTATAACTAAAAATGGCATTTGTAGACACTTAACGCACGTGTTAATTTCAGGATTTCCTAGTGGCAGATGTGCTGAACATTCGCTTCAAAAAGGTGGTCAACGAAAGCGCTGCATAGGTTGCTACGACCAATTAAGACTAACACTGAATAGCACTCAGGCTGCAAAAAAAAAAAAACTTTTTGTGTTCAGTGTGACAAATCCTACTGCTTGCCCTGTTTTAATAAAAAACACTTTAATTAAAAACAAATATTATAATTTTATAGTGACTGCAATTTTGTTTTATTCCCATCCCTAGTCGAGACACAAATTAAACTTTCTTTCAGTGCGAAATGAGGCAGAACAGATGTCATATATATTTTTTTAATTTATTCAATACCGAAATGTCATAACTGCGGGCGAAGCTTAGTTTAAGTTAAACATCTATTTAAGTTTATAATGGTAAAGTTTCAAGCCAATATTGTCTCTTCTGAGCTATATTTAAGGTATTTTTTAGAAACAATATTTTGTGAGGCCGAAAAGGTCTCATACGCACTGCAAAGAAGTTCAATCTTGACTCGAAAAGACCTCATACGCACTGGCTGAAAGTCTACGAAAAATAGTTTCGCAGTGAGCGTGTTAAAACCGCGTGTCAGCAAAACATGATTGAATTAAACTATGTTATTATTGTTATGGATAAGTTATTAACTTGACATTAGTTCGATTGAATTTAATTTTTTTGAATTGAATTGAATTTAATTACAATTCTGAATAAATATACTGACTTCATGGATAATCTCTGTCTAAATATATTTTTATATTGTTTTTTGCCTTATGGATCAGAATGTATACGGCACTCATAAATTGGCTATGCCGAATATTGTAATGCTATCCAGACATGGGAAGAATTTTTATACTTGAGACTGGCTAAATACGCTAATCGTGTGGAGCCATAATTATACAAAAAAAAAATACGGCGAGATAAACAAAACAATTGAACATCAAATGATTGGCAGTTTTTAAACCCAGGAACATTTTGGCATAATATTTTTTCTTATATAATTTTTTTAGGTCAATTATTCATTGTTTTTAATACTTATCATCCTATTCCTGACAAAGACAATTCCAAAAATACAAAAATTATAAAAGTTGGTCCAGCCGTTCTTGAGTGTAGTAACTAAAACGACTTTCTTTTATATACATGTAGATGTACAAAAATATAAAGAAACATAGTATTATATTATATTCTTGCTTAACTTACATACGAACGTTGCAAGTTCAACAAAAGCTTGTACAGACAAAATCTCATAGGATATTATTATGTCCTAGAACCACTCAAATATCCTTTCATATTTTCGAACACTCGCGTCGAAAAATAAGGCTTTCGCAGGATTTCCCAAAACCTTAGGGATTTGTCTGAAGCCAGGCGTGAATTTATCACCCAAGGTCTGATGTGAGCTATTTATTCATAGGTGAGTGACGTCACTGGACGTATGTTATTTATTGGATAAGTTGGAGGTAAACTGGATTTCGGCAGTATCAAAAATCTTGAAATTTATTTTCGCTGTGCGTACAGAAATAACTGTAGGCTCGATTGCGTACCGTATCTACTAGTAACAGTACTAATAGTAGATTACCAATATGACGCAATAAGATTTTTTAAAATAGCATAATACGCAGCGGCATGGTACGTCTATGTCTCAGATACCAACAAGAAGAGGGTTCAAGCCCAGGAGAACCTTGCCATGAGGAAGATAGTGAGTGCTCCCAGGTACGTCAGAAACGCGGTCATACGAAGGGACTTGAAGATGGAAGACTTAAGCACCTTCATTGGAAACTTAACGAGAAAAATATTCAAAGCGGCGGATGCGTCCTCCTTCGAACATATACGTGGCATTGCGCCGCTGCATGCACGCCCCCAGACATCACAGGAAGGAAAAGTAAAAAGACGAAACCGACACAAAGGGAGATGATACCGAAAAATGATGAGGAAGAAGAAGAAGAAGATAGGGCGGGACCGCAGGTGACCGCTGCCGTGCGCGCTGATCGGTTCGCTGGGCTTCCCCGAACGGGGATCAACCTGGCAGGGCCTGATCGCCCCGGCGTATAGTAGTTGCCTGCGGCATCCCGTCCGAGAAGCCCGAAGACAGAGCCACGCCTGTAGTCGCAGGCGAAGAAGATGCCAGGGGAAAAGGGCATAGCCCTGAACCCCTCTCCCTACACCAATCGGTGTAAGACGAAGCAACAACACATAATAACAATTACACAATGTGTCAAAGCTAACAACATAACCATTACCTCCGAACTGTACGACGGCTACACGAAGACTGAGGACTGATACCCGCTCGCTGTCCGCTTTCATACTATCGAGCCCAGTCGCAGCGTGAGGGTAGTTGGAAATATTCTAACACATATATGTATATTTGTTCGCGGATAACTTCGACGTTTATGAACCAATTTTGATGATTATTTTTTTTGTTGGAAAGGAGATATCCCAGGGGTAGTATCATAGTAATTATTAAGATATGTATATATATTTATAAATACATATATATATACGGTCGAATTGAGTAACCTCCTTTTTTCGAAGTCGGTTCAAAATCAAATCAAATCAAATGTATTTATCTGCGAACATAGATCTATATAGTGGTAGTAAAATATTAAGGTAAGCCGCTACATTCTGCCATTTGGCGTGCAAATATAAAAATATTACCATAATAATAAACTAACTCCAAATCAGGGCTCATAATTCGTAAGCAAATTTATATACGGATACGGAAACTGCCTCTCCTTCGACTCAGATCTTTGTAATTCACAATGCTCTAATGATTAGAGCATTGTGTGAAATATCAACTGTTGATATTACAATTCGAAAAATAGGTGATTCTAATCGGATCGGTATTATCTATTTTTATTAATTATATTTTCATTACGATATAATCACTATTCCACTTTCAAAGTGGAATCGTGGTGGTGCGATTGTCATCACGTACTTGTTTATTATTAATGTGATGCTGATGTACATAAGTACAATAGGTACACACACACACTTTCTTCACGATATAAGTAACAGGTCAAGCTCGCCTATTGGTGTTTTTGTATGTTTTTATATGGACTTTGATACATTTTTCACGTTTGTTATAGTTAAAGTAGTTACTTGGTGCTGAAAATGCCTAGCGCGGCATTTGAAGTCGGTTTTTTAAGTTTTTAAACGACCTTATATTATATTCTATCTTTTCGACCAATAAGAGTTAGGTAAATAAAAGCCGATTCTCAAATATACAGATACAAACGTTCCCATAAACGTGAAATGTAGCAGTGAAAGCCATCCCGCTTACTAAATGGGGGATCTGAAACCTCAAATGAATTTATTAGACAGGGACGGACGTAAATTCATCAAGGTACGTGCCAGGAACGGAAGTAATGCTCCAGATTTGGTCTTCGAATTCACCTTTTGAATTAAATAAAAACCGGCTAAGTGCGAGTTTGACTCGCGCACCGAGACCTTAGTACGAACTTGTCAAACTAGGTTAAAGTACAAACTTTGCAGTTCGATCCCTACGCCTAGACACTCTTCCTGCACCAACCGCAAATAATGATATTGTAATAGTACATTTTTTTTTAAATATAAACTACATATTTACGGTTTGTAGATTCATCAAAAACGGAAAGTAGCCAATAGGTTTTGATTCCCCTGTGAAATCATAAAAAATGCGAAAATATGCGACTAAAACGGTCATATCGCGCTGATTGCGGATTCTTACAAGTTTAATTTTTTCATAGCCAAAAGACACCATGGACTTGGTGAACTTGGTATTGAATATAAGTTAAACCTGATATATCTATGCGTTCCTGAGAAAAAGGGTATTGACAGACGGACAGACAGACAGACAGACAGACAAACGGACAACAAAGTGATCCTTCTGATTCCATTTGAGGTACGGAACCTGCGAACGAAGAATGTGCGAATCCAACTCGCGCACTGAGCGCATAAATAATTAAACTTTTATATACGAAATAGATCGTTAATTTTTAATTATTTGTTATGGAAAAAAGAAATACCATTTTGTGTGGCTTATTTCCCAATCTTAATTTCAAGCAAAGCTCTGTGTCCAAGAATATCCGCGATCGCTTCTCTTTCAACACGTGTAAAATTGCGAGAGAATGATTGCTCGCAATGGGGTTAAAAACTGCCTTTTGCTTACTGCAGGTGGCGCTACTCTTGAGTGTTCCTTAAATCTGACAGTTATCTGTCATTTTCATCAATAGTAGAATTTGAAACAAATAAATTCGCATTGGAATATTTACTTATTGTAACGCTATGTGTAGCTATTAATTACGTAAGTTATTTAATAAAAAAAAAAACCGACTTCATAACCACAAAAAGGCACTCAAAAGCGAAAAAATAATTTACTTAAAATTATTATAAGCGTTACCCACTTCTCTATTTGACGTCGGTGCCAGCCAAGTCTATTGGATATTAGATAGATACTATGTATTTTTTTGCTTTATTTTTTTTTTAGCTTTTATTATTTAGCTTTTATTTTATTTTTTTAAATAACTTATTTTACCCTTTTTAGTGCAAAAAAAGTTTTAATGAAATTACTATTAAATTTCGTGTCTGGGCCGTTATACACTGACGGATATATACTTTTTGAAAATTTCAAGTATGTACCTATAACGGTTAAGAAGATACAGATCTGTAAAGTGCGCACATATAGACACACGGACGGACGGACGGACGAACAGACAACAAAGTCTCAGAAAGTGTTCATTTGGTAGCCTTTGGCTTCGGAACCCTAAAAAAATTGACTTTAAATGCCGCGCTAAAGTGAAAATATTCACTAGTAATAATGATGTCATCAAGGTATCAAAGGACAATGTCCAAAATGGCCCTGTACAATTAAAGCATCTGACACACACGATAATTAATTGTCTATTTTATTACAATAATTCCAAATACTTTTATAACACGGACTAGTAGTATTCCAAAATGAATATTAAAAAGTATTATTTGCGATTATGAACATTAATTGCCGCCATATGGCCAACAGAGTACTGAATCACTCTACTACGTTATAAGAGGCACTTCCCTATATTGTGGATACCCGAATTATGAAAGCACTGTGTAGCCAACCTAACAACGGAAAGTATTATTTACGTAGTAACTATTATATAATATGTGGTTTTATGCTTATAATTTTTTTTTTTGCTGTGTTGATTGGTACAAATTACGTTCATAATTCTGAGTTATTTAATTATGTATGCAGTGTCGCGGGACTGAAATGGCCGCCATCTTCGCCAAATGTCATGTCATGTCAAAAAATATTAGGTGTGTTTAAAAAAGTTTGCACCCTAACAAGACTTTGCCCGGTAGAACATTCCTGTGAAAAAAAATTATTTATATTTATATATAATTATTAATTATAATTATTAATATATAATTATTTATTGAGGGCCCGGTGGCGTAATTGGGAGAACGGTCGGCTTTGATGCCGTGGTACCGAGTTCAAACCGCCGTGCACCAATGAATTTTTCTATCGAAAAATATATGTGCGCTTCTCACAGTGGCCCTCCGGTGAAGGAAAACATCGTTAAGAAACCAATAACCCCCGCATGGTGGTAGAACATATCTAGTGTCCGCCTGGCCAGCTACCACCCTCAAGTCAGAAAATCTGTCGCCAAAAATCTAATGTGTTCCGGCAGCTATCCTTGAGAGCCAGTTCCCATTCTTGTCCACTTCTCTATCTTCGACCGCATCATCACTTACCAACAGGTGAGATAGTGCATGGTCAAACGCTAGCCTATAAGATATTAAAAAAAATAAGTTTGTGAAAAAACCATTCAAAATTTGCAATATGGCGGTTTTTAGGAACCGTAGATGGAGTGTTAAATGGATTTGGCATTTAAATAACAATAATAATATGAGAAGGATAAAACTATACAATCACTAGTATGAGAGAGCGAGATGAACAACAATGTTTTATCCTTCTCTGCGTATGCGATTTACAAACTGGCTCTAGCACTGGCACCAAGTTCTAGTGCACCCATTAGCTCTCACCCGCTGTCATGTATGACCCGACCAAATTACGTTGTTCATTTTTTCTTATAGCTGGCATAATGTATCACGTGTTCATCATTTTAGTCGGGTTATATCTCTATAGCTATTTCATTCGCATACGCTAATGTTCTTTCTATAGATATACTTTCTCTATGTTAGGAACACTCAACAGTAGCGCCGCGCCACCTACTTAGAACTTTAGTTTTAAACCCCATTTTGACCGGCACAAGATGACCATTATATATTTTAAATGACGAATTTTAGGATATATGATCTGAAAAATCTGGAAATTTGCGCTGAAACTGTTCTGAATCAGCACTTCATATTGCATTCGTTTTTGTTTTATTTTTTTTCAATTTGTTTAAAATATTTCCTTGTATGTTAATTTAGTCGATAACTCAAAGACGGACGAATAAATGATTTTTCTTTCTTTCTTATTTTCTTTCTGTTCTAAAGAAGTGTTCTAAAGAAGTGTTCTAAAGAAGCAATAAAGTTTTTCTATTATATTATTTTCTAAACTCAGTGAATTAATAGGCGACACGTCTTTGCTAGGTGGAAAGTTTTAGCTACGACAAAAGCCTACAAGTGGTGCACCACTCAGGGAACATGCAGAAGGTTTAATGTTGTGAATTTCTTCGAATTTCAGTCACTGTATGAATGTCTACTACTGTTCTACGCACTTTGTATGAAACTATAGGTTATACCGTCTGGGGCGGTAACTTGACAGTTTTATCCAGATTTTATTTGTGGTAGAATTTAGGCATAAGTATTTATGAGAAATCCAAGTTATTCTAGGTTTAAGGATACCGAGCGGGGCTGTTAGATAACGATTGTCTTTTTAAACCGACTTCTAAAAAGAAGGAGGTTCTAAATTCGCCTGTACGTTTCATACTGGTACCTACTGTCATACTGATTGGCATCAAACATCATGCCGAAACTCAGCGAACCACTTTCACTTTTTCGAACCAATTCGCGACACGTCTTTATCCGGTGGGTGGTCAAATCCATGACGAAACCTACCACCACCCACGAAAAGGTCATTGTTGCATTAGAACAATGACCTTCCCGTGGGTGACAATGACCTTTACAACGTACAAGTAATTAACAGCTTATATTGCCGCGGTCGCGAGAAGCTACGTCCTCCCAAAGATGGAAAGTCACACACAAAGCCAAGGCCCCCAAGGCAGTGACTGAAAAAGAAGAGCGGAAGATCGGGCTCAGTGGCGCATCTCGAAAGAGGCCTAGGTCCAGCAGTGGACTGACACCGGCTGATGATGATGATGATTTCCGCGGTCGCGTCGGTAATATATTTGACACAAAGCCATCGCCTTTATGGTACGGACACACCGCAGCGTTCTGCGTGCGCGATCTAGGCGGCGATCAGATAGCGCGTAGTATTTATACCGACTGGTTCACACCAAACGCGATCAGAAAATAATTGAAAAGTACCAAGATCGCGTCCGCAGATCGCAGCACGCCGCGGTGTGGCCGTACCTTAACACATGATTCGATAAGACCCAACATTTCGCTTTGAACACACTTCCTCGGGATCAAACCCAAGGTAAACCTTATTTACTTACTTGCTTACCTTGACACAAAGACTATAATACTGTTTACTATAATACCTCCCTTTAAGGTACAATGCCCTTTCAGAGGAAATCTGTAATGCCTTTACAATTATGCAGACCATTCACGATCGGACCTGTATAAGGTAGCGTCATGTCGTGATATATGTCTTGATTTTTAGGGTTCCGTACCTCAAAAGAAAAAGGAAGCCTTATAAGGGTTTTTTTTTCTTTTTGTTTCCCTTCTCACCGTCTGTTTGTTTGTCCGTCTGTCTGTTTTAACTGATAGTTTAGCGATTGGCTATACTATATCGCCTGTTGGTAATCGAAGATGTCGTCGAGGACACCATAAGGTTTAGGCGGCAGATTTTGTCCTTGATGGTGGTAAAATACTTACGCATGTAGTCAAAATTGCAATAAGTGTATTATTATATATAATTTAAAACAAAACTAAACAAAATTAAATAAAATTAATTCAATAAAATAACAGAGTGGGCACCCAAAATCCACCAAAGGCATAATTTCTATTAAACATTCTGCATTGAATTGTATATCGATGTTCGTATGTTACCAACTTGTTAGCCATAGAAACCACTACAGTAGAACCAAGAGATGGATCTTCGTAAACTTGCGATCTCAGGTCCCAGGTCAGTTAAACTAGCGACCCGCCTTTGCACGCCTACATTTTTTGCTTCAGCTTGTTGTATCGATGAATAAACGTCTTCAACAATCATCATCATTTTTCAAACAATTTACACAAAACCTCATTAAATAATACACCTAAACCTTCCCCATGAATTACTCTGTCTATTAGTGAAAACCATATAAAAATCAGTTTTTTTTTTAAGTTTTTGAGTTTATTGTGAACAGACAGACAGACGCGGCAGGGGACGTTTTTTTATAACATGTAGTGATGTTCTCTAAACTAACGTCAGATCTATTTATTTATAAATCAATGCATCCAACACGATGGATTGTCATGAAGTCGGTCGGACAAAATTCGTTCGCCTAGTGGATACCTTATAGAAACTTGGGGTGTTCGACCAACAGCAAATTTTAATAGGGCAACGCGAAGTAATTGACAACAACTGCTTCTCTTACTTTCGTAGTTATGTAGTTGGGTAATGGCGAATTGTTTGCCTTGAGGGGTCGGTAGCCTGAATTTGAACGCCATTTTATGAACAAGTATAACATGTACCTTTGAGTTTTAATGAATGAGTAACAGTGTTTGATTCGTTTACTGAATTTACTTTACAATAAGATTATTTGGTATTTTAATGGTAGGAGAGAGGTGGCATGAAAGGCACGCGTATTGAAAGGGACAATTCAAATAACCAGTAAAATAAAAACAATTTCGAGATAACACTATTTTTAACCGACTTCAAAAAAGGAGGAGGTTTCTCAATTCGACAGTATATATATTTTTTTTATGTTTGTTCGCGGATAACTTCGTCGTTTATGAACCGATTTTGATTATTCTTTTTTTGTTCGAAAGAAGATATCCCAAGTGTGGTACCATGGTAATTTTATCGAGGTCTGATAAGTATCTCCAGAGATATTGAGATAAACATCTTAAAATTGGTACTGAAAATGAATAGCGCGGCATCGAAGTCGGTTCTTTTTTAGTTTTTAAACGATATTATTGTCGTATGGTGACCTTGACGCAAGTTCATTTGCGCCTAACTACATACGACTGTTATTTTAAACATGGCGGATTCGTGCGAGTTTTGATGACAATGACATTGAATAGTATTTTTTCTGTTTTAATTGTGAAACGTTTTATCGAGTGCTGCGAGTTAATTATTTATGTGTGAACCACTGTTTAGGATAGGCTGGTCATCCGCAGATACTAGAACATAAGGTAAATGAACATAAATTTAATATTGTAGATTTTGTGATTATGTTTTTAATTTTTTTATGATACGAGTATGTATGAAAGGGAAACTACAAACGGTTATAAATAGGACGTCAAAACAAACATCTGCATGCCAAATTTCAGTGCAATCTGAAACAACATAGATTTTCAGACTTTGTTACCCCATTTCACCCTCTTAGGAGTGGAATTTCAAAAAATCCTGTAACATGTATTTAATTAATAAGATTTCTGTTAAAGTTGTATAAGTGTCTAATTATATTAATCTTTAAGATAGAAATGGTAAGATTTAATAATGACAACAGTTACTTTTAAATTAGATTTTTAACATATACCTTGTATTTAATGTATACATATTTCCTCGAAATGATATACTGTCCCTTTCATAAATATAAGCGTCCCTTTCAATGTAGTCCATTTATAAAAGGGACAAAATACACATTTTTTAAAGATGCGAATATAAGCAACTAAGAATTTGATTAATGGCAATTATTGCATTTCATTTCAATAGTTATAAACGTTTCCTATTCGAATCCAACCTGTTTCAAATATTTTCTCAATCACTTACTAGGACCTCAAAATCAAAAATGTCTCTTTAATGCCACCTCTCCCCTATGAGGTAACGTAAACACCAAGACGTCCTATTTTTTTAATGGTATAAAGTATTAGTACAAGCACGACGCTCGCCTGATGGTAAGCGATGACGTCTATCTATTACAGAAACAGTCACCACTCTGCGCCTGTTACCATAAGACATATAGATGTCGAGTCTCACATGCCCTGTAATTTCACTGGACAAATTTGATATGATTGCCTGACGATAAGGGAACACATCTGCCTCTAACTCTGGATAATCAGAATTTTGCGTATCATTTTCTTTACTGCCTTTTCATTACCTAAAGACATCAAGATTTTTTTATATTTGATGGGCCCGCGTTTGACCACTATCTCGCCTGATGGTCATAATTGCAGCGATGGTTAAGGTCAGCGATGATATGGTCGAGAATGGTGAAGACGCTAGGCCTAGAAATGTCTGACTCTCAAGGAATGTGTACTGCCGGAACACCGTAAGGTTATGGCGGCGTATTTTTTCCTAGTTTGTGGTAAGCAAATTTTTGGTAGCAAGTTAGCCGGAACACTTAATTATTTATAATCTTTGTACCACCTGTGGAACCTTTTGACTTACCTACACATCATTTCACTGGTTACTTTGTTATTGCCTAAGCTAATTTTATTTGACGACACAGTCGACTCTTTCTACAATTGATACAAAACGTAGGTTAAAAAACTGCGCCCTTTACTTCAAGACAACTACAAGAAAACAACAAATATTGTGACCTCGCTCTGTAATACCACTGGCAATTTCACCCTTACCCACAAAAGTACCTACCTAGTTACATACCTAGCAGAAATCCCACCACTAAAATTACTTACAGTCTGAGGAACTTTCCAAGTTCCTTCAACGAAACCAGTCTTGTCAAGCCCATCTAAACTGAAAATACAGTGATGAAGCAACTCTACCGTCAATTTTCAACTGTAACTTAGTCCAACTTTCCTTTACCTAAACTCGGATTCGAGCCAATATCTCAGTGCTAATGAAAGCCAGTGGTTTACGTAGACCGACGTAATTGTCACCTGATGTATTTATTGTGGGTTGGATCGGGTCGGGACTGATTTATAGGACCGCTCTGTCGCAGACTCGGGGGCATTTTTTTAGGACTGGGTGAATAGGTTGGCATCAGAATCAGAGAGGTTAGAAAAAATGGATTGTATCGTGTTGTGGAAAGACTTGTGCAAGTTTGTTTGTAGCTAGCTATATGTACCTTGCTACAAAAAAGTTGCATACCACATTCAATGAGAAAATCTGCCACCATAACCTTACGGTGTTCCAGCAGCACGCAGCCTTTGGGCGTCAGAATGTTCTAAGACTAGCGTGTTCACAATCTTCGCCAACATCATCGCTTACAGGTGAGATAGTGGTCAAACGCTACGTGATATATATTTTCGGTGTCGCAACATATGCTAAGAGGTGTCGTTGTCACCATCAGCTTTATTCCTTACAGCCCACGTTTGTATCACAAAAGTCAAATTGAAGAAACTTTACAAAATATTGAAATTTCAACTTTTTAAGTACAAAGCCAATTAAATAAAATTACACTTGAAACAATAATTAAATCTTATCATAAAGATTAAAAGTTTACTCTGGGATATTTAGGCCATTATACTAATGGGACTTTAGGACAATCGGGTCCACAATGGGTTAATTGTGAAGTGATAGATTTATAGGAATGACCCGAATGGGGAATAGGGGAAACTAGTGATGGGAGTAGCTCTTTGTCACAGGAATAATGTATATCGACTTTATAGCTGGTAGTTTATATAACTGAATTTAAAGTAGGTAAGCTACTTTCACACAATTTATGATCCCCGACGCAAAAAGAAGGGGTTTTATAAATTTGACGTGTGTATCGGTGTCTGTAGAATTGGAAAAACCGCATGGGAACGGATAAACCGAATTTGATTTAGTTTTTTTTTGTTGTATAGGTGTCCTAATTGAGAGTATTTCATAGCTTTGATTCATGAAAATCTGTTCAACCGTTTGAAGACTGATCTTTTTTCTAGATGATGACGTTTTGAAGTCATCAATACAAAATTCGATTATACTCTTACTTCCACGATATTGTAAGAACTTGGTAGCGTTGACCTTGTGTTGGGACATCTCTTGAAATCTGCAGAATAATCAACTCTTCACCAACTTACAACAGAGATGTCGAGTTTAGGCTCATTAGAATGGTGATTATGAATAGATCGGTCAGGGGTGGTTAAATTTGGAATTTAAGTATTAAGTATCTAATTTTCGGTGTGGCTGCAACTTCGAAGCGGCGCTTTTACTGAAAACAAGCCCTAATATTTCAAATGTTCAAGTGCATTTAAAATTTTAATATTGATGATGATTTTATGCCATATGAAGCTAAAATAATAATTATGCTATAACATTGCTTGCTATGTCATTATTAAAACTACCGTGAGGATATTATGTTTCTTTGAAGTGTTAGACACTTAAAATTATTTGTAAATGGGGAATATGAGTGTAATTTTTTTATTATCTCAAAAAATCAAACTTCAAAAAACAATCAAAAAAATTAGAAAAATATCAGTGAAAGAATTTTGCGATATCTCAAAAACAGTATTTTTAGCAAGTTTTTAAAGTTAAGAGTTCTTAAATCCAGAGCTGACTTGACCGCTCAACGTGTGACGTCACATCGCTCTATAGCTCGGCCGCGCGCGTACTATATGCGTACGTATGAAGTGTTTTTGCTTTATTCGTGGTATTTTCGTAGTTATTCTGTGAATATGGAAAAAAAAATACCGTACAGATATTGTATAGTACCTCTATGTACAAATACAACAGTTACCACTCCGGAAAAAACTTTTTTCATATTCCAAATGAAAAAAAAGTCAGAAGTAAACGGTGTAAATTAATGAAATGAAAGAGCTGTCACGTACAAAAAAAACATAGAGACGAATTGAGAACCTCCTCCTTTTTTGTGAAGTCGGTTAAAAACAAGATAGATAGATCGATAGATAACGCTTTATTTGCAAACCAATTATAAAAATAATATTGGACCTACAAATAAAATATTTAGGGCCGATTTTTTATTCCTCAGTTATACGATCAGATAGGGTTTATACCAATGATAGCATATTTTCGCATTTTTCAATAGACAGATAGAGGTAATCCAGGGAATAAATTCCTTACCAGAGGAGTTAATTTATCTGGCTCTTGGTGCCTCAGATAGCTGACTATTCTGTGGTATAAATTAGTTTGTGACAAGTTTTGACGTCAAGTCTTGACGTTATGTCATTATTTTTTTTTATTTCATTACGGGTACACTCTATTGGCCAGAAACTGGCTAAATACACTAATCGTGCGGAGCCATAATAAAACAAATAAAAAAATCGTGCTTGGCAGAATTAAAAATCAAATTTAGAATCTCCTTGAGTCAAAATTTCAAATGGTTGTAAATCTTCGCTCTCGCTCTAACATCTATAGCACTGCGTAAGATTATCTCTTTCCCACACTATTGGCGTGAAGATAGTTACAAAAAGACTACAGATATCTAACTGACTGATAAAAGCACATTGACAAATCGAAAGTTTTATACGGTAGTTTATATGGGCAGATAAATATATTGCATTGGTAACTATCTGGCCGTTCTTCTAAGAATTGAAAAATCGGCCTTAAAGCTATGTAATGAAAAGGGTAGTCTTATCGCTTTAAGCGATTAATCCCAGACAACCAATCAGAGAAAGATATTGCGAGACTAACGGACGGTGGTGTATCGATTTTACATCTTAAATATTACATTTACCTAAATTGAGACACTTGTAAAAATAATAATAAATTGAGGGCCCTATGGCGTAATCGGGAGAACGGTTGGCTTTGATGCCAGAGGTACCGAGTTCAAACCCCGCCGTTAACCAATGGATTTTTCTATCGAAAAATGTATGTGCGCTTTTCACAGTGGCCCTCCGGTGAAGGAAAAACAGCGTTAAGAAACTAACAACCCCCGCATGGTGGCAGGACACTATCTAGTTTTCGCCTGGCCAGCTACCACCCTTAAGTTATAAATCTGTCGACAAACATCTAATGTGTTCCGGCAGCTATCCTTGAGAGACAGTTCCCATTCTAGGTTTAGCGTGTTTACCATCCTCGACCACATCATTACTTACCAACAGGTGAGATAGTGGTCAAACGCTAGCCTACAAAATATTTAAAAAAATAAACTGGCCAAGTGCAAGTCGGACTCACACTCGTTGGGTTTCTTAACACAGTAGAGTATTCTATAACTATGATTTTTTAGTTATAAGTTATATTTGCGGTCGCTATATCTCAAAAACTGCTGACTGTATCTCGTTCAAACCAATTTTCGTTGAAATTTTTTATTGAGAGACTACAGAATAAATTATTTTTAGATTTTTCATTCCCTTACTTTAAAAGTTAGAGGGGGGGGGACACATTTTACTACTTTAAACGCGCCTATATTTTAGATGATTTACTTTGAGAAAAAATGATTTTAGGAACCTCAATGGCATTTTTAAAGACCTATCCCACACGTATAGGTTTGAAGATTTTTTTTTTGTTTCAGTTCCATGTTTGGGATGCCCCCCCCCCCCTTAATTTTTTTAGTTTAGTGTAAAAATCGAAAAGCGGTTCACAGAATACTTCTACCTACCAAGTTTCAATTCTGTAGTCCTGATCGTTTTGGAATAAAATGGCTGTGACATACGGACGGACAGACAGACAGACAGACATGACGAATCTATAAGAGTTCCGTTTTTTGCCATTCGGCTACTGAACCCTAAAAACAATAACTTTGCAAGTTTTTGTCCTTGGATTTCTGCACTAATGTAGGTACTTTGCGTACAATAAGAAAGTCGACTTTCGGCAGATTATTTGCTTGCCTAAGTGAAACTCCTGATTCCATTTTGGTAGCACGATTAGCAGATCTAGATTATCAAAGGCAGTACTCAAAATCACAAAACAAAATGATAAGTCCAAGCTCCCGCCGCGCCCGTACCGCGTCGGTGCAGTAGATAATATATACGTAGTCCGGTCCAGTCCGGCGATGTGACGTCACAGCCATTTCTCGGGCGGCGCAAGAAGATTTTGGAAACCGCGAATTTGTTTATTTAATAATAATATCATTTCTAATTATATCGACTTGATTTTTTTGCAGTTGTTATTAAAATTAGCTATAGTTTTTTTAAGGCTAAGAAATTGCTATTTTTTATTATTTACATCTTCCCCATTGTTAAACACTATCCAAAATTTCATATTCCGGAGGTTGCGGGTTCAAGTCCCGTCGGTACCATGAAATTTTGGATTGTTTTTAACAATTTTCAAAAATATAAAGTGTGTAACACTTGAAAGAAACATAATATTTGATTTACGCTGTACGACATCTCTCGTTGGATTTAAAAACTAACTGTAATGATTTCTTCCGAATGATTAACTTGCGTAATAATTAGTCATAGATGGCGCCACCAATGCATAATTGGGTTAACAAATGCAATCCACTAATTTCATCGTAACGATACATCGCACTGTGGCTTAATTGGCAAAGTACCGTAACATGTGATTCTGGAGGTTGCGGGTTCAAGTCCCATCGATACGATGAAATTTTGGATTGTGTTTAACAATTTACCGTGAGTATGTTTCATAATTTAAAATTCACTCACGTAATCAGTCGAAAAGGCTTTTAAGGCCTCCGACCGGTTTCAGGACGAATCGCGCCCCTTTCTCAAGGACTCCTTAAGACGTGAGTGAAGCCGTTTAATTAAAAAAAAACATTGCTATGGGTTAAAGTTGCGTAAAATCACGGTAGTAAAATATTTATAAAAATTATAATATATTGATTTAATATCTGTGCCTGTAACAGTAATGGTAAAAATATGTAATAATAAAAAAAAAAAATCTCTTACCACCCTAGCAGTAGTCAAGTGCAGATCTTGAATTTCGATAATAATGATACCATCACTTACATCTTACCCACTAAATAAAATAAAAAAATTGCACTATTGAGTAAAGAAATTGTACATAATAAACCACGTATCTATCAAACAGTTTACAAAAGAACAACATTTGATCAATATGATAATCCATAAGACAATCTGGCCATATCGATAACATCAATCGATATTTTCCCATCTCTAACCAAAATATTTCCTAACGTTGAACTTGAGACATAATTTCGTCTGAGGGCGATTACAGAGATGGATAGGACGCAGATAGATAGCGCTAAGGTACGCACTCCTCGTTACTAAGTTAATGGGATAGGACCTATGTGGGGCGGCAGAAATTAATGACATAAGAGATCTAGCAGCTTAGGATTAAGATGCCTACAATGAGGTACTAGTCAATTTTATTATGAACTAATATTTGCAAAGATTTAAGGCATTTCACGTGCAGCGGGCAAGGCAAACAGAAAGGGAGCAGCAAATTCAGAAAATAGGTCAAGTTCCCGAATCAGAAACATGACATTGTTCTGCGTAAATACATTTTTTTATTATTACGAACAGCTTAATTTAACACTATATATTATATTGTAGATATAGGTGAACAAAATATTAAGGAAATGTGAAGATTTCATTCTTATGGTTCCGATTCGCTCGCTTAAGATTCGCACTTAGCAGTTGACCAAAGATATCGCAGCAGCCTTAACGACATTTATAGTTATAGTCACAGCCACAAACCTCTCTGAATGCGAAAGTCGATTTCCTAGACGTTGCTACCTATTTTTTCCAAGATGTAGACTGGGATAGAGGACTTAGAGGTTTCAATCTTGCTTGGCGTACTTTGGGTTCATATTTATCTGTTAAACGATAGAGTGACTGAAATTATATCATAAATCATTTTAAATAATCATCCTGGCAGTTTTCGGCCTCGGTGACTTACGGATGTTTGGTTCTTAGATGGCTCACAAACCTTTCATAATAATACAATACAATACAATACAATACAATACAATATAATACAATACAATACAATACAATACAATACAATACAATACAATACAATACAATACAATACAATACAATACAATACAATACAATACAATACAATACAATACAATACAATACAATACAATACAATACAATACAATACAATACAATACAATACAATACAATACAATACAATACAATACAATACAATACAATACAATACAATACAATACAATACAATACAATACAATACAATACAATACAATACAATACAATACAATACAATACAATACAATACAATACAATACAATACAATACAATACAATACAATACAATACAATACAATACAATACAATACAATACAATACAATACAATACAATACAATACAATACAATACAATACAATACAATACAATACAATACAATACAATACAATACAATACAATACAATACAATACAATACAATACAATACAATACAATACAATACAATACAATACAATACAATACAATACAATACAATACAATACAATACAATACAATACAATACAATACAATACAATACAAATATAATATAATTATATTATAATTATAATAATATTAATTCTTTCATTATATTAAGGTATCAAGACTGACAAAGCTGACATTTTGCATGTAGGTAGATAGGTAGATTAGATAGTAGGTAGGTAGATTAAGAAGCAAGGTTAAGACCTTGTTCTTATCAAATTTCTAGGTCAACGGGAAGTACTCGTAGGTTTTGATTCCTTTGTGATGTCGCAAAATATGCGTGAATTTTTTTTTTTTTGTAAAGCTTACTAACTAGATTATTTACAAACTACTAACATTATGAATTCTTAAGTAACTCTATTATCTGCCCCTTTGTCTGTTTACACAGTTTTACAATCAGTTTATTAGGTTTTGACAGCTTTACGAATTTAGCTGGGAACTTTTCAATTCAAAATCGTTCATTCTAATTTGGTACTTAGTACTTTTTTTTAACGTCAACAATGTTACATTATTACATAATATAGAATAATATGACAATAAGGATCACAATATAAAATAAAACTGGCCAAGTGCGAGTCAGCATCGCGTCTCTTATCGCACACTTAGAGAGGGTTCCGTACAATACGGAACATAACAGAGTTTCAACCTCATTATTTGATTAATTGATATTACCAAGAATATTTGGTTTGGTCGCGATCTAGAAAGACGTGGCTCGTTTACTAGCGCCATCTATGTCATTTTGCCGAAACTAATTAGATAGATGGCGTTTAAAAACACGTTTTTTTTATTTTTTTTATTTTTAACTTTATTTAATTTTAGTATTTGTTGTGCTAGCGGCAACAGAAATACACCATCTGTGAAAATTTCAACTGTCTAACTATCACGGTTAATGAGCTATAGCCTGGTGACAGACGGACAGACAGACAGACAGACGGACAGCGGAGTCTTAGAAATAGGGTCCAGTTTTACCCTTTGGGTACGGAACCCTAAAAACATCCGTGCTCAATATATGCAAATGTTTATAAATGCAAACACAGTACAGTAACTTCATTGAGATTTTACGTAATAAATACATTTTCGTATGTCAAAAAGACGTCAAAACCATTTAAACATTCAAAATGCTACGTTTTGTGACAAATGATAAAAAGTAACATAAATAGCCCATATACTTAGTAGCATACGACATAACATAGGCAAAGCCGGGGAGCCAATTAGTCCCAACTAAACCAACTCATTAATCGTAATATAACACACTAGCAGCCCGCCCCGGCTTCGCACGGGTAGAACATATATGCCTACAAAATTTGCATCATTTTGCGTTTGTTGCATCGAATATAAAATATGAACATATTTAACAACCATCGTCATATTTCATCCAATTTACACAAAACCTTAACGAATTATGCACCTAAACCTTCCTCATAAACACTCTGGCTATTGGTGAAAACCGCATGATAATCCGTTCAGTAGCTATTGAGATTATTGCGAACAGACAGACAGACGCAGTGATGAACTTTGTTTTATAATACTTACGTATTGATATTGGACGGCCCTTTGGCGTAAAGGATAGTTACCCTGATTCTGACCCGACGGTCGTTGGTTCTAATCCTAGCTATATACCTACCAATGAAAGTTTTATGTGCATTCATGAATCATGAGTTTTCGTACAGTGGTAGTGGAATCATTAAATCTACCAAAAAGTAGCTTACCACCAAGGAGTACATCTGCCGCCGTAACCTTACGGCGTTCCCCGACGCAAAATGTAGGGGTAATATACGTTTAACGTGTGTATCTGTGTGTCTGTCTGTAGCATCTTAGCACCTAACCGGATGAACCGATTTTGTTTTATTATTGATAGTTTTTTTTGTTTGATAGATGTCTTCATCGAGAGTTTTCTTAGCTTTGATTCATGAAAATTCGTTAAATCGTTATAAAATTATGAGCTTTTTTCTAGTTAATTGCGCTATGAAATCAACTTTCAAAGGTCTGATCAATTCGAAAATCTTCTTCTTCAACGATATTGTAAGAACATGGAAGCCTCCTGGACTCTACAGAATACTCAAATCCTCACCAACTTACAGCTCAGATTTTAAATGTCGTGTTTAGATTCATTGGAAAAAGCTATTATACATAGATCAGTCGGGGTGGTTTAAAATATTTTATTATATTATTATATATATAGATGAATATTATTTTATACAATAGATCATATTATTATACTATATTGACTTCAAATTGATTGTGATCGGTGGGGATCTACAGCATAGCTCAGCTTATAATAATATTTTCGTAGTAACTTTAATTTTATTAATTTTGCGATGCGTGTTTGTGAAATTCGTGATATCTTCTAGAGTTTTCATTTGAATTATATACTGTAAAGGACAATTTTAATCTATAATATGTGGCCAAGTTAATTAACGTAATTATTTGGATAAGGATTAATACTATATACTTGAAAATAGCCTTGGAAGTTATGTAATATTTTTTAACAAAAATTTTAAGGTTAAAATGGTTACTGTGAGTCAACCTCAAGAGATAGACATATGCTGTCGCGGACTTTTTTGTAGGTCTTATTAAGTTGTACAACTCTTGCACAGAAAATACTCTTCTATCTATTTTCAATTAAGCAGCGTTCGTAAGAAACGTGTTTTTTCGACCTTTTATTTGCCGACTTAGGTTGCAAATTAGGTCTCCACGAATGTACCTTTGATTTAAACGAGATAATATATAGCCTATTTTCATTCCGAAAGTCTATTCTATGTATTAGTGAAAGAATTTTTTAAATCGGTTCAGTAGTTTTTGAGCTTACTCATTACAAACATACAAAAATACAAAAATACAAATGTTCTCTCTTTATAATAATAGTATAGATAACCCAAATGTTTAAATCAAGGTAACATTGTTTGTAGGTAAAACATTGAATGTGACAAACGTCCCGAAAACAGTAAAAAAGAAAATGACAAAATATTTCCTGTTCTCGACGGTATCAAAATATCACGTTTGAAATGCGATACACGAATGAATATCTCATTTCCATATAAAAACAATGACATTTCCTCTTTACGTGACCATAATGCCTCTTCGCAATTAAGTATTCCGACCTTATGTTAGCTCAAAGGGCCGCCGACGACTTTAGTCCAAATAGACATAGGGTCAGTAGCTAAGATATTTTTTTATCAAAAAGAATGTAATAATAATTCCAGACTAATATTATATGACGTTTGAAACTCTGTCATTATCTCTGTGTGTTACCTATAATCCATAAAATATAGCTTGATCTCTGTGACAGCTGTCAGAAAAATCACGCCTATGAAGTACTAAATTTCTTAATAGTACAGTCCGTACCTGTCAATGTCATACTTTATGGGCATGCCGATTAGTGATGGGCGACGAATGATCGCGACCACAGAGTTTTAGATAGTTTTATTTAAAATATCGATAGTTTAAACTAACGATTTTTTAAATAAAACTTAATTTATAATTTTTTATATATGTAATTAAATTAAACCCAATTGTATGTTCCATTAGCATCGATAATAGTGAAAAACGTCGATAAATTCTATCGTAACATTATTATAATTTATTTAATTAATATTATTTACATGTTTACATACTATATCTTAAATAGTAGTAGTTGTAGGTGAGAAATTTGATTTTATTTACTTACGTAAAATCCAATGTCTCACCTTCAACTACTCATTCGATTTCATTACAACATTGTTTTATAATCGATTTTTCCACCACTATCCCAACTCTAAAAATGTCAATCTTCTATGTTAATGTCACTGTCGCAGAGATCAAGCTATCTGTTATGCAGTATAATAAAGCCTAAACTGACGACCTGATCTTACTGAAATTTAACAAGTAGATACATTATAGCATGAGGATGAACATAGGTTATTAAATTGTTGGTGTACCTACGTGAACGAAGTCGCGGGATCAGCTAGTAATGTTATAAAATAATGGTTGAGGATAGCTTCCCGGTGAAGCCAAAACAATTGTCAATCGCAATATAGACGTAAGTAATCTTACATTTCCAGTACTTAGCTAATATATTTTAATCCATATTACTTATATTTAACTCATCTATTTAGAGCAACTTTTAATCTGTTTACATTTGTTAGCTGTTTTTACCAAAAGGAACAGATTCTCAATTCGGATGTTATGTTTTTAGGAATGTATGTGATATGTATTCTGAAATGGTCCCATTTAAATTTCGTAAAGTTCTGATGTTTTCCAGAGATGTGGAGACACAACTAACTCGGTACTGAAGGAGGTTAGCTAGTTATACTGGCATAGCTTTGAGGCCGTTATTAAAAGTAATAATATTGATTGATCTTATGTACTGCTCTCTATATACATTGTTGTTAGGACCCGAAACTTGAAGTATCTCAAAAGGATTGCGTCACCGTATTCTTTGATGTTTCATTCACATAGTCCTTTGAGATTTTAATGACGCGAAAAATGTTATATTTATTCTTTACTTTCACATAATTCTATTCTTTTTTTATTGTATGATCCGGTAATGTTATTTTCAAAGCAGATGGGAAATATTTCTTTGTAATATTATGGATAAACAACAAAGAACGGGTGAGGAAGCGAGATTGTAATGAAAATTTGTAAATATATTTTTTGTAATACAAAACCTGTAACCTTTTCAACCGACTTCCAAAAAAGATTAGGTTGTCAAATCATGTGTCTGTTTTTTCGCAGACTACTCCGCCAATTTTTAACCGATTTGAATGACTTTTTTTATATCTAAGGTGATTAAAATATATATTTCTATAATTTAATAACTATCGTCAGAGGTATGACGATGAACGTCTCAATATTGCTATTGAAACTGACTCCCGCGTCATTAAAGTAGTTTGTTTGGTTAATTACTATAGCATAAGGCTACCTTAGATGGCGATAAGGTATATTAGTAATATTTTTCTTAGAGGTAGTGATAATTAATGAAATGATCAGTATGCGTTTAAAATATTTTATTTATTTAAAATATTATAGATATAACAGAAACATAACTTATTGCTTTGAATTTACAAAAAAAAACAATGGTATTGAGCCATTCAGCTTTCATCTAGACGAACGTCACACTTAAAACATATGTTTAATTCCCCTGATTATTGTAGGGTTGCCAACCGTACTATTACGTACACCCGCAACCCAGTGCATGTTTCAGTACTTCAGACAATTTTTATGCAAAAAATTGTGAAATAATGAAATATAATAAATAAATTTAACGCAGACTAATTGCAGTACAAATCATATTCCGAATGGAACTGATCGTCTATCAGCTGCATAACACCGTCTTAACAGGCAACCGTAGATCTGCAAACAAAAGATGAACACTGATTAACTGTTTAATCTACTGGTGTTTCGGAAGTACTCCCATCAGAGAAGAACTAGTAGTCAGTAGTAAATTAACTAGTAGTCAGTGGTGTACTGAAACATACAGATGCATGTAATAGTACCTACGGCTGGCGGCCCTACTTCAATATTTGTAAACTGTACATGTCGCACATGTGTATATAGTAATACTGCCTACAGACTGCATAAATAAATGCTTTGAATTTTGATTGCGTGTTTTGTCCTTTTCCAGGGTTCAAACTCTCACTAAAACCCATTCAGCCACTTTGGGTCCTTACAACTATTAACTTTAAGTTACGCTAAAAGCCAATAATAGGCTAAAACACAACTGGTATTTTTTAAACGCTGGATCACGATATCCTAATACAATTTCACAGTTTCCGAATTTTGCGCTATTTTAATCATTTTTTTTAAACTAGTTCTATATTCTTACTAAGTACAAAATTTAGTATCAAAATTGCTTTACGAATTGGAACATCAGTATGTTTAATTGAATGACTCCATTGTAGGCAACTATCTCTCACTAAACACCATTAAGTTAAATCCAACCTAGCTTTATCACTTACGTAGCGTTGGGATAAGTTAGGGCCACAGATTAACTAGTAGTCAGTGCGGAAGTTAAACTGTCGTAATTAAAATAGTTAACGCAAAGTTAAGCGACACACGAATTTCTCTTTTAATTGAGTTTTTTACATTAGCTCGTGAGGAAAGTCTTGACTTTTTAACATTTTAAAGATACATTTTAATATGATACAGTGAATTCTTTTGTACTGTCTAACAGATTTAACAAAGAATTTTGTGTTTAAGTGGTTGTTTCATATTTTCGATTTCACTTTATTACGATGCCATTTTTAAACCAATCTGTTCTATGTTAATAAAAAGTTACACTAAAATATATTAAATAATAGAGTCGGTGCAAAAAGAGAACTGTCATAGAAATTGAGGGAGCACGTGTTGATAGTTTTAGTTAGTTTCTTAGTTTATGGCTTCTAATTTACTGTTTTTGTTGCATTGACAACATTGCTCTGTCATTGCCAATACGACTAAAAATCTTTGATACCTTGGCAGGTAATCTTTGATACCTACTCTTATCATTATCGAATGGTACTAGGTAGGTATATTATATCTTCCTTTGAATGTTAGTTCATCGTAAAGCCAAGATGGTTCTCTTTTTGCACAGACTCTATATCCAGAGGTCGCTGGTCAAATAATTTAATATTTATAACAATTTTAATAAGGTTCAAATAAAAATTTGAACCTAAGCTAACTTACTGCTAGGCCTTAAGTTAGCTTAGGTTCAAATTTTTCTATGTGCATTTATGGGTACACGTCACAGGTGGTAGGCGCAGAATTTTAATGTTCCGTCTGCCTTAGTGCCATTAATATAATACCACTATCAAGTAGAAAATCTTCCGCCAAAAACTCATGCTGTTCTAGCAGCTTAGCTCTTGAGAGTCAGTCTAGCATTTTCACCATCTTCGACTTCGCTTACCACCAGGTGAAATAGTAGTCGAACGCTAGCCTATCATCAGGTAGGTCCACTATCTCACCCTGGTATCTTCTTCTTCTTCTTCTTGTTATATACAGGGTGATTCAGTACCGATGGATCAAACGAAGCAGGGTGGTAGAGGACCTCACTGCGCATCTATTGAACCCCCATGTATGTTCTACCGTTTTGGATAGTTTATAAGATATGACATTTTTTTAAATGTTTTTGCCTTTCGCCGCTTTGGTTCACAAAAAAATTTTTTTCTGCTCAACCCTTTACGCTAGGGCAATAATTTCTTTTTGTGATCGTAGGTAAATAATAGACCTAACAAATAGTATTATTATTATTTTACTCAAATAGTAAATACTTTCATGATAATAGAAAAAGTAACAAAAATCTCATTGACCAATGCTACTGCATAAAGTTGGGAGGCAAATACAAAAAAAAACACATATATTTTTTTTTTATACTTTATTTAAAAACTTCAGTATTTATCCTAGATACAACCTCTGCAAATGTTATTTACCCGAACTATGCGGTTCATATTAAAAAGGTGCGATTAAGTCAAAATTAGTTCACATTATTACTTCAAATTTGCCCATGCTTTCATAGATGTTTAGATACAATAAGTAGGTATAAGTTGCGTCACTAGATGCAGCAGGGGCCTTATTCAGTATAACCATTTTAAAGTCTTACCGTGTCGTGTTACGTTATCTTCGCGTTATGGTATTCTCTATGCCAATTAAAACGCGGTAGGGTAATGTTATGAGCGCGTTTTGAGTTGTCAAAATATCGTGACATATGAGGACGTGTAACGCGCGCGTTTTGTATAATTTACCTATAGTGTGGCATACAGAATACAATTTTTCAATAACGTAACGTGGTGCGTTAAGGAACGCGTTATCTCATTGGTCATACTGAATAAGGCCCCAGGAAAAAAATGGATTTGATATAAAATGAGACTGAATTACCTAACTACTACTAACTAAGTAACTAATTACTATTAATTAACTTTTAACGTCTCTTTTACATGTATTAGTTTTTTAAATATGTACCTAAATTGCGCTGATTTTTGCTATCAAGGGAAGGTCATTGTTGCCTTCCTGCGTCCGTAAGCTAAGCTCAGACCTTAAACTACCCTTTACGTGATATCTGGGTGTTGCCAAATAGTTGACCATAAGTTCGACCATGGCTAAGTTCGGCCACTCACCGGTAAAAGACATGTTGCTAATTCGTTCGCTAAGTTCCGGCATGATGTTAATAGCCAGTATGAAGACGGTCAGTCGCCCAGCGCCTAGTCTCAGTACGTTATTCAATTCCAGACAAACACGAAAACATTTTTTGACCGCATCTTCACTTAGCATAAGGTGAGGCAGCAGTCAAACGCTTATCTGTCAAACATTAAAAACGTTGTTGAACTAAAAAATGGAAACGACTGATTGTCGGCCAATTCACAGAGCGCAACTATCCCACCCCGTCATGCATACTGCCTAACATCATGCCGGAACTTGGTGAACAAATTAGCAACGTGTCTTTTACCCGTGGGTGGTTCGAGCCACGGTGGAACCCTACTACATGTGGTCAACTAGTTAGTAACACCCAGGGATCACGTGAAGGGTAGTTTAAGGTCTAAGCTAAGCTTACGGACACAGGAAGGCAACAATGACTTTCCCTTGGTAGCAAAAATTAGCAAAATCTACATATTTTGAAAACTAATACATGTAAAAGAGACGTTAAAAGTTAATTAATAGTAGCGCTATTCAGTCTCATTTTATATCAAATCCATGTTTTTTTCTGCTCCATCTAGCGATGCAACTTATACCTACTTATTGTATCTAAACATCTATGAAAGAATGGGCAAATTTGAAGTAATCATGTGAACTTATTTTGACTTCATCGCACCTTTTTTATATGAACCGCATAGTTCAGGTAAATAAAATTTGCAGAAGTTGTAGATAGATAAATACTAAAAGTTTTTAAAATAGGTACGAAAAAAAAATTTATGTGATTTTTTTTGTATTGGCCTCGCAAACTTTATGCAGTAGCATTGGTCAATGAGATTTTTGTAACTTTTTGTAGTATTATGAAAGTATTTACTATTTTTACTATTTGTTAGGTCTATTATTTACCTACGATCACAAAAGAAATTATTGCCCTAGCGTAAGGGTTAAGCAGACATTTTTTTTTTGTGATGGTTAAAAGCAAAGCTGCTAATGGCAAAAACATTTAAAAAAATGTCATATCTCATAAACTATTCCAAATGTTAGAACATATATGGGAGTTCAATAGATGCGCAGTGAGGTCCTCTACCACCCTGCTTCGTTTGATCTATCGGTACTGAATTATCCTGTATAAAAATCAATTTCTGTCCGTTAGTCTCGCTAAAACTTGAGAACGGCTGGGCCGATTTAGCTCATTTTGGTTTTGAAATATTTGTCATAGTCAAGGAAGGTTCAAACAGTGAGAAAATATGGAAAAATTGCGAGGAAGATAGTAAAAACAACAATTTCATTTTCCCATATAAACTGTTCTACATACATACTTTCCTGTCAAATAATATTTGATGTTTATTCGCGGATAACTTTGTTGTTGATTTTATTTTTGATTGTTGATTGATTGATTGATTGTTTGATTGATTGTTGATTTTGATGATTTTTTTTGTTGGAAATGAGATATTCCAGGGTTAGTAATTCAATATAATTTCATCAAGATCTGATTGGTATCTCTAGAGATATGGACATAAACAGTTTAAACTTAAATTAAAAGCTTGGCATTTAAAGTCGGTTATTTTAGTATTTTAAACGATCTTATGCTACCATGGTACCATAATAGGGATATTTCTTTTTCAACAAAAAAATAATCATCAAAATCGATTCATAAACGCCGAAGTTATCCGCGAACATACATAAATATATATATAGTATATAATAAAGTCGAATTGAGAAACTTCCTTTTTTGAAGTCAGTTACATATTAAAATGTATTAATTACATATTACAATTCATCCTACTAATAAAAGTTTGCCAGTATGAATGATGTTTGTTAGTCTTTCACGAAATTAGAACAAATTCAAGAAATTATGACTAGAGATAATTTTTAAGTGTATTTAAAATTCAATATTATTCTAACTTTTGAACATAAAACCGGAAAATATCCATCAAAGGAAAGTTGTCCGCCGCTTCGCGGTATTACAACGGCGGTTGAGTGACATTACATAGAGTTATAACTTATAGATAGAAAACATTATCCATATTTCACCATACCTCATATAAATGATTATTATATAATTTATGTTCGTACAAAACGAAAAAACCGACTTCACATGCTGCGATGGTTGAGTAACTTTACATAGAGTTAAAACTTATAGATAGAAAACATTATCCATACTTCACCATACTTAATATAAATATTATATATTTTATGATCGTACAAAACTAAAAAACCGACTTCACATATATATTGTTTATCTCCATATCTCCGGAGATACTTGTCAGATCTCGATAAAATGATAATATAATATAATTGAATAAGACCAAACATAACCTCTCAAACAAAAAATATATTTTTCAAATCGGTTAAGATTTGCATGAGTTCTGAGGTAACAAACATTAAAATAACAATCGAATTGAGAAATACGACTGTTTTTTTTACGTTTATTTCCCTCCTCCTTTTTTGTCAAGTCGTAGTCGTATTAAAATAAACTGGCCAAGTGCAAGTCGGACTCGCACTCGTAGGGTTCCGTACCACACTACAGTATTTTAGAAGATCGAGCAAAAAATACCACTACCATTTTTCGCCAGCAAAAAAAAACTAAACATTTTATTTCTTATAACGCCATCTAACGTCTAACAAAGGTATTAGGGATCGACATTTCAATATAACGCCATCTATGCGACGTTTACCTAACTAAGCGATCATAGATGGCGTAACATTGAAATGCCGAAAAAACACGTTGCTTGTATGGGGACCCTCTATTATTATTAACTTTATTCTGCTTTTAGTATTTGTTGATATAGCGGCAACAGAAATACATCATCAAATCTGTGAAAATTTCAACTGTCTAACTATCACAGTTCATGAGATATAGCCTAGTGACAGACGGACAGACAGACAGACAGACAGACAGACAGACAGACAGACAGACAGACAGACAGACGGACAGCGGAGTCTTAGTAATAGGGTCCCGTTTTACCCTTTGGGTACGGAATCCTAAAAAGTACTAGTGTGTTGAAGCAGACCAATAAACCGATGATAGATAATAGTAAGATTATAACTACAGATTGCACGAAATGCATGAATGAGAAATGTTAAAGGTGTGTGTTTATTTAAATGTTTGTTCCTTTTCCTTTGTAAATTGGTGTCAGTAAAAAGTTATTGTATTGTACTTTCCTTTTCAGTTAACTTTGCTAAGAATATGGAAAACGGGTTGGGATACACAAGAAACAAACATTTGCACTACTTAAATTAAAAGTACAATCTATCTATCTATTTCAATCTATTATTACTTATGATAATAATAATAATAATATCTTTATTGTCACAAAAGAAAAGACTTAGATAAACACAGCTGTTAATCTTAGTAGTAAATCTTAACTAGGTCTAGGAATTTATATAATTTTAACGCCTCTTTAATTTTTGTACCTGATAAATGTGTTTTTTATAGTCTTTTGGCACCTGAGCTAGTAATAAAACTGTATTACAGATGCCAAAGCCCCCGTATTACATAGGACTCAGTTACAATTTATTTTATATTGAATTATATTTTTACAAATGTAGCCAATTTCTTTAATTTTGTTTTTATTATTTTTTAAAAAACCATGCATATTGTGCATGCTTGTGTTCATGCGCGCGTGCGTGCGTGTGTGTGTGTGTGTGTGTGTGTGTGTGTGTGTGTGTGTGTGTGTGTGTATGAGTGTGTGCGTGCGTGTGTGTGTTTGCGTGCGTGTTTATAACGAGTAGTTTACCTTTCTAAACATCATACATCAGGTTTAATAATTTTTTCCGTTTCTATATATGACATCGTTTTTATCCATTCAATTACTGTTTTTTTAACTTTGTCAAGTGAGAGAGGATAAATGTGAAACATTTTGTTCAATCTGTTATACAAAAGGTTTGATTGCACCATATAATGTCTGGAAGCTAGTGTCGTCTTATGGAAACTGAAGGGACACACTCTAGATGGCCTCCTTGCTCCACTTATATCTATATCTGGATCATAAGGCAGGCTTTTGTGTTTGCGAAGTATGGTATGCAAAATAAAAAGTTGTCGAACCGTCAACAGATCGGCTTCACGATATAAAACTGAGGTAGAATATCTAATTGGTTTTTTAAGATATACTTTTATTATTGCTCTTTGAGCTCTCTCAAGTGGCAGCAGCGTGGATAGGAAGGTACCTCCCCATACAGTATCGCAATATGACAATATAGATTGCGCTAGTGAGTAGTAGACAATCTTAAGAGTTTCAGTATCAGCAGATGATCTCAACTTTTTAAATACGTATATCAGACGTCTTGCTCTGGATGTTAGATTTTTTATATGAGGTTTCCAGCTTAGGGTCTGATCAATTTGTACCCCTAGGTACCTTATGTCTGTGGTTCTTGCTAGGGTAGTACAATTGCACGGCTGACAGTTTCGAGATTTGTGTGCGACTATTGAAAAAGATTTTGGTTGTGACTGTGAGCTTGGGGAAAATGTTATAAATTTAGTTTTTTGTAAATTTAGGGTTAGCAGATTTGAAGAAAGCCAGTTTTGAACTATATGAAGAGACTGTTCGGAAAGATTTTTTACGTCACTCCATGTTTTGCCTCGTATTACAAGAGCAGTATCATCTGCGTAGGAAAATATTTCGCATTGGGGTATATCGAGTTGACAGAGGTCATTGACATAAATTAGAAAGAGTATGGGCCCCAAAATACTTCCTTGAGGAACTCCAAAGCACAAGGATTTATCATCACTGATAGTTCCATCGATTTTGACACACTGTAATCGATCAGTCAAATAATTCCGAAAAATATCCAACGCTATACCGCGGATGCCAATGTATTCCATCTTTAGAAGTAGGGTGGGGATAGAGACAGTGTCGAATGCTTTTGATAAATCAAGGAAAATACCTACTACTTTGTCCTTATTATCTAGGTATTTGACTATATTATTCGTGAGATCAGATACTGCATCCTCTGTTGATACATTTTTACGAAAACCATATTGTCTATTAGCGAGAATGCTGTGTTTATTTAAAAAAGAGTTAAGTCTATAATTTAATAACTTTTCAAGAATTTTGGAAATTGTGCTCAAAATAGAAATTGGTCTATAATTGGTAACACTGTCTCTATCTCCACTCTTAAAAATAGGAATAACCATGGCCTTTTTAAGTGCCCTGGGAAAGATGCCAGTTGCAAAACACACGTTGAAGATATATGTGAGTGGAGGGACAAGAACGTGACGTGCCTCCATAAGAATTTGTGCTGAAATCCCATCCCAACCAACTGCACAGTCCCTACGAAGTCCTTTAATAATGCGATCTACCTCTGCGCAATCAGTATCAAAGAGAGCCATCGTGTTTTGGTTTAAGTACGACTGACATTGATATTTCGAATTGGATTGTGGGCTAGTATATGAAATAACATTATTCGCTAATTCCTTTCCAATATTAATAAAATAATCATTAATTGTATTAACAGAAGTAAACGGATCAGCAGATGGCTGTAATAGTGACGAGGTGGAAGATGGAGTTTGATTCAAGTTCGCGATCTTTTTTATAGTTTTCCAGGTTGCCTTGGCATTGCCTTTGGCTTTTTGTAACTCATTTCTTTCATAGTTTGATTTTAAACGCTTCAGAAGGTTATTGCAAAAGTTACGGTAACGAACATAAGTGGTCTTATTTATTAAGTTGTCTGGATCAGCCTTAGATTTTTTGTGTAATTTGTCACGGTTTCTTATGCATTTCAAAAGACCAGGTGTAATCCATGGCTTAAGAATTCTTTTTCGACTAGAGGCCTTAATGGTTATTCTATTATTGAGGATTATTGAAGAGATAATGTTAATTAACATATCCATTGCGTAATTTGCATCAGTAATGTTATAAATTGGGTTAAAATTTGTATCTTGAATAGTTTTCAGTATCTTTGAAAGATCTAGGCGTGTTTTACAACTAATAGCTTTGGTATTCTTACGGTAAAGTGAATTCGATAATAGTAATGGAGAGTGATCGGTTATTGAGCAGTCTATAACAAAAGTAGTTGATTCGCAGCAAGATCTCAAGATCACATGATCTAGGCATTTTAAATAACGTGTAGGATAAGAGTGGGCTGGAAGCATGCCATGCGAAGCAGTCATATTTAAATAGTCATTTGAATTGCTGTCACTATTTTGAGGGCCTATATTTATGTTAATATCCCCGACGATGGCTACTGTTTGAAAAGTGGCCAGCGTACTTAGGATTCCATTTAGACTATCTATGAAGGGACCAGCGTTAGCAACTGACGGGGATCGGTAAATTGCTAGCACGGCAAGAGATTTCTTGGTTGTTAACAATAAACATGATGCATCCATCAAAGATGGTTCCGTCACAGTGCATTCAAGTGTTGACTTGCAATAAATAACCACTCCATCGTTTTGGTTTTTATATCCCGATCTGTAACTTAAATAACCGTTTAATGTAGGCGTATAAGGCGTCTTGCTAAGCCAGCATTCCGTACAAATAACTATGTCACAATCAATATTTAATCTTTTTAAAAGAACTTTCGTTTCATCTATATTGCGATCAATACTACGTATATTTAAGTGCAAAATATTTAATGATAATTTATAATGTTTTATTAATTCCCTACACTCTTCCGGTAAACATAAATAAGAATTTGATACATTAATAGATTCGATTTCATTAATGAGTTCATTAGTGCTATCCATTGAGAAATATTATATGTGTGAAGGTCCGTTCTAGTGTACCGTTTCCTGATAAGAAACTGGTTCCGATGTAGTTGCGCTCCATTATTAACAGTATTTTATTGCTATTAATATTTAGATGACTTGTGTGTACGCCAATATATTTTATATGATTGTTACTTTTATTAAAGTTGTAATTACAGTATGGTAGTTTTTGTGTTGTTATTTTAGATGTTTTTGTATAAATGAAGTGATTCGTATGAAAGTAATGTGTGCTAGTGTGTGTGTATTTATGTATTTGAAATATTATAAAAACAAAAAACATGCATTGAATTAGACTATTCATGATAATATATGGGCAATATATAACCGTAGTTACTACAAAATAGGAACAAATTAGTCACTTCTTATGAGCAAGATTGTCTAAGTCCTTTTGACTGTTGACGCGTACAGCTGGTGTGTTCTCTTTGGCACGAAGATAAATTTTACCGTGCGTTACCCAACAAAATGAGTAGCAGTGTGATCGTGCAAAGTCTCTGGCTAGGAAATAAAGCTTCTTCACTCTGGGTGTGTGAGCCTCCGAGATGTAAACCGCTGTCTTAGGGAAATCCATTTGCAAATGACCAGTGTTAAAGCGGTCTCTGTGGTCTGAGAACTTCTTATTGTAGGCCTTAGAGGCGGTAATAAAATGCTCTTTAGTTATAACACTGGTGAACTCGGCAACGATGGGCTTGCAGGCTCCAGGTCTCGCGCTGGTGCGGTAGACGTCCCTAACATAACAATAGGTGGTCTTATCGCTAAAAGCGATCTTTTCCAGACAACCTTAGGATCGAGTATGTTGAGCATGGACGGTGGCATGATAGGTATAATGAGAAAAGGGTTTTGATTGATACAAAATACATAGACTTACTTATAATCTACATATACACATAATATAGTTATATACATATATATTTTTAGAGGCATAGTTATGCTCTGTAGATTGGGCGTTCATTTGGTGTTCAAAATTTATAAAACTATATTGGCCAGTTCCAGTCGCAAAACTGTCCCTGGAAATTACAATTTTTGCTGTGCAAAGCTGTGGCGGCGGACAAAGCCAGCACTATCCATTGTTAAATTTTTAACAACCTCCCACCGCCTTTTAAACTAGCTGTCCGCTTTTTGTAACGTTTAAATCTTTTGGTGTTGGATTCTGAGTTTCTGCCTCGGATATTTTAAGAAACATTTTGGGGAATTACATTTTTAAATAGGTTTACATACATAAATAGTGGTAGTAGTTGTGAGTTCATAAAAGGTGGTGAAAACACTTAGCTATTTGGTTGTGAATAAGAAATCATTTTCAAAATTCTCTAGTTAATTTACAGGATATGTCCAGACTAAACATCTCGATGTCACAAAATTCTTATCATCATTAACAGCCAGTATTCGTCCACTGTTAGACATAGGCCTCTTTTATGGCTCAAAGAAAATGTATTCAGCCGATAATATAATATTTGTAGAAACAACGTTCAAATAATAAGATAAATATGTTAAATAAAATTGATTAAGGTTAAATAAATCAAAAGACTATTCAGTTAAACTCTCTTATAGACAAGTACTGGGCTGTCCAATTATAAAGAATGTTAAAAAAATAAGTAATTCGTGTAGTATTTTTATGTGTGTTACCTCAGCTAGGCTATTCTGTAAGCTATCTCGACAGCGGAATCCGCGGTGAGATTTGAATTTCGTGTTACGAAATTCAACCGTATTTCCATCGTGATACGGTTGAATTTCGTAGTACGAAATTCGAATCTCACCGCGGATTCCGCTGTCGAGATAGCTTACAGAATAGCCTAGCTGAACTCCGTCATTTATTACCCATTTACGCTCATACCTCAGCAAGTCTACAAAGTCTATCGAGAGTTCTCATTCCACCAGAAGTAAAATTATCTTTGGGAGTGCCACAAGGTGGCATTATTAGGTCCATTAATGTTTTTGATATACATGTTTTTTTTTTAAATATCATATAGGTTTGCGTTAGCGTTTAGCGTTTGACCACTATCTCACCTATTGGTAAGTGATGATGCGGTCGAGGACGGTAGCATGCTAGGCCTAGAATGGGCACTGTCTCTCAAGTATAACTGCCGGAACACGTAAGATGTTTTGGCAGCAGATTTTCTAACTTGAAGGTGGTAGCTTGGCCAGGCGGACACTAACGGACTAAATTACCGCCATTAACCAAGCATTTGGCTGTTTTATATGCAAAAGCTACTACTGTACCTACTATTTGTTAAAAAAAATTATATTCTAGAATACGAAAGTGGGATAACGAAAACCTTAAACAATTAATTAACTGGTTAAATACAACTCAACCTTGAAGCTCATATTTAAATTACTAAAATAATACATTTTCATAACCATAAACCAATTCAATTAGACATGAGAGTAAATTTTTTAATCGTGAGTAAATGAGGTCAACACAATACGTTTTCTGGGAGTTTCCTTGGATACAAACCTTAACAGGAAGAGCCATTTGACGAAAATCAACAATAAAATATCCAGTTATTGTTATGCTCATCTGTGCTAAGGTTTCATCAGTTGATGTCGCCAAGAGCGCTTTTAATAGAAGTATAAATCCGTTATTGATATATGCGATTATATTTTGAGGAAACTCAGTAGACGTACATCATATCTTTATTATACATAATTTAAGATCTTTTATAAAACAAAAAATACCGACTTCACATGCCGCGGTAGTGAAGATATCCACTAGTCATAATCATGTTATCAAGGTATCAACATTTGTTTATATTGTTTATCTTAATATATCCGGAGATAATAATCAAATCTCAATAAAAAAATAATTTTTCAAATCGATGTAAGATTTGACGGAGTTCTAAGGTAACAAAAAAACAGTCAAATTGAGAACCTCCTCCTTTTTTGCAAAGTCGGTTAAAAAGAATCCTCAGTACCTAAATAAATCATTCTGATTTAAAAACTTAATTCTGAAGTTAAATTCCCGTTTTCAAACATAATAACTAATGGGTATCTTCTGAGAATGGAGTTAACCTCAATTGCTATTGAAAATGACTGGCGCGGCATATGAAGACAGTTTTTGAATTTTTTAAACATTTGTTATTATTGATAATTGGATCATAGCGTATCTAAACTCACACATATTCCAAACTTGATGATATTCAGCGATCCTATTGAGCAATCACGACCATATCGGAGATGTTTTAAAGAAATGCCAAGTCAAAGGTACTTATAATCGGCGAGTATGTACGAAGGCGCAAGGCGCTCATGAAAGTGGAAGCAGCGGAGCGAATTTCAGAATTGTAGCATTTGGAAAGAAGTAGTATCTGCCTACCCCAACGGGCAATAGGCGTGATTGTATGATATTTAGCAAAAATTGTTTTTAGGGTATATTTACCAGTTTTAGTTGACAATGATAATGTTATACTAAACATGTGTTTCATTTTTACAGATATGAGCAAACGCAGCGGCTTAAGAAGAAATAACCACAACTAAACACTATTTGGTAAGCTTTTTACAGTTAAAGATATAATTTTGTAGTGGTAAGCGGCGTATCCGTGAAACAGATTTTTTAAATGTTTCCACTTAAATAACAGAGCTTGTAAAATGTTAACGTGCGTAAAGCAGTGACGCCCATTAAAGATTCTCATTCATTAAAGCCATTTAGCACCTGACCAACGCAGCCTCATCGTGCGGCGTTTATACTCGTTCTCGATGGGTGGTCCACGAATAGACGCCGCGTGGTCAACCAGTGAAGGTTGCATTGTGACAAGCCTGTCATGCTTGATTAAGAATAAAATTAAAGACGCAACCCTGGCACCCGCGCTTCCGAGCAGCGCGTAGTTTACACAAGGTTGTCACATGGTTGTCACCAAGTAGTCCACTCGCCGTCCGCGCGTGGAAAACTTGCGGACGTGGTGACCCGGTACGCTACGGGGTTTATGTAGTAGGTTGCGTATATCCATGGAAAGTCATAAAGTACTAACCGCACGAAGCGAGGCGATGCGGTGCGGGTGCCGGGTGGCTCTATAATGAGCTGTTACCTTAATTATGAAAATTCAGAGCGTGTGTGAAATAGTATCTCAGTGCCCTTAGGCGGTGACCCATTACTCCATTACTCCCACTCTGCATGTTTGCTATTGCATTAAAAAAACATCAGATGTGTTAGTGTAATGATAGTGATAGTGAACCTTAGTGAAATATAGTGTATGTACTATGTATAAATAACACGATACCGATGTGCCTTCACCTTTACAATAGAGACAGTAAGAAAAGTGCTGATGGCCACATTCTTTGTTTATGACAATGTAAAAGTTTATGTTAGACTAGCTGTACCCGCGAATTCGTTCGCGATTCCTTCAAAAAATTTAACAAAACTTTAACGATAGTGTGGCTACATTTAATTTTTTATTCGTCTCATTAAGGTTCAAATCTATGCCTTACATTAATCTAATCATAAGATTAGGCTAAGAGAAGTTATATCTGCTACGCTGTAATTTTTTTTAATGTAACAATTCATGTCTTAAATTAAATAATCCACACTATCCATCAATATATGGGTACTATTGTATTGCCCAGTTTGGTAGATTACAATTGGTTTGGTAGATAACAGTTACAATTTTAATGAAAATGTATTTTAAATGGAATACTTAAACAAAAATATTGTACTTTGGTATGTAGATAACAGCGTCGTTATAATGTATCTAGCCGCACAAAAATCCAGCCTCATAGAGAAGCGCTCGTCCAACATTTGATCTCCTACATTTATAGATATACCTATAACGACAACTAACCGCCTTGATATTCTCGGCATCTCATTAAGCATCAACTCTTTATTTTACTTTTATATCACTACATAATATAAAACAAAGTCCCCTGCCGCGTCTGTCTGTCAGTTTGCGGTAAACAACAGAATTTGCGGTTTTCACCAATAGATAAGAGTGATTCATGAGGAAGGTTTATGTGTATAATTCGTTAAGGTTTTATGTAAAGTTTAATTCATACTCGACGCCACAAAGTGATGCAAACAGATACAGGCATATATGGTCTACCCAGGCATATGTGCGAAGCTGGGGCGGGTCGCTAGTCGAATTTAAAGTTTAGTCAGCCACTTGGCGTTTTGACTAAAGTAAGACAATATTTCACCCGGGACAGTAGTTTAATCTATATCAAAGCGATTGCTGATGGTTTTTAAAAAATCCAGCTAAGTAGATGCTTAAAACTATTGATAGCAGAACTCATCAACGACGACTCCAATAAATTTGACAACCGGGGATAGGCTTATTAAAAACGTTCATATATAACCTTTAATAAAAGGCACATTTAAATTTCAGACTATTCACAATCATTCGAAAAAAAAATCGGATTCAGAAACTACCTCCCCTTCGACTTAGATCTTTGCAATTCACAATTATCGGAACGGGGATACTTGCATTTCAATTCGTGAAATCAGGGATTCTAAATGGAAATATAATTATGTATATAATTTTAAATGACACTTTCCATGAATTAGAATGTATCCGATTTAAATTAGTGTACGGAGAGTACTCATAGATACATTTTTGACCATCTTCATAATAAAAGTTAACTCACTCTTTTTTTGTAAATTATTATGATGATTTTTTAGCACGAAATAGTAAGTTACTTACTTGTTTGTCTGTCGGTCATTCCAGGTGTAATCTGACGACTTACATTTCAGAAACTTTCCAATTAGTTATCCAGCTATAAAAGTTTCAGGGAAGCTAAACTATCGATGAAAATGCATTCTATAGCGTGGTTTTTAGATCAATTTTAACCGACATTTATTACTTTGTCTAAAGCATGTTTTAAGTTTTTCGGGTATTAATTGTCTAAAGAGAGTGAACTTAAACAATAGAAAGTATTAACTGGCTAAGAGCAATTCGGACTCACACTCGTAGCGTTCCGTAATATAAGCGTTTTTATGAAAAACAAATTTATATTTGCGGTTCGGAAAGTGTTCCGAATATCGGTATCCGGATCGGAGTATTCGGAAAGTATCTCAAAAACTGACTTCAAACAAATTTTCGGTTAAAGTTTTATTGAGATCTACCGCTTATTTTTTATTAATTTTTCATTTTCTTTGATTAAAAGTAAGAGAGGGGGGACACACATTTACCACTTTAGAAGTATAAAACTTTCAAACTAATGTTTCTGAAAAAAAATTGTTTTAAAAACCTCAATGTCATTTTCAACGACCTATCCAAAAACATACCGCACGTAAAGGTTTGATAAAAATTTTTTTTTTAGTTTCTGTTTCCATGTATCCCCCTGACTCTTTATTTTTTTTAATTTTCATATAAAACTCGTAAAGTTGTTCACAGAATACATCTACCTACCAAGTTTCAACTGTGTAGTCTTAAAAGTTTCGGAATTAAATGGCTGTGACATACGGACGGACAGACGGACGGACAGATAGACGGTCAGACATGACGAATCTAAAATGGTACAAAACTTCACAACATTTCTACCTAATGGAACTACGCCAGCGATACGAATTCAGAAGCTGGGTAACCCGACGATCCTGTAATACATGTGTAATACATACGTATGTGCAGTTATATGGTATAAAGTAAAACATCGACTGGCATAGCAATTCGTCAACTACATCTCATGTTTCAAATGGAAACCTACTTCGGTTATCTTACTTAGCTTCGCTTAGCTCTCATACTTAGTTGGCTTTGAGTAACTCAGAGATAGTTGGGCGCTAGTTTCGTTTCGCTTATATTCCAATGAGGCCTGTGTTTAATCCGTCATCGGCAGAAGAACGAACGAATGACGTTTGCCGAACTCAGCTGATCTCATTAAAAAAAGAGAGTGCGTATGCCACCATCATCCCAATATTTTTCTCAAAGATTTATTACTTTATTAATGTTATTTCTTGAGATCGATTAGCGACATGCATTTATTCGATTGATGACCGGTTCGTGTGAGTCACAACTCAAACCACCTTTTGCTACACGTAGTAGGAGCATTATATCGATGTTCTGCCTGACTTGTTGACATAAAATAGCTTTTTACCATCAAGGAGAACATCTGCCGGCGTATCCTTACGGTGTCCAGCAACAAAAAGCCCTTGGTATTCAGGTTCATTTTAGGCCTAGCGGATTCACTATCTTCGATGACATCATCGCTTAGCACCAGGCGACATAGTAGTCAAACGCTAAGCCGAATTCGGAAACTGCCTTTACTTCGACTTGGATGCAATTCACAATGCTCCGATCGGTTAATTTTGATATTTCAATTAGAAAAAATCAGTGATTTATTGGAAAGGTTTCCGCGCAAAACAGCTCAGGGATCAAAAAAATAATAAAATTAAAAATGAAGCTTCCGAATCCGAATATGTTGTCGAATGATTGAGAATAAGTGCAAAATAACTAACAAATAACTACAAAAACATTTCATTTTCGACAAAACTCACGTTGAGATTTGAACCTACAGCCTTTGCTTCTTAAAGCAAGTTCTGTTCCACCTGATCTATCATTAACATATGCGTTTGGCGAATTTAAGAATAACAATGTAAATCTGTATGTATGATTACGGAACCAGGAACGATTCCCGTATCCTGTTTTTCCCGTGTCCCACCAAAACCTTTATATTTTTCAGGATAATTAATATTCTAAAAGTTATTCCATAGTATAAGCTATGCTCACTTTAAGTTTCATTAAAATCCGTCCAGTAGTTTCGGCGTGATGATTTTTCAAACGGACATACATACAGACAAACATTTAAAAAATTATATTTTCGCCATCTATAGCGTTCATAATGCTTTCCCTAATTTAAATTTCAAAAAAATATTCAATGTACAGTTCTCGCTTAGTTACTGTTTTATTATAGTACTAGCAGCCCGCCCCGGCTTCGCACGGGTAGAACATATGCCTACAAAATTTGCATCAGTTTGTTGCATCGAATATAAAATATGAACATATTTAACAATCATCGTCATATTTCAACCAATTTACACAAAACCTTAACGAATTATGCACCTAAACCTTCCTCATAAACACTCTGGCTATTGGTGAAAACCGCAGGATAATCCGTTCAGTAGCTATTGAGATTATTGCGAACAGACAGACAGACGCAGTGATGGACTTTGTTTTATAATACTTACGCAGTGATATTGGACGGCCCTTTGGCGTAAAGGATAGTTACCCTGATTCTGACCCGACGGTCGTTGGTTCTAATCCTAGCTATATACCTACCAATGAAAGTTTTATGTGCATTCATGAATCATGAGTTTTCGTACAGTGGTAGTGGGATCATTAAATCTAGCAAAAAGTAGCTTACCACCAAGGAGAACATCTGCCGCATTAACCTTACGGCGTTCCCCGACGCAAAAAGTAGAGGTAATATACGCTTAACGTGTGTATCTGTGTCTGTCTGTAGCATCTTAGCACCTAACCGGATGAACCGATTTTGTTTTTATTATTGATAGTATTTTTTTTGTTTGATAGATGTCTTCATCGAGAGTGTTCTTAACTTTGATTCATGAAAATTCGTTCAATCGTTATAAAACTATGAACTTTTTTCTAGTTAATTGCGCTATGAAATCAACTTTCATAGGTCTGATCAATTCGAAAATCTTCTTCTTCAACGATATTGTAAGAACATGAAACACTGACCTGATGCTGGTACATCTCCTGGACTCTACAGAATACTCAAATCGTCACCAACTTACAGCTCAGATTTTAAATGTCGTGTTTAGAGTCATTGGAATGCTTTTAATGAAAAGATTATACATAGATCAGTCGGGGTGGTTTAAAATATTATATTATTATATATATATAGATGAATATTATTTTATACAATAGATTATATTATTATACTATATTGACTTCAAATTGATTGTGATCGATGGGGATCTACAGCATAGATAAGCTTTAATAATATTTTCGTAGTAACTATGACCTAATCTGTGGTTTCACTGCAAATATTTTATTAATTTTGCGATGCGTGTATGTGAAATTCGTAATATCTTCTAGAGTTTTCATTTGAATTATATACTGTAAGGGACAATTCTATAATATGTGGCCAAGCTAATTAACGTAATTATTTGGATAAGGATTCATACAATATACTTGAAAATAGCCTTGGAAGTGTTGTAATATTTTTAAACAAAAATTTTAAGATTAAAATTGTTACTGTGAGTCAACCTTAAGAGATAGGCATATGCTGTCGCGGACTTTTTTGTAGGTCTTATTAAGTTGTATAACTCTTGCATAGAAAATATTCTTCTATCTATTTTCAATTGAGCAGCGTTCGTAAGAAACGTGTTTTTTCGACCGTTTTTTTGCCGACTTAGGTTGCAAATTAGGTCTCCACGAATGTACCTGTGATTTAAACGGGATAATATATAGCCTATTTTAATTCCGAAAGTTTTTTCTATGTATTAGTGAAAGAATTTTTTTAATCAGTTCAGTAGTTTTTGAGCCAAATCATTACAAACATACAAAAATACAAATGTTCTCTCTTTATAATATTAGTATAGATATAGATAGAAGATTTAAACTACTTATAAGCCTAACTAGGCAAGATTGTAGTATCATTACGCGTTAATCTAAAAAAAAGGTGTGAAATAGCAGTAGGAAGGCTCTAAAATGCTGGGCTTTTCAATATTTCAATAGGTAATTTTTCAAAAGGTTTCAATAAACGTAACGCTTTTTTTCCAGACTACCCCCAGAACTGTTTATGTGTTCATTGTCTTGTCAAGTGAAACCTGAATAGCTGGCATTTTTCAGACAGATATCCTATTTGGGTAATTGTAGTAAATGTATATCTTTAATATTACCTAAATTATTAAATAATAAATAAACAGGCTGCAAGGATATTTCAGATTTTCAGATAGATAGTGTCCTACCACCATGCGGGGGTTGGGTGTTTTTTACCGATGTTTTCCTTCACCGGACTGTGACATCCGCACGTAATATTTTTGGTAGAAAAATCCATTGTTGTATGGGGAAGGTTGGCACCAATACCTCTGGCATTAAAACCAACCTTTCACTCACTGCGCCACTGGGCCCTGAAAATATTTGGAACATGAATATGTAAATTACCACCACAGAACAGTTTTCTGCTTTACCACCCACATAACCTGTTGAGATCAGACACAAACCACAAAATATTATGATTTCGTATTCCAGCGGTTAAGAAAGGTACTATTATTTATTCTATGTAACTGGTATACAAACCGTGACAGTGATGGATCGTACAAAATATCATACAGTTTTATTTTAGTTTTACATAATATTGTGTAAACATTATATTCGGAAACTGTGTTTGTTGTGATTGATCACGGCTGAGGTGAATGATAGAGAGTTGCCTATTATAATGACCAAACATGGTAAGGGGGTAAAAGGAACAAATATTGACTATAATAATTAAATCACTTTAGTTTTGATTTAAAACAAATGCCAATAACTGGACCGGTGGCAATATTTGGACCATTTAACCTAACTTAGGTAATAGAAACAACATTATTCTAAAAATGTGTCCAATATGCACTTGATCACTATCAGGTAGTAAAGATTTTAGAAGAAGAGACATTTTTGATTTTTTTTCTAAATGGCTGAAATATGATTTTTTTAGGTTTTCAACCCCTATATATGATAGATAGATAGATAAATATGGGAGTTGAACATTTTCCAAATATCGCTTAGAAAAATTATTAAACCTGCTCACAAAATTATTTCAAATCAGAACCGGTTGAAAAACGAGATCTGTAGAAGCGAACAGACATCCGGATATCCGGATTCTGAACAGTGATGATCTCGTCAATTACTTAAAAAAAAACTCAATTCAAACGAAATCACAAGTACTTGCTTCTCTTGAAAGCCGCAGACTTGCGGCACAGGAGCCTTACCATTGTTCAATTGTTTCTAAATGAATAAATACGTGACATCAAAGTGTCCACATAAACTGAATAGCATGATCAAAGCCGGGTGCGTTTATTTGTTAACAATAATATCAGTTACCGCTTCGACGTCGTACAAATAAAGGCGGTTTCATAAAGGACCAATTAAATAACGTAAACAGCTTTGGGGCTAAGTAAATGTTAACTTTCACTTCAAACGAGGCTAAATTGACACATATCTATAGACACACACAAACATTGGCGTAACTTTGCTGTCTTGTTAAGATCTCGTTTATACTCAGTTATGGAAATAGAGGGATGACCGAGGAGAAGGTAGGTGAAAGAAATTAAATTTGTTTTATTGCATACTAGCGACCGGCCCAGGCTTCGCATGTGTAGAGCATATATGCCTGCTGCATCTGTTTGCATCAATTTGTTGCGCCGAGTATGAATTAACGTATTCAACAATCATCGTCATATTTAAACCAATTTACACAAAATCTTAACAAATTATACACAAACCTTCCTCATGAATCACTCTGTGTATTTGCTGAAAACCGCATGAATAGTTCAGTAGTTTTTGAGTTTATCGCGAACAGACAGACAGACGCGGCGGGGGACTTTGTTTTTATAGTGGTAGTGGTAGGCATACGTTTGAGCACTGTCTCACTCGTGGCATAGATTAAATAATAGTACAAGCCTGCTTGTAGTGTAATACAACATTTCACTAAATATTTTTATTTAGTCCATTCTAACTATTAGACAAGAAACTTAATGCTAAGCTTACACTCATTTGGCGAGATTTTTTGTTGTATTAAAAATAAAACAAAAAGCCCGCAAAGTGTATAATCACATCTACAGAAAAAGCGTAATTTGTATAATGTTGACCGTGTAGAGTTTTGGCATTATCGATAAGTCTCCAACATACACTTGACACGTAATCATTCGGCGTTTTTTAGATGTTCTATACCTAGGCCTTGTTAAGTTACCAAACAGTTTAAATGTCCTTGGCCGAATATTAATTAACGCTGATGAATACTTAAAACATCCATACTTTACCAAATCCATAAAACTGAGCAACTGTATCGCATTGAGAAAACTAGTAGAAATTTATGAGAAATGAGCTAGTGATTCGCCGTTTTTATTATGACAAGGTTGTTGCGAGGTATTTTCAAATGTAATAAATAAACCCTATAACGTTTGGTGGGTGAAACGAGAGTGTTTTTCGTCACGCTATTACTAAAACCGTTGGTTGTCACGAAATGATTGCTCGTGGTGCGTTTGTATTAAGAAAATTACTTGCTCCAGTAAAATGCAGTTCAGGGTGAGTGCTTTCTACAAGGTCTTAAACGTTTATGACGTTTATGATTTTTACTGCAAATAAGCAGTACACCCTCAACACGATTAATACCACAGTTTTTTAAAACATGTGCTTAATACAGTTAGTTTTGTGTTCGAGCATATCGCTTATCATGTATCGCTTACCAACAAGCCTAAAAAAGCAAACAAATAAAACAGAAAAAAAAATTAAAAGTTAGCACAGTGTCTATAAAGGCTGATTGGCGTAAAAATCTCATTTTGCATATTGAAAGCTACTATAGAATATTGTACTTTTCTTAAACTGTATGAGTATAAGTATAATACTGACTTTAATCCAATCCAGCCATGTCCAAGTCCCAAGCCATGTTTAATGCAAGAGTTAATTATTATTCCAGCAACTGGTAAGATGTGAACGCTCGTCAACACATACAATAACATTCTTATCAGCTCACGTGAAAAATACGAATATTCAACTCCGCGAGACCTTCCCTACTTAGCCTGTTTTGGTATTACTGAACAAAAAAGGAGGATTCGTAATGGTGTTTACTAAATGCTTTTACATGTATTATGCTTCGACCATTTACCAATGGAGATGTTAACGTTGTAATCCGCAAAAATTTTTTTCTGCCGATACTTACGGGGGACGAGGTAAACACGCATAGCACACAAACAAATCACTTACTTTAACGATCCCGCACACTAGCTTGAAACACGCACACAATATTAAAAATACAGCGTAGTTACGCACGCTCATATGGCCAAAAATGGCTATATGGCCAGCAGAGGGGTACGCCTTGCGTTAACATCTTTGGTAAATGCTCGAAGGTATTATGCCTAAAAACGTAAGTCTTTAAGCATAGTGCATGCTACCTGTCAAGACATATTACTAGACACTCACGGTTGTGCTGATCTACTAATTTAAAGTCGCTCAGCGAGCTATGGCAAGAAAGGGCTATCTATACCTAATGCTCGGAGTGTCATTAAAGAATCAAATCCGAAATGAGGTAATCCGACAGAGAACTAAAGTCATCGATATAGCTCAGTGGATTAGCAAATTAAATTGGTAGTGACAACAGCCGATAATGTGCTGTAGTAAACAAGTTTTTGAGTGGAGCCCGCGGAGAGGCAAACGTAGTGTAGGACGCCTTTCGTAGTTCGTAGTTTTTTCGAAGAACATTTCAATACAATTACAAGTAGGTTAAAATTGACTTCTAAGATTTTTTTACATACGAGTATGACATTGTTTGTTAGTTAGTTACAACTTACAAGCGAAGTTAATAAAAGCATGTTAAAATGAAGCACAAAATGAAAGCTGCTGGGCATATTTGTGATGTGAATTGAAAACAAACTTATTTATTATGGACAGAAAATTTGACCACTGTCTCTCCTGATGTCAAATAACAATATGTTTTATGATGTGTGATGTAGCACGCTAGCCAAGAATACCCATACCTATTCACTATCCACTAACTACTTGGAGACTTCTACAAGATTGCGTGCGTGCGTGCGTCTGTGACCTAGTGAATAGGTACCTACTATCTAGACGATACCCTTTATATCTGAGAGACAAGGACTTGACTGCTATCTCACCTGATGTCAAGTGAAGATGCGGTCTGTTGGATAAGACCACTGTTGGGTTACTTCCACTAAGTATCTGCTGATGAGATAAGTTACCGGAGGTAACTATTATATATATGGTATATATATATAGATCGACTGAGGGTCCTTCCTATATTCTATTAATGCGTGTACCGCTTAATGTACTAAGGATGGGGTCCTGACTGCACTGTGAGTTACTGGCACTGGCGTTCTATCAAATGAAACAACTATTCCCAATAAACAACTGTATTGTCGTAAAATCAATTAGGTTAACTAAAAACCCCAAGCTAAAACAACACTCCTTGACCAGTGCGCAGCAACTGGCCGAGGTTCGATCGTCCATCTCTTTCATACACAATATCGCTTACATGTATCATTCACACTTACATGGTCCCTACAGGTCTAAGATGGCAACCTAAAGGCAAGGCCGTATTTGACCTTCTTGAGCATGTTGAATGTGCTTCTGTTAAAATATCGACTATGCACTTCCTTCCCACATGTGATTGGCATATTAGGCATATTATATCGATGTTCCGCCTGACTTGCTACCAAAAAGTAACTTAGCACCATCGAGGGGCAAATCTGCCGCCATAACCTTACGGTGTTCCGGCAGCACACAGCCCTTGAGATTGAGAGTCAAAGTATTCGAGGCTTAGCATGTTCACCATCAATAGTGGTCAGATGCTAGCCTAAAAGATATAAAAAAATGAAAAATACAGCGATGGCGTATTTAGTCCATTAAGCTAATAAGATTATAAAATAATCCCCCGTAATAATAGCAAAAACAAAATGTGAACATTCAGTTGTGAGTATTTTTGATGTTCCGTCAAAGACCAAGTCTGCCTGTCTGAGCACCGTAGTTTAAGAAGGGGAGAATGCACATGTCCATTAGTTTCCTTTTAAGGGTGAGAGGAAGTGTTACCATCATTAGGTCTTTCGTCGACCAGAAGCTTTTACAGGCGTTTTAGGTACGTTTCGTAACTTCTTTACCTTAATTATAATGACTAACAACATTCTAATTAAACAACATCTTGTCTTATCTAAACAGAGTAGTAATTAATCTTATATCAGCGATCTGCGATACTCCTAACTACCCAAGCATACATCTCGGCCTATCATCACATCACAAACTATCGTAAACTCCGAACACTAACTTAGTTTAGTCCCGACTTGAGTTATGAAGTTTTGAACTATTATTAAGGCCAGATTCGTCGATTAACCTCAGTTGTGACCGATATGGTTCGAGGATTTTGGATTGATTTGATTTCTAAATAGATTGGTTTTAAGGGTTTTGTACCGAAAATACAGAGCATGTGTGATTTAACGCTTTTATGTCCCAGGTTAATAGGCATAGTGCGACGTAATCTGTAATAGGTAGACGTCATGGCTTACCATCGTGCTTGTCCTGTTAAATTTTATCATAAAAAAGCATGCTACTATCTTCAACCGCATCACTTACCAGCACGTGAGGTATTGGTTAAAAGTTAGCATATATGATAAAAAATGCTGTTTAGTCACCATTAGAACTGGCATCTTATGCAATTTGAATGAATACAACCCGATGCAATACGAGTACGTAGATTGCATGCACAATGTTAAAATATTTACGACACAATATGAAGGCTGATTTAATTTTTTTTTTTTAACTGACTGTGCATTCGTTTGGTTGCAATCTGACCTGATGATAAGTGACGATGCAGCCGAAGGTGTAGCACGTTTGCTCAATAGATACCTATTCACTCTTGACTTGAAGATTCCCAGGTTTTATTTCGGGGGAAAGACTATCGAAGGTAGAGTATTCCGCTATACCCCGCTGCTTCGCCCGCGTTAAAAAGTATCCTATAGGCTAATCTAGTACCCGGCTATCCCTGTGCAAAATTTCAGCTAAATCGATTCAACCGTTTGACAATTAAGAAGTCCCAAAGAACCAATTTTGAGGGCCCGGTGGCGTAATAGGGAGAACGGTTGGCTTTGATGCCAGAGGTAACGAGTTCAAACCGCCGTGCACCAATGGATTTTTCTATCTAAAAATGTATGTGTGCTTTTCACAGTGAAGGAAAAACATCATTAAGAAAACAACAACCCTCGCATGGTGGTAGGACACTATCTAGTGTCAGCCTGGCCAGATACCACCCTCAAGTTAGAAAATCTGCCGCCAAACATCTAATGTGTTTCGGCAGCGATCTTTGAGAGCCAGTTCCCATTTTTGGCCTAGCGTGCTTACCATCTTTGACCGCATCATCACTTACAAACAGGTGAGATAGTGGTCAAATGCTAGCCTATAAGATATAAAAAAATATTTTACAAACTGACTTTCTCGGTGTTGATATTTTCCACTAATTTTATTCCATAACCAAATTATGACCCCTATAACCTTTCTACCTAACCCTAACGTAACACCTAACTCCCTCAGCTCATAACTACACGCTATACTAACACGCTATTTTAAAAATAATCCATTAACTTTACTATTAAGTTTATCAAAGAACTAAATAAGTGTTAAGAACTAAGCTACTTGGGTGAAGTTAAGTGTTCCATTAATTTAAACCAGCCTTTTAGGTATAATATATTTGCTCAGTGCCTTAGCTATGGTATTGTACATGTATTTACTATCAACACAAACAAGTGAATTATTTGAAAAGTACAAAAAACCCTACTGCGTGAAAAAATAAGATTATTTACCATTTCCTATTCCAAACTCCAATTAAACATATAAGTTATATATATATACATATATATATAATTCGTAATCACCGTTAAAACTTTGTTCACACTCGATGTATTTTGAAATTAATTTTTTTTTTGAGATTAGTTTTTGGCGCCAAATCCTTAATGTTGTTTTTTCTTTATTTTTATGTACCCAGTGTCGCTCTTACCATTATGACGGATCTATTGACACCACTCATATAAAAATACAACAAGCCGTTTAGGCTCTAGGGCGTACCAAAGAAATATACATACATGCATACCTATATACATACATACATACTTACATAACCCTCCTCCTTTCGCAGTCGGGTAAAAGAATATAACTTTTTTAATAAGAGTGAGGCTGAAGAAGATGGAAGGAGTTCAGACCAAATAAGAAGTCTAATTTCGTCTGAGGGAAGGAGGTTTTGAATATCGGTCTACAAGTGACAAAGAAATCAGTGAACGTACTCGTACATAAAAAATATACGTAAGACGGATTAAGAACCTCCTTTTTGAAGTCGGTTTATACATTAAACTTTACTGTAATAAAGAATGCCCAGAAAAATTGTTTATTGCTGGATAAACAACGAAAATAAAACAAATATTGGAATGGATATTCAAAAATTACAATCACAGAAATAACTTTTCGTTAAAAATTCCATTTAGCCGTCGACTATAAAAATACGTGCATACGAGCGACCCAAATTAGAGATTTTATCGTGTATTCATAGTTTTTATACGATACGACACGATAAATAATGTCGTCGAGGAAGTATGATCTTTATCTTCCCTAAAGTGGTCAAATCAAACTAAATAAGCTTTTACTACGTAGTACTATTAAGTATTCTGTGCTTTTACATAATCTAGACCAGATAAGTCAAGACTAATCCAACAAGTCCAAACTCGAATGTGTATTTTAGGAGTTCCTATGGTCACCTTATGGTCATATATAAGACGCCCTCCAGCCAGGTGGAGCGATGATATATGCAAGCTGGCTGGCAGCGGTTGGAATAGCTGAAGATGATTGAAAGAAAGCAAATCCATTTATTCAACACCATACTTATAAAAAAGGAATACTTAATATATAAACGAAATAAACGCTAAGATAAGAGAAGCTAATAATGTCGAAAACGTCACTACTCAGCATTATCCTAAAAGATCGAGCTCAGTGGCGTGCCATGGGAGAGGCTTATGTCCAGCAGTGGACGGAAATTGGTTGATAATGATGATGGTCACATATCCTCTCATATTTTAGTCTCCTGATTTACATATCATTTCATCATATCATATCATTTCATTTTTATATCATTTCTAATTTACATATATTCACATATCCTTTCATAATTTAGTCTCCTGATTTTTCTGATTTACATGTTTACAAAATTTTAGCTCAATTAAACGCCGGCAAGTGAATAAAATTTAACTTGCAAGATTTGATTCCAGACTCCGGGATAGGTGAAACTTAATAAAAGCTTGTTTTAAATCAAAATTTATCTTTGTTGAATTGTATCGTATAAAAATACAAAATGTATTTTGTTTGATCAACGTTTCAAAATAAAATATTTAAGTATGTCATTACTTCAAAGTTTTCCATAAATACGTTTCTATAGAAGAAAATTAAGTACAATTTATCCAACAACTCAGGTGGAGGTTCTCAATTAGTCTGAGTTTTTTTATGTTTGTTGTGTGCGCGATCATTCCGCCAATTGTGATTGACTTGAATGATGCTTTTTTCTCAAAGGTAGGGCCCAAGGTCATTAAATTCATTTAAATTAATTTTATCAAGATCTGATAAGTATCTCCAGATATCTGATACTATAAGAATCTTTGTCCTGACATACTGACTGACTGGCTGACTCACTGACAGGTAACACACAGCCTAAACCGCTGGTCGTAGAGACTTGTAGGGTATATATAATTTGTAGGGTATATTTGTCTTAGTATGTAGGGGTCTACTAAGAAAGGATTTTTCAAAATTCACCCCTTAAGGGGATGAAATTGGGGTTCAAAGTTTTATGGAGAAACAAGATTAGATAGTATTTTCTATTCGAAACTTCATAAAAGTGTTCCAGTAAAATAATAAGTAAATACGTGTTTCATGTTTTTTTTTAATTACACCGCTAAGAGGGTGAAATGGGGTAACAAAGTGTGAAAATCAATATTGTTTCGGATTGCGCTGAAATTTGGCATGCAGATAGTTATTACGACGTTAGTTCCCTCTGAGAAAGGATTTTCCAAAATTCACCCCTGAAGGGGATGAAACGGGGGTTCAAAGTTTGTATGGAAAAACAATATTAGATAGTCTTTATATTCGAAATTTAACACAAGTAATTAAGTAAGTAAATACGTGTTTCAGGCTTTTTCGAATTTCCACCCCTAAAAGGGTGAAGTGGGGTAACAAAGTCTGAAATCAATATTCGAATTTCGGATTGCGCTGAAATTTGGCATGCAGATAGTTATTTTGACTAAGGTATCCGCTAAGAAAGAATTTTTCATAATACACTTTTTAAGGGGATGAAGCGGGGTTTCAAAGTTTGGATAGTCGTTTTATTCGACATTTCACACAAGTACTTCTGTAAATAAATAAGTAAATACGAGTTTCACACTTTTTCAAAATGCCACCCTAAGAGGATAAACTGGGGTAACAAAGTCTAAAAATCAATATTGTTTCGGATTGCGCTGAAATTCAGAATGCAGATAGTTATTATGACGTAGGTATCCGCTCAGAAATGATTTTCTGGAAATTCCTTCCGGATACGGAACGGGGATTCATAGTTTGTATGGCGAAACAAGATGGGATAAAGTACGTGTTGTAGGATTTTTTTTAAATGGGGTAGGTAACAAAGTCTGTAAATTTAGGTTTTTAGGGTTTTATAAATATAAATCCCAAATTGCCTTAGTCACGCGATAACATGAAAACGGGTGAACCGATTTGGCTAATTCTTATTTGATGTGTTAATTGATAGAATCGTTTTTACAAAAGAAGAGTGTTAAGTAAATAAAAGAAGGTTTTAACGCGAGCGAAGCCGCGGGACACTTCTAGTATGATGATAAACGTCTTAAGCTTGCTTGTTTAAGTTTTTAAACTATCGTATAAATTATCTTAATCATTCATTGGTAGGAATCATCTCCAAGGTGGCTCTATTTAAATTTTATCAGGATCTGATAAATACTTATCTGCAGCGAAAAACATCTCAAAATTGCTAATGAAACTGACTCGCAAGTCACACGGCATGTAAATTCGGTTTTAGATAGTTTTTAAACTATCTTAAAAATTTGATATTTTTTCCCAGTACTTCAACTGCGAAAGAAAATCATCCGCAGCTGAACTAGTGGGAAAAATATTTCCACTAGTTCAACCGGTTGAACTGTTTGGTTGAACTAGTGGGAATGAGCCTTAATTATTATAAAACGTTTGCAAGATGAGGAAAATTGCGTTACGAGGATCGGAAAGTTGTCTTGTCAAACGCTTCGATTCATTACCGTCTTTTATTTTGACACAAGCATCATGGTACCACATCTTTACTTAATATCAGGTGAGATAGTGGTAGTACAGTCCGGCAAGTATAACTTGGCGTGCCTGTGCGCCTCTGTGCTTTTACTTTGTACTTTGATAACAGTTTCTCTTAAACCACTTTTAATTACTTTTGGCATAATTGGACTATTTTAATGTAGCAGATTTATCAACAATAATGTCGCGGTAATCTCTCAAACGTCAAACTCACAGTTTCAATTAAAAGAATTAGTTCCAAAAACCACCACCGCCAAGTTATACTTGTGGCACTGTAATCAAGTGTTTGTCAGCCTGGAATAAAAAATAAATACACTGAAGAAGTACACAGAGAACATCTCTTTTCTTTGTATGTACAGTGCCACAAGTATAACTTGGCGGTGGTGGTTTTTGGAACTAATTTCGAGAGATTAATTAATTATATAATTAATTGGGAGATTACCGCGACATTATTGTTGATAAATCTACTACATTAAAATAGTTCAATAATGCCAAAAGTAATTAAAAGTGGTTTAAGAGAAACTGTTATCAAAGTACAAAGTAAAAGCACAGTGGCGCACAGCCGCGCCAAGTTATACTTGCCGGACTGTATGATACGTAAAAATACCGCAGTACCATAGAGTTTCTTGGTGTTTCTTCTCCGATGGGAGTATTTCCGAAACACCGGTAGATTCAACAGCCATTCAGTTTTCCCCTTTTGTCCGCAGATTTTCTTTCTAGGCTTGCCATTTTTATTTTTATTTAAATAATATTATGCAGCTGACAGACGGACTATCAGTTCCATTTGGATCATGATATGTACTGTGATCAGTATGCGTTTCTCTAGGTTGTGTTTCACTAATTCACTTTTTTTATTTTTTTTATATAAAAATTGTCTGAAGTACTGAAACACACAGTTACATGTATGGTTGGTTTTAACCTACTTTAATTTTTTTTAAATATTCTGACGTAAACGATTGGATGACAGCTGAATGGTTCATTACTTATTACTTTTTTTTTCTAATTCAAAGCGTTAAATTCTGCTTTTGCTATGTTTACTTGATAATTGGTTATGATTTATTTTATGATTTATGATTTTGACGTGTATATGTGCGTATATTTATACTGCCTACATACTGAATAAATGCTTTCATTCTTGATTCTTCATGAGTCTCCGTCGAACTTAACAGACCTTCAACATGGTCCATCAAAAGGGGCGTAAAAATCTTGATAGGTCGGACCCTACCCTGTAGCATAGGTGATGGTGACCATTTTCCACCAGATGGGCCGTTTGCTCTACCTATATCATAAAGAAAAAGACTATCTTTCTACCAGATCTGCGTTGAGCGAGGCCAGGAATAGTACATTACGGTACAAGTGTGAAATGTTGGTGATTACCGCTGAGGCGCCATTGAGACCCAAGCCGTTAGGTGAGGGTCTTAATAGAGCCGAGGACGGTATTCATCAATACACACAGTATCATACGACGTTTTTCAACACACTTGTGAAGAAAATAATACTAAAAAATAAAAACTTTTCGCAATGGCGGGATTTTTTTTTCCTATAACATAACATGTTATGAAACTGTTATTTCACGTGTTTTAGATAATGTGGACACGGAATTTTATATAACATGTTAAAATAACATGTTTTATAACATTCCGTGTCTACATTGTCTGAAACATGTTAAATAACAATTTTATAACATGTTATGTTACATAGTCTAACCTAACAATGGCGATCGGCCATAGACTAAAAGAATGAGGTTTCTTATTTTTCGGTTTGTCGCGGATAGCGTTTTAGCCACGTACAAAATGGGGAATTTATAGTTTTTACAGAGAAAACAAAATAGTTATATTTGAGTTAATTTTTTTTATTTAATACGTCCAAGTTGAAATTATCTATTTAAATCTTCGAGCATTTACCAATGGAGATGTTAACGCAAGGCGTACCCCTCTGCTGGCCATATAGCCATTTTTGGCCATATAAGCGTGCGTAACTACGCTGTATTTTTAATACTGTGTGCGTGTTTCAAGCTAGTGTGCGGGATCGTTAAAGTGAGTGATTTGTGTGTGTGCAATGCGTGTTTACCTCGTCCCCCGTAAGTATCGTCAGAAAAAAATGTTTGCGGATTACAACGTTAACATCTCCATTGGTAAATGCTCGAAGATTTAAATACGAAGTTGCAGGAAATGAGCAAGCACTAAGTACATATATTAATTTATTCGTACTATTGAACACGATCTTTTTTGTATCGAAACTTTTTTAAGAACAAAACTACTCAACCAATAAAATTAAAAATTACTTGTGAATAATAGCAATGAAAAAGTCACAGAAGGTGTTATTTTTTTTTGTAGTTTCATTATGGCTCCACACGATTAGTGTATTTAGCCAGTGTTAAGTATTAACATTATTCAAGTTTTTATGAATTGTTGTCGTAGAGATAGGTCAAAGTCACATTTCAGGTTTTTAAGTTTTTAAATAAAAGTCTAGTCTAAGTCATATCTGCAGTAAAGATGTGGTGTTTACTTCAGATTTTCAGTGGAATTTTGGTGCGAACGCAAATAGCATGCTTTTCAACATTGTGCTGTTTCCCTACACTCACACACATCGGCACTTAATGGTGAATAATCCACATTTATTACACATTAACTCGCGGAAGAACACAAGTTTTAGGAAAATATACAATGAGATCACACACACTTTTCCACGTTCCCGCCAAAAACCAGGTGGCATTATGTGCCTTGAAATTAGAGCCATGTTGCAGTGAAATTAGAGCCACTTTATGAGTGTGTGTGTGTTGAAAAATGAAGTTATCCGATTGGTGGTTATTTCCTCGCGCATGGCTTAGCTATTGGTATTGGTGGAAACGCAGCCGAATACCTATATTCATGCCAAGTTAGATATCACGATATAGACATCTTGAGAGACTACACACGCCAGACCGATGTAATTTGGCTGACTACCAACCACAATTTTACTGGTGTCGTAGACTATAAGATGTCTCGACAATTTGCATCGTGTGGCTACTCGCCTCATTGTTTTTCTAAACATTAGTTATTTTTAACCGACTTCAAGGAGGTGGTATTCAATTCGACTGTACACAGTGACTGTATACTGACAGCTATCCCTGTAATTTCTTGTTTATTGAAATGCAGATAACTACGACTGGTAGGCGTCAATGTAATGCCACAATAGGTTTTGTTGTCAGTTTGCTTATAGTCACGGCTGTGACTGACGTATAACGTATCGTCTAATGGGGTGAATTACGATGACTGACCGATATTTAGATACTTTGATTTGATGCGTCGGCAACCATCAGTCATGAATGATGGTTTTGAATGACGCAAAACCTATCGTGTAATGGGTACCGTAGGCATTTTAACTAGAGGTTAAAAGTAAGTAAGTTATTGTTAGCGGCTGTTAGTGCAACATACAAGATCCTTAGCAGTTAATCTGTGGATTCTTTTTTTACGGTATAAGGTGACAGGATAAGCACGACGCTCGCCTGACAGTAACCGGTGACTTCTACCTATTATAGAAACAGCGGCATGAAACATTCTGGATAGCCAGAATTTTACATGTCACTGCACTGCACCTGTTACGTTGAGACATAAAGACGTTAAGTCTCATTTGCCTTGTAATTTCACTAGACACTTTGCTATTATTTAAACTGAAAAATATAAAATTAAAAATATTCCTACTTCACGGCTGAATTAATTGGCAATATTGTGGTAACACCCTAGGCGGACTAGCAAAAGTCCTACACGATAAGTGTGATGTAAAAAATATCTTTAGATTTAAAGTGTAAAAAGGGATGGTGAAATACATTTTCAATTCCAAGGCTCAGTCAAACTGACCTGTTCGATCCTGGAAGGTAAATTGCGTGAGAATGCTTCGTCACCTTCGGAGTAACCCAAGTTCACTGAAAGGCATCCACTTCCGTCTTCAAATTAGTTTTCAGCTCACTGACAGACACCTTTTTTCAAGAAGTCTTTAGAGATGCGGCTGATTGCGATTATTCCGGAATAATATATAAAAGTAATATTCTTGAATTTTATGATTTTAATAAAATAAGAACAAACAGGTACAGGGATTGAGAAGTAGTCAAGTACGTATTTATAAAAAGAAAATTACTATTAACACTGCTATATATAGGGATATAAATCATTTTTTCCATTACTGATTTATAGGTTCATACGGTTTTATAGATCATCCGTGATATGGCGCTTGAAACAGCTGAAATAGGCATCGGAAACTCATATATTCGTATAATGAAAAATCATATTTATATTTTAAAAATAAATTCATATTTTATAAACACGGTGTTACGTAAACTTGAAAACTGAAATAACGTTTTGGTCACCTAATATTTATATTGTACAAATGTTATTATTACCAGTACATACATCGATATATACAAATTAAAAAAGATCGTCAGTATGTTGAGAATCGAGCCAAACCACATGTATACTAATAACTTGTACTTCCAATTTTCAGTATGCATTATCATCATATATCATAATAATATATGTATATATAAGTCTAAGATGATCGTGGATTTGCCACATAGAAAAAAATAATAATTCAACACTACAACACTGTACACAATAACAATAGTAAATTGATTAATATATACTATAAATAAATCAGAGAATCATAGAACAAATTAAAACACTAGCAAAATTGCCTGAATTAAGCCATTTTACAAAAAAGGGCTTGTCTAGCAATAAAAAATATCAACCTAATCCGGCATATTCAGTCCGACATATTTTTGCCGGATCATCGCGTCGCTAAACTGTTCTTCCCAAAGTTTCCAATAAATCCAGGGGTGCTCAACATGTCAGTCACGTGTTGGAATGAAGTGTGAACAAAGGACAATTCCCGCAAATATTTGCCCGATAAATTGAGCGTGTGTTTTTCTTTGAGAAACTTTGGCATTTTCTCACTTGGAATGCAATGGTTTTACGGTTTCTGCACAGCTGTGGTATGCTATTCAACCTCGTGTCATCTATGTTATCTGTAGTTTTTAATGTAGACATTTTTTAAGGTTTCGGATTTCCAACCGATCAACTTGCAAATACAATTAACTAGCTGTGCCCCGCGGCTTCGCCCGCGTTAAGAAGTACCGCCCTATAGCCTAATCTATATTAAATTATTTTGGCTGAAATTTTGCAGAGTACCCACTTTTGTACACAGCTATCCCTCTGCAAAATTTGTGCCAAATCCTTCCAGCCTTTTAACTGTGATGAAGTCCCAAACAAACAAATAAACAAACAATAAATATACAAACTGACTTTCGCATTTATAATATTGATGTCGATTGCTGTTGATTTGGTCTACCTAGCGTCTAAATCGTCTATTATATCGTAGTATCGTCAACATTATTTTGTTTATTCATAGTTACCATTGGATAGAGAATGTACTAAAAAACAGAGTAATGTCCAAGGTTTTATTATTTTACTTTTTTATCTTCTAGAAAAAACAAAATTTACGTTTCTAAGCAATACAATTTCACTAAATAATCTACTTTGCAAAGAAAGGCCGTGAAATTAAGCTATACTAGACATTTTCTAGAAATCTATTTACACGTATTTTACATATTATAGTTATTTACAAAAATACACATTATTATAGTATTTTACTAAAAGGCTAAACCTTTAATTAACCTTATATTCTTGGTATTTTACACTTTTTAATTATTCTTTCACTTTCTTATAATTTGCTTATTTGAAACTCAATAGGCGTTCTAAATAAGCACATTTTATAGTTTAATTTACATGTTTGAAACAGTACAGAGACTTCCGCGCTCCGAGCCTACATATACATTCTTACATTTGTTCGACAAAATTAATTCTGAGAGTGGACCAGTGTCCCAATTTTGAGGCACTCATTACACTGACCCTCTGCCCAATAATGAACCAAATTGCCCCGTTACAAGCGCAAATAGCTCAATAATGGTCAGATACACAGTGCAGAGAATCAGAAGACCAGTTTTTAAAATATGTTTTGAAAGTATTTAAAAAAATAGCTAACGGTACAACCATGACACTCGCCTGATGTAACTTTTGACCACTATATCACCTGTTGGTAAGTGATGATGCAGTCAAGGATGGTAGCACGCTACGCTAGAATAGGCATGGGAATTGCAGATACTAGCTTGCAAAACTGGATAATCAGAACTGCACATATTTGTTGTGATCGAATGTTAGTGTTAATGAAGTGTAAGGCCAGTATTTTAATAGACTAAGCAAAGCGAAGGCATTGCGTATAAATGCACGTTTGTTGCGCACGAATGCACACGAATTTAATGTAAATTTAAGTTACGAAACTTATTTAGGTTGATTATTATTATGCTCATATTAATTTATTTACTTATTCATCAAAATCGAATAAATAATTTAGGCATTACGGTGGAACATACATACAAACAATCATATACACGCTGTTAAAACTATAATCATCCGTTTAGCATTGGCGTGGTCGCGCAAAAATACGCGTCACTCCGAAGTTTGTCTACTTCTCAGGATATTCTGTGTGAAACTGTTTGAAAACACGTTCAAATACCACAAACCAAAGAAGACATTACCGGCCTTCGGAAAGCAATAGGTCCTTTCAGTTTTACTCGACAAGGGTGGCCATACCTTTATTAATTCTTTTTTGATAACAAAAAAATATTGTGAAATTTTTAGAAATGGCTGATATATGATTTTTTTACATTTTCAACCCCAATTTCTGCAATCTTGAAAAATTTCCAAAAGCTCGGCAAATCGGCAAAAAATAAAACAGATCAAGTGGAGCGAGTTGGACTCGCACACCGAGGCATCCGTACAAACTGGTCTAACTAGGTTAAAGTACAAACTTAACTTTATAGTTCGATCCATAGAAAATGTATTGCACCAACCACATATAATAAGTTAAATTCTACTTTTTTTTGTTATCAAGCTACATATTTACAGTTTTCAGATGTATTCCTATATAAGTGCTTCAAGACCTTGCTTCTTGCCAAATTTCATGATTCAATGCCAATGGGACCCGGTACCCTATATATAGGTTTTGATTCTCTTGTGAAATCGCAAAATATGCGACATAAACGTTCATATATTTTGATCGCGTTGACTTACAAGTTTGATTTTTTCACAACCAAAAAAGACCGTAGATCCGAGTATTTGATTCCTATAAGTTTTCAACTTAATATCTTTACGCGTTCCTGAGAAAAATGTCAGAGCGACAGACAAACAGACAGACAGACAACAAAGTGAGGGTCCTATAGGAATTCCTTATTAACCGACTTCACAAAAAAGGAGGAGGTTTTCAATTCGTAGGAATCTGTTTTTTTTTGTATGTTCACCGATTACTCGAAGATGTCTGAACCGATTTGGAAAATACTTTTTTTGTTTCAAAGGGTACCCTTCCCGGGTGGACCCATTTAAATTTCAATGAGAGCGGTCGAGTGGTTTTTAATATATCAACAAAAATCATCGATGCATTTGTATACCTTGATGACATGATACTGGGTACTGTGTACTTGACTAGCGCGACGTTTGAGGTCGCTTCTTTTAGTTTTTAAACGATCTTAAATTATGTTACTTCAAATACTTTTAATGTGACTGAAACTACGGGGCGTAGCTAGTAGTAGTATTGGTGAACGATGAGTAGACTTTCATCCTTCAAAGTAAATGTTTGCGTATAATCTACAAGATGTACAGTAAAAACGTTACACTCTTCAAAAAGGTTTTGAGTATAAGCTTTTTGATGTACAGCGATTAATCATTAAGACACGTTTTTAGGCAGAGGAGTTTGTTGACTCTGGCAGGGATTTTCATTCTAAATATTTGTGTATTTGTCAAAAATAATATGATATTACGAACTAAACTCTGATACTTCTCTAAACATGCGTAGTCAATATTCACTTATATAATTGTTTACCCTTTGTACATTTTTATAAACAATTTATAGCTATAAAAAGTTCTTTTATTACAGTAATAACTCTGTACAAGCACCTGCCTATGTATCTCAAAGAATGAAATGGAAATTTATTTAATAATTAAGATAGTTTAATAATAAAGATAGTTTAAAACTAAAACAACCGACTTCTATGCCGCGCGAGTCAATTTCAGTAGAAAGTTTGAGAAATTGAGACGTTTATCGTCATATCTCTAGAGATACTTATCAGTACCCTGATTCTCATTTCAATCGGATACAGTCAAATTCGAAAGCTCCCGATTTTCACGGATCGAATTATTTTCCGAGGGAGCAGCAAAATGCGAATCTCAACTTCAATCGAAATCTGTCGGAAACCAACTTCGGCAATCTTCGTCATTTTCCGATTTTAAAACCACAAATTATAGAGCATGACTTTTACAGAGGGTGCTGGTAGAAATGGTAGAAATTTTTACGTACGTAAATGTAAAATAGTACCATTTAAAACAAATGTAACAAGCGACTTATTTTAGACATTTTTATTTGTTTTATTTAAAAAATAAAGTTTAATGAGCTTTAATTATGTTTTGACATATTTTGGCGACTTATTTTGCGTGCTTTCCATCTACAAAGTGCATTAGTTATCTGTCTATATATTGTTTAGCTATACACATTATAGTAATCTGTCTGCTCTGTGGTATTGTTAGTATAAATAAATCACAAGTTTTGTTTAGATTCCGAAAAGTTTAGTTTTTCTCATGGGTTTTTCTTAATCTTAAAGTTAAGCCTCTGTGAAAAAAAACAAAATACCTACACACGATAACACAATGACAAGGTGAGTAAAAAGTCCTACGTAAACATTGTTTTCATGTATTTGCATCTTTCACATTTATATTTATCTTTTCGATGTGTTTGCTATTTATTGTTATACAAATACATATCAAGCGTACAGTGGTTGTAAATTATAACAGCTCAATAGACCACTATATCACTGGTGCTAAGCGATGTTGTGCTCGAGAAATGGTGAACATGCTAGGCCTAGAATTGTCCGACTCTCAAGGGCTGTACTGGCAGAAAACCGAGACTATTTGCTAGTGGTAAGCCAATTTTTAGTAGCAAGTTATACATAGCATCGATTTTAATGCACCTTAACCACCTATGGAAAACTTGGTCTACTCATACTTGTCTTTCTTCTACAACTACATAAGTACGCACATCATAGATCTTGAACAATTTACTAAACAAACTGTTCTTTCAATGTAATTTCTGGGTAATACATTGAGTGTTTGGTGTATGTTTAGTGTTGTAGTGAGACTATATTATTATAGTCTCACTGTTACAGTATTATGACTAATTAGTGGCTCCCTATCAATGATTTTAGCTCATTTATAAATTAAGTATAATATATTTTGGTATTTGTTTTAGAGAAAAGAATTGTAAGCCACCCTGGTAAAACAAGCAGAAATATAAAAATCTAAGGACGGGCATTACTGAATTGTTATAGGAAATTTAAACGACGATGTTAGATATTGTTTTTACCCGAAGAAGCAAGCCATAGAGAAGAAGACAGACAGTTTCTGAAGACTACAGGTGAGGTACCAAAATTCTATAATACATAAACTGATTCAGCACTGATGGATAAAACAAAGCAGGGTTGTAGAGGACCTCACTGCGCATCTATTTAAGCCCCACATAATGTTCTACTATTTTGGATAATTTGTGAGATATGATATTTTCGAAAATATTTTTGCCTACTGCTGGTTTGGCCCACAATTTTTTTTTCTGCTGAACCGTTAATCAGGAAATAATAGATTTTATATAAAATAAAACTGAATAGTGATAAACATTTTACGTCACTTTCACATGTATTAGTTTTGAAAATATGCGAATTACAAAATGGGTGTAAAATGACCATTAGTGGTAGGGCTCAGCCATGGCTCGAACCACTCAACGGTAAAAAGACATGTCGCTAATTCGTTCACCAAGTTCCGGCATGATGTTCGTTTGATCCATCTGTACTGAATCATCATCATGTATATGATTTATAATTAGAGTCCTTATGCTTAGGGCTCATTGTAAAATAAGTACTTTGGTTTCTGCTATAGCTATACAGAGCTGGGACATTGGTTTTTCATTATAATCATCACTGTCCATGTATGCTTTTCAGACTCCATTCATTACATTTATTGTGAATTACTGCAGAGGCACTCACAAAAAAATATTATGAAATATTATAGTGTTTAACATTATGTATATATTGTTTCAGATGCATTACCAAGGAGCTAGCTGCACAATGTTCCAATCATGTTGTCCCTTTGTTGCAAGTTGCAGTCTCAAACCGAACGAAAATTTAGTATAATTTGATTTATGATGAGTAAGATTCTTCGCTCTGTTGTAGGCTTTATTTGTACTGTATTGTTAATCTCTAAGGAACACATTGAATACACTATGTTATATATCCTGTCTATGTAGTGTCATCATCATCATCAGCCTGTATCAGTCCACTGCTGGACATAGGCCTCTCCCAAGATGCGCCACTGAGCCCGATCTTCGGCTCTTCTCTTCCAGTCACTGCCCACCGCTTTGCGTATGTCGTCGCTCCACCTGGTCACAGGACGTCCTACGCTACGTTTGCCGATTCGCGGTCTCCACTCTAGGACAAGTCTGCCCCAACGGTTATCAGTCCTGCGGCAGATATGACCAGCCCACTGCCACTTCAGCTTGCTAATCCGTTGAGCTATGTCGATAACTTTAGTTCTCTGGCGAATTACTTCGTTCCGGATTCGATCCCGCAGAGAAATACCGAGCATAGCTCTCTCCATAGCTCGCTGAGCGACTTTAAACTGGTGGACCAGTCGGACTGTGAGTGTCCACGTCTCGGCTCCGTATGTCATCACAGGTAGGACGCACTGGTTAAAGACTTTTGTCTTTAGACACTGTGGTATAGGCGACGAGAAGACTCGACGGAGTTTTCCGAATGCTGCCCAGCCCAGCTGAATTCTTCTCTGGATTTCCTTCTCGAAGTTATGTTTGCCTAGTTGGAGCGTTTGCCCTAGGTAAACATACTTAGTGACAACTTCGAGTGGGATTCCATCTACGGCAATCGGTTCCGGAACAACGTGCTCGTTGTACATGACTTTGGTTTTGTCCAAATTCATCCGGAGACCGATGCTACGAGAAGAATCAGCTAGGCCATTCAACATCCTTTGTAGGTCCTGCAGCGTCTCTGCCATAATGACGATGTCATCTGCGAATCGTAAGTGAGAGATGTACCTGCCGTTGATGTTAATGCCACGATCTTTCCAGTCCAGCGTCTTAAACATATCCTCCAAGGCGTTAGTGAACAGTTTCGGGGATATGACGTCCCCCTGTCTCACTCCTCGACGCAGGTGGACATGTTTAGTTCGCTGGTTCTGTACTTGTACAGTCATCGTTGCGGCATTATATAGACATCTCATCACTTCGATATATCGCCAGTCGACTTGGCAACGCTGCAAGGACTCGAGAACAGACCAGGTTTCGATTGAGTCAAAGGCCTTCTCATAGTCCACAAATGCTAAGCACAGGGGCCGATTATACTCTTCGGTCTTCTGTACAATCTGCCGCACCGTGTGGATGTGGTCTATGGTGCCGTAACCGCTTCGAAACCCGGCCTGTTCCGGAGGTTGAAACTCGTCGAGTCTTCGCGCAAGACGGTTCGTGATGACCCTTGAAAACAGCTTGTAGACATGGCTCAGAAGCGAAATCGGGCGATAGTTTTTCAATAGGGTTTTGTCTCCTTTTTTGAAAAACAAAACCACCATGCTTCTGTTCCATGCCTGTGGCTGTCATCTATGTAGTATCTATGTAGTATGTCATCTATGTAGTGTAGTTTAAAGTTATTTCTAGTATTTCAGAACATTAATTATTTAATATTGTTAACAAGAATTCTGAACATAGAATAAATAAGTTTACATAAGCATTATGATATACTATATGATGTTATTACAACAATCAACTTTTGATATGTTGGAAAAATTATTTTAAGAAAAGACTGAGCCAGTTCCCATTCTAGACTTGCTTGGCTTCTAGTGCTTACCATCTTCGACCGCATCATCACTTACCAACAGGTGAGATAGTGGTCAAACGTTAGCCTATAAGATACATAAAAAAAAACTGAGCAAAGCCTCTAAAATAAATACGATAATTCATCTCTGTGTTAAGTTAAAGAAAATTTAGAACTTATTATCACTTGCACATTAAGAAAGTGCCTATTAGTATTTTTTAATACTTGATATCCAGTTGATTACAATTGTAATTTTTGTAACTTTAAGTATAAGAATAAAAGTACTAAATGAATACAAACTTTTCTATTATTTGCCACCCTTCACAATTTTGTGTAAGTAGGTATGTACCTACTTACTAATAAAAATACTTAGGTAAGTATAAACTTATATAATAGCGTTTAAAAACTAAAAAAGAACCGACTTCAATGCCGCGCTATTCTATTTCAGTACCAATTTTGAGATGTTTATCTCAATATCTCTGGAGATACTTATCAGACCTCGATAAAATTACCATGGTACCACACTTGGGATATCTCCTTTCGAACAAAAAAAGAATAATCATAATCGGTTCATAAACGACGAAGTTATCCGCGAACAAACATAAAAAAAAAAATTATACGGTCGAATTGAGAAACCTCCTCCTTTTTTTGAAGTCGGTTAAAATGGGATAGTTATAGTAACAAGAAAATAATAACAAGTATTTTTAAAAGATAAAAGATTTTAAACAAGTTCATAGGCTTCTAACATCGCGGAAAATATCGTTTGCGCGATGTAGGATGTATGGTGAACTGTGAAACCTACGTCAGCGCCATCTCTTGATAGGTATAGTAAATAGATAGGTCCTAACCTTAAAAAACATGAGCAAATAAAACGAATCAATCTCTTGTCTTGTCAATTCAGTATTTTCTCTAATATGTCTCAAATAAAATATAAAGTCATAATTATGGGATAGTAAACCTTTAAAATCACTTTTAGGTCAAAAAAATTTATCACGGGTATGCTTCCGCCAGCTATTTGCTCGCGGAATACTTTTCGAATTTAGCCACATGACTTTCCGAATTGAAATGTCAAAAGTTTTCGATCCGAGCATTGAGAATCGCAATTTCACGATCTCAGTCGGAAACCACGCACTTTTCGACTCCGAATGGGTTTTCGAATGATTGAGAATCAGGGCACAGATCTCGATTAACAATGGGACCTCCTCGGAAACGTTAAACCGATAAATAAATAATCATTCAAATCGGTTCACAATTGACGGAGTAATCGGGTAACATATATACAAAAAAACATACAGATGAATTGAGAACCTCCTCCTTTTTAGAGTTCCGTAGCCGAATGGCAAAAAACGGAACCCTTATAGATTCGCCATGACTGTCTGTCTGGCCGTCCGTATGTCACAGCCATTTTATTCCGAAACTATTAGGACTACAGAATTGAAACTTGGTAGGTAGATGTATTCTGTAAACCGCTTTCCGATTTTTATACAAAAATAAAAAATATATAAGTTTAAGGGGGGGACCAACCCATACCTGGAACTGAAACAAAAAAAAAATTTTTCTTCAAACCTATTTGTGTGTCTATGGATAGGTCTTTAAAAATGACATTGAAGTTCTCAAAATCATTTTTTCTCAAAGTAAATCATTTAAAAGATAGGCGCGTCTAAAGTGGTAAAGTGTGTCCCCCCCCTCCCTCTAACTTCTAATGTGAGGGAGCAAAAATCTAGAAAAAATATATGCTGTAGATCTCAATAAATACTAAAAATGAAAATTCGTTTGAACGAGATACAGTCAGCAGTTGTTGAGATATAGCGACCGCAAGTATAACTTTGTTTTTCATACAAACACTATTAAAAACAAAGTTATTTTGGTTGTTGCGAAAAATCATAGTTATAGAATACTCTACAGTGTTACGGAACCCTACGAGTGTTACGAGTGAGAGTTTATTTTTGGACGTCGGTTGACTTAAGGTAAATCGAAAATGTGTTTTATTAAACAAAATTTTGTTTTATTACTAAGAAACATGCTTCATATTTTATTTATAAATGTGTCAATCCAATTTGTTATTCCTAATTCTAGATTAGTTATAATACGTGGGACACTCAGAAAGTTTTGAGAAACTGAAAACACAACTTAAATGGATAAAATATTTTTATTAAATCTTTTCAAAGAACTCTTCACCAGTCCCTGTACAAATTTTAATGCGTCTGAACCAATATTCGTTGAAACATATTTTTTTCACTCCTAGCACGTTTTATCGGTAACATTCGTCGAAGGACGACCACTTCTTTCTTCATCCCTCAAATTTAGAAGACTGCGTTTAAATTAATTATGCCAACGGTAGATGTTTGCTTTACAAGGGCTTAATGCATAAATTCAATTTGAAAACGATCAAACTCCTCATCTAGTTTTAGGCCACATTTAAAATCGTAAAAAAAATTCACGTGAAAATGTTCCCGACGCAGATACATTTTTTAATGAAATACGACAATTTAATTTAGCTTTAAAAAAAATGGAGCGAAATCCAAAATTCTAACGAAGGTGTTTTTACTTGTAAATAACCACATTTTTTTAAATAATTATAATCAGGCAAGTTTTCATACAAAAAATAATATTTTCGCATTACTTTCTGAGTGCCTGGTATTTTGACCTTAATTAAAATTAAATGTAATTTTAAAATTAATATTTTCAATTTGCAAACCTGATATAGGCAAACTGTCACTAGCTTAAAGTTCCAATGACACCCAGCACTGACAATTAAGCAATATTAAATGACTTTACTTTTACTTTACGATAAATACTCTAAAAATATTGACATGATAAAATTATTGTTTAGATAATAATAACACCTTAGTATTTGCATGAGTGATAGAACAAAAACAAAAAAATTATAAAGCCTAACTACCAGATAATAAAATTTTAAAACACAAATCATTACAACACTGCATGTCAGAATTATCAAGATTATAAAAAACATTCAAAACAATATTATTTAAGTTAAAGCCTTTTCGGTCACGAAAATAAACGACTTAAAACGATATTTTATTGGTACATTAAATCGAAAAATTGTTCAACTTTTCACCTGCGCAACAATAAAATAGTTAGACAAATTGCCTCTCTTAAGACACTTAACAAAACTTTATCTCGTTCCGCACTAAATTATAGCGTGGTCACTATAATTCTATAGTGATGTGATAGATGCAAATTATCGATAAAAATATTGTAATAATTTGGTTTTACAATTGCCGGTTTTATGACGTAAAGTAATCTCTTTCAGAAAATCTAATTATGAGCAGGAAAAAATACATAGTGTTTGGAAAATGAAGTGTAAATTACCTACAGGAAAAAAAATGTTTCAATATAAATATCTATTTATATTGACATTACCAATTATACTTAAATTAAGATATATTTTTGTCATCTTCAAATCCTTGGTGGTGATGATTCAATAAAACGAAATGGTGATTGAGACTGTTCTAACTAGGTTCTAACTACGTTAAAACTTATCTGAGTTTTCAGTTTTTTTAATGATATAACGTAACAGGACAAGCACTACGCTCGCCTGATGGTAAGCGATGATATCTTACTATTACAGATACTGTGGCATGCAAAACTCTGAACAACCAGAATTTTTCATGTCACTGCACTGCTTTTTACTTTGAGACATAAAGATGATAAGTCTCACAAGCTCTGTAATTTCACTGGAGACTTCGTCATTTCAACCGAAAAACATTCCTATTTCACGGCTGAAATAATTGGCAAAGTGGTGGTACCGCCCCAGGCGGACCAGCAGAAGTACTACCACTACGGAGCTGCTATGTTTTTGAGTTAACTCTCTGAAATAAGCTACAAAAAAAATAAAGGCCGCCAAAGTGCTATGCGTCTAATCAAGTTATATATTCAAAAAAAATATTCTTAAGTCGGGTCCAAACGCTTGGTGTATGCCACAAACACAAACAAAGTTCCAAACATCGACCACAATCATCAAACACAAACATTCGTCCTCACGCTTAACGAACGTGTTCGAACGTTTGATCTGTGAAAAAACCGACACCGACCCCGAACAGTGGCGAACACAAACAGGAACAGGCAAACACATACAAACACCCATCCACATGTAGGTGTTTGCTGTTTGTTGTTTGCTATTGTTTGCCAAGCGTATGGACCCGGCTTTAAGTATAAGGAAAATCATATCGTTTAAAAACTAAAAAAGAACCGACTTCAATGCCTCGCTATTCATTTTCAGTACCAATTTTGAGATGTTTATCTCAATATCTCTGGAGATACTTATCAGACCTCGATAAAATTACCATGGTACCACACGTGGGATATCTTCTTTCGAACAAAAAATAAATAATCAAAATCGGTTCTTAACGACGAAGTTATCCGCGAACAAACATTAAAAAAAATATTATATCTTCTATATTATATATTATGATGTTGTACAGACGGGACTCGAACCCGCACCCCCCGGATTAGACGTCCAGGTGCTCTGCCAATTAAGCCACGGTTCGATACATCGATACGACGAAATTAGTGGATTGCATTTTGTTAACCCAATTATGCATTGGTGGCGCCATCTATGACTATTTATTACGTAAGTTAATCATTCGGAAGAAATCATTACAGTTTTCAAATCCGACGAGAGATGTTGCACTGCGTAAATGAAATATTATGTTTCTTTGAAGTGTCTCACACTTTTATATTTTTGTAAATTGTTAAACACAATCCAAAATTTCATCGTACCGACGGGACTCGAACCCGCACCCCCCGGATCACACGTCCAGGTGCTCGTCGTATCGATGTATCGAACCGTGGCTTAATTGGCAGAGCACCTGGACGTGTAATCCGGGGGGTGCGGGTTCGAGTCCCGTCGGTACGATGAAATTTTGGATTGTGTTTAACAATTTACAAAAATATAAAAGTGTGAGACACTTCAAAGAAACATAATATTTCATTTACGCAGTGCAACATCTCTCGTCGGATTTGAAAACTGTAATGATTTCTTCCGAATGATTAACTTACGTAATAAGTAGTCATAGATGGCGCCACCAATGCATAATTGGGTTAACAAAATGCAATCCACTAATTTCGTCGTATCGATGTATCGAACCGTGGCTTAATTGGCAGAGCACCTGGACGTGTAATCCGGGGGGTGCGGGTTCGAGTCCCGTCGGTACTATGAAATTTTAGATTGTGTTTAACAATTTACAAAAATATAAATGTGTGAGACACTTCAAAGAAACATAATATAAGAATCTTTGTCCTGACATACTGACTGACTCACTGACTGACAACACACAGCCTAAACCGCTGGTCGTAGAGACTTGAAATTTGGAGGGTATATTTGTCTTAGTACGTAGGGGTGTACTAAGAAAGGATTTTTCAAAATTCACCCCTGAAGGGGATGAAACGGGGGTTCAAAGTTTGTATGGAAAAACACGATTAGATAGTATTATCTATTCGAAACTTCATACAAGTGGTCCAGTAAAAAAAAAAGTAAATACGTGTTTCATGTTTTTTTTAAATTCCACCCCTAAGAGGGTGCAATGGGGTAACAAAGTGTGAAAATCAATATTGTTTCGGATTGCGCTGAAATTTGGCATGCAGATAGTTATTACGACGTTAGTTCCCTCTTAAAAAGGATTTTCCAAAATTCACCCCTGAAGGAGATGAAACGGGGGTTCAAAGTTTGTATGGAAAAACAATATTAGATAGTCTTTAGTACTTTAGTAAGTAAATACGTGTTTCAGGCTTTTTCGAAATTCCACCCCTAAAAGGGTGAAGTGGGGTAACAAAGTCTGAAATCAATATTGTTTCGGATTGCGCTGAAATTTGGCATGCAGATAGTTATTTTGACTTAGGTATCCGCTAAGAAAGAATTTTTCAAAATACACTCTTTAAGGGGATGAAGCGGGAGTTCAAAGTTTGGATAGTCGTTTTATTCGACATTTCACACAAGTACTTCTTTCTGTAAATAAATAAGTAAATACGAGCTTCAGACTTTTTCAAAATGCCACCCTAAGAGGATAATCTGGGGTAACAAAGTCTAAAAATCAATATTGTTTCGGATTGCGCTGAAATTCAGAATGCAGATAATTATTGTGACGTAGGTATCCGCTCAGAAATTATTTTCTGAAAATTCCTCCACAGCAAGTTGGGATAAAGTACGTGTTGTAGGATTTTTCGAAATGGGGTAAGTAACAAAGTCTGTAAATTTAAGTTTTTAGGGTTTTATAAATATGAATCCCGAATTGCTTTAGTCACGCGATAACGTGAAAACGGGTGAACTGATTTGGCTAATTCGTATTTGATGTGCTTAATGATAGAATCGTTTTTACAAAAGAAAAGTTTTAAGTAATTAAAAGAATGTTTTAACGCGGGCGAAGCCGCGGGACAATTCTAGTATATATATATGGTCGAATTGAGAAACATCCTCGTTTTTTGAAGTCGGTTATAAAATAAAAATTACCTAAATGTAATCACTATCAACCTCAATAAGTAACCTAACGATTAACAAGTTTTTGTTTGATTATTAGAGTAATTTTTTAAGGCGGCAATAGCCCAATGGATAGGGTGTCGGACTGGCAATCGAGAGGTCGTGAGTTCGAATCCCACCCCACCCATTGCACTATTGACGTGAACCCACTCCAGACACAAGCATATTTAGCTTAGTTGGAGGGGTTAACAAGAATAATAGGAATGTGCAACCACATTGCGAGTAATCTTTTTTATTTATTAAAAAAAAAAAAAAATTTGCTTAATATTTTTTAAAACATATTGAACACGAAAAATCGTGACGATAGTCGGTAAGATACTATTATGTGCAAGTGATGATTATTATTATACTCTTTATTCAATTCACATCACGGGCTGCAAATCGCCCGGTCCTTTGGAAGGCATTGACGGAGCCGAAGCCAACGTCAAGAGGCCCTTTACAATATTAAATTAAATAAAAATATGATTTGTGGATGGAGACATGAAAAACTATAAAAAGATGGTACTATAATTTATTATGGCTATGAATGTGTGCTGCTTGATGACTGTTTTCTGGTCTATGGGATGAGGTACGGCACCCGCCAATTATGCCTCATTTCAAAATATTAAGGCGAGTGGTGACTAGCTATACACTGAATGGACCCCCCATAAAGGCGGACCGTTATGTCGGCGCCGAGGGGCAACATTGGCGTGGATAGCTAAGGGTGTTGAGAGGTGTGCTGCACTTTCACTAAACGCTACTAGCGGCTTTATGCCTTTAACACTTCCACCCTGGAGCTTTGGTCTTAGCTCTTGCGATTCCCACCACCGGCCGGCCGGTCAAGGCAAGCCGGGGGTCAGAGGGTCTCATTTAGCCCTCACGGGATAGGGGTCCGCGGTGTCGCCACTCACCGTCGGCTCGCCACAAAGCCGCCCCTGCGGGATTATTATTATTATTATTATGAGTAAGAGTATAAGAGATAAAATTTTCCACCCTCATAAATTGTCAATTTCGTAGAGTGTACAATAAACCAGTTAAATAATATATATTACCTACCTAAGTTTTATTATAAGCGTTTACATCAATATATGAATACAATCATACGTATTCATATTTTGAATTAGCTAACGAACGCGACTTTTTTTATTGATTTTACTTTTCATTTATTATTGTTTACACTCTAAGTAATCGATCTTTTCATGTCAAAATCTGCTAGTATAAATGAGACGGAAGAATCAAAATTATTTGTGTCTCAGCGAGCATGTAAGTATTTCGAGGAAATATATCGATAGTTGAAGAATAGAAACATCACCACTTTGCACAAATTCCAAGTGAGATATGGCAGGGGTGTCACCACAGGCCTTTTTTATCGCCACCTATCTTCAGATTTCTCATTCGCCAAGAAAAATGTTCGTAAATGCCTACCCACAAATCTTTATTATCTAGCAATATAATATAAGGAAGGAATTGTGGTAACCCTGCGGTTTTATCATCGCAAATGGACGATGGGAGGAGATTGAAATAAGATAAATCGAAAAGTTTTTGCAATATTTTAACTCTTCGATTGCGACAAATAATAATTTTATATGGTGTAGAATGGGTTCAATCTTTGTTTGGTTAATATAACATTAATAGTTCGATAGGTAGAACTAGATATAACTAGATAGTAATATCCAATCAATCATATCTAAAAATGATGTATGTCGAAGGTACATAATGTACATTAGGCCGTTGCCGCTGTACGTATACTAGCTAATGAAAAAATAGGCATTGATTGTGGCTCTGCTGCGGAGCATACTCTCTAGCAGAGCCACTTAGAACGCGTAGGTACTCGGGAAAGATAAAAGCTACTGTTTTTTTATGAAAATTGATATACGAATACTGTTTATTTGTTTATTTGTGTTGTGATATGAAATGTGGCAGTTTTTGGTATTATTAAATGCATTAATTACGTATCAAATTAAAATAAAGCGCGCAAAACGTTTGTCAGTGTGTTTAGAAGACCAAAAAGCTGTATTTCAGGAGTTCAAACACTTATTTATTAGTGTGATAAAGTTACCATCGAGTGAGAGTAGTGTTTTTATGGCATAAGGAAGAAGTTGTCATATTGTATGTCACCGAAAGCCTTGTATCTTTCTGCTAAAAGACACTTCGTTGATATTTTTTGTGATAAAAACGTTAAAAATAATGCTGGTTCAAACAGCGCTTAATCAATTAACGTTGAGGATGATGTCAGTTAAAGAAGCGATGGCTGTAATGGTCTAGTTAACATGGAATCTTTTGAAGTTGACTGTGATTCGAGGCACAAAGTGAAGCCTTTACTAGTAACTAGCAAAATAAATTATATAAATAAAACTAGAGTGTCACATGAAATAAGAAAGAAGATGCCTAAACACATGTGGACTAATATTTTCTGTCAATGGATTTGGAATTATACGATCAATCGTTGCACTTGGATGTTTAAAAATAGCTCTGTGACTGATGATTACCATATGAAATGTGCAAGCACATGTAAAGAATTCAATGGTAAAATTAATATCCCAACGACAGGTTATTGTGATAGTGTTACATTAACACGCTAATTTCAAAATGTCAACAGAAATATGATTCATAGATCAAATGTAAAGTTGTCTTCTTATAAAAAAGAACTAGCCTTACAAATGCAAAACCAGTATCTAATTGTCCTGCGAAACAAAATGATTAATTCTTCTATGCAGGATGACGAAACACGTAAACCACCTTTTATACCGATTTTGAAATCATTGCAAAATCGGTATAAAAGGTGGTTTACGTGTTTACGTTTACGTGAAGGTGCAAAACGTTTCCACAAAATATTGGCCTTATGGATTATGTCATTTACAGAACCGTAGGCAAACGTCATCAGAACTTTTTTGTTTACAACCCTTTTGAATTCATTACTGAGCAGAATTTCAGTTAAAGTACTATAAAAATGTTTCTTCTGAGTAGGATATATATACTTCTGAGATTAGATACATCATAGTTCTTGAAATCTTTGTATTGTTTATAATGTTTTAAGTTTGTTTATAGAAGTGGCAAGTCTTTCCATATAAGATGTCTATTGCGATTGAAAAGTTGTACACATTTTGGGACAGCTAAAATTATAATCCAGAGTTTAATTATCGTGGCGCTACAGATATATGATAGATATTTGAACGATTGTATAAAAAGCAAAAGCGATAGAGTCCGTGATTTATGAAAATGTCTTAGAGTATCTAGTGAAGAATCTGTTGATATTGAACACTCCGATGAAGATGTGAGTGATACCCACAAAGCTGATGAAAGCTATAACAACTCTTTTATTGCTATTGTTGATGCTGAAACCGTTCACTCTGATTTAAATGAAAAAACGGACTATGAAAATATATACTATGTACCAAATTTTGAAGCATTTTCTTCGCTAACTTGTGCTTAGATTACCTCTTTGGTCAATCGTTATGTTTCCCTACATTCCAGATGCAGAAGAGTCTGAGTCAACAAATGTTGCTAGTAGCAGTAATGTAGAAAACTACTTAAAAAATATTAAAATTTTATTATTGCGTAGCAGAAGTGGTCTGATGCGAGTGGATAATTTTGTCGTAAAACATACAGAGTATTTAACGGGAGAGTTAAAAGCAACAAATTGTGCCAATTATCTATTAGATATATGTAAAAATTTAGATGATTACTTAACAATTAGTTACCATTAAAAAATTATTACAATAAAGAATTTATAAAAAATTGGTATTCAAAAGCAATCCCAATCTGGAAGAAAATTGGCGCAACAAAACAGAATATCGGAAAACCCCACGATTAGCAGAGAAAGTTAAACCTAGAACATAAAAAAAACGAAATAGAAATTCTACCTAACGGAAATATTTAAACATCAAGTCTAGAAAATGAAATTATAACGAACACGTGTGCGTTTGATGCCATACTTAACGCTTTATTAGTTATTTGTACCTACTGACAACATAAATATTTCCACATTTATTACTTCTTTGAATTCGGCTTTTTCAAAAATGGTTTCTGATTTGGTTCATAAAGATATTTCTGTAAATTGTATAAGAAATAGAACGGTGATCTTAAGAAAATATTATCAGTCCGCGTTAAAAGGAAATATTGAACTCATTGATTGAGCTTGTAACGTTACTTGTGTGCTCCAAAAAAATCATTTTCAGTGCAACTATTTCCAAAATTTGCTCCGATTGCAAAATGTGTATAACAAAAAAGGTTTCCATTATTCCTTTAAATATATTAATATTATCAGATAAAGGTATGGCCTTATTAAACGAATCGTCATCATCTATGTTGGCAAGAGAAGTCTCCGATTGCAAAAACTGCAATTGTACTGGAAAAGTTTGCACGATATAGGTATCTAATTTCAGATAATTTTTTTTTTTTAATTCGATCTAAGTGTACATCTTTGCGACATTCCGAATGAACTGCTGCTATCGGACAAAATATTTGTGTTAGTTGCTGTAGTTGGGTTATTAAAACAAACGTAAACTAAGACTTCACCCATATGCATAGTCGTTCCTCAAGATTTCCTCCACTCGACCTTAGTCGTGGTCACCTCAAAGAATTCTTGAAAGCACCCTTAAAATAAGTATGTTCAGGGCCCCTAGACAAAATCCAATTTCCTGATTGCCTTCACGCTAACGCAAGTTCAAAATGTATGGGAATGACATTTTTGTTGCGGAAACATAAATGTCATTCCATATATTTTGCTTACGTCTTCACCCTCCAGTGAGGAACCTCCAGTAAGGTCGAGTGAAGGAATGACGTCATTAATTTTGATACATTATGTTGGCAAACTGTGGAGAATTATGTTTTTGGTTCACTTTTTTTTATCTGTGGGCTGTCCTGCCCTGAGTAATTGTGTTTTGTGAAGCTATCTGTCAATTCTGTCATTGTCATTCGTCGAGTGCAAAGATAATTATTATTTGCTCGCTGTGAGTGTGGTTTACATGAAGGAACTCTAGATCATATATTTTTCTGTAGTCCAAAATTATCTTTCTCCCTATATGATGCCATAAGCCCCAAAATTCCTCATCCCGTTAATATAAAATATCTCCTTTCATACGTATTTACTCCGTTGGTATATATTTTAAGTAATTTTATTAAATCTAATAATATTCGCTTATAAATTTCTATTTTAAACGCAAAACAAATGGAATGTTTCTAAGCAATTTTTTTTTAATTTTTCTTTTGTCGGTTTTTTTTCTTGTTAGTGTACTTACTGTACACTGGCCATACTTTTGACACTGGCAGAAAAACGCCAAGCAGCGTTTAAAAGCCATAAGAAGAAGAAGAAGAAGAATTATTTTTTGTTTTCGTCAGTCAGTGTCTCCAGATTGGGGTATTTTCCCCATATTGGGGAATATTTTTTTTTAAATATTGTGGAAATGAAAACTGTGGGGAAAACTTAGGGAAACGCATTTTTTTCTGACGAAAGATTGGGGAGAAACAATTTCTCATTCTGTGAACGAAAAGATTAAAAAATATCAATAATCTAAGATCTGTTTTCTTGATAACTGTCTCGAAGAGTGTGAATGAAGAACAATGATGACGTTCAAGAATTGTGGGAGATATTCATCATCATCATAATCAGCCGGTATCTCTCCCAAGTCATGCTACTGAGCCCAATCTTCGGTTCTTTGTTTCCAGTCACTGCCCACCGCTTTGCGAAAGTCGTCGCTCCATCTGGCCACAGGGCGTCCTACGCCACGCTTACCTATTCGCGGTCTCCGCTCTAGAACCAGTCTACCCCAACGGTTATCGATCCTACTGCCACTTCAGTTTGCTAATCCGTTGAGCTACGTCGATCACTTTAGTTCTCTGGGGAATTACTTCGTTCCGGATTCGATCCCGCAGAGAAACACCGAGCATAGCTCTTTCCGTAGCTCGCTGAGCAACTTTAAATTGATGGACGAGTCGAACCGTGAGTGTCCACGTCTCGGCTCCGTATTTTATTACAGGTAGGACGCACTGGTTAATGACTTTTGTCTATAGGCACTGTGGTATATGCGACGAGAAGACTCGACGGAGTTTTCCAAATGCTGCCCAGCCCAGCTGAATTCTTCTCTCGATTTTCTTTTCGAAGTTATGTTTGCCTAGTTGGAGCGTCTGCCCTAGATAAACATACTGCATAACAACTTCGAGAGGGATTCCATCTACAGCAATCGGTTCCGGAACAACGTGCTCGTTGTACATGACTTTGGTTTTATCCAAATTCATCCGGAGACCGATGCGACGACGGGATGTAAGGGAGCACACATACTATCTAAGGGCTCCCAGCCAACCTCACCTGCTCGTGGTGCATCCTGCTGACCAACGAACGGGGCTCTGGCGACCGATAAATGGCGGTATTACCATTTCAAATTATGGCGTAGCTAAATACTACAGGGCGGTGACGGGCAGCAGCGTCACCGGTGCGAGAAGCTTAATACTACAGGGCGGTGATGGGCAGCAGCGTCACCGGTGCGAGAAGCTAAATACTACAGGGCAGTGACGGGCAGCAGCGTCACCGGTGTGAGAAGCTACGTCCTGCGATCGCCAAGCTGCCTGCCCAGCGTGGCGATTAGGGCATATCCCTGCCATGGGATGAAAGAAGTAGTCTGGAAAGTCACAATATGCCGCGGCCCCCAGATCCCGGCCGCCCTGCTATTACCACGGCGGCGGTCACGGTAATGGCAGGGCTGCAGGTACTGAGAATCCCCGGGCTACGGTAGGCCGGCAAAACAAACTGACCCTTGCAACATATATTGGACGCACGATTCGGTTGATGATTAATGACTTTTGTCTATAGGCACTGTGATATATGCGACAAAAAGACTCAACGGAGTTTTCCAAATGCTGCCCAGCCCAGCTGAATTCTTCTCTGGATTTCTTTTTCGAAAAAAAATCGTAACTCGATCGTAATACAGTTGAATTTCGTAATACGAAATTCAAATCTCACCGCGGATTCCGCTTCCGAGATAGCTTACAGAATAGCCCTACTGCAGTGAATCGACAATAGGACCACACGGATTTGGCAGTAGGGATCACAGGGAGCAAATGATTGTCAACTTACTCGAGAAAGAGGGAGTTTTCTTGATGAACTCGTTCTTCAAGAAACAGCCCTAAAGGAAGTGGACCTGGCAAAGCCCCGACTCTGTGACTAAAAATGAGATTGACTTCATCGGAGGCGACGTGCTCTTACGGACAAAAGGCGCATATTCAGAGACGTCTCAGTGATCAGTGGGTTCAATACTGGAAGTGATCACCGACTTGTACGAGGCTTTCTGGATATCGACTTCAAAGCCGAAAGATTCCGATTGATGAAGTCTACGCTCCGAACCTACTCCAAATCGTTGTTGGGTCCGAAACATTCCAATTAAAATTGGAAAATCGATAGCTGCCTTGGAAACCACAGATGACGTAGACCAGAAACTCGAAGAAGTGGTGAAAATCCTCAGGGATAAAGGGACGATGCTTTGCGAGAGCAAGCGTACGGGCAAAAAGTCCAAACTTTCGAAACTCAAAAATGGAAAGGCCCCAGGTGAAGACGGAATCACAACGGAGCTTCTAAAATATGTAGGAGCCCCAGCTGTAAGCCAGCTGCAACAGCTCTTCAATTCTGTTCTCTTCACTGGGAGAACTCCTCAGGCATGGAACAGGAGCATGGTGGTTTTGTTTTTTTTTTAAAAGACAAGACCCTCTTAAAAAACTACCGCCCGATTTCGTTTCTAAGCCATGTCTACAACCTTTTTTCAAGGGTCATCACGATCTTGCGCAAAGACTCGACGAGTTCCAATCTCCGGAACAGGCCGGGTTTCGAAGCGATTACGGCACCATGGACCACATCCACACGGTGCGGCAGATTGTACAGAAGACCGAAGAGTACAATCGGCCCCTGTGCTTAGCATTTGTGGACTATGAGAAGGCCTTCAACTTAATCGAAACCTGGTCTGTTCTGGAGTCCTTGCAGCGTTGCCAAGTTGACTGGCGATATATCAAAGTGATGAGATGTCTGTATAATACCGCAACGATGAGTGTACAAGTACAGAAGTAGCGTACTAAACATATTCACTTGCGTCGAGTAGTGAGACAGGTGGACGTCATATCCCTGAAACTGTTCACTAACGCCTTGGAGGATATGTTTAAGACGCTGGACTGGAAAAATTGTAGGAATTAGGAAACTAAAGTAGAAATACTTTAGTTGCCTAATTCCTACGCATTGATATAAATATTCCAATATTCAAGGTACAAATTTCAACTAATTATAATTACCTTGAATTTTGTAGAAAACATCAAAATATCTTGTATCACAAGACTTGTTAGCTTCATAACAAAGCTCAGAACTTTGAACCGGAATTATTACAAAGTTTATAGCATAAGCGCTCTTTTAAAAGAAGACAGAGAAATATAATACAGAAGGTAATGTTGGCATCTAAGTAACAAAAAAATACAATACAATAAAATGAAAACTCTACATTGCACACCAATTACATATAATTACAACAATCGATGGGCGATGAAAAATGTGTTTATATACCATCGATATATATAAAAAAGGGAGATAACCTCCTCCTGAATGTGAGCCGTATGAATTAGGTTCATGAACCTAATTTTACCTTAGTCTTAATAAAACTGGCGTTTGTGTAGCACGTACAGAATTACATGTGCAATTATCGCAGATCTATTTAAATAATTAAGCAACAATGCCTTCCTCTGTTCTTCATGCACATCAAGCTGGACAGTAGAAATTCGTGTTTTGATGTAGTTGTTTCTAGTTCCGTTATGTTTACGTGGCATAAGTGTGAGTACCGCGTATACCTTTTTATATCGATGTTTTATAGCATACTAGCTGTGCCAGCGACTTCGTTCGCGTGGAATAGTGTCTTTGGGTAACATTAACAAATAAAAATAATAAGACGTACCCCAACTACATCACGCCGTACCACGCCACGCTAATCCCCCCTTCCCTCCTCCCTTCACATCCCCTCCCCTCCCACTTCCCCTCCCCTTCCCCTCACTTACCTACCCTCCCTCTTTGCTCCCCTCCCCCCTTCCCCTCACTTCTACATCCCTGCCCCTCCAGCTCTTCTCCCCTAAACCCAGAGATGGTGCTAGCGTAGATTTTAATAGCTCTCCTTTAAATATTGCCTAAATGTATGATATCCTGCATCGTGCAAACGATATTTTCCGCGATATTGAAACTGATGCACTTGCTTCGTGAAAGTTGAACCCGTTTAAAAACGTTTTCTCTTAATAATATTAGTCTGGATTAATTTTTAGGTTATAATTATAATTATAAGCACTTGACTGGATTCTTACCTGATTTTAATTGACAAGCAGTTTAAGATAGAATTGAACTGAAATAAAAATTAATTGCAAATATTGCGATGTGTTACTATTTGATCAATTTGTTTACATATTTGTTATTAAACCAATTATAAAATACATATTGTTTTGTTACTTATTCTGTGTATGGACCATTTTATCAACTCAGGTATAGGTATAAAATCAAGGCCAAGTCTCCAAAGGCTGAGATCATAAAGCTAATTATGATCCCCTCGTGGGTGATAATGTCCCTGACCCCATTGAGTCGTTGAAATGATAATGTAGACTGGTGAAATTCGACCCTGAATGAATACGGCGTGGGTAGGAATTAAAAGCTATATAAAAATATGTATTCTTTTCCCTATTTATTAATGTTTATTATTTGTCTGATACCCACGGTATGGAGCGAGACAAATTCAACGGAAAAATATGAATATGCCCACCTAGCCCACTGACCTCTCTAAGTATATGGACTTGTTGCCCCATACAACTGTGCCAATTTGAAGCGCCACCGCGAGTGTCACGGGAACTAATTTTGACGTGTACTGTATATGGCTGTCGTTTGACTGGACCTTGCAAGGCATAGAAATATTAATATTAAGAACACTGATGATAAATTAATTCACCCCCACCACCCAACGTGTGTTCTATCTCGCTCGCACTTACCGTAAAAACAGTCTATAATAAGTATTCTGTCAAACACTAAAATCAAACGAAAGTCAAACATTTCCATCATGTTCTAGTCTTCAATAATTTATTTCACAAACGTAGCGTAAGACGTCCTGTGACCAGGTGGAGCGACGACATACGCAAAGCGGTGGGCAGTGACTGGAAAAGAATAGCCGAAGATCGGGCTCAGTGGCGCATCTTGGGAGAGGCCTACGTCCAGCAGTAGACTGATACAGGCTAATGATGATGATGATGATGATGATGATGTATCTGAAACCATAAACTGAGCCACGCCACTTCGCCTACGTTAAAAATCATTTTATGTCCTTTTTCATAATCCATCATATTGGGTACACCTGAGCAAAAAAAAATTAATAAAATCGGTTTAGTCGTTTGAGCAAGAAGAGATAAAAATAAATAAACGTGCTGTCAAATAATTTTTATGCTAACAGTAATATTATGATAAAAAAAATATCTAAACATTTATACTTAATTATATGCCTTTATAATATTATTATTTTAACTAAATGGTTATGCTAACAGTATTTATGCCAAGAAAAATATGCCAGACTACTTTATGCCAAATTAATTAACGTTTAACTATTGTTACTTTAGGTATCATACAATATTGTGGTTTATATATTCTTATGTTTATGTAATTTAGGTAATCATTTTTAAGTTGTATATATACCTACTTACTTTTATTCAACAAATAAATAAACTATTAATAAATTATTAGTACAAGTAAATACATTGTTTTAATGTATAGTATATTAAATTAATTAGGGACCACGTTAAACATTACTTAATATTCCATACTGTTACAATGAAAAACCGAGGGTATCTGAAACTTTTTCAAGCACACCCATTCCGCGGAGTTTTCTCAACATAATATCGTTTAGGAAGTTTTGACAGGAAATATCTTGTAATAATGGCTTATTTAATCCGCTTTGCGACCAGCGGTTAGGATTGAATGTAATAGGAATTAAAAAACCGGCCAAGTGCAAGTCAGACTCGCGCACGAAGGGTTCTATGCCATTTATCTGTAATACGGCAAAAAAATCATGTCTGTTGTATGGGAGCCCCCCCTTAAATATTTGTTTTATTTTAATTAAATTATTTATTTTTAATAGTGAATATATAACTAAATATTCTGTGAATATTTCAAACGTCTACCTGTTGCCGTTATCAATATCGAGCAAAAACAAGCAAAAACAAGCAAAAAAAATCACGTTCGTTATAAGAGAGCCCCCTTAAATATTAATGTTTTTTACTATTTTTTTAGTATTTGTTGTTATATCGGCAACAGAAATACATCATAAGTGAAAATGTCAACAGTCTAACTATCACGGTTCATGAGATACAGCCTGGTGACAGACGGACAGACTGATGGACAGCAGAGTCTTAGCAATAGGGTTACCCTTTGGCTACGGAACCCTAAAAATGATGGATACAATGGATTTAAAACACAACTGTTAATTATATCTTTTTCCTGTAATCTGCTTGTTAAAAACTGTAACTAGTTAAATATTGGACCTGAAACATCGGGTTCCTTTTTGCCGACGCCAAAAAGAAAGTTCTCAGTTCATATGTAAGTATGTTTTCAACCAACTCCCAAATAGGAGGAGGTTCTCAATTCGTCTGTGTTTTTTTTAATGTATGTTACGTGATTACTCCGTGAATTGTGAACCGATTCGAATGATATTTTTTAATCGGTTGGATACATTTACGAGGTAGTCCCATTGTAATCACATCGAGATTTGATAAGTATCTCGAATATCTCTGAAACAACCGACGCGTCTGTTTTTTTACAGTTTTTAAACTATCTTTATTATTTTATGTATGTTTTTTATGTGTGTTAACCAATTTCTCTGTCAATTGTGGACCGATTTTCAAAAAAAGCATGCTCCTAAGGTAGTCTCATTGTAGATTAATCGACAGCTGATTTTTTTACGATATAAGGTAACAGGACAAGCACGACGCTCGCCTGATGGTAAGCAATAACGTCTACCTATTACAAATACAACAATATGCAAAATTCTGGACTGCCAGAATTTTGCATGTCACTGCACTGCGCCTGTTACCTACTTCAGGTCTCTAGGTATTCTTACATTACCGTCAATATATAGTGATTTTGAAAGTAGCGGTGTTTGCGAGACAGACTCTGGGCACGTACGACAGACTCGGCGACTCCCACGCGTACAATACGCGCCGCAGGGGTCAACTGGTAACTGTGAGGTGTGCGCTCGCCAAGTCTACTAAGTTGACGCATGCCATGGTGCCGGCAGTCTACAACCGCCTGCCCAAACATGTTAAAGAGTCTCCGAATATGACACTTTACAAGTTGAAACTAAAGCGCTGGCTTATTAATCAGGCCTTTTACACTTACGCCGAATTTTTGGCAATAAATTTATAAATTTAATTAAAATTATGAAATGATAACACTTAATGTTATTGATCTTTTTATGATGATATATTTGACTTGTATTTTTTAAATATCAATGAATGATTATGATTATGTTACCTTGAGACATAAAGATGTTGAGTCTCACATGCCGTGTTATTTCACTGGACACCTTGCCATTTCAACTAAAAACATTCTTATTTCACGGCTGAAAAAGTATTGGCAAAGTGGTGGTACCGCCCCAGGCGGACTAGCAGAAGTCCTACCACTACAAACCTCAAATACTACACCTCAAACTGGCAACTGAAAATGAGTAGCGCGGCATTTGAAATCGGCGATCCTAAATTCTTACTACTTCTGGTTAAGTATCAATACATTCATCAAAAGAAGAAGTTCACCTTTTGAACAGAAATTTAAGTAACCAAGCTCATTTGTTTACACCACCGCACAGAAGATTATTATCTTATTATTATATACCAATTTTATTATCTGATATCCAGAGACACTTTAAGGCGTCATCGATTTATGGTGTATATACCATCTACCCGAACAAAGCGATTTGAATATTCGTTCATCATGCAAACCGCATGGGCACCGCACCCTACCTAAGTCTGTGTTTCCGGCTAAATATAATATGGGGGTCTTCAAATTGCGAGTAAATAGGTATCTTTTGGGTAAGCGCGCTCCATCATCGACCGCATCATCACTTAACATCAGGTGATATAGTGGTTAAGTGCTACCCAGTTCAATGTAAAAAAAAAGATGGCTGTAAAACCTCAGTTGTTAAACTGAATAGTTAAACAACAGTTGGTGCGTGGCAGTAAGATAAAATTTGAACACGTCACGTTCAAAATTCTACTGATTTTAAAAATATTTTACTGACTAGCGTTTGACCACAATATCACCTGTTAGTAAGTGATGATGCGGTCGAGGCAATAAAAAAATATTATATATTTGGATGATTTTGTTTGTGTTGTACCTTACGATAATCATCTCTTAAAGTTATAATTATCTCTTGAAGTAATGTAACGTACATTGTGTTAAATATTTCTTATTAATTATCCCTAAAACAATGTTATAATTATGTTATTATTGTTTAAAATTCCATGATGATTGATTATTTATTTATAATTAACGGCATAATATTTAAAGTTTATTTGTGAGTCTCCTAAACCCCTTACCCTTCATCCTGAAAATACCCTTTGCCTTTCCCAGAACATTCATAATGATACTCTGCGGGTCAACGCCAGTATTCTTAACGTATATCTACCCGCAAAGTAATTTCATTGTAAAGCGCTGGGCACTTGGGAGCTACGTCACGTATGCCTGACATTATTGTACTAGGAAGGTAAACCTGCAAAATTACGACTCAAGATAGAAGAGACTTAAGACGCCTGTTTAAAAAATAATTTTATCACGTATGTTTGGGGAACCATACAACTTTTGAAAAAAGAATTGATCACCTCTTTCTTTTCGCAAGCTGGTTAAAAAAAGCAATATATTTAACATCGTAGCATAAGTGATATCGTCTTTTAAAATATATCTCAAGATCGGCATATATTTTGAAATAAAATATAAATTTATTATTTACTAGCTGTGCCCCGCGGCTTTGCCCATGTTTATTCCTGGTTGTACACCTTCCATCTTTTGTTGAAATCTGCATTAAAATCAGTTGCGTAGTTTAAAAGAACTAAGCGTACAGACGCGGTAAGCGACTTTGTTTCATACTTTGTAATAAAGATTTGATTTTTTTTTAATTTGCAACCGTTTCGTTGCTAGGTGGGCTGGATGATTATGGATTTAAGCGTAATTCGAGATCTGTGATGGACCAACAAAAAATACGATCGCAAAAAAAGCTCAAAATACCCTACGGGTTAAATAAATTCTCACAAAAGTAATTACAATAATGGTCAAATTAGTTGCCAGATTCTTGTAACTTCCTCCTACGTTTTTAGTTCTCCAATACCCCTCCAGGGCCCGATTACCACCATGCTCTATATTCGGAAGTTTTGTTGTAACATCGATAATATCTGAAACATAACAGACCGTGTAATAGCAGCCAAACATAATTAACGCACGTGTTATGTTAAGATAACTTGAACTAAACTCTAACTCGGTTACTTAGTTATTTGCAGAGTGAAATTGTGCTAAGTTAAATGGAGGTACCTATACAAGTTAGGTGAATAAGTCGGTACAATACCTAATTGGTGTTGCTTGCTTGTTCAACTTGAACATTCCCAAAGTACATAAAACAATATTCAGGTTTGAACTGTAAAGCGCTCTACAGACGGAGGCTGATATTATTTCATCATATCTTGCCCCTTTATTATATTATTTCATCATATCTTGCCCCTTCACTTCGTTATATTACGAATCAACTTATTGAAATTAAACATTGACTGCAATTCATGATATGTAATGAATGTCTGTTGTTGTTCCACCTGACTTGTTATCAAAAAGTTGTTTACCACCTTCAAGGAGAAAGCCTGCCGCTATAACCTTACGGTGTTCCGGCAGCACACAATTCTTGTGAGACAAATTTTTTCTAGGTGTAGAATGTTCACCATCTTTCACCAAATCGTAGCTTACCGCCAGGCGAGATAGTGGTCAAAAGCTGGCCTATAAGATATAAAATAATATCGTTTAAAACTAAAAAAGAACCGACTTCGATGCCGCGCTATTTATTTTCAGTACCAATTTTGAGGTGTTTATCTCAATAACTCTGGAAATACTTATCAGACCTCGATAAAAAAGGATACAACTGCAGTTACGTGATTTGCAGCGGGTGTATAACGTCAATGGTGTTACAAATTCACGGTGAAATGAAAACAAAAAATTATGTTTATAAGGTTTTTCTAGGATTATCATCACTAATCCCACATATTTTAACAGTATTATTATATATATACGAGTATACTTTAAATACTTTTCCTTTGTTACAGAACCCAGATGCGTCGAAAGCTTCACCATCAGGAATGCAACCACACGTGGCGATGACCAGCATCATTGCAAAATGGCTCATAAACATTGGACGTCATGGGTGAAAGTCGCATTCATACCGCTGGCATTGTTCGCCACCACTGTCGCTGACTTCACCACCGAATGCCAGCGACCTTGCGACTGCAGATGGCAATCAGGAAACAAAGCTGCAATCTGCACCAACACCAGCCTAAAAGTCGTACCGGGCAATTTGAGCAACGACATTCAAATACTAGATCTGTCCAACAATAATCTTCTACAACTCCATCCAGAAGCTTTTAAAAAAGCTGGCCTCAGCAATCTAAAGAAACTCTTTCTTAGAGAGTGCAATTTGGAAACTATCCACAAAACAGCCTTTCTCACTCTCGCCATCATGATCGAGTTAGACTTATCCAAAAACCGCATCAGACATCTACACCCAGACACGTTCCGAGGCACGGAGAAGTTAAGATTAATAAACTTAAGCAACAACTTGATAGACAAGTTGGAAGACGGACTGTTCCGTAATTTGAAGTTTCTGCAGAAAGTCGAAGCGAGCAATAACATGATAGTCCGCATTGGGACTAAAGCATTTGTCAACTTACCGCAACTGAAGATCCTGAGATTTGATGGTAATAATCTGAGCCACATGAAGCCGGAAACTTTGATGGGTTTGAGAAACTTGTCCGGCTTGGATTTGCACAACAACCCATGGCGATGCGACTGCAATCTGCAAACGTTCAGAGATTGGGTGATCAGTCATAACCTGTACACGCCGCCTACCTCGTGTGCCGAGCCCCCGAACGTACAAGACAAACTTTGGAACGAATTAGACTCGTCTAACTTTGCGTGCCGGCCTACGATTCTGGACCCGTTGCCCGGTTCGACGGTCAAAAGTTACGATGAAAACGTGACGCTGACTTGCAAAGTCGTCGGGAACCCTACGCCCGACGTCTCGTGGCGTTTCAACGGTAAAATGATCGAGATGAAATCGTTCGGAGAATTGCGATACGCGGTCACGGAGAATACGATGGATTTGATACGATGGGTCAATCTGACAGTAATAAATGCTCGATACAGTGATCGAGGGAATTACACATGCGTGGCCGAAAACCCCGGAGGACGGGATGAGAAAAGTTTAATCTTAGTTCTTTCGAAATATAGCAGCGGTACTATAGCCGGTATGGATACCGATTCCTTCGCGATTTTGGTGGGTTGCCTCACTGCGTTAATTATTATTTTTGGAGCGGCGATAGTTGTGTGTTACTTCACATCGCAGAACAATGAAATCAAAAGACTGATAAAAAATGATGCTTCTTCCAATGGCGATATTTTGATAGAGGGTTCGGTGGTCTCGGAGATGGAGAAAGGGGTAAAGATAGAAGTGAATCCTGTGACGAAGCCTCCGCGCAAATATGAGCCTCAGCCGTCCAGTGGAGCAACTGAGATGTCGGAGCTAAATAAAACATTGTTGGAAAACGAACCTGCTGGTAAGAATGGCCCTAGTTTATTTTATTTATAGAATTCATTAATTCAAAGAATAACATTTAAATTAATTATTAAAAACCACCCCTGACTGATCTATGTATAATTTGTTACTAGAGACCATTTCAGTGAGCCCAAACACAATATATCTACTCTAAGTTAATACTCAATACTCAATACTCAATATTTTATTGCATTCATATGTATGTACAATGTTTACAGATGTTAGGGTAAGGGTTTGGTTAACATATGACCCTGTTAGGGTATCGCAACAAGTACTGGAGCGAACAGACCGATTGTAAAATAACCAATAGGTATTTCTCAAAATGAGTAACATGACTGTCCTAAATTTAAATATTGTAGTATTTAATTAATTTAATTATTATTTATCGTTTAAAAATTCATCTAGAGAATAATATGCCTTTTTAACTAAATAGTCTTTAAGATTTTTGCAGAAAACAACCTAGCATCATGTCAATGCTACCATATTCTTACGATTTCATTGAAGTAAGATACCGTATTTCGGATTGATCAGTCCTATGAAAGTTTATCTCAAAGCGTCATCGACTAGAAAAAAAACTCATAAACTTAAAACGGCTGAACGGATTTTCATGAATCCAAGCCAAGAACACTTTTAATTAAGGCAACTATCCAACAAATAAAACAAAATCAAAATCGGTACATGCGTTTGGGCGCTACGACTTCAGAGACATACAGAGATACTCACGTCAAACTTATACCAATTATTTATTCTGTGTTTATACCACCCCTTCTTTTTATACATATTTATCAATAATGTACATAACAATGATTTATTTATATAATTATTTTTATTATTTTTTTATATCTAATAGGCTAGCGTTGACCACTATCTCACCTGTTGGTAAGTGATGATGCGGTCGAAGGTGGTAAGCACGCTAGGCCTAGAATGGGAACTGGATCTCAAGGATAGCTGCCGGAACACATTAGATATTTGGCGACAGATTTTCTAACTTGACTTCTTTATTATTAAAACATAGTGATCCAGACGGATGTGAATTATTTTTTAAATTGCGTTTTGGATTTAAAACACAAACATAGGATTTCACTACAATGCACGCCTAGGTCTGTGGTTTAAACCAATAGCCTGCATATCGGTACTGCTGTGACTATATCAACTACAATGCAAACACAGTATATTGTGGTATATGCATTACAGTCTGTCTTTACCTCTTCCATATTAATTTACCGTTTAGGAAGCCACGAAATATGTTTAACTAAATACGATATAAGAATGATATATAATAAAATGATATATAAGAGTTTTCTTTTAAAATAAAGAGACATTATTATTTTATTCAATTCGTAAATAGGCTTAGCCAAAAATACCATCTTCTGATATTGAAATAAACTTGTTATGTCTAGCCAGGGCTTAAAATTTAAAATGTCTCTTGTGTCTCAATGTCTCTAAAGCTTTTAAAGAGGTACCTATAACATTTTTATATCAGTTAGTTCAGCCTTAAAATAAAAATAATTTATAATACAAATGCTTTTCGATTTTAATGGCATATATCCATTCAAATTATCGTCTCTCTGAGGTTTATCATCTCCATGTCTCAGAAAAGCAGAAAGCAGTCTAAGTAACCGCGAACAATTTTCACAATATAGAATTTTGCGCAGTTCTTTTTATAGGCAGAGCGACTTGCTGCGGTTGTTTGCACAATAGCAGTAGTTATATGAAAATATATAGCATTATAAATAAAAAAATAAAAATAAAATAAAATAATTTTATTTCAAGTAACTAAGACTCATATAACAATCAAATTCATATTAATATACAATTACAATTAAGATACACGTATACATAAAAATTAAATTAAAACAAGAAAAATACCAGAAAAACACAAAAATAAAATAATACACTTCCATAATTACATTTAAAAACTCATTAAAATAAATAATTGAAATTGAAAATTGATAAACAAAATGTGTTTTATTGTTGATTGTTGATTATGAATGAACGAATGAACGAATTAAAATGGTTACTTTTATAGTACACCATACATTAAATAACTAGGTTCATATATATTGATCATGATTTTTAGTAATTAATTTGTGTTAATTAGTTTAAGTGGTTTGTTACCGTTCTAATTATCAATAACTAAATAAATAAAATAAATAAATTTGTTTATACACCGAACTGGGTAGCACTTGACCCCTATCACACCTGATTTTAAGTGATGATGCGATTGATATTGGTGAGCGCTTACCCAGATACTTTTATTGTAAAAACTGTGTAAGTACATGGTGGTTGTATGTAAACTTAAGTGACAACAGTTTTCCCATATCAGGCGTACAATATTTTGCAGTATATGTATGTATCAAAAATACATACCACTCATTATATTTTAAATTAATCTTAATGAAATTATTACCATATACTCGTATAACCATAAATCGGTGGCGCCTTTTAGTATCTCTGGATGCTAAAAGATGCTTCTACTTTGTCATTAAATTATTATTAATCTTAAATTCTTATTTAATCATCAATAGGTGGTCTTATCGCTCACAGCAATATCTTCCAGACGATCATTATGTAATTTCCATTGCATTGCATGTATAATTATTTTTAGATGTGAAGATTTTCTATTCGATTTGATTTTAAATAACCGCAATTTATTTTCTTGCAACTCTTCCGGGGCACGAGGCAAAAATCCAATTTCATTCTTGTTAGAGTCGATGGCAATTCCCTTAAGACTTTGATTTTCCTCCCTAAATAGCTTTTTGGGTTTTCTCGTCTATTCATAATTTTGACAGTAATTTTGGACGAAATTGTTTTCTTTTTTTTCTGTGATAATATCTCAACAACAATGCCCATAACAAAAAAATAAGTTAAGATTTCCAAATTCTATTATTATTATTCTTGGTATTGGGACATAAGACATAATTATAAGACCTGCACATACTGGACATAAATAATGGACAGACTTCTCAGAGCGTTTCACTGTAGCTACAATGGAACAGCTACCTGCCCTTACTTTTTAAATATATTTTTTTAATTAATTAAAATTTAAAAAATAATTTCAAAATTTACCCGGTATGTACATCCATTATATTTGGCATATTACTCACACTTATAGAAATACTAAATATTTATAACAACAACTTACAATGGTCCGCGGTAGTAGTTTTTAACGCAGTCGAAAAAAACAACTTTCATTTTAAATCTTTGATTTTTTTTAAAAAACTTTCTTGCATAAAAACACAAAAAGAATTAGCTAACTCGGTCCACCCGTTCTCAAGTTATGGCGCGGTGTGACCAAGAGAAATATGGATTAAATTTTATAAGACCCGAAAAACCATATTGATTTTCAGACTTTGTTACCTACCCCATTTCACGCATATAGGGCTTGAATTTTGAAAAAGTTTGGAACACATGTTTACATATTTATTTACAGAAGTACTTATGTGAAGTTTCGAATAAAAAGACTATATAATCTTGTTTCTCCATACAAACTTTGGACCCCTGTTATATCCCCTTAGGGGGTGAATTTTGGAAAATCCTTTCTAAACGGATACCTAAGTCATAATAACTATCTTAACTATCTGCGTGCCGAAGTTCAGTGCAATCCCCTTAAGGCTGCCTTATAAGGCGGCAATAGCCCAATGGATAAGGTGTCGGACTGGCGATCGAGAGGTCGTGAGTTCGATCCCCACCCCAATTGCACTATTGACGTGAACCCACTCCAGACGCAAGCATATTTAGCTTAGTTGGAGGGGTTAACAAGAATACTAGTAATGTGCAACCCAAATTGCGAGTAATCTTTTTATTAAAAAAAAAGTCCGATAATTGGTTTGAGCTGTGTGTTGATAAATCAGTCAGTCAGTTAGTAACGATTGCCTTTCATGTATACAGAAGATAGATTAAACTAAATTAATTTACGCGTTAAATTTTAACAAAAATATTATCGTGTCGGTGTTATTAGTTCAAAAGATTTGCCCTAGAATTTGGTTAACGGAACGACACAAGTTCTATAGCTTTTGTTAAGTTTCATGTCATTGAAAAAATATTTTCTGTGTCACCTTTGTATGTTATTTTTAGCACCCTATTAAAAATACTATTGTGGTTTATTTTATTCCTTAAGAAAAAAACAGAAAATGAATTAAATTTGGCACATAGATAGTTTATAACCAGGTCAGTCTCGTTTTGCGCGAGTGAAACTCCGGGGCACAGCTAGTACTGTATGATGTGCTATAATTAAAAAAGTTTTTAAGAGAACCTATCTCAATTCATGAACTCCCCTCGTTCTCGAACAAAACTATCAAAACACTTCAACAAGTTGGAAATTCAAAGAAAGAATATTCCAACAAAATTGGGCGCACGAAGTGCTGCCAGACTACACTCATATTACTCGTATTGATTTTGACATCGTACAATTTGATGAGACTTTCGCTTTGTGCTATAACTTCTGTACTTGGGCCATAGAGAACTAAAAAGTAGAGGTAGCCTCGCGTGAACGTTAGTAAAGCTAAAAAAATGTTTATTTCCATATCTCTGGAGATACTTATCAGCAGGGTTATTCTCAATCATTCGAAAGCAAATTCATATTCGGAAATTGCCTCTCCTTCGACTCGGATCTGTGCAATTCACATTGCTCCAATCGTTTACGTTTCGTTTCGTCGTTTCGAATAAATCGTTTATAATAATTCAATTTAAAAAATCAATGATTCTAATTTGAAAAATGTCTGCCACAAATCAGCTCACGGATTTATAAATATTAAAAATGAAGCTTTCGAATTTGAATGTATCCGACCGTAATTAGAATCAGGCCTGATTCTAATTACAGTCGGATACATTCGAATTCGAAGGCTTCATTTTTAATTTTCTCTCGATAAAAAAATGGGACCCAACGAAAAGCATACTCACTCAAACAAAAAAAATAATTTCAAAACGGTTAAAAGTTATAAGTTAAAAAACATAAAATATATATTTCCTACTTTTTTGTGAAGTCGGTTAAAACAAAATAACTTTTTTTATAAAAAAAAAATATTAAAATTAAAATATTAAAACTTAAACAACTTAAAATATTAAAATTTATAAAAAATTAAATAATGATGATGATGAGATATATCTCATAAAACATAAAAAACATAAAATATATATTTCCTCCTTTTTTGTGGTCGGTTAAAAACAAAATAACTTTTTTTATAAAAAAAATATTAAAATTAAAATATTAAAACTTAAACAACTTAAAATATTAAAATTTATAAAAAATTAAATAATGAGATATATCTCATCATCATCATCATCATCATTTATTTTTAATTTAGGTACACCGTACACTTATTCACATACATAAGTGTACGTAACTTTTACATAAAATTAAAATTCTCAAGGGCACAGACCTTGAGAGACAGCTCTCAAGGGTTGTGTGTTGCCAGAACACCGTAAGGTTACGGCGGCAGATTTACGGAGACAGATGATTAGGAGAGCCGACCCCAAATAAAAATGGGAGCAAGGCCAGATAAAGAAGAAGGTAAGCGTTTGACCTAGAGACTATCTCACCTGATGTTAAGTGACGATGCAATCGACGATGTAGCACGCTTACCTAGTAGATACCTGTTCACTCGCGATTTGAAGACCCCCGGGGTTATAGTTACTGGGAAACACAGACACCGGCAAGGAATTCCATTCCTTGGCAGTACGTATGATAAATGATGAAGCGAAACGTTTATCATAATTACATTGACTTACTTAGTATTTCCTACGTCGTTTGACCTCTTCTTGAGACTACTACAGAATAGAATATACTACTTTTGCTGTTCTATACTTTCTACTCATTTTTGTTGTCTATGAGTTGAGTCGGGCACATGTCCACGAAGCCCCGAATTTTTATTTGAATGTCAAAGTTGCTGTTGCAAATGTAAAAGCCAAAGGTACTCAAACAAAAAGCTGCTCATACTGCTGCAGTGGCGGTGGCAATCGAGTTGCTTTAAATAGTATTTTTGTTTAATAATATTATAACTTTTACTGCTTATTTATTCAAAAATATTTTATGACAAGACAAACTCGCCGGATGATAATAGATGACTGAGTAATTGGCTAGCCATTTTGTATCTTTTTGTCCGGTGCGAATCCCTTCTTAAACCCAAGTGAAACTTAGTCGAATACTCCTGCTAATTTGCCTAGGTCAGTACAATAGCAATAATCAGTTATTAAGCCAATTTATAGCAATGTTACGTTTTGGAATACAGTAAAATTACACGATGTGTGCGAATTACCATCGCACGTGTAATGAGTCGCGAAGTTCTGGCAATCCAGAAATTGTACCTCAGTACCTGTCATAGGCTGTATACTATATTAAACTTGACTGCGAACTAAACTGCAAAATCAGCCGGAAAGAGGCCGACCTTGAACGGAGTTTGTCCCTTTCTTTTGTGGTGACCACAAGTTTAGGAATGAATAGAACCTACTTATGTATGTTATGGACAAACCGCAAAACATAATTTATTTACATATGAATGTTCAATTCATTAGTTTCTGTATGTCTTCTAGCAGTCGGAACGTCCCTGTTACCTATTGTCATAACTAATTAAAAAAAACTAAAATAATTAACACGGCGGAACCGTCACCCGCACCGCGGCAGTTAGAACCTACTTCAAAATATGAGTGGACCCTTTCTACTTCAGTTATAGTGTCATCGTCCTTTGTTGTGCTTTGCAAATCATTTAAATATTTTTCGTAATATAGGGTAATACGTACGTATACGTAATACAGGGTCCTTATTCAGTATGACCATTTGAAAGTCTTACCGTGCCGTGTTACGTTATCTCCGCGTTATGGTATTCTCTATGCCAATTAAAACGCAGTAGGGTAAGGCTATGAGCGCGTTTTGAGCTGTACAAATATCGTGACATACGAGGACGTGTAACGCGCGCGTTTTGTATAATTTACCTATCGTGTGGCATACAGAATACAATTTTTCAATAACGTAACGTGGCGCGTTAAGGAACGCGTTATCTCATTGGTCATACTGAATAAGGCCCCAGAAGGGAACTGGGGGCCTACTACCAGTTTGAAAATATTACTAAAGAGGCAACTGCTACAGATTTCTCAAAAAAAAAATGAGGCGAAATATTAGGTTTTGTAAGAAATGTCTGACTACCAAGGGAAGGTCGGAAGGTTATGGCGGAGATTTTCTCCTTAAGCTTCTTGATTGGTAGCAAATCAGGAGCAACATCTTTGAGCCAGTTTCCATTCTAAGCTTAGCGTGCTAGCCATCTTCGAATGCATCATCACTTACCAACAGGTGAGATAGTGGTCAAACGCTAGACTATAAGATATAAAAAAAAACATCGATATTATGTGCTCCTATTAACACCTGTTCTAGGATTTGAACTAGTGACCTCTCGCTTAGTAGTCAAGGCATCTTTTCGCCGACGAGCCTCTTAAAACTTTTCATTTATTAGTACTCGATGACACTGATGTAGAATATTAAGAGAATGCCCCCCTTGCAACTATTCATTATTCTGTGCCCCTTGCAAGCCCCGAGCGGTAACTGTTATATAAGTAAAATAAAGTAATTTAAATGTTGAAACATACGGTTACTGGATTAGGACATAAGATACTTTTCAACGGGGGCGAATCCGCAGGGCGCTCCTAGTAAACAAAGTAGAACAGTAAATTAAGTTTAGTAAAAGATGTCCAAAGTTTAATCCACTTAAAAATAAACCTTTGAACAGAATTTCTTTAAACATGATACTTGGCAAAAAACCTGATATTGACTTCAAAGGGGCACAAATGTTTCATACTACCTACGCCGCGTTTCTTACGTTTTAAACGTGTCGAGGGATGGGGCTTAGACTTGAGTCAGAATTTTTATAAAGTCATCGTTCTGTAAACATTCCACTTCCAGAAAAGTAAATTTTATCTTGGATATACTATCGTCGCCGCGGCAGACTAAAAAATAATTACTTACGACCCTAGAGATGTCATCGAATAAATCCTAACTAATATTATAAATGCAAAAGTAACTCTGTCTGTCTGTCTGTCTGTCTGTGTCACTTTCACGCCAAAACCACTGAACCGATTGGTACACAGATAGTCTAGAGCCTGAGAAAGGACATAAGCTACTTTTTAATGCGACAAAAGGGTTGTAAGGGGTTGAAAGGGGGGATGAAAAGTTGTATCGAAGTATCGTCATTTTTAGCCTCAAGCTACAAGCTTTACTACTTATTGTTTAGGCTGTTGATTCGATATAAATAAATATGACATTCAAAGTTTTCACAAAGGGGAAATGGGGAGGGGGAAGGGGGAGGGAGGGGAGGGGAGGTGGAAGTGAAGGGAAGGGAAAGAGGAAAGGGGAGGGAGGGGAGGGGGAAGTGGGGGGAAAGGGGAGGGGAGAGAGAAGTGAGGGGAAGGGGGAGGAGAGGGTAGTGAGGAGAAGAGGGAGGCGGAGAGGAAAGTGAGGGGAAGAGGAGGGGAGGGAGTGGTGGAAAGAGAGACATGAGAGGAAAGTTAGGGGAAGGGGGAGGTGAAGGGGGGGAGGGGAATGGGGGAAGAGAGAGGGGGATGGGAGGGGGAGGGGAGGGGAAAGGGGAGGAGAGCGGGAAGTTAGGGGAAGAGGGGGAGGGGAGTGAGGGCAAGAGAGAGGGGGAGGGGAGTGAGGGCAAGAGAGAGGGGGAGGGGTGAGGGGTAGGAAGAGGGTGAGGGATTACCGTGGCGTGGTACGGTGCGATGTAGATGGGATACGCATGTGTCTTATTTGTAAAATAATTAGCCTAAATAATTAAAAATGCTACCCAAAGACACTATTCCACGCGGACGATGTCGCGGGTACAGCTAGTGAATAATAAATATAAATCATTTAATTCAGAATCATTTCCATAGTGTTAGTAGTTAGCATAATCATAAAAGTCCGTATTGTTATATCTATGTTAGTTGTCAATCAAATAAAATTTAAAAAAATCATGCAGTTCCGATTATGTCAATTGTAATAGAAATATTATATATATATATTATAATTTAATATGCCTACTATATACAAGTACGGTTTGACGCCCTGACTTGCATTTTGGTCCAGTCTCTGAGTATGGGGCCATCCACTCTCTCAGTCGCAGTACGCAGGAGACTGTTGGCGCTGTTCCGCACCCGCCGCATTAGGGAGGCGACACGCTTACGCGTGATAGCGTAGAAGTTGTCCTCTCGTGCCTCTGCGAACATACCTGACGCGCTACAGTGGCGGGGCAGCCCCAGTAGTGCTCTTAATACATTATTGTACTGGACACGTAGGACGTTGTAAGCATAATACAGAAGTGGGTCGATGACAACGAAGTGTACGAAGAAAAGGCATGGTCAAGAGTAGCTCAGAACGTAAGAGGGAGGAGGCTTATGCTCTGCAGTGGGCGGAAATGAGCTGCAAATAATGATGATGAAACTGTCAAATCAATTTATATCAAATGAGATCGTGATCAAGTCCTTGCTTGCTATAAGTAATATATAAATATAAGTTTATATGCTTATACAAGTTTATATGCTTCTCCGATACACTTGTATTCTCCGATACGATGAAAAAAAGCCTCTATGACTCTAAAGTTTGTTTTTTGTTCACAGCCCTTATTGAAGACATCAACCATCAAAAAAAAGTAGAGCTCTCTAGAATATCTCAAGAGACTCTACTTATGGATCGACTCTCGCAAGACCAGGCTTACCCGCCAGATTTACTTTCGTTCCCTCTTAGAGGACCCCAAGTATCTCCTGGCACATCCCAAATCCAAACCAAAAGTCCGGTGAAGTCTCCAGGGTACGTCACAGCGATGAACCCAACTCTCTACAGAATACAGGCTCCTTATGAAGTATCAGCACCATTGGTCAACCAGAAAGGCTATGTGACGCTGCCCAGAAGACCACGTATGGCCGACGGTATAGGACCTCAAGTGTTTTCTACTTTGAATGGTGTCATTCCCTACTATGACACGTTTAACATGAAGCTCTTTGGACATGGAGGGAACTATTACAGCTTGAATAAGAGCGAGATGGATTTGGGTCCTGTAGGGAAAATGACGTCAAGGTACAATGACTCTGATGACTTAGAACCTGCTCCATCACCTGCGCCAGGTACGCCTCATGCAACGATACCGAGGAACAGTCTCAGTTCCCCAAATATCCACAACCAGCTCCTAGCACTTCAAGCGATGTCCAACTCTTCATTGAGACCAGAACAACGGAGCCTGAAGGTGATGGTGGCAGAAAATGAGAGTCTCCTCAAGAATCCAAGGGATTTGCGTATCAACTATAGTGTTAACGTAGTCAGTGGAACTTTAGGAAGGCGGACTCCTAAACCTTTGAAAACGAAAAAGCGCAATTCGTGCGAAGTGAAAGAACAATTTTTAATGAGTGAAAACGCGACCCAGGTTTGAAATAATGAAATGACAATTTATGGAAAATATTGGCAGCGCTCCAAATACTGTGAAGTAGGATCGAATTTAGCTTTCCGCTGAATTTACTGTTTCAAATGATATTATGAAATCGTGTTACATTTTTGCAAACTAGTGCGATACGAATTTGATTTACAACGAATGTCTCGTTATGTATTATTTTATATTTGAACATCATTGTGACAACTGTAACTTCAATAATTTATATGGAATCTTTGTCTATCTACAAGCGATAAAAAAATGTTTCTTAGTAATAACAAGACGAGAACAATTTACTATCTAATATTAATTAAGTTCAGACAAGTCTGAGAACTTTAACAGCAATTAAATCAATCTCTTGATTGACATTAATTCTAAGACGTACTAAACAAAATGTAATCTGACTCTGAAAATAGTGATGTCCTTTGTATTAGTTCGAAATAAGGCAGAGATGAGAAACCCGAGACCTAAACCTAGACCTGTCAAATTAATAAAGTTATTATGTTTTATTTTGAATATTTGGTTGGTCTTGTTAAAAGTAATATATAACTATTTGTCAACTGAACGACTGTATATAATACGTAGGTAATTAAGATTCCAAACAGATTTTCATTGATTCCAATCCATTGCACATTTGAAACTAAATTTGGATGCCAACAGAATTGAAATTCATAGTAGGTTATAAATAATGATGAATATTCAGATTTATTAATAGTATTGACTTATTGGTGCTTCGAGGGTTTGGCATTGGTTCACTCAGATAGTTTTATTGTTGATAGTGCAAGGACAACTTACAAGATGTTGCCTGCAAGTTGTCCTTGCATCCTACTGATGCATTAAAGGTACACTTTGCAGTTAACTACAGGCTATTAATTATGGTTGCGCATATTGTTTTATGGACAATATTTATTTTTATATATTTATTTATTTGTTTTAAATGTCAATTTCATTGCCTTAGACGGGACATGTAACCTACTTGCGTCCGTACGCTTTTAGAATAAATAAAATACTGACATGTTAGACCTCATAGGCACCTTAATTCTACTCGTATTCCCTAATGGTGATAAGTTGATGTCGCCAATCCGTTCACTGAGTAATGAGCGATTCAAGATGGAATCATCCTTGTCTGGAAATAATAGACGGCAGTGAATCGAGGCTGATAACTGAATTATTCCAATTCACAGAGCGTATATATTCTAATAATATGGCCGACACTGAACATCATGTCGGAACTCCGCGAAACGATTGGCGATATGTCTTTGTTAGGTGGGTGGTTCGTCGAGATCCTGGCTTCAATGGTCACCTATTTCCAACGTGTAATTATGTGTAGGATCTACACGATACGGACGCAAGTAGGAAATTACCTTCCCGTGGGTAGCAATGACCCTCTCGTGGGAGGTAATGATCCTCCCGTGGTGGCAATAACCCTACCGTGGGTGGCAATGACTCTCCCGTGGGTGGCAATGACCCTTCAGTGGGTGGTAATGACCCTCCTGTGGGTGGAAATGACCTTCCCGTGGGTGGCAATGACGCTCCCGTGGGTGGCAATGACGCTCTCGTGGGTGGCAATGGCCCTCCTGTGGGCGGCAATGACCCCTGATTTATTTTTAAAGTGAGAATTCTCATGTTAATAATACTGCTTATAGTAAGTTAGCAATCTGTTAAGTGCCCCGGAGACGGTCATTCGCAATTGTCAGTTTTCACATCATTGACGGACCAAATGATCGTCTACAGAGGCAATTGAAGCCATTGTCATTCGCAACAACGTTGTGAAAAGCGAATGATGGAAATATTAATTAAAGCCTATTAAGCGAATGATGGAAATATTGATTAAAGCCTATTGACAATTGCGAATGACCGTCTCCAGGGCGCATTACTGGTGACTATTTAGTTTTCTCCGATTACCAGTAATAAATTTTCATAGATGTATGCTTTAATAATTATTTAGATATAGCAATGTAAATTATAATATTAATTAATTATTATAGTTGAATTGTGTAAAAATATATTTCACGTTTCCATATTCATATTAAATAGTTGATATTATATGATATAGAGAAATCGCTTTATTTGCTAGATGAAAATTTTAATAATGTTTTAATATTGTAAAAATGTAAATATTGATATGCTAAATGAATATATAATAAATATGATGATGTATATTATGGCCTACCAATCACTGGGTTATAGTTTCATATATTTTTACAAGCTTTAATTTAACTTACCATGTTAGTATGTATGTATGTATGTATGTATGTTTGTGTGGGTCAAACCTTAGAACCACTTCCTGACATTCGATTGGACTTCAATTCGGTAAGGTGTATCTTCGGTGACCATGCAATAATATTGTTCCATCGAGCTGGCCTGGGACGGTTGTCTCTACATGAATAGCGATGCATTTCGAGCGATAATCGTCGATACTAAAAGAGATACAGATAACAACTGTCTAGCTGCATCTCCTTCTAGCAGACGTTTGCGATGACAGGACGCATCGCTATCAATGTAGAGACTTCCACCCCTGATGTTGGAGCCGGGCTGTAGAGAGTGGAACTTCGCAATGATAAATGGTAAGACAGTCGAATATGGGCTAATATGTATAATATATAATATGGGCTAATATGTATAATAATACTTACTCTTCATTACAAATGATAACTTCTTTATAAAAAGCTTGTGGTTAAAAAGTTTTAACATTTAATTTATATAACAATACTAACATATCTTTATTTTAGGAGTATCTTATATAGTCATACTGCTAGCAGTATGACCTTCGATGTGAACATCCCCTTTCTAGAAAGGGAATGTTTTGTTTCGAAGATACTTGCTGTTAGTCTTTATTTTGTTGTTTGCTACGAATAAATAGTCATTTAATTCGTAGGTAATTTGTATATGAAACTATATCTCATATTAATGTATGGATATGAAAAGGAGAGATTTGGAAGGACCAATTGTGTGGATTGCGCGAATGAAAACTTAAATATTATAACGAATATAATAAATACAATTTGTCATATTATTGATTGTTTTATTTGCATTTTATGTACCTTGCAAAGAAAATATTAAAGACTTCTTTTAGGGTCAAAACACTAAATTGCAAATCGACTCGATGCAAATTCGCAACGCAGAATGCTTCGACGCGACTTGCAGTGGCGTGCCATAGTTAAAGTTGATGTCCAGCAGTGGACAGAGATAGGCTGATAATTATTGTGTATTTGAATAAAAATAAGAATACACTAACCGAAAAAAGGCTTGCTGCTAGTCGGTTCACCTTAGTCAGACTTAATATTCGATGCTAGCCTGTTCGAAAGAGGGATCAGACATCCAGTTGTCTCAAAAATGAAGACTGCAGATACTCACTAAACATCAAGTGAGATAGATACTGGATACGTCGAAATCCTCGTCGTTCTCACAATAAAATAACGTTAAAGACATAATATACCGCTATAATGACTCGGAGGGTATGCGTTTGTTGTTCAGAACAACAGTTCTGTCGTTGTTGTTCTGATGAATTTCAGGGGTTATTGTTACCGCATGAACATGGCAAGCGTTCAAGTACATGGCAGTCCACATAATAATTGGTTTGGAAGGATAGATTGCTTGCCTTCGAACCAGGAGGTTGCCGGTTGAAACCCTAAACGCACTAATTGATTTTTTTTATGTGCATTCATGGGCGTTCGTGCGTAGATGGTAGGAGCAATATATCGATGTTCCACCTGACTTGCTACAAAAAGTAGTTAACCACTATCAAGCAGAAATTCTGCCGCCATAACCTTACGGCGTTACGGCAGCACCTTGAGAGTCATAGGCCTAGTGTGTTCACCATCTTCGACTACATCATCGCTTACCACCAGACGAGATAGAGGTGTTAGCATATCAGATATTTAAAAAATACGTTTCCTGATGTTAAAGATGGGTCTATGTCTAAGATGGGTTCGCGCTGGTCTAGACAAAGCACTAGACCTCAGACATTGGTCCTGTCCAATCAACGCAACTGTCATCATAATCCATCTGTCGAACTTTCAGTGCCTAAAACTCTTTTTGTTCATTTGCTTATACTGGCTGAAAATAAAATTACCCTGTAATAGAAACGGCCTCACATCAAACAAAGTTTGTGCTGAACACGATACGGCGAATATTTAATGGGGGTGTCATACCCTGCCTGGCTAATTGCACCCATGACAAAGGTGCCAAGTTTTACAACACGCGCTTTGTTAGGCGTTGTTATCTATGACTTGTTATATTTTTTAAATGTCATTGGTCTTTCAACATGGACTTTTTCATACAATACTCTGTGATGGGTATAATTATATTATAACCGTAAACTAATTACTGATCTTCTTTAAATTGTTTTATAAAACTACACGACATAATTTAAGATAAATATAAAAACTAACACAAAAACCGACTTTCATGCCCCGCGAGTCAATTTCAGTAGCAACTTTGAGACGTTTATCGTCATATCTCTGGGGATAATTTTCAGATCTCGATGAAATTACAATGGGACCACATCGGAAACGTACTCTACTAATTAATTCGAATCGGTTCACAATAGACGGAGTAATCGCGTAACATACATACAAAAAAAAAACATACAGGCGAATTGAGAACCTCTTTCTTTTTAGAAGTCGGTTGAAAGATGGGCAAAGAGTCGGAGTGCAGCTAGTTATTTTATAAATTCACCTCAAATCATATTTGAGAGTTTCATTCGCTTTAAAATTCAATACTCTGTATGCAAAACATCCATATTACAGCGGCACGATAAGCGTAAGTACACGTTAAATATAATTTATGACCCATTATTACGTCGTTACGTTATCCATTTTACATCTTAGAGTGTGAAATGCAATGTCGCGTGAGGGGAATTCATAATGTGTATCAAAATAAGGTAACTCGTAGATTTAAGGTACGGACACACCGCAGCGTCCTGCGTACGCGATCTCGGCGGTGATCAGATAGCGCAGTAGTATTTTTACCGGTTCACACCAAACGCAATCAGAAAACAATTGAAAAGTACTGAGATCGCGCCCGCAGATCGCTGGACGCCGCGGTGTGGCCGTACCTTTATATCATAAATAGTAATGTCAGACAATGGTAAAACAACGAAATTTGACAAGTGCAAGCGGAACTCGCGTGGACTGGGTTTTGAAATAAATAACCTATATGTATAGAATTGATCATTTCCAGTAGGATCAGGCTCAATGGCGTATCTTGGGAGAGGCTCTGTAGTGGTAGGATTTCTGCTAGTCCGCCTGGGGCGGTACCACCACTTTGCCAATTAATTTTCAGCCGTGAAATAGGAATGTTTTTCGGATGAAATGGCAAGGTGTCCAGTGAAATTACAGGGCATGTAATAAACAGGCGCAGTGCAGTGACATGCAAAATTCTGGACTCCCAGAATGTTTCATGCCGCTGTATCTGTAATAGGAAGACGTCATCGCTTACCATCAGGCGAGCGTCGTGCTTGATAATGAATGATTCTACCACAAGAGCTACACTTATACAAAATGTTTTCTAATTCGGTAAAGCCGATTAGGGAACAAATAATCTGACTTTCACATTTATAAAATCTGTGGAGATATTCAGCATCGCTTCACTGCTGTCTTTAAAATTTCACATATATACTATTAGATTCTTGACCGCATTTCCCCTTAACATCAAGTAGGATAGTAAAGTGTTTGTACGTAAATGGTAAAAAAAACATTAAAAACCTTTCAGAAGTTCACAAACGCGCGTCGCTGCAAAATAAGTTATCTAATCGAACAAATTCACACACTTCTGTAAGAATGTTCTGAATGTATGAAACACTTCTGTATCGCTACTAAGCAAATATCACGCAAAAAACACTTCAGAATCTCTACTAAGTAGGCTCATCATTCAAACTCGGAAAAAAAATAATTAGGTAAAATCCCTTGCCTAAACATCGTGGAACATTAAAAAGGAGGGACTTTGTTTTTCACTCATTATGTGCATAATAAGTATCGGAGTCGTTTTTTGTAGGGATGGGACAAATTGTTTTGATCTTGGTCTTAAAATTGGGAGAAATGTTACCTACTTAACATGACTTAACATCACTCAGCGGAGTTAGTTGCAAAAAATTTTGATTACGATTTTTGATTACGTCAATGTCAAAATGTTAACAGCGTTTGATATCTGTTTCTAACTGCAGTCTTCTTTTAAAAGCCATAGAAGAAGAAGAAGAAGAACTGCAGTCTTACCAATAAAGTAAAGACATTTTGCCAAATGTAACGCTGATTTGCTGCATACATTTTGGTAATGCAGATCGGAAAAAATGAAAACACTTCGTAACTCACTGAACTCTCCGAAAATTTAGGTAAACGTGTCCTTAAAAATCGATGTTTTCTTTAATAGTAAAGCATAGCCAAACGCTGATAATGGGTTTAAAATAAAATAAATAAAAAACAAGATCTTAAGCCCTTATCTTGGAATTTATTTATATAGCTATTATAACTAGGGATGTTGTACAGACAACATCCCGAATTACAAATACGGTCGTTAATACGTCCAAATTTAAAACCAAAAAGCTATTATTTTAATCTAATCCCAAGCTCTCGGGATGAGAAGTGCACAAACAAATTAGGTCTAACCTGAGTCCTATACCGGACAGTTGGGTAACTTAATCATTGACAATTTTAAGATTTAGTAACTTTTCTTTTTGGCGATTGTGAGTAACTTACGAAAGGGTTTGACATAAAAAGATCGGAAGAAGGGTCAATTATTAAGTATTTACAGAAGTATATTAAATATTTAAGATATCAAATATATCATTTAAAGGAAAAATACTATAATAGAATCCGATTTATTGCACTTTTAAACTTATCTAGGATACACACTGAGGTAAAATCGGCGCCCTTATCACTAGCAGCAATCACTTCCATAGTTATTTTTAAATATTCTATAGGTTTGCATTTGACCATTATATCACTTGTTGGGATGTAATGATGTGGTCGAGGACGGTAGCACGCTAGGAAATGGGATCGATTTGTAGTTGATAAAAAATACAATAAAAATAATAATTAATGGTAAAAGTGCATTACTCGCAGTTAATCGAGCTTTTATGACAAAGGTATTAAAAAATAAACAGCATAAAAACAATAAACACAATAAAAACATAAATAATAAGAAAAGTTAGAAAATTAGAAATTACCTACTAAAACTTACATAGTTTAAGATCGTTCAAAACACTAAAGGAACCAATTTCAAATGCAGTGCTAGTCATTATCAGTACCAAGTTTGAGGTGTGTATGTCTGGTGTGTATGACAAATATCTCTGGAGATATTTTCCAGATCTCGATGAAATTTCAATGGTTCCACTTGAAAAGTATAACCCTTTCAAACAAAAGAAGAAAATTAGGGTAAGCATTATGAACGCTATAGATGCCGAAAATATAATTTTTAAAATTTTTGTCTGTATGTATGTCTGTTTGAAAAATCATCACGCCGAAACTACTGGACGGATTTTAATGAAACCTAAAATGAGCATAGCTTTTACTATGGAATAACTTTTAGAATATTGGTTATCCTGAAAAACATAAAGGTTTTGGTGGGACACGGGAAAAACAGGATATTTTTATTTAAATATTATGCAATCTATTAGGTAAACACTTCTCAAATGATACTTTGAGCAAATGTAAATGTAGAACAAAGTTTTCATGAAAATAAAAAAAAAACACAGGATACGGGAATCGTTCCTGGTTCCGTAATTATACGTGCAGATTTGCACTGTTATTCTTAAATTCGCTGCACATGTAAATGATTGGATCAGGTGGAACAGAGCATGCTTTAAGAAGCAAAGGCTGTAGGTTCAAATCTCAACGCGGGAGAAATTTTGTCGGAAATTGTTTTTGTAGTTATTTGTTAGTTATTTTGCGCTTATTCTCAATCATTCGAATACATATTCGGATTCTGAAACTTCATTTTTAATTTTATTCATTTTTTATCCCTGAGCTGTTTTGCGCGGAAACCTTTCCAATAAATGACTGATTTTTTCTAATTGAAATATCAAAATTAACCGATCGGAGCATTGTGAATTGCAAAGATCCAAGTCGAAGTAAAGGCAGTTTCCGAATTCGAATTTGCTTTCGAATGATTGAGAATAACCCTGCTGATAGGCTTAGCGTTTGACTACTATCTCGCTTGGTGCTAAGCGATGATGTCATCGAAGATAGTAAATCCGCTAGGCCTAAAATGATCCTGAATACCAAGGGCTTTTTGTTGCTGGACACCGTAAGGATACGCCGGCAGATGTTCTCCTTGATGGTAAAAAGCTATTTTGTGTCAACAAGTCAGGAGGAACATCGATATAATGCTCCTACTACGTATAGCAAAAGGTGGTTTGAGTTGTGACTCGCACGAACCAGCCATCAATCGAATAAAAGCATGTCGCTAATCGAATCGCTCTCAAGAAATAACATTAATAAAGTAATAAATCTTTGAGAAAGATATTCGGATGATGGTGGCATACGCACTCTCTTTTGTTATCTTAAGTTTAAGGAGATCAGCTGAGTTCGGCAAACGACACTCGATCGTTCTTCTGCCGATGATGGATTAAACACAGACCTCATTATTGGAATATAAGCGAAACGAAACTATCTTATGTTAAACTTTTTGTTTACTCCAACTATCTTTAAGTTACTCAAAGCCCACTATGCATGAGAGCTAAGCGAAGCTAAGTAAGATAACCGAAGTAGGTTTCCATTTGAAACATGAGATGTAGATGACGAATTGCAATGCCAGTCGATGTTTTACTTTACATTACACATTATAACTGCACATATTACAGGATCGTCGGGTTTTCCAGCTTCTGAATTCGTATCGCTGGCGTAGTTCTATTAGGTAGAAATGTTGTGCAGTGTGCATTTTAGATTCTTCATGTCTGTCCGTAAGTCTGTCCGTCCGTCTGTCCGTCCGTATGTCACAGCCATTTTATTCCGAAACTTTTAAGACTACACAGTTAAAACTTGGTAGGTAGATGTATTCTATAAACAGCTTTACGAGTTTTATACAAAAATAAAAAAAATAAAGATTAAGGGGGGGGGCTCCCCATACATACATGGGAACAGAAACTAAAAAAAATAATTTTTAATCAAACCTTTACGTGCGGTATGTTTTTGGATAGGTCGTTGAAAATGACATTGAGGTTTTTAAAACAATTTTTTTTTCCAAAGTCATTTGTTTGAAAGTTTTACACTTCTTAAGTGGTAAAATGTGTGTGTAAAAAGTGAAAAATCTAAAAAAAATATCCTGTAGATCTCAATAAAACTTTAACCGAAAATTGGTTAGAAGTCAGTAGTTTTTGAGATATAGCACATTTTCCGAACCGCAAATATAAATTTGTTTTTCATCATTCCGAGGCCGAAAGTTTGAATTTCTTCTTTTGTTTGTGGGAAGAAAGATGCATATTTCAGACTGCTCACAATTAGTGACAGTTTAAAATTTAGTCTATTTTTGTTTTAATTTTCTTCCCGTTATCTATTTGAAATAACTTATTACCATGGTAACCGTGCAGTTGTTATTTCAATAAGAGTCAAATTTTCTGATTCTGATAATTACATCAAAAATATACATAGAAAAAAACTTGTGTATAAAAAATAAGTGAATACAGCTGTGTAAAAAAAAACCCGACAATGAATTCATCGGATTATTCAAGTGACGACTCTGAAGATGAAGAAGTGCGACGAAACATTGCTGCGGAAGCTGCGGAAATAACTCAAAATTTAGCACCCTCCAAATCGGTACAGCGATATAACAATTGTTACAATCAATTTATTGCTTGGAAGAAATTGCATCGTATTATGTATTATGATAATGAAAATTGAAATATAATTATTAAATGACACATTTATAATACAGTATTATTTACTGTTTTAATTACTTATTTTATGTACATATTGTTATTTCCTATTCAATATTCAATGTTTTTTGTTTGCGTTCGATAATAAATACTATTTTTCTCACTAAAAAAATTGAATATTTAATTATGTCGAATATTATTAATAATATCTATTAAGTTTAAGATAATTAAAACTATTAATTTTTTTTTTTTTCGTCTCGGGTGACAATATCGCGCGGGTTGAAATGTCCTACTTTCCTCCCTTGGCACGTAATGTACTATTTCATAAAAACGCTAATGTTACGGAACCCTACGAGTGCGAGTCCGACTTGCACTTAGCCAGTTAAGACTTTCTATTGTTTAAGTTTACTCTCTTTAGATAAATACCCGAAAAACTTAAAACATGCTTTAGACAAAGCAATAAATGTCGGTTAAAATTGATCTAAAAACCACGCTATAGAATGCATTTTCATCGATATTTTAGCTTCCCTGAAACTTTCAGCTGGATAACTAATTGGAAAGTTTTTGAAATTGAAGTCGTCAGATTACACCTGGAATTACTGACAGACAAACAAGAAATTAACTTACTATTTCGTGCTAAAAAATCATCATAATAATAATTTACAAATAAAGAATGTGTAATGTGTTAATAAACAGATTACACATTATTTGTATGTTCTTGTTTTTTTCATAATAATGAAGATGGTCAAAAATGTATCTGTGAGTATCTCTCCGTACTCTAATTTAATCGGATACATTCAAATTCATCGAAAGTGTCATTTAAAATTATAAACGTAATTATATTTACATTTAGAAACCCTGATTTAACGAATTGAAATGCAAATATCTCCGTTCCGATAATTGTGAATTGCAAAGATCTAATTCAAAGGGAAGGTAGTTTCTGAATCCGATTTTTTTTTTCGAATGATTGTGAATAGCCTGGCTGAAATTGAAAGGTGCCTTTTATTAAAGGTCTATATATATTTATATATGAACGTTTTCAATAAGCCTATCCCCCGTTGTCGAATTTATTGGAGTCGTCGTAGATGAGTTTTTCGATTCTGCTATCAATAGTTTTAAGCATCTACTTAGCTGGATTTTTTTATAACCGTCAACCATCGCTTTAATATAGATTAAACTGCTGTCCCGGGTGAAATATTGTCTAACTTTAGTCAAAACGCCAAGTGGCTGACTAAACTTTACATTCAACTAGCGACCCGCCCCAGCTTCGCACATATCGGTAGAGCATATATGCCTGTATCTGTTTGCATCACTTGGTGGCGTCGAGTATGAATTAATCTTTACATAAAACCTTAACGAATTATACACATAAACCTTCCTCATGAATCACAATCACTCTATCTATTGGTGAAAACCGCAAATTCTGTAGTTTATCGCAAACTGACAGACAGACGCGGCAGGGGACTTTGTTTTATATTATGTAGTGATATAAAAATAAAATTTAGAGTTGATGCTTAATGAGATGCCGAGAATATCAAGGCGGTTAGTTGTCGTTATAGGTATATCTTTAAATGTAGGAGATCAAACGTTGGACGAGCGCTTCTCTATGAGGCTGGATTTTTGTGCGGCTTGATACATTATAACGACGTTGTTATCTACATACTAAAGTACAATATTTGCCAAATTTTCGTTAGACAATATACGTAATAGTATATTCAATTAAACATTGTTTAAGTATTCCATTTAAAATACATTGTCATTAAAATTGTAACACCATCTACCAAACTGGGCAATGCAATAGTGCCCATATATATCCCATATATTGATGGTTAGTGTGGATTATTTAAATTTAGACATGAATTGTTACATTAAAAAAAATTACAGCGTAGCAGATATAACTTCTCTTGACCTAATCATAATGTAAGGCATACATTAGAACCTTAATGAGACGAATAAAAATTAAGTGTAGCCACACTAACGTTAAGGTTTTGTTAAGATTTTGTAGGAATCGCGAACGAAGTCGCGGGTACAGCTAGTTATAGTAATAAATCGATCTAATTTCGACTACTGTGCTGGGAGACCACAACAAGTAAAGAATGAAATGTCATCATAAAGTAATTAGCCCCGCCCATATCTCCACACCTATTTTCTAACAAAAGACATCGCAAAATGTCCAGCGTCGTTATGATAATCGCGGCGTTTTTTATGCCCCAGTTGATTTACAGCTTCCGAAGATAAAGCTTCATTATAAAAGATTCACGCTTGACGGATGCTGTCCTAAAACCGTATGATAAGGCCTTTATTACCTGGAGCTTATATCATTTTTAAAATGAACTCGGTTTATGGTGAAAATAAAACCTGGGCAACTGAGTTTCTGGTTAACTTCTACTGTGATATATTTCTTCGCGTATTTATATCTTCACAATGAAATGAATTTTTCATAAAAGTGAGTTGATTTGCTTAAAAAAAATTGCGTGTATTTATGGACAAGTCGCCATGACTAAATATTTAAAATTATCGTTATTTGCAGCTTCCTTGAACCTATCATATGGTATAAAGCCCTCCTATTATAATATCTGGTAGGCTAGGCCAGTGTTTAACCACTATCTCGCCTGGTGGTAAGCAATGATGTGGTCAAGGATGGCGAACACGCTAGGTCTGGAGTGGTCTGACTCTCAACATTCCACACCCATATTTTAGTTTGAAAGTTTACGCGAAAATTATTCATTTCAATGTGAACGTACCGGCTTTTTTCGCATTGTTTTTACTTCGGATATGATTTATACTATATTATCTATATCTAAATTCAAATAACAAATATGTTGTATATGTTCAATTTTGAGGTTTATAGTGAAACAATTAATTATAGTTTTAATTTAAAATCACAATTTTATAAGTAACTGCACTATACAAACATATATAAGTAACATACATAGTAACTGTATTTAGAATATAATAGAATAGTTTGTTAGCTTAGTTCTGAAATCACGATCAACCAACCAATTCATCGCTTAATACACTTCTTTCTAAATTAATGTAAACTAAAATACATTTAGAAGAATGTATCCCATAGGTTTATATGTACATTTTCTGCGCACCCCGCTGATAATAATTATCCTACTAATGTTACAAATGCGGAATGTTACGTAAAGAGTTCACACTTGAAATGTTTGATGACGAAGTAAGTGCATCTGGTTCTAACATCGCAGAAAATATCGCTTGAGTCTGCCAAAAGCAAAGACATTGTACGAATATATGATGAACTGGCCAAGTGCAAGCCGGACTCGCACTTGTAGGTTTCCGTAATAACTGTAATAACAGTAGAGTATTTTATAACTATAACTTTTCGCCACCATAAAAAAATTACTTTGTTTTTCTTAGTGTTTTTATGAAAAACAAAGTTATTTTTGCGGTTGCTATATCCTCAAAAACTGCTGACTATATCTCGCTCAAACCAATTTTCGTTGAAAGTGTTTATTGAGATCACAGTATTTTTTTGTTAAGATTTTTCACTCACTTACTTTAAAAGTTAGAGGGGGGATACACATTTTACCACGTCTATCTTTCAAATGAATTACTTTGAGATTAAAATATTTTAGGAACCTCAATATCATTTCTCGTATAGGTTTGATGAAAAAAAAACCATGTATGGAATTTTAATATATATTTTCATTTATATTTTTTATTTTTGTATAAAAATCGGCAAGCAGTTCACAGAATACACCTACCTACCAAGTTTCAACTGCGTAGTCTTAATAGTTTCGGAATAAAGTGGCTGTGACATACGGACGGACAGACAGACAGACATGACGAATCTATAAGGGTTCCGTTTTTTGCAATTTGGCTACGGAACCCTAAAAATGTATAAATGTCTAAAGAAATACAATGTAGTACTAATAAAGTTGGTACATTATAAAAATAGATATTCGTTTCCCAAAGGCTTCAGAAGTGGATTAACTACAATTACAGTGTTATTATTTTCAAGTCCTGAGGGACATGATGGGTTTATTAACGATACGTTTCAGGTCGTTTTGTTTTCAATTATAAAATTGTTTGTAATGTCAGGGGGGTACTATAGCGTATTTTTTGTTTCAGGTTTACTTTATAACGTTGAAGAAACGGCAGCTATAGGCGTCGATATAAAAAGGTAGATGCGGTACTCACTCTTATGCCATGTAAACATAATTTAACTAGAAACAACTACATGAAATCACGAATTTTTAGAAATTCGTGTTTTATCGACATTAGTTTCGAGCTTGATTTGCATGAAGAACAGAGGAAGGCATTCTTGCTAATTATTTAAATGGATCTGCGATTATTGCACATGTAATTCTGTACGTGCTACACAACGCCAGTTCGGTTGTGACTAAGGTGAAATTAGGTTCGCGAAACTAATTCATACGATCCTCATTGAGGAGCGGGGTACCATATATCCCTTTTTATATCGATGGCTATATATATATATGGTCATGTAGCAGCATCTCACTTCCTCCATTGTACTGATGTGTCTCAGCTGAAATAAGAATCTTATAGTCTACTCGTGACCGCGATCAATGCAACTTCCAAGTTCTAAGCTTAAAATTCATAGTACTGGTTGTACTATTATTTATTCTGTGGTACCGTTACTAATACCACGAATAGCAAATATGTTATGATTGTGGTGAATAAATAAATCTGAAATCTGGCATCTAATAAAATGGTTTAAAAAATGTATAGTAAACTCCAAGGCGACATTAAAAGTAAAGAAAAAGAACCAACATTTATGAAAAAACTAAAATATTTTCTGCTGATTAAAAACTGCCAAGCATTTATACCATCGAATTATATGATTTATACATTAAATTAATATTTTATTATAAAAACTCACGTTCATTTTAAACTTATAGATTTAAAAACGGGAATTTGACGTGACTTACGCGATGTCGATATAGCGATCGACATATGTTTCAAATTAATCTATATATAAATAAAGTCGGTTAAAAAGAAAGTCGTGTTAGTTACTACACTTATAACTCAAGAACGGCTGGACCAATTTTTATGATTTTTGTATTTTTGGAATTGTCTTTGTCAGGATAATAAGTATTAAAAACAATGAATAATTGACCTAAAAAAAACTATAAGACGAATTATTTTGCCAAAATGTTCCTGGGTTAAAAAACTGCCAATCATTTTATGTTCAATTGTTTTTCCCGTCAATACGGTAAACCGCTAATTAATGAGGGTCATCATCGCCTCACACGATTATTTAGCCAGTGTAAAGTCACACCCCGGACACTCGCTAAATCTCCATACAAACTAGCGTTTTAACGACCGACACTGTGACACCGACACAGACACTACACACGGGTCGTTTTTCTATACGTGCATTTGTGTGCGTGATGTCTAAGGTTGTCGCCCGTAATCACCGTATCACAAATTATATAATAGTTACTTCGTACATACGTACTAACCGTATGAATATTTTTTGTACACTTACCGAAAAACTTTTAACACTAAAAATATTAGTCGCTATTTCGTAAACCATCATCTCCAGGGCCAGTCGACGTGCATAGAACAAACTGCACCACAGTAACTATTTTTTATTCTGTGTTGGGCGGCCAGCCAGAGCTGTACGAAACAATGTCGTGTGTCTTGCTCGCACGTTAGAGCGACATCAAGTACAGAGAATATAAATACTACGTACCTGCATCAAGTTCCCAATTGCTGTGTTATAAAAATGTTTAAAAGTGAAAGTTTTTTTAAATATTTTACAAATTAAGCGTTATTTACGCACGAGTATATATATATATATATCGTTGTTTCATTTTTGAAAATGAATTCTAAAATACGAATATGTAGGTAGGTATACTAATATAATTAAGTGTTTATTATAATACCTACGTAATAAGAACCTACGTAAATTTGAACCTCCAGTGTCTACTGGTCCCAACATAAATGTATGAAGTTGATGTTCTTCTCTCCGTGAGTAGTAATTGTTCTATTGTCGTACGCGTGTGGCGTCCTTGCTCAGCGCAGCTCCTCGACAGCTCCAAGTCGGTGGCGGGGTGAGGAAGCCCGGAGTTGGTGGGGGGAACAGAGTGTCCGTTCTATACGTAGTATTATTATCTTTTCTATGGTCAAGTGTAAGAATTCTTCCCATGTGTGCGTTACAATATTCGGATTATCGCGTTATGTTTTTTTTGTATAATTATGGCTGCATATGATTAGTGTATTTAGCCAGTGTCAAGTATTAAAATTCTTCAAGTTTTTGTGAATTCAAGTCATGTAGGTAGATTTTAAAAATATCTAATACTGTCAGTAATGACAATTGTTTGACATATTTATTTACTGTCAAATATGATTGCTTCAAAAATGTATGCTTACAAGCAACTTAAAAACGTTTATATCTCCAAAAACAATTTCTAAGATCTATCACGGAGGTTAAAAGATGCAGTTTTTTTTGTGCGAGTGTTATTATTAACTAGCTGAGCTCCGCAGCTTCGCTCGCGTGGAAGTTGATGCGTAGAAAGTTGAGAACAATATCAGATTCACACACGCTTACCTTTGCATTTCTACATACATTTTCAATTTAATTAAAATCGATTTTGTCTCGTATATACCTAGGGCAGGTATAGTTTTTATAAATTAAATATATATGTCCATTATTTGTTTTAAAGTTTATTTTTACCGAGTTTTGAGTGAATATGTTAAAGAAATATGTTCCAGAAACTTAATCATTCTATTCAACCCCTTCAAGGGATAATTTTTGCTTTAGCATATTTTTTTGCCTCCCTCACTCGCCCATAGCTACTGCGATTTATACCTAAGCTTTCGTCACCTGCGCCGGTACTATCTGCCAGTCGGTTGTCACTACTCACGCGCGCGCAACGTATATTATTATTCAAATGACGAGATAACTGCGCATTCGTATTTTATATTAGTTATTAGTAGTAGTAGTAATATAAACGATTTAAGTTTTTCATAGTCATTTTGCGGGTTTGACAAAAAACAAGCATAATATGTTTCATTTTTTTATGCTACCGACACTATAATGACAAAATGGCGTAAAATTCACTTTCTCGACTTCAAATTTGACTCTTAGTTAGGAATTTTGATGTTATTTTGTGAGGTAAATAAAAAGAATTCGTAAACTTTTTTTTTATTTCATTGAGTCAACCCTTTACTGTATCAGGCGCGCGCTGATACATCGCGCGCTGAACGAAGTAATAACAACGCTAGGTCGAGCGCCTTAGACAAATTTTTGCTTGTATTGTCTGAAATAAACGTTGGTATTTTTGTGTTATTTATTATTTTGTGTGTTTTTGTAGGGGAGTGAAGTATCTGTTACGCAGTACTATTATATAATCTGTGGCCAAACATAAGACACTCATGCCCGTTTGCAATAAACTTAAGAATCGCCTAAAATTTAAAAAAATATTTCAAAATATTTCGATTTAAGAAACATCGGTAATCAAAATCCCAAAATATATCTATATTTTGAGATTTTGGTAGCCGGATATGTTTATTTTGTGATATTTTGACATATATTAAGTTTTGTCATTAGTGCAAACAGGCATGACACTAACATAGGCTTCTAACTTATAATAGTTATATTCAAGCCCACTTGGAAAAGTCACGATTTAAACATGTATTATGGAATAGTAAACTTATTCTTGGGTAAGTAAGGGTCAGTTCACAATGAGACGCGACGCGTCGATGCTTGTGGTTGAGCGCTCGCAGCGTGGCGCAGCGAGACGCCGCGTGGCGCAGCGGGACGCTGCCGAATTATCTCAACGAAATGTTTATCTTTCTGTGCAGTATATAAAGTTCTATTTTATTTCACTATCTTAGAAAGGAAACGTTATGGAAAGGAGCATAATGGGAAAGAGACTTTCTGATAGATTAAGAACCATCAATATTAAGAAATTTACTAGAACAAAAGATGTCACAGTAACTATCAGAAAACTCAAATGGAAATGGACAGGACATACCATCAGAGGTATAGAAAAGTGGTCAAAATCTACAATGCACTGGTACACCAGTCATAGGAAACGGATACGAGGTAAGCCACTAAAAATATGGCTGGACGAGATAAAAGCTATAGCAGGTGGTGGATGGACAACAATAGCCAATGACGGAGAAATGGAAAAAGTTGGGGGAGGCCTTTGCCAACAAGAGGCACTCAGACGGGTGTCAATGAACCAATAAATAATGTAATATAATTAATAAAAGTTCAAACAGAATAAAACAAAAATAGTAGTAGATAAATTATTAGTATTATATTCAATCAAAATAATAATGAATGAAATTGTAATCTTTATTGTATATGATGCCTGAATAAAGGCTATTATTATATTATTATTATACTATTTATTTAATTTATATCACGGGTCGTAAATTGCCCAGTCATTTGGAAGGCATTGACGGAGCCGAAGCCAACGTCAAGAGGCCCTTTACAATATTAACTTAAATTATATGATTTGTGGATGGAGAGATGAAAAGATATAAAAAGATGGTACATTCATTTACTATGATGATGCTATGAATGTGTGCTGCTTGATGTCTGTTTTCTGGTCTATGGGATGAAGTACGGGACCCGTACTTTTATGCCACCAATTATATCTCATCACCACTCGCTATACACTGAATGATCCCCCCATAAAGGCGGACCGTTATGTCGGCGCCGAGGGGCAACATTGGCGTGGATAGCTAAGGGTGTTGAGAGGTGTGCTGCACTTTCACTAAACGCTACTAGCGGCTTTTTGCCTTTAGCACTTCCACCCTGGAGCTTAGGTAGCTCTTGTATTATTATCTTAGAAAGTGCGGGCCGCGTCGCGTCGCTTCTCGGTGTGAGCTGACCCGAAGTATTTGATAAAACGGAAACAGCTTATTCTAGAGAAACGCGGATAAAACCTTATTGTACTTAGATCAAAACAGGCGGATAAGTACGGAAAAAAGTCTTAAACTAAGTTCAGAAGTATTCTTGAAAGATACGGTAAAACGTCGTTTTGTGTATCGTATATTGTATCCGTTCTTAAATAAACTTTTTGTCTGTTTTTGATGCTTTCTATTTTATCTACTACATGACCTAGATTACCTTTATAAGCCCATTTCAGGTCTAGCGAGTTCACCATCCTCAAGCCGGATAATCGCTTACCACCAGGCGTGATAGTGGTCAAACACTACCCTACATATCAGACATAAAACATATTATACCTAGCCATAATAGTTAATAAGTATAAGCCTATACTGCCCCAGCGTCTCTCGGTAAGTCAGCTACCATCTATAGGAAAGTAGTACTTCATGATGTATCTTTCACAGTATGAGAACCTGATAAGGAACGCATTTTTTACATGGTCTTTTAGTGCACGACATGATGGGAACTCCAGATTCAAAGTTAGATATTTGCATCACAAGGTTACAGATAAATATTCTAGTTTTTCTAAACATGCTTTATAATCGTGGAAAATTATATAATTCCATTTTATATTTGTAGTTTTTATTTTAATTATTAGTCATATTGTAAATATTTTAATTTTATTCAGTTATTAAATAGGTGTTGCTAGTTTATACAGTTTGTATAGTTATATATTACTTACATAATATACTAGAGCGCGATAGAATCTTATGCTAATAATCGGTTAGTGATATCGATGCCGTCTAAGTTATTACCATCGAGATATCTTACTCAACACAGCCAATATGCTAATCAATCGGTAATGAATATGGGTAGTATTCGCTACCCTCCCCTTTCCTCCCCCTGAAAGCTTTAGGGACCTTGAATTAATTTCATGAAGAAAGGGTGCATAAAATTAAGTTTTCCATTATCCTGCAGTATTCGATAACTTAACACGACAGTTAACTTTTAACGATTCTTTTTTAATTAAAAGTAGGGATGGGAACATTTTTACTTTCGCCGGATGATGGTTTAGACCGGTAAGTTCATTTAATGGTTGCTCCGTCTCAGAATCATAGATGTTTATGTTAATTTCACTCAACAATTTGTCCTCCGAACTTATTTTAAGTAATTTACAACGCGGTAATGCAGCGAGCATCCTAGGGACATTAAGGTGGGGTTCAGCGTGAAGAGCTACCGTCTAAACTATACACAATTTTTTGTGTTACATTTTTATTTATACATATTATTATTATTATTTTGTGATTAGCAATTTTTCTGACATATATATTAATTTTGATTCTGCTTCCTTCTAAAATAAATTAAGTAAAATATTTAAAAATTATTAAAACACAGCAAATCAAAAATATATAAACATAATTTACATTTTATACAAGAATGGTCACAATAAACCAACACATGTATCATCATTAACAGCCTGTACTCGTCCACTGCTGGACATAGGCCTCTCCTATGGCACGCCACTGAGCTCGATCTTCAGCTATTTGTTTCCAACCGCTGCCAGCCAGCTTGCGTATATCATCGCTCCATCTAGCTGGAGGGCGTCCTACGCTTCGTTTCCCGAGTCGTGGTCTCCACTCTAGAACACGTCTACTCTAGACACATGTATACATCAAGCTAAACGAAAACAACGTAATGTATGTTACATTACATTAATATTAAGTTTTTATCCCGGTATATGGCATATGATTTACTTAGACCATCTTATTCACCATTATTACCATCTTCGACCGCATCATCACTTACCAACAGGTGATATAGTTGTCAACGCTAGCCTATAAGATATAGAAAAAAAAGATTGTTAAGACAGGCCGCGGGACACAGCTGGTAAAAAGTAATTAAAAGTGTCATGTCAAGAAATCATACACCCAGTAATCGCACAGGTCAGGCGGAAATATATATAACAGCAATGTTCTTAACATTGCTGTTATATATATTTCCGCCTGACTTGCTACCAAAAAGTAGATTACCACTATCAAAGAGAAAATCTGCCACCATCACTTTGCCAGCTACGGTGTTCCCGCAGCACACAGCCCTTGACAGTCAGAGTATTCTAGGCCTAGCGTGTCCACCATCTTTGACCACATCCTCATCATCATCATCATCCAGAAATAGTGGTCAAACGCTAGCTTATAAGAATTAAAAAAAACAGCATTAAATAAAACATCTTAAAAGTCCGGACTTCGGCCCTCACTCACTCAAATCAGTTTTTCTTGACGTAACAACTTTTTTATTTACCCAGTTAAAGGCCTTTATAAAGTTTTATGAGGTAGAAATTTAAACTGGTCCTTTCATAATTTTTATAGGTAATTGGATATTTTAATTGGTTCATATTAAACGTTATAGCAAGGGTTACGACTAATGCCGTTATTTTGCACCTTTTAAGAAGATATTGCTCTTAAATTTAGTTTATGGTGACGTTTATATACATACATTAATTTAAACTCGAAATTATGTCGTTCATAGCCTAGTTTCTAATAAAAATAGTTGTTGTCAGTGTGTGTTAGTTGTTGGAAATAGAAACTTTTTGTCGCTATATAATTTTTATTTTCTAATAAAGAAGAGGACGGAGTTTGACAAAAGTTCAAAAATTACTTTTTGCTTATGTTTATTTCGTCGATCTGTAATTTTCTTTTTGCTGACTTAGGTAACTACTAAAATAAGTTAATAAATGCTGGTTGGTTAGCCATCTTACACTGCTAAGTTCTTAAAGTCATTTACGCTACCCGTCCGAATACTGACCAGAAATATCACAATTGCTTGTTTTAATTAACAAAGATCTTTATGCATATACAAGGTATTGCAAACTCAGGATTGTGACTAAGGACAATTACAAACAGTAATCATAACGGGTTACCCGTTGTACAAGTAATGTCCTTTTTGTTAGTTAACCATGAGTTTTTTATACAATAAAACTCATTGCCAAGTTTTGACTTGTTAAGTCATTTATGTCAGTGTATCGAAAAATAATGGATTGAAAATACAATAAATCAGATATCAAATCCAGTTCCGTGACTTTAAATTTAGCACCACCCTTAGACCATGTCAGGCAGGCCCTCTCTAGAATGAGCAGTGGAGGCTTGTTACACCCGTTATGATTACTGTTTGTAAACTATAAATACTCTACATGCATTGGGGATGCACGTAATAGTACGGTTGGCAACCCTACATTAATCAGCGGAATTCAATATTTTTTTAAGTGTGACTTTCGACGTTTTAATGATAGCTGAATGGCTCATTAGTTTTGTTTTTTTTTTTAATTCAAAGCAATAAGTTATGTAAGTGTCGAGGTAAAGTCTAAATGAACCAGGTTTGTGACTGTTTACTTTAGTATGCTACGCTAAATGCTCTACGAGCGCTGTAGCTGAGCTACGAGCGCTACAGTATGCTACGAGGTGTACATGCAACGCTACGAGCATTTGAAGTTATGATGGAGCCCAACATATTACCTATACCTAACTACTAACTAGGCAGTCTCATTTTATTATTTGAATGTGATGCGTATTTAAAAAAAAGTTGAGGCTGCCTAGTAAGTAGTTAGGCTCACTTATATCCGGTCGTCTACCAAAAATCATACAACATTTAGGTTTCTTAAACTTTTAAAAGATAAAATGCGACATACTGCTATTATACGGTAGCATTTTAAGAATATTAATTTAGGACCCAGTTTTGAAACGTCATAAAATTTCCATCCCTAAAATGATGATGTAGATAAGGTAAATTGTTTGTATAACTGTTTTCGATATTTCTTTATAATTAAGGAAATAAACATCGTGGTAAAATCTATATTACTGATTATAAAAGTAAAAACTACTGAGGTTTTGACATAATATAATACTTCAATACGCATCTAATTTCGCTGTAAAATTCCGATAAAAACAATCATATTAGACAACGTTTTAATTGGAGAGTGCTGAAAATTGAGTTGAAGAGTGCAAGCGAAGTAATAATTTAATTTTAAAAAATCAACCAATATTTAACGCGACCAAAACTATGGGGTGCCACTAGTTGTCATAAATTATAATATTTATTAATAAAATAAATATTATAAATAAATTGTGTTGACTACAGTTAAATTGTCGGAAACGAGGAGACCACGGACTTATTGACCGATAATTTGGTCGGTTTCTTTATTAGTATGTAAACCGACTACATATCGGCCGATATTGATTAAGAGACCGACTAAACCATAGGCCGATAGAAACGGTATAAACAGTATAATCGGTAAGTCGGTATAAGCACCCCAGGAGACGTAGGGGCGCTTATACCGTTTTTTACAGAAATCCATCCCCATATTCCGTAAAGGTGCCGCTATTCAAGTCACGTGATCAGATAGGTCTGCAATAAGCTGACGTCGACAATTGGCCCCGCCTACCTACGTGCTAAGCTTCGAAAAAGTCTAGATTTCGCGCCTGATAGCTTTTTGAAAGGTTGACAAACAGGCTCTCTGTCTGAGCGAGTCGAATTTTGAATCATTTTCGTAGATGCGATATGAATTTTAAGTTACTGAATCCTTATTGGCGTTTATAGGTTATTCATGGCATTGAAATGACTAGCTGGTACCCGCGACTTCGTTCATTTGACCATAATCTCACCGAATGTAAGGAGAGATGCAGTATAAGATTTTTTCATTTAAGCTATAGTTATTGACCACTATCTCACCTGTTGGTAAGTGATAATGCGGTTCAGGATGGTAGCACTAGAATGTAAGCCTAGAATGGGAACTGGCTCTCAAGGACAGCTGCCAGCACGCATGAGATGTTTGGAAACAGATGTTTGGAAACTTGAGGGTAGTAGCTGGCAAGGCAGATACTAGACTGACAGTGTCCTAACACTATGATGGGGCTGATACTAGCTTGATAGGAACAAGTTTGCCTAACATCTGTGCTATGTATCGTGGCCGGGGGGTTTCTTAACTATGTTTTCCTTTGCTGAATTTCGTGAAGTTGTGCTTGTCTGAAAGTAAAAGATTACAGGGAGAGGAGACGCTAAATAACTTACTTTTTTATATTTATGATATCCGTAGTGGAGTTGTCTCAAACCGTTTTCCAAACTAGCGAACTGTATGCCAAAACCGAATGGCGTCTTCGTTTAGGGTTTTTTTCAAGTCATGGTCAAAGCCTACCGCCAGTTTTTTTGCAAATACCTTGCGTCAATCGTTTTGCAGTTTTCAAACCGTATCACTAGCTTTCTGCCTGCGACGCCCGCCCGCGTTGATTTCAGTATTATTGCGGAAATTTGATATTTTGCCGCGGTTCCGGTTAAGCTCTCCCACCTACCCAACTATATGTATAAAAATGGCTCTTTACATTAATTTAAGGTAAAGTATTTCAAAACATGTTCATACACATTTTCCGCCTCATCATCGTCATCATCAGCCTGTCCACGGCTGGACGTAGGCCTCTCCCACGATGAGCCACTGAGCCCGATCTTCGGCTCTTCCCTTCCAGTCACTGCCCACCGCTTTGCGTATGTCGTCGGTCCACCTGGTCACAGGACGTCCTACGCTACGTTTGCCGATTCGCGGTCTCCACTCTACCCCAATGAACGAACGAACAACGAACTCTAGGACAAGTCTACCCCAATGGTTATCAGTCCTGCGGCAGAAATGACCAGCCCACTGCCATTTCAGCTAGCTAATCCGTTGAGCTATGTCGATAACTTTAATTCTCTGGCGAATTACTTCGTCCGGATTCGATCCCGAAGAGAAATACCGAGCATAGCTCTCTCCATAGCTCGCTGAGCGACTTTAAACTGGTGAACCAGTCGGACTGTGAGTGTCTACGTCTCGGCTCCGTATCTCATTACAGGTAACACGCACTGGTTAAAGACTTTTGTCTTTAGACACTGCGGTATAGGCGACGAGAAGACTCGACGGAGTTTTCCGAATGCTGCCCATCCCAGCTGAATTCTCCTCTGGATTTTCCACCTCACACCTTTATAAATATAATAGACTTACACGCTATACTTACACGTCCTCTAGGGAGTAATACCTAAAAGAGAAAAAAATCCTTCGACCCACACGATTCACACCCTTTTCAGACCACATCATCCCATCCATATCACCGTATCTTCATTTAAATGATGATGCGGTGATATGGATGGGATATCAGTATTTAAACTGATGTTAACATATTGTTACATGCCTGTCCCAAGTCCCAAAAAAGATTAAATTCTAAATAAAACAATTTTCTTTTTTCAATAATGAACAGCGGTAAATAAAAGCAATATTCTTAATCTCCCGCCGCGAAGTTTTATCAAACGCATTATCATATTTTATACTTGTAAAGGAACATTTCCATTAACATACCGGAAGTTACCGTTGTGTTGGTAGGAAGGGAACTTCCGTTCGTTTGCAACGCATGGCAGTACCACGAAATTGTCTTTGAGCTAAATTGATATCCTATTATAATGTACTAGCTGTGCCCTGCGGCTTCACCCGCGTTTAAAAGTATCATATGGCCTAAACCATAATACTGGCTATACATGTGCAAAATGTCAGCTAAATAGGTCAATAGTTAATCAGTGAATAATGACAAACTGACTCGCATTTATAATATTTTTAAAATTGGTGTTATTATGACGAATTAGTTGATACACTTTTAAGTTTCTGTGGCGCTTGATTGAAGATACAGAAAGAGGATTCCCCAATTGGAAGAAAATAATAATTAATAATAATAATTCATTTATTTCAGGCAAAATAATGTTGGTGTTGTTACATTGGCCCATATTTAAACATATACCTTACAGACTAACATATATATAATACAAATCAGCGATATCCAATAAGACACGTTAATACTACTACGACGTGTGACGTATATCTTTGGTGTCAGGTAGTCGACCTCTAAAGCGGCGAAACCTGACACCTCTCGGCCAGAATTCTTCGGCCATGAACGTGTCGAGAGACTTGACCGGAACCCGCAGCACAAAGGAGTTGAAGCTCACGTTGTGACGCGAGTCCAGCTTCACGACCCTCAGCGTCAACTTGGTCTTCAGCAGCACGTACTCCGCCACCTCCTCTGCCATCATGGAGTAGTGCACGCGAGACACGTACAACAGCGTCGTCGGTGTCTCTGGACGTAGTAGATGGTTCGGGCCAGTCGGTGCGGTACCGCACTTGTTTCGGTTTGACAGCTTCTTTTTCTTCTTCTCCACCGTTTTGAAGCCGCCATCATCTCGATCTGCCTGATCCTTCCTTATAGAAGGAACGAAAGAGGCAGCATTCTGTTTCCCATCATTAGTTGCAGCGGTAGCGTAGGTTCGATGAGGGGTTGACATACCTACGACGGACGGTCTCCGCGTTGGTGTGGGGGTGCGGGCGGCGGGATGCGGGGCATCGGACGGCACGGCAGCAGGCGGAGACACATTCAATAATGCTGACTCCAAACTGCCGACGGATGCATTTTGTGCACCGCTACGTGTGTTTACATTATCGGTCGGCGATGACCTACTTACTGACATAGCATTGCGTAACAACACTACTTCAGCACGTAGTTCACAAATGGTGGTTTCCGACGTCGATAACTTATCCACCACTTCTAGACTACGGCTAGACTCGTCTTCAGGAATGCTATATCCTTCAGGAGCCTGGTGCAGTCGATGTGCTCGTACGAGACAGCAGGGATGCGGTCCAGCTGCTTCGCCACGAACGTGGGCACGTCGTCCGGGTCAGTCTCCTTCAGCAGGGTGATGATGTCTTGCACGCTCTTCTCGCCTCCGTCTCTCCGGCGGGATGGCATCGCATCCAGCTTGCCGACACTCTGGAAGAGTAGGGTCTTGCTCTTGCAGACTTCCTCCTCCTTAAAACTCGACTTGCATATATGAATGATGGTGGGTTCATCAAACGAGTCTATGGCGTATTGTATGAACGCCAAAAGATTCATTAGCTATAAGTTGCTGAGAACCCATAGCGCTACGCGGCAACGGCTGTCGCCGTGCGACTCGCGAATAATAAATTCTCAACTGTGCAGTGTGACACGACCGTTTCCAATCGCGTACCGCACTGCACACATGCAAAAATGACATGTTGTACCAACTTTAAAGGTTGCGACCGATCTTAAAGGGTGCTTAAAGGTACGAAGATGATAATGACATTTTTTTTTTAACGCTCAATAGTTTCAGTTCGCACACACAGACATTTTACCTCCACAGCACATACTCTCTCTATTACATTATTTCATTTTTGTAGGTTTTTTTATGTCATGTAGAAAGTTCATAATAGCAAATGAAACCTACATATTATTTAATCAAAAATACATATTATTAAATTCAGAAACGTTAGATACAATCAATTTTATTTGGCACCATTTCGATACCCAAACTCTAAAGGTAAAACCATCCAATAGAGGTAATTTCCACGTCACATTGTCACTTCATAATATTGTCGCAATTTTGGACCCAACTACATAGACTCGAGGTATGTAGTCAAACGGAATTCACTTTGAAACCACAAAGGCGTCGTCCCTTGCTAGTGTGATGCATAAATTCTCGAAACATTGTCATAATGCGGTACTCCTCTCTCTACGAAGGCTCGTGCTTAGCAAGTTTGAGAAGCACGAGCTTTTAAGAATTTTCATGAAAAGAAATTATGTTACGGGATTTATTTTTATTCTGTTTTGATACTAAAGATTTTTGTAGTTTGCAGAGAACAGAGTAAGGTATGTGTTAAACTGACTGTTATTTCTTAGCATCCGAGTGTGTATATTATTTTTTTATCGTTTGACCACTATCTCGCCTGATAAGTAAGCGATGATGTAGTCGAAGATTGTAAACACGCTAGGCCTAGAATACTCTAATTCTGGTAAGCTACTTTTCGGTAGTAAGCCAGGCGAAACGTTGATATAATTGACTGGCCAGTTGGTCTAGTGGTTAGTGAGCCTGTCCACAAAACCGAAGGTCGTGGGTTCGATTCCCACACGGGACAATCTATGTGTGATCCACAAACAATTGTTCTAAGTCGGGGTGTAATTGTGTACGTGATTTGTATGTTTATGAAGTCCCCCGCGACACAGGGTTTCACATTGCGGGGAGTTGTCCATAAAAAAAATTAAAATTAATCCAACATTAAAATTCATCCAAATTATGTTCCTACCACCTACCATATATACGCTATATCTATTACAATAATAAAACAAATTTATAGGAATATAAAATTTTTCAAAACAAAAGCGTTACGTAAAGTTCCTTTGAAAATACGATTAAAAAGATAAATCCTGTTGATTTCCGAAGATGTTCATAACTTCAAAAGCTTTCAAAATGTCGAGGATGGAAAAAAATATTATGCGGTAAAAAGTTGGTTTCAACGCTTTATTTTTTTCTTTTCACCGAGTCACTGGCTCTTTCTTTGATATAATTATTAAAATTGATAAAGTTATAAACGCCATGTAATAATATAAAATAATAAGCAAAAGGTTGCTTAAATGTAATAAAATATACTTACGTTATTTTTTTCAAGTACAGAAGATAAGGGCAGAAGATTATTTCAAAATAAGGTAACAATATTGTTATATTTAAAGCTTTATTTGCTTATACTATATTATTCAGCCTTAGCTTTGAAATGACATCATAGAACTAAAATAATCAGAATAGATAAACTAAACAACACACTTAAATAATTGACCACTAAAATGTATAATTCTGAATCAAACTGTATCTCGTTATCCAATTAAAATAAGCGTTTGATTTCATTATTATTCTAAAATTATCTTCACAGTTAGCAGAGAGCCGAAATTTTCAATAATACTTGCTAATTATGATTGGGCTATTTAGCTCTACGAGTAATTATCATCAGCGTCAACTGTTTCTACATCAATTAATTCGAAATATATAATTAAATGTTAAATCTAATTAATGTATGACATTAATTAGATTTAACATTTAATTATATCGAATTAAGTTAGGGGGAAGTGATAATCGAAGCACGTTCATCGTTAGTCGATACATCGAGTCGATAACAGCTTGTTGCGTCACTGGTATCGATTTTATTAAATGATTCGCACATCACTGATGCCTAAGCCACAGAACACTTATATCCTAAAGCGGAGCGCTCGCTTAAAATTCCCACACTTAACTTATTTTGATATTTCTTTTATAAAACATCTTACGATCTGATACCCGTGTGTGGGTGTGAATTTTTTTGTGGGTTACCCACAGACGCAGAAAGATTTCTACTTAAGTAGCCTCGTGTCATTGCAGTTTTCATTTTCTGGCAAGCACAATTTCAGTTTCTTTTAAGGCTATAGGTAGCAAACAATCAAAGTGTTAAAACCGCATCGACATTTAAGTCATTTAAGGTGAAATAAGGGTTAAGTTTTTCGTTATAAGACCGCCTTGCATTACTTATGGTATGATGTATATTGTAATTTGTATCTGTTCATTTTGTGTGCAAATGAAGAGTTTTATTTATCTACCTACGTTGAACATGAGAGCAGACTCATCTGACGGCAGACAAGTATAATCTGATTATCACATCATCTGGTCTTGATAGCATTTGCTTGTCTGGAAAAGAAGGACGGTATTCAGTTAATGGTTTAAAAACTCACTTGAGCTCAAATATACACCACACAATAACTGTTCACTGATATAAAAATATCAGGTAGTATAAACGGCGGTCATACCGCTTAAAGCGAACTTTTTAGTAGTGGTATGATTTCTGCTAGTCCGCCTGGGGGTAGTACCGCCTTGCCAGTTAAGTCAACCGTAAAATGGAAAATATGTTTTTTGGTTCGAATGGCAAAGATTGCAGTGAAATTATAGAATATGTAAGACTTTAGTTATTTTTGTCTACGGATAACAGGCGCAGTAGAAACGGTGTATGGACAGTGGTGCATAATAAAAAAACTGGCCAAGTGCGAGTCAGACTTTTATCCCGCACACGGAGGGTCCCTAACGACATCTAAAGAATATCTAAGGAACTTGTAACACCAACTTAGAAAACGTTAACACAAAGGTGTTAGAAATTAATATTTTTATTAAGGTAAACAATCGTTCATAGTTGGCGCTATAGTAAAAAACACGTTTTTTTGAATAGGCACCCCCTTTAATTGTTTTGTTCTGTTTTAGTATTTGTTGTTATAGCGGCAACAAAAATACATCATCTATGAAAATTTCAACCGCCTAACTATCACGGTTCACGAGATACAGCCTGGCGACAGACGGACAGACAGACAGACAGACAGACGGACGGCGGAGTCTCAGTAATAGGGTTCCGTTGGTACCCTTTGGGTTCCGAACCCTAAAAACTAATGCCTTCTAAATTATAGAGATTTTACTAGTAGTTAGTAACAACCCTCAAACAGATCATATAAAAGCATTATTACTCCTAAACTTCATGAAACCAAGTAAGTACTTTTATTTTCAATTGTTTTCTATTTCATAAATATGCTATAAGGATCGATTTAAAAAAAACTAACTGAATTGGGTCACAAACGAATTTCATAAAAATATATAAATCAAAAACACACCTCATGCAGTGCACGCCCACATGAACCAAACGTTCCACACAAACATCTCTATAAAAATGCTCACGTACCCTCAATCAAGGTCAATAACGTCACGTACTACGTAAAACAAAAAGGTTACTACCAGTATTAACGCTCTACTTAATGCGTAAAAAGGTCCGCAAAGGTATAAAACCTTAATTAATTGAGGCCTAGTGGCCCACGGCCTTGGCTGTTACACAAATTAAGGGAAACCCGGACACGCTTGTACGATCACTATAGGGTCTATGACTGTCCTACGTTGGGCGCCACTTTTAGATGTTGAAGGGTAAATGCGGTTATGTTAGATTTATTAGGTTTTCAGATAAGGTAACCCTAAAATTTGGTTTCTATTAAAAGGGTTCTAGAGTTTGCTATGGTAAGCATAAATATATCGGAGTTTCTTTATGTCCCTGTTTGGGTGCCATTATTTCATTATTGTTTTTATTTCAGGCATGTAGGTGATAAACACAGATCGCAGTTGATATAAAATAACGATCTACACTTGTATCCTAACATTTTTGTATGTATCACTTTTCATAAATTTCCTACACATACGAGTAAATTTAACGACACACAAGTACTGCTTACAAAAGGGTAGAATTCCGTAATATGATGTAGTTGTTTATATCGCTAAAAAGTAAAATGCGCCGAGATACTGCAATTTTACGGGCATTTCTTGACTCTTGCATATAAATTTCATTCTTGCGTGGTTGTGAAATATTTTACAGTCTGTATTTTGGTACTGTATTGAGATATTTTCATAATAAGGTTGCACATTCTACATACGAGTAGGTATGTGTAAATTTTATCATTTTAAGTTTGTAGATACTTGCTCGTATGTCACGTTGAATAAAATTGATTATATCTTATTATATTCAGGATGAAACGCAAATGTTTGTGTGATAAGAGTTAAGTTTTGCAGTTAAGAGCAAAACTTAACTCATATCACACAAACAGTTGCGTTTCATCCTGAACATAATATAATTTTCGCGTTCAAATAATTGATAATTTTTTAATTTTATAACTGATGATTTAATTCAAAATAATTTGAATACAAAAGAGGAAGAACTTAATGTTATGTGTGAAAATTTGTAAATATTGTTAGTAATAATATATGATACTAAAATGTTCTCTTGTATAGAATACTTAAGAAAACTGCCAACAGCCATGGTCTAATTGTAGTATTGTTGTTTTAATTGTAGGTTATTTTATACGATTAATGTTGTTTATGAACTTCTGATCAGTTCGTCCAGTGATTATGAAATGAAATTATTTATTTCAATCAATTATTTATATTAGTGATAATGTCCACAAATCGATGGTGTGTAATTAATTGTATTCGTGATTTATATGTTTGTTAGTTCCCCCACGATAGTGTTTCTTAGTGCAGGGATTTGTCAGTTAAATAAAAAACAAAGAAAAAGACTTATGGTTATGGCAGAAACGCAAGGCTACGTTTTACGGCGATAGACCACGTGTCTGACCTACATAGCAAGTACTCGTAGATACAACGCCATGGGTTTAAGTTTGGAGGGCTTAGTTATGTAGTAAGAGAATGGTCAGCTTTGATGCCAGACGTACCGAGTTCAATCCCCGTCATGCACCAATTGATTTTTATGTCGAAAAATGTATGTGTACCTTTCACAGTGACCTTCCGGTGAAGGAAAAACATCGTTAACGAACCCCAACCCCCGCATGGTGGTAGGACACTATCTAGTTTCTGTCTGGCCAGCTACAACTCTCAAGTTAGAAAATCTGTCGCCAAAACATCTAATGTGTTTCGGCAGCTATCCTTGAGAGCCAGAACCCATTCTAGGCCTAACGTGCTTACCATCTTCGATTTCATCACTTTCCAAGTGAGATAGTGGTTAAACGTAAGCCTATATTTTATTAAAAAAAGTTTTTGGTGAGTTATAAATCCATAGCTTCAATCCGGCAAAAGCGAAACTCCTAAGAACACTAAATAAAAATATCACAATGAAGCTGGGCTGTGTTTGTTTATGATACCATAATATTACGTTATTATGACACAAAATACATGAGATGGGATGACACAAAAGTTCCAACAAAACTGGTAAAGACTTTCACCAGTTTTGTAGGAACTTTTGTGTCATTCTAGCCACATTACAACATTGTTCAAACCTAAACCGCAACACATAGCTAGTCTTTTATAAACGGTTACTTATCTCAAAACTCAGCTGTTTGCCAACAATAATTACAAAGCGAACACGAGCTATAAAAAGCAATAAAGCAGTGTAATAGCGAGTGTCACTGGAATACCAGATGTACGTGACGACAAACTGGGAATTTTAACCTGAGAACGTTATTTTACGCGTATAGCAACATACTGGTAATGAGTAAATAAAGTTTTTTTAATTTGGCACTGAATGATAATCATATTTAGATAGATAGGTGAGTTTATTTGAAGCCCATTAAATTCAGATTACTAACCCAACCGAAAGTATTTACTCTAATCGAAACATTTTACACGAAGACATTGAGATTGTTTTTAATAACTACTTGTCACTATTGGTTTGACATGAAAATAACATTATTTTACCTAACCTATATCGGTTGGTAGTCGGAGGAGTTATAGGTACCCTCCGGTGAAGGAAAACATCGTGGGGAAATTTTTGTCAAAGCGAACGATTTGTATTATAGCATTAATACATTTTATTTACATTTACATTATACTAGTATAATTTTCATTACACAAGTATTAATCAACGAATTAATTAATGTTAATGACATAAATGTACAGTAATATATAGTGCAGTATAACAATAGATAGTCTTATAGCTAAAAATTGTCTCGACCAGATAACCTTGTGATAAAAAGAAAGAGTTGAGTGGCATTGCAGTGGGTAAACTTCAACTTCCAGAAATTTATGAAATTATATCGTAATTTTTCACACTATACAAATTACGTTCTACGTCAGACGAGTGTAAAATCTGAGCACTTCCACACACTTGCGTCTCGATGGACCGACTTAATATCAGATGCGACTATTTGCGGCGGGTAAACCAGTGCACAGTTGCAGCACATTTGCGCACACTTTGAGCACATTTTGAGCACACTTTATCCACGATTTGAGCACGCTTTGCGTACTACAGACTTATTTCGTGCACATTATTGGACTATCATTGTATGTGCCATTTGGAGTCTTTAGATTTTACTGCTAATTTGTGCTGTGGTTTGGGTATTGGTAAAGAGAATTTATAATATTAGTTTATTTGGTAATGGAGCGAGGACCGAACTCATCTAGTACAAGTACTCATATGTTTGTAGTATTTTGTTGGGAATGGGCACTCTTTTATTAGGTTCACTTATAACTAACTAACAATCACAATCTAGTATTCTTGTTAAAAAAGTTCAAAGCCTTCTTCTAATTGTTGTATGAAAATTAACCTCTGTATGTATTTTTTTTTATATCATATAGGCTAGTGTTTGACCACTATCATACCTGGGGCCTTATTCAGTATGACCAATGAGATAACGCGTTCCTTAACGCGCCACGCTACGTTATTGAAAAGTTGTATTCTGTATGCCACACAATAGGTAAATTATACAAAACGCGCGCGTTACACGTCCTCATATGTCACGATATTTTGACAGCTCAAAACGCGCTCATTACCTTACCCTACTGCGTTTTAATTGGCATAGAGAATACCATAACGCGGAGATAACGTAACACGGCACGGTAAGACTTTAAAATGGTCATACTGAATAAGGCCCCTGTTGGTAAGTGATAACGCGGTCGAGGATGATAGCACGCTAGGCCTGGAATGAGAACTGGCTTTCAAAGATAGCTGCTAGAACACATTAGATGTTTGGCGACAGATTTTCTAACTTGAGAGTGGTAGCTGGCCAGGTGGACACTAGATATTGCCTACCACCATGCGGGGGTTGAGGGTTTCTTAACAATATTTTCCCTTAATGCACATAAATTTTTCCAAAGAAAAATCTATTAGGCACGGCGGGGATTGAACTCGGTACCTCTAGCGTCAAAACCGACCATTCTCCCATTTCACCACTGGGCCCTCAAATATTATCTATATTTAGTTCAGATCTGATGATGGAGCCAGAAGGTGTATAAAACTCTTTTTTGGCTACAAATTTTACGGTTGCCTGGAAGAAATCGCTTTAAGCGATAAGACGGCCTTTTGCAGTACTAATAGTTTGATGTAAATTGTTTCTGTTCTTTTGGTGTGCAAATAAAGAGTGTTATCTATCTATTTATCTAATACACCTATCGAGTTTGGGATCATTTAATTCGTTTTGACTAGCCTAATAGATTGGGCTTAGTAACAAGGGTCTGATGATGGCGAGGACTCTTTTTATTGCAGGCGTATTTTGTTTTTTTTAACTGTAACCTATTTATGAACGGTTTATGACAAACACAGGGATATTTGACAATTCATGAGCACACTTCTAACACAAATAGTTGTTAATACTCGAAGGTACAGGTAATAGATAGATGAGTCAAGAGAAAGGTTTATATTTATAAAACATGCATAATATAGTAGAGTAACACTGATAATTTTAAAGGTTTCTAATGTGATGTCGTAAATAAACACATTGTATTGCGCTTCCATTGCAAACGCTGGCTGAACCCTACGAGATGATCAAAATAATGTACTATAATATTAGGTATACACCTTAAAAAGCTTTACAAAAAAGTCTGCAATGGTATATGTCTATCTCTTAAAGTTGACTCACGGTAACCATTTTATTCTTTTTTTTTTTTATAAAAAACATTACATAACTTCCAATGTTTTCTACCTGTACAGTATTAAACATTATCTAAATAATTACATTAATTACCTTGGTCACATATCATAGATTGCAATGGTGCTTTACTGTAAGTATATAATTTAAATGAACACTTTCGAAGATATCACAGATTTAAAATTATGCGAATCAAAACGGTCGGCTTTGATGCCAGAGGTACCGAGTTTAAGCCCCGCCGTGCACCAATGGATTTTTCTATCGAAAAATGTATGTGCACTTTTCACAGTGGCCCTCCGGTGAAGGAAAACATCGTTAAGAAACCAACAATCCCCACATGGTGGTAAGACACTATGTAGTGTCCGCCTGGCCAGCTACAAATCTGTCGCCAAAACATTTAATGTGTTCCAGCAGCTATCCTTGAGAGCCGGTTCCCATTCTAGGCCTAGCGTGCTTGCCATCTTTGACCGCATCATCACTTACCAACAGGTGAGATAGTGGTCAAACGCTAGCCTATTAGATATTAAAAAAAAATTACCTGTGAACGAACACCCATGATTCATAAATGCACATAAAAACTTGAGAAAATCAATTGGTATAGGTATATCTAGGATTATAACCATCGACCGTCTGGTTAGAAGTCAACTATCCATTACGCCAACGGGCCGTCCAATATTATGTATTAATTTCACTCGTACGAAGCCGGGCGGGCTGCAAGTTATATATAAGTAGGTAACGTTCCGTTTTCAATCATAATTTATACGTCATTTTATAAAAAAAATCTATGTCATGTTTTATCTCTTTCCAAATTACAAAACTTTTATGAAATACTTTACTTTTTTGTATTATTAGGGTTCCGTACCCAAAAGGTAAAACGGGATTTATATTACTAAGACTCCGCTGTCCGTCTGTCTGTCTGTCTGTCTATCCATCTGTCACCAGGCTGTATCTCATGTCTAGTTAGACAGTTGACATTTTCACAGATGATGTATTTCTGTTGCCGCTATAACAACAAATACTAAAAACAGAATAAAGTTAAAAATAATTGAGGGTCCCCATACAAGAAACGTGTTTTTTTCGGCATTTCACGCCATCTATGAACGCTTAGTTAGGTAAACGTCACATAGATGGCGTTATGAGAAATAAAATGTTTATTAATTTTTATTTTTTGCTGGCGAAAAATGATAATGGAATTTTTTGCTCTATCTTATAAAATACTGTAGTGTGGTACCCTACGAGTGCGAACCAGACTTGCATTTGGCCAGTTTATCTGATTGCATATTTTATGTTAGGTAATTTAGTTAATTTGCGAAATAGGCGCCTAAAACAATGAGCCAAATATCAGAAGCTCATAAAAACATTGACATTACAACAAGTAGTAACAGTTTCACTTGTAAATGTGTCCAAGACCGAGTATATTTGAGTATAAGCCACTTGCATTTATTTAAATCCCAGAGTGTCGCGTTAGTTTCGTCTCCACATTCTATATTTGGCTTGGTAATGACGTCTACAGGGAGTTCTACTCTAGCACTAACGATACAAAAACCTGAAACCTTAGACAAAGATAAATCTGATGTAACTACGTAGTAAAACGTAATAATATCGTTTAAAAACTAAAAAAGAACCGACTTCAATGTTCATTTTCAGTACCAATTTTGAGATGTTTATCTCAATATCTCTGGAGATACTTATCAGACCTCGATAAAATTACCATGGTACCACACTTGGGATATCTCCTTTCGAACAAAAAAAGAGTAATCAAAATCGGTGCATAAACGACGAAGTTATCCCCGAACAAACATAAAAAAAAAAATACGGTCGAATTGAGTCCTCCTTTTTTTGAAGTCGGTTAAAAACGACAGATGGGATTTAATAAGAAAATGTTTTAGATTTTTAAATCTTGTGTGAGTGTTACATACATTATATTACAATATGGATGTTTTCGTGACTTGTGAGTCTATGCACTATATTGGCACTACTGTAAGAGCCATGTATACGGATGAACTGTAGATCGCGTGTGAAGAGATTAGGTATCACGAGCAAATGAAGCGAATCTATCCACTTTCTTTAGACGTTCGGCATTTCTAACATTTGTTATCGATAAAACTCGATCGCGGCACACAAAACTCACATTACGCATCTGTCATATTAAAACAAAAATAACTCCAAAAACGTTATCCTAAGTGTCAATATACATTTGTAGAGACGAGGGTAAAATAATAAAGTAAGGCACGTGTGATTTCCAGGGGCAGAGAATTCCAAAAACCGATAGCATATCATCATCATAATCATAATCAATCAATTTCGGTTTGCTGGACATAGGGCTCTCCTATCTGACAGCATATACTATGAAATAATTGTCATAGTACTGTGAAGAGTAAAGAGGTATTTGAAGTTGAAAAATTTCAGATGAGCGCAAGGAAAGAGATTGAGAGAGGCTCGGGAAAGTAAATCGTCCTTAGATGTAGAAAGGTGAAAGCACAAGTTTTTATATTTTCCCTTTTAGTTTATCTCCCTCAATGTTTATCAAAATTGACGCACAATATTAAGATGCATATGATACTCTTACTCAAATATAAAGCTACCTACGCCAACAATATCACTTACACCAAAACTCTCTAGCGAATATTATGAAAACGTGCGCTTAAGTTTTCTGAAGCCACAGAACTTTGAAATAATATGCTGAAGTGGGAGTAACTAGGTACATGGTATACAGGATTATTTTTGCACATTTTCATACTTTTTCCACTTGAATCTGAAAGTTGCAGATATTGCAATATTTAATAAATAATGTTAACACATGCCTCTGTCCTCCGTTAATAAATTTAGGTATTTCTAAGTTCATAGGTCTACGTTCCTTGCTCCTAAATAAATTGTTAGCTGTTGTACGCGGCTTTGCTTGCTTGCATGCACCCGATAATTGGAAATAATTGCTAAACTTAGAGAGTGACTTTTCAGTAGTCGGGTTTCAGTTCCTAATTTTTAACCGACTTCACAAAAAAGGAGGAGGTTCTGAATTCGCTGGATTTTTTTTTGTATGTTAACCGATTACTCGAAGATGCTGGAACCAATTTGGAAAATTATTTTCTTGTTTCAAAGGGTACCCTTCCCAGGTCATCCCATTAAAATTTTTACGAAATCGGTCGATCGCTTTTTAATATATAACGTATTACGATGCATTTATATACCTCCATGACATGCTACTTACTGCTGGCTACTGTGACTAGCGCGACGTTTAAAGTGGGTTCTTTTAGTTTTTTAAACGATCTTAAATTATTATACTTGTTTATCAATAACCATAAGGGTCAGTAGTAATATTAGGTACTATACGAAATTGTCTCTTTGGACTCTCAATGAGCCGAAATACGCCAAAGCGGCTGGCGCACGCCAAACTGGTGATGATAAATACGATGTCCTCTCTACCGTTTCGGCCACAGCGACTTGAATATAACCTATGTAGTAATTTACCTACATTTGTTATAGAGAGTTTTGTGGTGTAGACCTTTCAAGCGTTCATGCATGACTGACATACCTAATTTTTCAAACAACTATCTGAATCATGACATCAGATCTAAGAACTCTATAAACTTGAGTTTTTTAGTGTACTTTACCTAGCGACTATTTAAAAAAAATTATTAACTGTTTACCCTATATACTAAACAAAAAAAATAATTAAAATTCTTATGTTACTTATTAAATGACAAGGATTTCTTGTAATTGTTGAGAATAGTTCAGCGCCAAATTCTCATAGACACAATTAAATACATATTAATGAAACGCATAGCATTTAAGCACACATTTAGTTCAAACAGTTCTTGTAACCAGCAAAGTGATAAATGCTCCTATAAATCTTTCTTCACCTCCGATTTTAGAATCACGTTCTTTGAAAATGTGAATTCTCGTAGAGGCGTTGGTTGCTTTTAAACAACTTTTGTTAGTTTTTTAGTTAACTAAGACTGGAATTTTCTCAAGAGAGCACTTTTAAGTAATCACGCCCACTACGTGCGGAGCGTTTTTTAGACATTTGGCCAAGTGTGCAGATTATAATGCAGGGTGAAATCTAAGCATTTTAATGAGTTAAAGTTTTCGGAATCTTTGAGTCATTGTTAATCGAGCAAAATTAAACTAAAACAAATCTCCTTAATAGATTCGGGTCTAAGCCTTAGAGGGTTTAAGCACAGAGTATATAATAGATAATACGTAAGTTTAAGTCTTGCCTCAAACTAGGTGGCTAAGTTTAGGCTTTAGGGCCAAGCAGACCGCGACGCGACGCGGCGCGCACTTATTAAGTGAGTGATACAAAAAATAACTTTGTTTACTACACAAAAAGATACACATTTCATTGAATTGATTCAGCGGGAAGCCGCGTGATAAACAATTGAACTTTATTAACTACACTATAAGATACACATTTCATTGCGATAATACAGCCGCGCCGCGCGCCTCTTATATTGCCAGAATACGAGTTAGAACGTGTAATTTAGCGGAGCGTAATCCTAGGTCCTGCAGAACAAATCGTAAATTATCTTAAAATTTATATGTTAATCCTTAAATTTATATGTAAGTCCATTATCAGCAATTTTTTTCTCTAATATCCAAGTAATATCCACAGATACATACGAGTAAGTTTATACTCATTTCGACCGTCAGAGGCGCCACAAGCGTGAACAGATTTAGCATGCAGATTGTATTACTTAAAAACGCCAACATTTCTCACAGTGTAACTAAACGCGGCGCTGTATATGTCGCACGTTTGTTAAGTTCCACGCAAGAAAATTACAAATGTTCATTAACTATACTTTATAATAATTTCAAAACAGTACATACACTCACGCTTACATTAACAAAACATCGAAACATCCAACGTTACGCAACTTCCCGAACAGAAAGTTCTGTGAAAGAAGAACAACTTCGCTTTGTTCTGGCCACCATGGCCATTATTCTACTTCGGACTTCTTTGAATAATAAATGTGATGACAACCTAACTTTATTATTCGAAATAGCAACACAGCATCCTATTCCAGAAGTGTGCTTGTAGAAATAGCTCGAGAAATACTTATTTAGGGACTGACTAAGAGCTAAGTGATGCTAAGTAACTGACTAAGAGACAATTCACTAACAAATATTATGTTTCTTGAAGTGTTTTGAACACACTTTTTATATTTTTGCAAATTGTTACACACAATTCAAAATTTAGTCGTACCGACGGGACTGCGGGGTGCGGGTTCGAGTTCCGTCGGTACGATGAAATTTTGGATTGTGTATAACAATTTACAATTCACTTACACTTCTTAAGATATATTTAAATAAACCTTTTCTCATTTTAAACGGTTAAATGTCTAGACCGATTCGGCTAATATTCTCTACAGATATAACTAGTATGGTGGAACAAGTAATATGATGTATAAACGTCCTAATAAGTAACCATCTCGAGCTTCTTGGCATCTCATTAACACAAACTCTCAATATTGAGTCTAGAGCCCAGCTAGCCTCAAAAAAGCTTGGCATTTTCATAGAAAAGATAATAATACTACGTAGCATTTTGGCAAAGGAGACAATACTTCACCGGGACAGTTGCGCAATCTTTACCAAGCACAAGTCTGGTATCTTTTAGGTGAGCGCGCTCTATCATCGACTGCATCATCACTTAACATCAGGTGAGATAGTGGTCAAGTGCTACCTAGTTCTACGTAATATATATATATATATATATATATATATATATATATGTAGTCGGTCGGGCACGTGTTACCAGGCGCAAGGTGAAAAGTACTTATTACTGGTTAGTATTTCATATAATTTGCGTGTGTTTATGCTGACTAGATGTATGCTTTTGTATTTAATTTAATTCGATTTTACATCTATTTTTAACCGACTTCACAAAAAAGGAGGAGGTTCTCAATTCGTCTGTATGTTTTTTTTTTTTTTTTTTTTTTTTTTTTTTGTGTGTATGTTACGCGATTTCTCCATCAATTGTGAACGGATTCAAATGATTATTTTTTTAATAGGCAGGATACGTTTCCGAGGTGGTCCCATTTTAATTTTAACGAGATCTGATTAGTATCACCAGAGATATGGAGATAAATACCTCAAACATAGGAGAATGTACTAGTTTTAGTAGAAGAGTCCCAAGAAGATTATACACAATGGAGGTTGCTATTGCATATAAGATATTCTTACGGTAACTGTGAGCGAGATAGAAATAAAGGTGGGGATAATTTTTTGTTATATCTTATAGGCAAGCGTTTGACCACTATCTCACCTGTTGCTAAGTGATGATGCGGTCGAAGATAGAGAAATGGACTAAAATGGGGACTGGCTCTCAAGGATAGCTGCCGGAACACATTAAATGTTTGGCGACAGATTTTCTGACTTGAGGGTGGTAGCTGGCCAGGCGGACACTAGATATGTTCTACCACCATGCGGGGGTTATTGGTTTCTTAACGATGTTTTCCTTCACCGGAGGGCCACTGTGAGAAGCGCATTTATATTTTTCGATAGAAAAATTCATTGGTGCACGGCGGTTTGAACTCGGTACCACGGCATCAAAGCCGACCGTTCTCCCAATTACGCCATCGGGCCCTCAATAAATAATTATATATTAATAATTATAATAAATAATTATATATAAATATAAATAATTTGTCTTCACAGGAATGTTCTACCGGGCAAAGTCTTGTTAGGGTGCAAACTTTTTTAAACATACCTAATATTTTTTGACATGACATGACATTTGGCGAAGATGGCGGCCATTTCAGTCCCGCGACACTGCATACATAGTTATTAACTCAGAATTATGAACGTACTATGTACCAATCAATACAGCAAAAAAAAAATATAAGCATAAAACCACATATTATATAATAGTTACTACGTAAATAATACTTTCCGTTGTTAGGTTGGCTACACAGTGCTTTCATAATTCGGGTATACACACTGTAGGGAAGTGCCTCTTATAACGTAGTAGAGTGATTCAGTACTCTGTTGGCCATATGGCGGCAATTAATGTTAATAATCGCAAATAATACTTTTTAATTTTCATTTTGGAATACAACTAGTCCGTGTTATAAAAGTATTTGGAATTATTGTAATAAAATAGACAATTAATTATCGTGTGTGTCAGATGCTTTAATTGTACAGGGCCATTTTGGACATTGTCCTTTGATACCTTGATGACATCATTATTACTAGTGAATATTTTCACTTTAGCGCGGCATTTAAAGTCAATTTTTTTAGGTTTCCGAACCCAAAGGCTACCAAATGAACACTTTCTGAGACTTTGTTGTCTGTTCGTCCGTCCGTCCGTCCGTCCGTCCGTGTGTCTATATGTGCGCACTTTACAGATCTGTATCTTCTTAACTGTTATAGGTACATACTGGACATTTTCACAAAGTATATATCCGTCAGTGTATAACGGCCCAGACACGAAATTTAATAGATGCATGTAATTTCATTAAAACTTTTTTTGCACTAAAAAGGGTAAAATAAGTTATTTTTCAAAAAAAATTAAACCGACTTCATAACCACAAAAAGGCACTCAAAAGCGAAAAATAATTTACTTAAAATTATTATAAGCGTTACCCACTTCTCTATTTGAAGTCGGTGCCAGCCAAGTCTATTGGATATTAGATAGATACTATGTATGTAGTAGTAGTAAGTAGGTACATGTAGGTTAGTAAGTAGGTAGATACATGTAGGTATTATCTATCTACTACCTATTAGACTTGGCTGGCACCGACTTCAAATAGAGAAGTGGGTAACGCTTATAATAATTTTAAGTAAATTATTTTTCGCTTTTGAGTGCCTTTTTGTGGTTATGAAGTCGGTTTAATTTTTTTTGAAAAATAACTTATTATCTAGTCTGCTTTACATTTAATCCAATTGATTGTTTTATTAGTCATAAAAATATATATAGTTAAGTCACTGTCGCAAAGTAACGTCTCAATTCAAAGGTATCAATCAAATTTGTATCTATAACTTAAAAAAACTGCAAAAAAGCAGGCTGCAACGGCTTTCTTAAAGTTGATACAAAAATAGAGCTACGGAACAAGAGCGGTGGAATTTTCATCAAGTTGAGACTGGACGGATGACAATCGCCAGTCTGGACACGTACGATTAGGGAGGGGAAAATTTAGCCCAGTCTGAGAAATAAATCAGTCTTAAGATCAATCATTTACCATGTTTTATATAATATATGAGCTGCCAATATTTCGGCTCTGTTGCAAGCGCTATGATTTCGGATGAACTGTAGATTGTAGGTAGAAGTAATATTTACGAGCAAAAGACTACCCTCTTTTGTTCTCGTTTTGGCCTCTTGAATAGAGATATAATATATAATTTCATATAGATACTATAATTTTGTTGGTAATCTCACTTTATGGAAAGTAAAGAATGATGCAGTTTAATGCTATGTGGTACTTGCCTTCTCAGTGGTATGCCAAGCTCTTAATATTTCCCTCCTTATAGCGTAGCTATTCGATCCGACTTCCAAATTGTTTAATCATTAATTCTAGTAACAAAAACATTGTATTGTAATGTTGGTGCAATCATACGCATACATACAATCACGTTTTTTGCCCGTTGGGGTAGGCATAGACTACTTATTTCCATATGCTACGATCCTGACATATCTTTTTCGCTTATTCCCTTTCATGAGCGCATTCATACATGCTCGCCGGTTATAGATACTTTCGACTTGGCCTTTCCGTAAAAGTCTCCGATCTGGTCGTGATACGTTCGCCTAGGTCGGCCTCTACCGGTTGGTCAATTCATACTTGTTTCATAAATTTGTTTCATCAATCTACTTTCATCTATCCTCTCTAGATGTCCAAACCATTTAAGCATCGCTTTCTCTATCTTTGTCACTACATCTTCTATCACACCACAACATGCCCTTATCACGCTGTTCTCCACCTATCATAGTAATAATAAAAGTATTTAAAAACATTACAAAACATTAGTACCATGAAAATACTGAAATAAACTAACTCAAAACATAATCTAAGCTTAGTACAAGAACTAGTAAACTTCCCGTCCCTAGCGGCAAGTTTGTACCTACCGTCCAACATTGAAAAGGCTCCGTACGGTAGAACGATTAGTAAATAATTGTATCACGTCGTGAGAGTTAGCTCCGCCAATACTTTCCCGTCTAGACTACAGGTAGGAAATCCTAGACTTTAAATAGGTATTAGCTTTTTGTACTAGTAATTTGTAGTGCTTGAAGCGAAGCTAACTTATTTAATTAAGCGGTTTATTTTTGGGTTGATTGGATGAATATTTTTATTATTATTAGTGATAAATATACCTGCTCATTTTGTCTACGCTCTCTTGGAGCTATTTATATATTTGATTTGGAAATTAGAGTTGTTTCACAATACATTCACGACCAATATTATAGATGCGAAAGTCAGTTTGTATAATTGTTTGTTTGGGACCTCTTCACGGTCCATCGGCTCGACCAATTTGGCTTACATTTTGCACAGGGATAGCCAGTATAGTAAATTAGGACATTGGATACTTTTTAAACACGGGTAAGGCCGCGAGGCGCAGCTAGTAAATAATATCTTAAAAATCTTTATTTGTCTTGTGTTATGAAAAGTACTTGAAAATAGCCTAAATTTAACTGTACTAGCACTTGACCACTATCTCACCTGTTGTTAAGTGATGATGCGGTCGATGATGCAGCACGCTTACCCAAAAGTGAATAATCAAAGCCCAAAAGATACCTATTCACTCGCGATTTGAAGACCCCCATATTGTATTTAGCCGGAAACACAAACTAAGAGCGTTTGTCCACAGCAACGGCACCGGGACGTCACCAGCACCGAGATTTTTACGGGCCGATTTGAAAATGATGTGCCGGCGATCGTTTGTCCACCGCCACCGATTCCGGTGGTTCTGTTTCTTTTAGTTGTCATGCTTGGCAGATGCGTTTCCATAGAAATAAAATACATCCTCAGACAAAAAAACAATAACCGATAGAACTGCGCCGGGCGCCGGCAGTGTGTGAACAAGACCAAACGTGTTTTGTATTGCGAGCCAATGCCGGCACATGGTCCCATCAAAATCTCTGGCCGATTTCTATTGCGCAGATCTACTCGAAATATCGGCAGCCGGGATGACGTCGCCCGGTGCCGGTCATGCTGTAAACAAGCTGCCATACATACATATGTACCGCTACTTCGGCGCCGGCATTTTGTTTCCGTTGACGTCCCGGTGCCGTTGCTGTGGACAAACGCTGTCAGGCAGGGCATTCCATTCCCTGGCGGTTCGTATGATGAACGAAGATGCATATCGCTTCGTTCGTGTAGATAGTATATGTATCATAAATCGGTGGCTTAATACCGTGGCGGCTCCATCATCAGATCAGCTAGATCCAAAATCCAGTACTGATGACAGTCGTATCAGCAGGTCGCCGATAGGCTGCCGCTCGTTTGAACGCTCTCTAATTTATTGTCTAGGTTACAACTTTATTACCGTTTATTTTTAACTTTATCAAAAAACGAAACAGATTTATAATACGAGAGTGAATGGGGCAGCCGGTAGACCTAGGCAAAAGTGTCACGATCATATCGAAGACTTTTTAAAGAAAGGCCAAGTCAAAAGTACCTCTAACCGTCGTAGTGTTTGCCTGCCCCAACGGGAAAAAAGCATGATTGTATGTATGTAAAAAAATCACAATTACTTAAGCACAAGAACTTTAAAATAGTTTTACTTTTTTATTCTTTAGACGACATTTGTGGTCACGTTCTCAACTCAGTCAGACAACTTTAAAGTCGATGTAAGTCGCATCTCAGAACGTGGGAATGTTCACCTGCGAAAGTTGGATATCGAGTGAACTTACCTGGTCGTTCGATGATACTGTTAGGACTATCTATTGAAGAAAATACTAATGGAGCCATTTTTTGACGGAGAGGAATAAAGTATGAGTCTAATGCATGTCTGTTGATAATTATGATAAAAAACTTTAACTTTTAAAATTTGATTTTTTTATGCGTTATAAACATAACGGTATTTCATATTTGGTTACTTTCCTCTACCTATGCGTTTAGTATCTATTATACATATTAGTTTCAGCAGCTATAAAAGATTTTTATACAATACTTAAAAGCATTTGTCTCATTTATCTGAGATTCACAGATGATGTTCTGGTATGGAATCGAACTTATGTGAAAAATAGTATAGTTTATAGAGAGGAAAAGGTAGTAAAAATGCTGGACTATCGATATTTGGACTATCTACATAATCTGATAGATTTTAGACAGCTTTTATACGGCGTCTAGTGTCAGATAAACTATGTAACGCTTTATCAGAAACCGGCGAAACAGGCCCTAAATCTTGTTCTCGTTTTGTCCTATGTAGTTTGCACCCTGCGCCTACTACTGTCACAATTTTTAATAGATTCTTGTAAAGGTTTTCCTCTGAGGTCCGTCGTCTGTCAATATTATTGTACTATTTTGTGCCGCACGTTGTCCACGTTTCAGAATTACAATAACCGGCCAAGTGCGTGTCGCGCCACGCGCAGTGTAGGGTTCCTTAGTAGCCTGTTATCAATGCAAGTCTTTACCCGTTATAAACAAGCAACTAAGTACTCCGTCTTTGTCACTTTAAAGGATTTATTCTAAGGATTTTGTATTTGGTACAAATATATCCAACACCCAAGTTCAACAACTATTACTGCTAAACTAATAAAGTTATCTCAAACCGCTATAATTTTCCTTTAAAGTTCATGAAATGCGCTATTATCACGATTTTTTTCAGATTTTCAAGCCAGTAGTTTAGCTTTTAGAGGGGGGGGACGCCCTACTGGAACAAAATTTTGCACTTTAAAGTGTAATATTTCGTAAATGGAGTATTCAATCGAAAAACGGTATTAGCAACCCTTAGACATTTTAAATGACCTATTCAACGATACCCCACACGATGGGGTAGACGATGAAAAAAAATTCATCCCCACTTCTCATATAGGGGAGCTACCCTAAAAAAAAATATTTTTCACAATTTTATTTCAGCACTTTGTCGGCGTAACATATATACATACCCCCACAAAATTACAGCTTTCTAGTATTATCTCTTAGCAAAACCTCGGACAGACAGATAGACAGACAGACAGACAGACAGACAGACAGACGGACATGACGAAACTATAAGGGTTCCTTGTCAAGACTACGGAACCCTAAAAATGGGAAAACACAAAAAGAAAAGAAACAACGAAGTAGGTATGAGGACGAGATTACTTCACACAATTGAGGATCGGACGTCACTAGGTAAGTTAATCCGATCTGTATAATATGGCATGACGACAGTATCAAAAAATCGAAGATTTGATGATATTAGGGGGAAAAAACATATTACACCAATTTAAAACACTAGTTTACCTTTATATAAAAAATTGAGATTATTAAGATTTTCAATAAAATAAAACATTAAAATACTGCAATCGGCCATTTTGATTGAAACACCAATCACAGCGCATGACGTCACGCCTATGAGGTTTTCTTGAAAATGTTATTAAATTTTGGAAAACCCATGTGTATTAATTGTCACAGATTATATAATAGTAACAACGTTAAGTATGTCATTAACATATGCGTGACGTCACAGCCGACGCCATGACACATGTGAGCTGTTTTTGCGCACTATGGAAAAATTATTAGAAAAATTGCTTTAAAAATCGTTAAAATCGTTAAACTTAATTACCGAAATATAAGGTGATTTCAATTTTTTTCTGAAGAAACATTTTTATCTGAAGAATCAACACTATAATATTATAAATGCCAAAAACAATTTGTTTTTTTTTTGTTTGGGACTTCTTCATGGTCAAACGGCTGGACTGATTTAGCTGAAATTTTGCACAAGGCTAGCCAGTGCTATACATTAGGCTATAGGATACTTTTTAAGGCGGGCAAAGCCGCGGACACAGCTTGTATCAAATTAACTAACTTCGCCAGCAAAATTATTCTCGTTATTCGCGAGTGCTGAAAAAAAAGCAAAAACTGAGTGCATTAAATTATGAAAATCGATATTAAAAATAATTACGATAACTTCAATAACATGTCCGAAAATTTTGTAAAGGTGCTTTAAAAATCTTCCTCAAACATTCGTTCACACCAAATATAGCTATAATTCACCCCAGACAGCATTATTTATGTCTTAGACAACGAATACAGTAGAAAAAAACAGTACGGGCACTTTGTATTTTATTATTAAATTGACATTTTTAGGGTTCCGTACCCAAAGGGTAAAACGGGACCCTATTACTAAGACTCCGCTGTCCGTCTGTCTGTCTGTCTGTCTGTCTGTCCATCTGTCACCAGGCTATAGCTCATTAACCGTGATTGTTAGACAGTTAAAATTTTCGCAGATGGTGTATTTCTGTTGCCGCTAGAACAACAAATACTAAAAACAAAATAAAGTCAAAAATTAAAGGGGGTCCCCATACAAATAACGTGTTTTAAACGCCATCTATCTAATTAGTTTCGGCAAAATGACATAGATGGCGCTAGTAAACGAGCCCCGTCATCTAGATCGCGACCAAACCAAATATTCTTGGTAATATCAATTAATCAAATATATGAGGTTGAAACTCTGTTATGTTTCGTATTGTACGGAACCCTCCCTAAGTGTGCGATAAGAGACGCGATGCTGACTCGCACTTGGCCAGTTTTATTTTAAGCAATGCTGCAAGCCAAACGTGTGAGCGATGATGTTAGAGAACTATAATAATTTATGTCTAACAACACATGGTTTTAGATATAGACTTGTGCAACTTCATTATCTTTTTAATGACCTGATGATTGATGATTGATTGATGATTATTAAATGACCGCGAATCGGAAAACGTAGCGTAGGACGCCTTGTGACTAGATGCAGCGACAACATTCCCAAAGCGGTGGGCAGTGACAGGAAACGAAGAGAAGAAGATAGGGCTTAGTGGCGCATCTTGGGAGCGACACCGGCAGATGATGATGATGATGATATCAATACTTCGTGCCTTGTGATTGGCTATGATTGATGATTGGCTATTATGAAGTTCAGGTAAAAGCATTACCTGAACTTGACTGGCGTATTCGACGAACGTTTTGTCCATACAAACAAAACCAAACCGAAATAGGAGTGCAAACTTACAAACATACGATGATTATTCTGATATTCAGACTTTGACAGTATTTACCTCAGTTCCTGTATAACGTTTTCAATACATACTGTTAAAGTACTAAACTGAGATGAAAAGTTTTTACTTGCAATTACAGTGCATTGCAATTTACTTATTAATTCACATATTAATAATTTACCACATCATCGTTGAAAAGTATGAAATCGGGTAAGGCTGCAGGGTATGACAGGATTTCGGTCGAGATTTTGAGGGCTGGACAAGGTGTGGTAGCGAGTCAGCTGTATCGCCTTTTTAACCTTTGCTGGAGGGACGGAATTGTTCCAGAAGACTGGTGCAAAGCCGGCATTGTGCCGCTATACAAAGGAAAGGGATCACAGCAAGACTGCAAAAACTATCGCGGCATTAGCTTACTCAGCGTCGTCGGAAAATTGTATGCAAAGGTACTGATTACAAGAGTGACGAATGAAACTGATAAGAAAATGTGGGATGTACAAGCGGGTTTCAGGAGAGGAATGGGATGCATGAATCAGGTCTTTTCTTTACGAAGCATAGCCGAAAAATGTTTGGCGAAACACCAAAAGGTCTATTGCGCATTCGTAGACTTGGAAAAGGCCTATGACAGAGGGGTGAGGAATAAATTGTGGTCAACATTGTCTATGTATGGGGTGGGCGGCAGTTTGATACGAGCACTGAAATCACTCTATGAGGGTTCCAGTGCTTGTGTCAGAATAAACGGAGCGTACACAGACTGGTTTAACATCGAATAAGGTGTTAGACAGGGATGTGTAGCATCGCCAGTGCTGTTCAACCTATTCATAGACAATTGCTTGACAGATCTGAAAGAAAGTGTGTACGGATTAAGAATGAATGATTTAGCCATCAAATGCCTCCTATACGCTGATGATCAGGTGATATTAGCATCATCGGAGGAGGAGTTGCAAAGAATGGTTAATATTATGCATGACGCCTTAAAAAGCACAGGGATGAAAGTGAATGTAAGCAAGACCAAAGTAATGGTTTTTGAAAGAGAAGAAAGAATGACTGATTGTTATGTGACGATTGAAGGAGAAAGAGTGGAACAAGTGAAAGAGTTTGTGTACCTGGGTTCTAAGTTTACGAGAGATGGTAAGTATGAAAGCCATATTGAGCGAAGAGTTTTGGCTGGAAACCAAGTGAGTGGGGCACTACATAACTTTATGAGAAGTCAGAACGTGTCTAAAAAAGCACGACTGGCTGTACATAAGGGAGTGTTGGTTCCCACACTCATGTATGGTAGTGAATGCTGGGTATGGCAGAAGGAACATGAAAGTAAAATTAATGCTGTAGAAATGAGAAGTTTGAGAAGTATGATCGGAGTGACTCTGATGGATAAGTTGGAGAACAGCGTGATAAGGGAATGTTGTGGTGTGGTAGAAGATGTAGTGACAAAGATAGAGAAAGGGATGCTTAGATGGTTTGGACATCTTGAGAGGATGGATGAAGAAAGATTGACGAAACAAATTTATGAGACGTGTGTGAATGGGCCAGTTGGTAGAGGCCGACCTAGGCGAACGTATCACGACCAGATTGGAGACTTTTAAAAAAAGGCCAAGTCAAAAGTACCTATAACCGGCGAGCATGTATGAAGACGCTCATGAAAGTGGAAGAAGCGAAGGAGGTATGTCAGGATCGTAGTATGTGGAAAGAAGTAGTCTCTGCCTACCCCAACGGGAAAAAGGCGTGAATGTATGTATTATGCATGTATCATCATCATCATACAAATAAAAAATTGACTAAGAATATTTGATATGTGACTTAAGAAAAAACAAGAAACCAAGTGAGTATAGCTCCATAAACCATAAAACTACGCAATGCCCCATTGCGTAGCTTTATGAGCAGCCAAAACATAAAAAAGCACGACTAGCTGTAGAGTAGTGCTGGTTCCTACACTCATGTATAAGTAGTGAATGCTGGGCGCGGTAAAAAAAGCATGAAAGTAAAATTAATGCCGAAGAAATGATAAGTTGGAGTGACTGTGATAGATAAGGTGGACATCGTGATAAAGGAAAGTTTTGGTGTGGTAGAAGGTGCAGTGACAAAGATAGAGAAAGGGATGCTTAGTGCCTAAGCACTAAGCATCCCTTCACAAACCATCTAAATGGTTTGGATATCTAGAGAGGACGGATGAAGAAAGATTGTAGAGGCCGAACTAGACGAACGTATCACGACCAGATCAGAGACGTTTAAAAGAAAGGCCAAGTCAACCAGCGAGCATGTATGAAGGCGCTCATGAAAGTGGAAAAAGCGAAAGAGGTATATTTTGTGAGGATCATAGCATGTGAAAAGAAGTAGTATCTGCCTACCCCAAAGCGAAAAAAGCATGAGTTTATGTACGTATGTATGTATATGCGACACTGTACCCTAATTTGCTCATTTCGCGAGACGGTTATCTCAAACGTTTGTGCAAAAGTTAAAACATTGCTTACTGTTAAACCTGAGACGCCCATCGTTGGCTCAATTGTTTCGATACAATCGTGTGATTTATTTATTGGGCCCTTTCTATTTGCTCCCCGGATTCCACATTTGTCAGCCGAATTCTTAACTCAGTTTGACATTGCGTGAAATATTTACAGGAAACTTTTTCATGGAATTATATTTATAAGGCTTTTGGGGTAATTTTTAAGGTGCCGGGTAAAAAGCTTTTCCCTAAGCGCATTTCAGACTACGCTATAATATAATAGCTTATAGCCTATAGTTCATAGCACAACAATGTCGTTCACTATTATTTAGAACACGTTTACACTTAGCTAAACTATATATCAGCCGACTTGCTTTGCTTGTAATGCTTTACTATATAGCAGAATAGTATAGCGTAGTCTTAAATTTTAATGTACTCTATTGCTTTATTTTTATAACAAATAAGACACGATTGGTGCTAATAGCCTTATATAGGTTTAAGAATAAAAAGGGTTTTCGTTTTGATAATTGCAGCGTCAGAGTGTATCTACCTAACTACTTAACCGATTTTAATGAAATTTTAAACGTAAATAGTGTTGGCTCTGGAATAAGACATAGGCTAATTTCCAAAAATTATCCCCAAAAAGGTTATATAGGCAATTACTTAATAAAATTTCTGTGGAAAATTTTATTCCTTGGTCCAATTAACTCAAAACTCGGTACAAATAAACCTTTAATAAACACATAATACTTTTTTTTTGGAAATCTTCCCCTAATATAGTTTAATAGAGTGATAAAGTTTCTATGGAAAATACTTATTATTAACTCAAAGCTCGGTACAAATGTATGTATAATATAAAATGTAAATATATTACTTATATTAATCGTAATATAATGTAAATATAATATTGTATTATAATGCATTTTGATAATGCATGTAAAAATTCACTATATTGTAATTTCTGGAAAAACAAAACAAACAGACGGAGAGACCTGGTGCTTATCATACGGGTTTAGAGCCTAGTTTAAGTACCAGGTGATTATTGATTTATTGTAGTAATGCCATTTTTATTTATTTATGTATATTTTATAAATAAACTGTATAGGTATATGGACCTTTCGTAAGAACAATTTACAATTCCTAGTTAAAATGTCCGATTGCGAATTAATATATTTGATATTATTCTATCTATGAATTAGAAACTAGAAAGAGCACAGAGGGCTATTCTAAAAGTTGCCTACAAGGAACCATATCGCTACCCTACAAATCAACTTTACGACGACACCAAATATTTAAGGGTCAGGCAGTTATATATTGTAGCAACGACACTAAAATTTCACAAAACAGCGTTGAATTGTGTAATTGCCAGGGCCCGACGCAATAAATGGGAACTACCAAGAGCTAAAACCCAATTGCGCCTTCGCTCATTCTCATACAGAGGTCCCTACTACCAACACATAGATAGGGCACTGGATATAGCACAATCTTCTCGCTACGTATGCAAACAGAAGCTTGTGTTGTGGCTTTCCAAAATGGACTACTTGGAAACAGAACAACACATAAAACACAAAACATAACACTGAGGGGCCTGTCTTTTCGACAGATTGTAACGCCGAGAGCATTGCAATCTGTCGAAAAACCAGGCCCCTACCATGTTAGTAAGTATAACAAACATCTAACAGCTAATCTCTTAGTCAAAAATGTAAGCTACGCCAAAACTAAGGTACTTATTTCTGTAATAGCACTGATTATTGACCACCGGTTTACACGTACATATTCACTTTAGCTATCTTCAGCTCTCTAACCATACAAAAATAACCTCACACACACACACACACACACACACACACACACACACACACACACACTCACTCACTCACACACATTCCACACACACAAACACGCAATATGTATATATACATATTATCTTATTAAAACTTGGGTAAATATAAAAAATAAAAATAAAACTAGATAATAAGTAACTGATTCTAGATTTTATTGATTGTAAGTTCTTTAAGATCTATTTTTTGAGTTTTTTTTTTAAGATTGTTAAGATTTACTAGCTTATGGTGTTTTCACGTGAAATACTGTGTCCTACAACACAGGTTCTTAACCTAGTGTGGAACTCCATTAACATGTTTTATTTTCTCTGGTAATAAACGTATTATTTATTTATTTATTATTTATATATAAATATATATGTATGTATATTTGCTATATATATATATGTAAATTGTTAAACACAATCCAAAATTTCATCGTACCGACGGGACTTGAACCCGCAACCTCCGGAATAACATGTTCCGGTGCTTTGCCAATTAAGCCACGGTGCGAAGTATCGTTACGACGAAATTAGTGGATTGCATTTTTTTTTTTTTTTTAACCCAATTATGCATTGGTGGCGCCATCTATGACTACTTATTACGTAAGTTAATCATTCGGAAGAATACATTACAGTTTTTCAAAATCCGACAAGAGATGTTGCACTGCGTAAATCAAATATTATGTTTCTTTTAAGTGTTTCACACTTTATATTTTTGTAAATTGTTAAACACAATCCAAAATTTCATCGTACCGACGGGACTTGAACCCGCAACCTCCGGAATAACATGTTCCGGTGCTTTGCCAATTAAGCCACGGTGCGAAGTATCGTTACGACGAAATTAGTGGATTGCATTTTTTTTTTTTTTAACCCAATTATGCATTGGTGGCGCCATCTATGACTACTTATTACGTAAGTTAATCATTCGGAAGAATACATTACAGTTTTTCGATGGAATATGGATATATAATGGATGGAAGCATGAAAGAAGACTCGGCTGCAGGATGGGATAATGTTTCACCTAAATTTATAAAATTGGCTCGAAATGTACTTACGCCCATTATAACAGAGCTGTTTAATTTATGTTTGGAAAGGGGAATCTTTCCAAATGTTTTTAAGAAAGCACTTGTTACTCCAGTTCATAAGGGTGGGGACCGATTCGTCGTGGGTAACTTTCGTCCAATCTCGGTTCTACCAGCACTCTCAAAAATTTTTGAAAAGCTTTTAAATAACAGATTAATAAAATATCTTAACAAATACAACATTTTATCAGAAAACCAATATGGTTTCAGAACAGGAAAATCGACAGAAATGGCAGTATTAAATCTTTGTAATTCAGTTTCAGCGGATCTAGATGTCAAAAATAAAACCATAGCTATATTATTAGATTTGGCGAAAGCCTTCGACACGGTTTCGGTCCCTATCCTTATAAACAAACTAGAGAGAATTGGGATTCGTGGCAACTGCTTAAACATATTTAAGGATTTCTTAATAAATAGATCTCAAATTGTAAAAATAGGTGGGGTTACCAGCAAAGAAGTTAGCATTACATATGGCGTTCCTCAGGGAAGCATTCTTGGACCAAGTCTCTTCTTGATTTATATAAATGATCTGTGTAACATGAAGATTAATGATGCGAAAATCTTTTGCTACGCTGATGACACAGCACTTGTATTTAGAGGAGAGACTTGGTCTAGTGTTTATGCTGCAGCTGAGAATGGCATGAAACAGGTATCACAATGGCTTAAAACTAACCTTTTGACTCTAAATGTGACCAAAACAAAATATCTATCATTTGCCCTACGTAAACCTAGCGATCCACCTTTGCATTACAAGCTCCAACTACACAGTGATTCCCACACCAACTTCTCAGATTGTAGCTGCCCCTATCTTGAATCTGTCTCACATATAAAATACCTGGGTGTCATATTAGACAGCCGCATGTCTTGGGTACCTCATATAAATATGATTACCTCACGTGTCAGAAAATTAATCTGGACTTTTAAAAAACTAAGGCACATCGCCAACAACAAACTTCTAATGTCTATATATTCTGCATTATGTCAATCCATTATTACCTATTGCATTACCGCTTGGGGTGGGGCACTAAAGACCCACATGTTGCCTCTAGAAAGATCCCAAAGATCTGTGCTAAAGGTTATACTGTTCAAACCTTTTCGTTTTCCAACTACTGATCTTTACAAAATTGCCAAGGTCCTCTCTGTACGACAATTATATATTTTACAAATTATTATGTATCAACACACATTGACTCCATTTGACATTGCCCGCTCACATAGGAAACACAGAAGAATAAAAACGTTTAAAATCGAAAGACATAACACAAAATTTATTCACACCCAACAATGTTACCTAGCACCATTTATATACAACAAAATAAATAAATTGTTAAATCTTCACACTCTCAATAAACGTCAATGTAAAATCACTCTGAAATACTGGCTATTACATAAAAACTATAATGATACAGAACAACTAATCAAATTAGATTATTAAGATACGTAAACATATTCATCAATAAAACTATGAAAAATTTAAAACTACCACAGAAATACTGTTACAGAAATACTTTAAATGTTTATTTTATTTTACAATAATGTTCTATTGTAATAGCATTTATAAATATAAACTATAGTGGACATATTATTATTATTATATATGATTTGAGTTTTCCTAGTGGGCTGATGATGCTGATGAACATGATGTACACATTATATAGGATTAATATTGTTTGTTATTGTTATTATTATTTTAATTTATTGTACCTAACTATTTGTTAAATTTGTTATTTAAAATGTAACCGCGAGAAGGAGTCGTGTCTGGGAATCAGATTTTCTTGTCCAGGCACAGACACACCCTCTAATTATCTGCATTCTGCACTAATTTATTGCATAGTTGTAAGTCTGTTAGTGTATATAGATGCATATTATTACTCAATAAATGATTGATTGATTGATTGATTGATAATTGGGTTAAAAAAAAAAATGCAATCCACTAATTTCGTCTTAACGATACTTCGCACCGTGGCTTAATTGGCAAAGCACCGGAACATGTTATTCCGGAGGTTGCGGGTTCAAGTCCCGTCGGTACGATGAAATTTTGGATTGTGTTTAACAATTTACAAAAATATAAAGTGTGAAACACTTAAAAGAAACATAATATTTGATTTACGCAGTGCAACATCTCTTGTCGGATTTTGAAAAACTGTAATGTATTCTTCCGAATGATTAACTTACGTAATAAGTAGTCATAGATGGCGCCACCAATGCATAATTGGGTTAAAAAAAAAAAAATGCAATCCACTAATTTCGTCGTAACGATACTTCGCACCGTGGCTTAATTGGCAAAGCACCGGAACATGTTATTCCGGAGGTTGCGGGTTCAAGTCCCGTCGGTACGATGAAATTTTGGATTGTGTTTAACAATTTACAAAAATATAAAGTGTGAAACACTTAAAAGAAACATAATATATATATATATATGATCTATAGTCTATGATCCAAGAAATCAGGACATTCATGCTGGCTTGTTTCAGCACTCTTTTTGAATGAGTATGTTACTTTATTACTTTTCATTACATCTTTTTAACTAGGATTATCAACACCTCCACACCAATATTATTTATTTTTTATTTATTGATCGTCAACATAATATACATGTTAAACGTGATAAATGTTATTATAATTATAGACGAAGACTGCACTAAGTACGAGTACTAAAGTACGAGTATAAATGTGAATGTCAGTTTGTATATGTTTGTTTGGGACCCATTCACGGTCAAACGTCTCGAACAATTTGGCTGAAATTGCAGAAGGATAGCCAGTATTATGAATTAAGCCATAGGATATTTTTTTTAAGGCAGGCAAAGCTGCGGTGCACAGATAGTGCTAAATAAATGATTTTCCTTACCTATTTCTACAGTAGTTTTGGAAAAGCTTTAGAAAACTAGGCTACCCACAATGGACATGACCAACAATAGTGTCCGCAATTCTAGGTACTAAAACCCAGCTTAATATTTTATACCTCTTTTATTGCGTTCCTTTCTACCTAAACCTTTTTCGAACCGGCCAATCCATCACGTGGACTACTACTATACATCATAGATGTCGCGAGGGGTGTCACCAGGACCTAATAGAATAAAGTAATTTGCAGCCCGCTTTAGTAATGAGAAGGGTTCTTATTTTACCAAATCCAAAAATTAATTGCAATTTTACGATAAATTCTGATAAACATAAAAATGTAATGATTGACATTTATAAATCCTAAGCAGCTAAAAAAAAAGATGGAAAATGAAGTTTTATTTAGCTGCTTCGCAAGAAAATCGCATTTGTATGCATAAAAATAAACGAACGAAGAACTCGACAAAACAAAACTCAACCATAGATCTTTACTTTTTAACCGAGTTCAAAAAAGGAGAAGGATTTCAATTAGATTTTTTTTATAAGTGTTACCTAAGAATTCCACTCTGAACTGCCGTCTGCCGTTTTCCACATCCTGTTCCTCGCAACCCATCTCTCGTAACACATTTCATTTAAGTTAGGAAAATAAAGTGATAGTGGATACAATTGGTTGAATATTTCGTCGTGCGCCGCTTAGCTTTTTCGCACAGCAACGCTCACACCCTTAATCTTGGTACTGAAAATGATTCGCACTGAAAGTGGTCTCCTTTAAAGATTTTTTAAGAAGCTTTTCATATAAAATTAAAAGGCACTATATAGCAATCTATAAATATTCATCAATATGCTCTGTGGCTTAGCTCGCGGTTAATATCTATATATATAAAAGAAAGTCGTGTTAGTTACTTCACTTATAACTCAAGAACGGCTGGACCCTTTTTTATGATTTTTCTTTTTTAACCGACTTCACAAAAAAGGAGGAGGTTCTCAATTCGTCTGTATGTTTTTTTTTTGGAATTGTCTTTTTCAGGAATAGGTATTAAAAAGAATGAATAATAGACCCAAAAAATTTATAAAAGAAAAAATATTTTGCCAAAATGTTCCTGGGTTTCAAAACTGCCAATCATTTGATGTTCAATTGTTTATCCCGTCGATACGGTAAACCGCAAATTAATAAGGGTCACGGATCCACACGATTAGTGTATTTAGCCAGTGTAAAGTATAAAAATTATTTAAGTTTTTGAGAATTTAAGTCATGTAGATTTTAAAAATGTTAATAAATGTTAAATACTGTCAGTAATATATTTGTCAGAATGTAGGTAAATACAGAGATATGCAAAAATGTGATAGCCAATTTATGAGTGCCGTATACAGTAGTATCCATAAGGCAAAAAAATATTACGGTTACCAATGAAGTAAGTATACATATTCAGAATTAAAATTAAACTCAATCGAACCAATGTCAAGTTAATAACTTATCTATAACAATAATAACATTGTTTAATACTTCTGTATTGCCATAATACATTACCAAAATTAATATCTCTTTTGTATTCATTGTATTAGGTTCATAAAAGCCTAAATTAAGTTCGTCTGAAAAGTAACACGACGTTCATTGTCTGTTAGGTGGTACGCAGTTCACCGGGCCAGCTAGTTAATTATATATCTAGAGAGTAAATAAACATATCGACAGCTTTCATCATCATCGCTTTCATCATTTCTAATAACAACACCCTAACCACCGGAAGCGTTATGCCAGCGACCCAAAGCCGTGCTACGCTTTATTAAGGAGCTGGGGTGACTTGGGTAGACGCTGGCAGAGGGGAAATGCACAATACACCCCAAACAGGACATCAATGCGTTTCGCTTCTATCACCAATTAGAATTATATGTCCTTTTCTGCTATACTGGCTTCCCATGGACAATTAGCTTGGATATTGGATTAAATGGAAATTGATTTGATAAAAACATGACAAGGTAATGATAGGCTAACCAGCCTATCATTATATTGTCATGTTTTTTTAAATAAAATAATAAAATAAAAATTAGTTTATTGCCATTTACAAGATAATTGAAATAAAATGTTGTAATTACACTAATATGATTACGGCCCCATATAGTATTTACGAAGATACATATACTTGTAACTAACGTAACCACAAGAACTAGGGCTTGCACCATTAACACAGCGTTTATTATAACCATTTATCAAGAGACAACCCTATGTAGACACGTGTTACGGTCCCTTTTATAGCGGAACCGTATGAGACTCGTCATGTGAAAATTTATTGTAATGTCTTACTACCTTTTTATTGTAAGGCGGATGTAATAGTACGAATGACCGTTCATAACTACATTCCATCTGCATTTAATAATAAGTAACATCTATGTCTTATCAAGCATTCATTGTCAGACAGGTCCGTAAACTTCATTAGCCGGTAAAAAAATTTATACGGCAAGATAATTTAACATTATTAAGATACTAAAACAACCGACTTCAATGACCCGCGAGTCAATTTCAGAAGCAAGTTTGAGACATTTATCGTCATATCTCTGGAGATACTTATCAGATCTCGATGAAATTACAATGGGACTACCTCGAAAACGTGCCCTACCGATTACAAAAATATCATTCGAATCGGTTCACAATTGACGGAGTAATCGCGTAACATATAAAAAAACATACAGGCGAATTGAGAACCTCCTTCTTTTTGGAAGTCGGTTGAAATTTGACGCTGTTTCGACAGCACACAGGCCTTGAGAATCAGGCGTGTTTGCCATCTTCGACTACAACATCGCTTACCAATAGTAAAAATAGTGGTTAAACGCTTCTTAGTTGTTTAATAGAAGCAGCGATATTATTTTAACCGACTTCACAAAAAAGGAGGAGGTTCTCAATTCGTCTGTATGTTTTTTTTTTTTTTTGTGTATGGTACGCGATTTCTCCGTCAATAGTGAACGGATCCAAATGATTCTTTTTTTAAATAGGTAGGATACGTTTCCGAGGTGGTCCCATTTTAATTTTATCGAGATCTGATAAGTATCTCCAGAGATATGGAGATAAATACCTCAAACATAGGAGAATGTACTGGTTTTAGTAGAAGAGTCCCAAGAAGATTATACACAATGGAGGTTGCTATTGCATATACTTTTGAAGACTAAAAAATATGACCTTGAATAATGTTTTTACATCTTTCTTCTCGTTGATTTTGGTTTTTGACAGATATTCTTACGGTAACTGTGAGCAAGATAGAAATAAAGGTGGGGATATTAAATATATATATTTTTTAATATCTTATAGGCTAGCGTTTGACCACTATCTCACCTGTTGCTAAGTGATGATGCGGTCGAAGATAGAGAAGTGGACTAGAATGGGAACTGGCTCTTAAGGATAGCTGCCTGAACACATAAGATGTTTGGCGACAGATTTTCTAACTTGAGGGTGGTAGCTGGCCAGGCGGACACTAGATATGTCCTACCACCATGCGGGGGTTGTTGGTTTCTTAACGATGTTTTCCTTCACCGGAACTGTGAGAAGCGCACATATATTTTTCGATCGAAAAATTCATTGGTGCACGGCGGTTTGAACTCGGTACCACGGCATCAAAGCCGACTGTTCTCCCAATTACGCCACCGGGCCCTCAATAAATAATTATATATTAATAATTATAATAAATAATTATATATAAATATAAATAATTTGTCTTCACAGGAATGTTCTACCGGGCAAAGTCTTGTTAGGGTGCAAACTTTTTTAAACATACCTAAGATTTTTTGACATGACATGACGTTTGCCGAAGATGGCGGCCATTTCAGTCCCGCGACACTGCATACATTATTAAATAACTCAGAATTATGAACGTACTTTGTACCAACCAACACTGCAAAAAAAAATTTATATGCATAATACTACAGATTATATAATAGTTACAACGTAAATAATACTTTCCGTTGTTAGGTTGGCTACACAGTGCTTTCATAATTCGGGTTTCAACAATATAGGGAAGTGCCATAACGTAGTAGAGTGATTCAGTACTCTGTTGGCCATATGGCGGCAAGTAATGTTAATAATCGCAAATAATACTTTTTTATATTCATTTTGGAATACAACTAGTCCGTGTTATAAAAGTATTTGGAATTATTTTAATAAATTAGCGATTAATTATCGTGTGTGTCAGATGCTTTAATTGCACAGGGCCATTTTGGACATTGTCCTTTGATACCTTGATGACATAATTATTACTACTGAATATTATCACTTTAGCAAGGCATTTAAAGTCAATTTTTTTAGTGTTCCGAACCCAAAGTGTACCAAATGAACACTTTCTGAGACTTTGTTGTCCGTTCGTCCGTCCGTCAGTCCTTCCGTCCGTGTGTCTATACATATGTGCGCACTTTACAGATCTGTATCTTCTTAACCGTTATAGGTACATACTTGAAATTTTCAAAAAGTATATATCCGTCAGTGTATAACGGCCCAGACACCAAATGTAATAGAAGCATGTAATTTAATTAAAACTTGTTATGCACTAAAAAGGGTAAAATAAGATATTTTTCAAAAAAAATAAAACCGACTTCATAATCACAAACAGGCACTCAAAAGCGAAAAATAAAGTACCTACAATTATTATAAGCGCTACCCACTTATCTATTTGAAGTCGGTGCCAGCCAAGTCTATTGGATAGTAGATAGATACTATGTAGTAGTAGTAGTAAGTAGGTAGATACATGTAGGTAGTATCTATCTACTACCTATTAGACTTGGCTGGCACCGACTTCAAATAGCACCGACTTCAAATAGATAAGTGGGTAGCGCTTATAATAATTTTAAGTAATTTATTTTTCGCTTTTGAGTGCCTGTTTGTGATTATGAAGTCGTTTTTTTTTTTTTTTGAAAAATAACTTATTATGTTCTACAATTGAAATCTCTATTTATCGACAGGCACCACAGGTTAGCGACATTTTGATGCATGTTACATTGATCCATAGGCGCCAACTCCACTATAGAGAGTTTCGCGGCGTTATTGTCGCCATGCTGTCAAATTAAAAAAAAAACTTCATGCGTCAATCACGACGCGGCGATATTATCGCGGCATTGAACGGGTGAATTGACGAGCGAATTGCCGTGGAGGTGGCGCCATAGACGTAGTATGTACTATAATTTAACACGCTCACTGCGTAGGCCGATATCGGCCTACCGCTGTACTTTAGCTGGTGCGGACGAAGAAACCTTTGTCCCTCTCGCTGGTGCGAAACGATTATCTCAGGTGTTTGTAAAAATCCGACAGAGACAAATATATATTTCATCTTGCGGTCTACAAAGTTATAGTAATTTTTAATCTATTCTAGTACTGGTGGGTCTAGAAAAAGCTGCTGCCACGCACTGGCGGAAATATCATTGGGGGCCCATTTTGGCCCGCCGCCGCACCAAATGAAGAATATGATTTTACTTGCCGCAGTAAACGTGTACAGAACGTATAAAAAAACTAAAAGAACTGACTTCAAAAGCCGCGCTAGTCATTTTCAGTACCAAGTTTGAGGTATTCATCTCCATATCTCTGCAGATACTCGTCAGATCTGGAAGATAATAAAAGATCTGAAATAAATTTTAATGGGACCACCTAAGAAGTATAAAAAAGCCTTTTAAAAAAAAAACAATATCGGTTCAGGCGTCTTTGAGTAATCGGTGAACATACATGAAAATGATACATAAAAAAAACATAACATATAGAGTGGAACATAAAACCTCTTCCTCGGTTAAAAAGAGCCACAATCCTACTGGACAAACAATTAACACTTTATAACACAAACCAGCATCATCATACAACTCTTTAGTTACCTCTTCCACTCCAATTCAAGAGGAACTTCTCTGGCTTGTTTAACAGTAACATTTCCATAAACATTAATTTACGGAAAACTGTATAATGAGGCACAATTTATTACTCTTTTTAAACCTGTACAAAATTTCACTCAAAGAAACAATAGTGGACATAAATCAACTTGTCTGTCTAACGACTAGTTTCATTGCAAAGTTGGCGCTGAAGCGTGGGACAAAGGAAGCTACGCGTCGTTGGGTGCAAGCAACTTTGAACCGCATGTATAAAGCAACTAATACTGGTACATACGTACCTACCTTCCATTTCCTCTGAATAATATTGTGTGGAAGTCCATCGCCCGTAGCACAGGACTAATCAAAGTCATTGGTCGACGCATTATTAAATTCATTTTTTTAATATAATATACGATAGGGTTTGACCACCATCTCACCTGTTGGTAAGCGATGATGCGGTCGAGGAAGGTAAACTGGCTCTCTATGATAGCTGCCGGAACACATTAGATGTTATGGCGACCGATTTTCTTTCTAACTTGAGGGTGGCAGCTGGCCAGGTGGACACTAGATAGTGTCCTACCACCATGCGGTTGTTAGGGGTTTTTTAACGATGTTTTTCCTTCACCGGAGGGACACTGTGAAAAGCTCACATATATTGTTTGATACAAAACTCCATTGAAGCAACGCGGGGATTGAACTCGGTATCTCTGGCGTCAAAGCCGACCATTCTCCCACTACACCACTGGCCCCTCAATGCGACGCTTGTCTTCTGCGCTTATATCCAGCAGTGGACAGAGATACGCAGATGATGATGAATAAGATAATAACAATACTTGCTAGATCCGTTTTATCAATGATCTAGTTAAAAAGATTTAGCCGATCTAGGCTGGCTTGGTTGCACCTTAGACAAAACAAACGGTTTTTTTGTAGGCTACCGTTTGACCACTATCGCACCTGTTCTGGTAAGTGATGATGCGGTCGAAGATGGTAAGCACGCTAGGCCTAGAATGGGAACTGGCTTTCAAGGATAGCTGCCGGAACACATTAGATGTTAGGCAACAGATTTTCTACTTGCTTGAGGATGGTAGCTGGCCAGGCGGACACTAGATAGTGTCTTACCACCATGCGGGGGTTGTAGGTTTCTTAACGATTTTTTTCCTTCAGAGGGCCACTGTGAAAAGCGTACATATTTTTTACGATAGAAAAATCCATTGGTGTACGGCGGGGATTGGACTCGGTACCTCTGGCATCAAAGCCGACTGTTCTCCCGATTGCGCCACCGGGCCCTCCAAATTAGTTATTAAATTTGTAGAAAATGCAGAAGAATTTGTCGAAAGAAGCAGAGATTGTGTTCTGTGGCCTTGAGCAGACTATTCTAGGTCTAGTATGTTCACCATCTTTGACCACATCATCCGGCGTGATAATGGTCAAATGCTAGCCTATCAGATATATATGTATAAAATATATATATATATATATATATATATATTAAATAATATTGTTTGTTATTAGAATTTTCTAGGTAATTAGGATTCTCGAATTGTGTCGCGTGTTAATTTCTGGCAACTAAATCACGTTCTAAATATTATGACTCTCTACTTCTTACAGAGTAACTGCCAAAACAAACTTTCACTACTATTCAAAACTAGTCATTGAAGTCTCCCAACCGCGGACTGTTTGTCACCAAAGTTTACTAAAACTTGGTAAATGAAGGACTGTGAATCCCATTTATTTCGCTAAGTGACGCCTGAAACACAACTTTTGGGAGACAAATCTTACCTGAGACAAGTTTTGCTTTTATCATTCGTGATTCAAGTGTTTGAGTACCTATAACAAATATTTCAAGAGTAAGTCACGAGTAAGTCACGAGTAAGTCACGAGTAAGTCACGAGTAAGTCACGAGTAAGTCACGAGTAAGTCACGAGTAAGTCACGAGTAAGTCACGAGTAAGAATAAGTAATCCAAAACTAGTTAACTAATAGAACCAGTAACTAGTTAGAAACTAATGGCTGATTTATGTACTATACTGTACTGTATACCAGGTACCTGCTACCTGGTGATTCTTACAACTAAGTCATAAAGCTGTTGTAAAGCTTGGGCCTAACTCAATTCCGGCGTGTGCAAGATTTGAGATTTAGTTCGAAGATATAATTTACATTGACAATTATTATTGAATTGTCGAAATGAACAGATTATACAGGGATTGATCGGGGGTGGTTTTAAATTTTGAATTTACATAAGTATTATTTTTGCTAATATTTTGATTACATTATAATATAATTAAATTATTATTATTGAATACTCACATAAAAATATAAATAGTTTGCGCTGTCTAGAATATTATTAATTTGAATATCAAATTGTTTAATAAATAGAGTAAAGCTATTAGCTAAATGTAAATACCTGTTGAGGGTGAACTAATTTTTCTACTGTGCAATAATACATCGTCGATCACATCGTCACTTAACAGGTGAGATAGTGGTCAAACGCTCGACTATAATGAATTAAAAAAAAAGGATCTTAATAATTTTGATTCTGATTCTATAGCAAGATAAGCTATTTGGTTGATTTATATATTTATTTTCCAATACAACAAAAACAATTGCAATAAAATACAGTTATTATGCACAACAATCTTGTGAAAAATATTATTTTTACAGACTAACGCTACGCCGCCTTTACAAATATTTAAAAATAATTATAATACATTACATCTTATGTTGGCAATATTACTGAAGAATCTTCATATTAAGTATGTGGAACTTGTGTTCAAACATTTTAAGATAAGCTAATGACGGATTTGTGAGGGTAAGAAATAAAAATAATAATATCGTTTAAAAACTAAAAAACAACCGACTTCAATGCCGCGCTATTCATTTTCAGTACCAATTTTGAGATGTTTATCTCAATATCTCTGGAGATACTTATCATACCTCGATAAAATTACCATGGTACCACACTTGGGATATCTCCTTTCGAACAAAAAAAAGAATAATCGAAATCGGTTCATAAACGACGAAGTTATCCGCGAACAAACATAAAAAAAAAAATAAAAAAAAAAATATACGGTCGAATTGAGAAACCTCCTCCTTTTTTTGAAGTCGGTTAAAAAAGACCATGACTTAAAAGCCTAGCCGTGGGATGAGTAAGTAGTAGGTAGCAAGATGCAAAAAATTATAATGATGAAGACCAGTAAGTTATTGCCTGGCTTACTATCATATTGTGTTGTCGTGCTTTAGCTTGCTTGTGCTGACTAGATTACAGGTATGAGTGTTAGGTTGTTTTCACACCAAAAAAAAACTTTGTAATAATACCACTTGCAAAATATAATTACCTATTTTTAACTGACCTTAAAGGACGTTATAAATTTGACAGGTGTTTACGTAATATTATTAAAACTACATTTTGAAACCTTGATTACGCTACTTATCTAGTATGCATGTCAAACAAATCATAATGGACAGAGGAGACATAGGGATCGCCAAGAAAAAAACGAAATAATAAAATAAGAAATATTTAAAACTCAAACTTGCTACTTACTTCAAATGACTAGCGCATATGATGTTGATTTTATTTATGATTTTTTGTTGTTAATAAAATTAGGTATAATATTAATCCAGAAGATTATTGTAAAGAGAAAACGTTTTTAAACGACATCAACTTTTGAGATGTTTAATCACGAAGCAAGTGCATCTGTTTCAATATCGCGGAGGGGATGTGGAAGTGAGGGGAAGGGGGAGGTGAGGGGAGGGGGAGGGTAAGGTATGTGAGGGGAAGGGGAGAGAATAGGGAGGGGGAGAGAAAGGGGAGGGGGAGAATAGAGGGAGGGGAGGTGGAAGTGACGGGAAGGGGAGGGGAGGGTAAGTTAGGGGAGGGGGAAGGGGGGATTAGCGTGGCGTGGTGCGGTGCGGTGTAGTTGGGATACATACGTATGTGTCTTATTAGTTAATGCTACCCAAAGACGAAGTCGCGGGCACAGCTAGTAAAGACATAATCCAAACGTAATTAAAAAATCTAAAATGTTCCATAATCATTATGAGCCCGACCGTACAGTGTTTGCTTCCCGGCGTTGCTTGCACTGCTCTCGACCAAGCGGCGATCTAGAGCAAGCATAATATTTGTGGAAATCGCAAGCGAAATATCCACGGTTAAAATCGTTGCATGAAGTGGTGAAACATCTATATTAATATTGATATTGGAATTACGTCTGTGAAATCTATTTGGAGGGTGAAAATATAAAATAACATTTATGTTTTTTCTAGTTGCACCCCGCAGCTTCGCTCGTGTAAAAGTATCCATTTTAAACGACACCAAAAAAGGAGGAGATTACTCAATTGGCCGTATATATCGTTCGCGGATGACTTCACCGTTTATGAACTGATTTTGATGATTTTATCTTTGTTTGAAAGGAGATATCCCAAAGGTGATACCATTGTAATTTCATCGAGATGTGATTAGTATCTTCAGAGATATGACAATAAACGTGTCAAACTTGCTGCTTAAACTGACTCGCGGGGAATGGAAGTCGGTTGTTTTAGTTTTTAAACTAAATATTACATTAATTGTATAATCTTAATTATATCTGATAGGCTAGCGTTTGACTACTATCTTGCTATCCCCGCGCAAAATTTTGGTCAAATCGTTCAAGTCATTTGACCATGAAGCGGTACCAAACAAATATACAAACTGACTTTCGCATTAAACATATTGGTGTTGATCTTAACAACTCTGCGAGTGATATCTTGTTGCATGGAATTTTATATGAGACGACCATTCTTTGACGAATATTTTGATTTATTTTTAGATAACCTAGTTTTTTAGGGTTCCGTACCTCAAAAGGAAAAAAAAGAACTCTTATAAGATCACTTTCTTGTCCGTCTGTCTGTCTGTCTGTCTGTCCGTCCGTCTGTCCGTCTGTCCGTCTGTCCGTCTGTCTGTCTGTCTGTCTGTCTGTCCGTCCGTCCGTGTGTCACCACCGATTTTTTTTTTTTTGGCAATGTGTCTTGCACATTACTGGTCCCCTACAACTATGCTAAATATGTTTGTCTGGAGTGAGTTCATGTCAATAGTACAATGGGTGGGGATCGAACTCACGACCAGTCAATCGCCAGGCCGACCAACGCCTTAGCCATTGGGCTATTGCCTCTTAATTTAGATATCGTCAGTGGTTATTCCACAAATCTACTCGTCACGTCACGTCCATCCATCGTTGCATGATAATCTGATGCATTGAACACCCTTTCCAACCGACCTGGAAGTCTGTTGGAAAGGCACACCGTCTTAATTCGTCTGTATGTTTTATTTATTTTTTTGTTTTGTATGTTTGTTACTCGATTACTACGCCAATTGTGAATCGATTATTTTTTAGGTAGTGTTCATCTACATATTCATCCTTCATTTATCAAAATCTGATTAGTATCTCCAGAGATATGACGATAAACGTCTCAAACTTGCTACTGAAACTGACTCGTGTGGCATAGGAGTCTAGAAGGCGGTTGTCGATTGAGAGGATAATAGAACGGAGTGTGTCTTTGTCTAACACGCCTAGTGCACAGTCAAGTTAACAGTAAAACGTCATTGTCTTTGACAGAGCTCCTACTACAGACAACAAATAAGTAAACAGACCTATCTACCATCAGTAATTCCAGATATCGATAAACCGTAAAAGGCCCATACAGAACATATTATCTCTACCAAGATCTCGTAAAATATACGTAGGCAATATACACGGTAGATAGAGCGATAAATATTCATTACGATGATCCACCACCGATCCTCGTTTGGCCATATTTGGAATGGTTTATTTGCGAGTTGCGACCGTGTTTTATGTGATGTGACACTAACTAATGTACAGATTTAGTTGTCAGATATATAATAGACCCAACTGCTTTAGAAAGAGGGTAGGGTTTTTCGAATGTATTATATGTATAACTAGCTGCACCCCGCGGCTTTGCCCGCGGCTTTGCTCTTAAATCAGTCTTGCAAACTATCTATTGCCGAAAACTGCATTAAAACCGTTACGTAGTTAAAATGATCTAAGCTTACAAATAGGGGGAGCGACTTTGTTTTATACTTACTATGTAGATATAGAAGATTATAGCAGAGATAGTGAATTATTATCTGTTCTGTAATAGTGGTCAAAATCTAGCTAACCTACAGTTTTTTGCAACCAAATAGCTCATTATTTAATCAATATTCGCAACAATTATACAATTAGAACGCGTCTAAATGATTTTTTTCATATCTTATAGGGTGCAATTGACCCCGATTTTGCCTGGCGGTAGGACATGATGTGGTCGAAGATGGAGAACACACTAGGCCTGGAATTGTCTGGGTCTCAAGCGCTGTGTGCTACCGGGAACTCGTAAGGTTATGACGTGTATCCGTTTGAAATGAAAATAGCTGTGCAGTATAAACATTAAGTAATATAAAAATTAAACTGTGAAATCACATGGCATGTAAGAAAAATATCTCAATGTCGAGCAAAAAATCGTAAATATGTTAAAATGCAGTTCATCTTTTTTTTCTATATCATAAAGGCTAGTTTTTGACCACTATCTCTTGTTAAGTGACGTTGCGGTCGAGGATGGTTGCTACCATCCAACGCAACGTCACTTATATATAACTACTAATATCACGCTAGTAGTAGTAATAGAAATTAGCTATTACTAGTAGTTATGTGAGAACAGTAGACATCGCGTGCCCTAGTATAAATTGAAATCTGTCCATATGTAACGCTACGCAAACTTCACCCCTCTACTCCCATCCACTCCCTTTTCTTGGAAATTTAGTCCTTAGTGTAGGTACACTCCTCTCAAATTTTATTGAAATCCGTCGATAAATGACTAACCAAACTTACAGCCTTTCCCCCCCCCCCCCCCCCTCCATTCCCACTTTTTTTTTTTAATTTTTAAAACTTTATAATTTTTTTCACAACATCTTGTGTTGAATTAAGTATTTAGTGTGCTTTTCCAATTTGAATGAAATCCGTTGATGAATAACGCTACAGGAAACTTCTCCCCTTTTCCCTCCTATATGACCCCAATCATAACAACAACAATTGTTAAATAAAAAAAGGAACTGGTGTGCCAGTTTTCGTCAAAATCGGTTCAAAAATGCGATTTGTAGGCAAGAACAGACAGACAAACAATCGGACAAAAGCATTTTAATTTTGGCCTAGTTAATTGAATTGAATTGTTATTAATTGAATTGAATTAAGGCTATAATTTATTAATACAGGGGGTTGGTTCCCTGCCCCACAAACTAGTATTAAAACTGTATCTTGTAGGACAGTGATCCTCCGCCAGCACGATCGTTGGCTTCAGTAATTTAGATAAATTAATAATTAATGTAGTAGCGTTTACGCTCAAGCTTATACAAGTAAAGGTTATTAAACGAATAAAAATTAAATCTGCGCGTGTGTGTGTATGTGTGTGTGTGTGTGAGTGTATGTGTGTGTTAGACGTGTGTCGGTACGTCATTTTCAAGAAACGTAACAAAACTAGTGACTTGGTTGGCGTCACCTGTTTCAAAACTAGTGATTTTTGTAACTAGCTATTTTTATCCAGCTACTGTGATTGTTTGCATTAATAAACACCTCACACCAGTTACACACGAAACGAAAATGAGTTAAATCTAGTGTTGTATTGTATTGTATTGTAGGTATACAGTTAAATCAATAAATTAACTTCCCATCATACATTATTCAGGCTTAGGACTGACTGCATTAAAGGTTTTTATGATTGATTAGTGTTTACTATGAAACTATGATTTTAATGAAAATATTAATGCAGGCATATAACCACCATAATATAACCACGGCACGTGCGCATTCATATTTAGTCATGGTAGTCGCTTTCGCTTATTCGGGAATTTTCGATCTGCCATCTCACTCTGCCGGCCGGTAGGCGCGATGCGAAAGAAACGTAACCGTAACGCTGTGCGGTGCGCTCGACCGATCGACAGTCGCCGTTCGCTCGATCGAATAACGCTTTTACAAAAATCACCACTTATAATTTGACTCGAAACTAGTGATTCGGTAACATGCCGCGTAACTAGTTACTGTATCTAGTGACGTGAAATAACGCTCACGTCTGGTGTGTGTGATATACTACCTGTTTTTTTTTTGTATTTTTTTTTTATTTAGTTTATATCAGAATTAGAGTATTTTTATTTTATTTAACAATTGAAATAAGGCTTTCAGCCTCTTCAAACGTGATCATTAATAACCAATTAGTAGTTTTTTTCTTACATTAATGTTTACTTATATGATAAATTGAAAGTTTACGGTTTGCCTGATTAGGTATATACATACTCGCCAAGGAAACAGAGGAATCTTTGAGCAAAAGTAATCGAGAATGATTTTAATACGTGCACCCTGTCCTTTCGTCTTTTAGTCTCCACGTAAGTAATGGGTTTAATTGAGTGCATGTATAGAACAGTTCTGTTAAATAACTTTCGAACGGAGAGTAATTCTGTGATCTGGTATAGTTCACTGGTGAGAAATCGGAAAGGACGGAAGTACATGACCTTTAATAACGCTCTTTGGGCTCTTTCAAGCATCAGTAAAAAGGTCTTTGGAGCTTCACAGTTGAAACGGTTGACACGATTCACTCGGTACGCTCGCTCGGTCAATTATGCGTTATACGTGAACGTGAGCTACTTTGTTTATTATATTCATCGTCATTATCATCATCAGCCGGAATCAGTCCACTGCCGAACGTAGGACTCTCCCAAGATGCGCCACTGAGCCCGAAATTCGGCTCTTCCTTTCCAAGCACTGCCCACCGCTTTGCGTATGTCGTCGCTCCACCTGGGCCGGTAGTCTCTACATGCATAGCGATGAATTTCGAGCGATAATCGTCGATACGAAAAGAGATGCAGATAACAACTGACGCTATGACTGACCGCTATCAATGTAGAGATTTCCACCCCAGGGGTGGAAGTCTCTACATTGATAGCGATGCGTCCTGTCATCGTAAACGTCTGCTAGAATGAGATGCAGCTAGACAGTTGTTATTTGCATCTCTTTTCGTATCGATGATTATCGCTCGAAATTCATCGCTATTCATGTAGAGACTACTGGCCCTGGTCACAGGACGTCCTACGCTACGTTTGTTGTATTATTAAAAGATAAAACGAACCACAAAATGTCTTAAAAGAAAATAAACATTAACACTCACCGTTTTAATATTATTTTTGGTACGACAAAAGCCTCGATTATAAGCGAACATTTTCCGCGCTAAGCGATGCATAAACAAGATGGTCGCTCCAAAATGGCGACCACGAGATTTTCTAAATAAGCAACCTACAAACTTCCGCATACTTGAGGCTATTCCGCGTTTAAAGAGGAAATTTAAATTTGATATTGTTTGAAGTTATATCCGCGTTCTTGTGTAATTTGTTTAGTTCAAAATACGTTTTTGTTCATATTTTTGATAGTTTTTTTTTTAAATGTACGGATAGAAAGTAGGTATATTTGAAGTTCTTAAGTTTTATAATGGTAATCCTGTATCCCTCCTGGATATGGGCCACTTCTAAAGCACACTACTGAGCTTAGTTACAGCTCTTTGCAACTGACTTAAAAAAAGGAAGAGATTCGTAATCTGACTGTATTTTTTATGTTTGTTACCTCAGAACCCTGTCAGTTATTAACCAATTAGGTTTTGTTTTGTTTCATACAGTATAGTTCCCGTTTCGTCTCATTGTAATTAATTCATTGAGATCTCAAAAAAAAAACATAAAAAAAAACTGCCGCCATAACCTCACGGTGTTCCGGCAGCACACAACCCTTGCTTGGGAGTCAGAATATTCTAGACCTAGCGTGTTCACCATCTTCGAACTCATCATCGATTAGGCGTGATAGTGGTCAAACGCTAGCCTATAAGATATACATATATAAAAAAACTGTTTTGCGTCAGGAGTAATAAAAAGCGTTGAATTCTAATTTTGAAGTTAGAATTCGTATTTGTAGAAGAATTACAACAGCCTCCCGGTGACCTTAGCATAATATTGCAGATATAAAAGAAAACATCCAGTCTATCAGACGGATTCAACGTAACGATTCCAATTTGAAAGAAGGCGTCTTCATTTAAGCGCGCCGTAAGAAATTGAATTTATGTGACAGGCTGTCTACAAGGAGAAATTCGCCTCCCATTCCGACGGGCCGCGACTCGTGCGGCTCAAGTCATGAGAAACTGCGATATTACTTAGCGGAGGTATTGCAGTAGTACCATTAGGTAGTGTACGAACTGAGTGGCCGGCGTCGAGCGGGGCAGGGCGTGCAGCGTTCGTTTCAAACACATGCTAACGCGTAATGGTGTCCGAGTACTGGCGGGCAAACACCACTAAGCATTAGCTTGTATTGAAAACAAACGCTGCACGCCCCGCTCCGCTCGACGCCGGGCACTCAGGTTGTGTTAGTTTACGATCTGAGGGCCCGTTCGCGTTCTAGTCGAGCATCAGGTGGGGTGCGGCGTGTGGCTTTCGGTTTAAACACATGGTAACGCACAGTAGTGTTCTTGCGTTCGGCACACAAATGACACAATCACGCGTTAGCGCGTGTTTGAAACAAACGCCGCACGCCCCGCCCCGCCCGACGCTCGTTAGGAGCGGGCACTCAGCAGGTGTAGTGTGACTACTGTTCGTCTAATTGCGGCAATATGGCGTGCGGTGGCATCACGATACGACTGCTTATAACAGGAAAATAGTATTTTAAAAGTTCTGATGATATTACAGAGCGTATGTCTTGTGAGACATTTGTTCTTTACTTTGAATAGCGATTGTAGCGCAGTAACTTGCAAAATTTTAAACAGAGTTTAGGGCGCCATAGACAAAGACAAACGTCATTACTATTTATTTTATCAGGCGAGCGTTTTGCTTATTCTGTTTACTTGTATGGTAAATAAGTTTAATTTAAAACGCTGCCGCCTATGAATTGTTTCAAATAACTTTACACTCGCGAAGGACTCCAAATTTTTTCACTAATTTAACGTCTCTTTTTACGATATGTTATCATTTAGAATACGAAGCCGAAGTGTCATTTACGATATTGTTTTGTGGAAAGGAGACTGGCAAATATTCATACTAGGTTCGACCCACTTTTAAAAGTCGACGGACAGAAGTGACAATATCATCTAATTACTGATAAAAAACTACGCAATTTACAACGAACAATAACAACCAAAATATACGAGTACTGAGAGTAATGAACACTTGCAACACTAGAGGCGTCATTATATCCGCCCTATAAGGACCTTTCAACCTTTCACTTGAGGAATATCATAATGTATATTAATTATATATACGAATTATACACTTATACCCTCTTCAGAAATCACTTAGATGAAAACTGCATGAAAATCCGTTCAGTAGTTTTTGAGATTAACGCAAACACATAGGCAGAGAGACGCGGCGTGGGACTTTGATTTATAATTGTGTAGTGATATAGGAACATTAACATACTCGCACTTCACACTGCCATTGGGTCAGGTTGACGTGGTTGGAATTATTCTAATTTCGGAAAAATATTTCAAGTCCATTGTAAACAGTTATATCTATACCAGCATTATTTGAGCGCCCAGTGGTGTAAGTGGGAGAATGGTCGGTTTTGATGCCAGAGGTACCGTATTCAATCCCCGCCGTGAACCAATGGATTTTTCTATAGAAAAAAAATATGTGCGCTTTTCACAGTCACCGTCCGGTGAAGGAAAATAACTCCGCATGGTGGTAGAACACTATCTAGTGTCCGCCTGGCCAGCTACCACCCTCAATATAGCCTAGAATGAAAGCTCTCAAGGATAGCTGCCGGAACACATTAGATGTTGGCGACAGATTTTCTTACTTGAGGTACCTACGTAGCACTATTAAGCAGTCTGTGCCAGCATGCTGCATTCTCGACCATAATATCTTGACTTGTATTAGTCAAGTGCTTGTCTATCAACTGATAAGTAAATATGATAAACGTATTATTCTCTACCATAGCACAGAATAATTAATAGGAAGTGGTACGTAACCATAGCAATTTTAAAAAATCTTGCGAAATGTCTAAGACATAAAAATGATTTATCTGTAATTATATTTATATTTAATATAATAATTACTAATATATTGTATATAATATATATATATTATATTTAATATTTTATATAATTTAACTTGTAGCAACAACAATCTGCCAGTGCGCGCTCGCGCGCCCCGCTCCATCGGCTGACGTCATCTGGTCACACCCATCGGACAGCGCCCCCCCGCCGTATGATATATAAGCGCGCGCCCGCCCGTCCTCGACACAGTCGCATGAGTCGCAGTACTCGCAGTCTGCCGCGCGCATCCATCGCAACCCGCAACGGGTTAGATGACTGTGTGAGACAGGCGACTTCACTCCCTCCTAGTGCGTAGCGGTGGGTCGGTACGCCATTTTGCAATACCGAAACCAGTTGAAGGTATTCACACCAATACCGGTTTCCGAAACATGGTATTCTGAATAACTGGTTATTGGGGCATTGCGGTCGGTATTTGAAATTTGACAAAATCTGTTTTTAAAATAACGCGATCGTGTGTAGGTGCGTAGGTGTACAAGTACCGATTGGTTTTTGGCTTGACGAGGTATTTCCCTATTCCGTGGTTTTTTGTAAAACAATATGTTTCCTGTTGTAATATTTTTTTTATGGGTATTATTGGATGGTTATGGATTATTGGATCGCGAATAACTGGTTTCGCCCGATAACCAGTTATTATGACATCCAATACCATGTTTTCGGTATTGTACCAATACCTAGCTATTGAAACTATTTACGGTTTGCAACGACCTTCTCTACTAGTGCGTGATTCGCATCCGTATGGTGCATCGTTCTCGAACGCCTCTCGGTCCGCTTCGCCACAAGTTGAGAGTTACCAGCTTTAAGGCTGAATTGTATATATTTATAGAAGAAGTAAACGGAAGAATATTTTGTAGCCGGTGTTTATTTAATCAAGCCCTTGAAGAGATCTAGAAGTGCCCCGCGGCTTCGCCCGCGTTAAAGACTTCTTTTATTTTAAATTTCTAATTTCTTAAAAACCTATCTATATAAACGACATCAAAGAAGTAAAAGCCAAATCGGTTAACCCGTTTTCAAGTTATTGCGTGACTAAGGGAAATAGGGATTCATATTTATAAAACCCGAAAAACAATATTGATTTTCAGACTTTTTTACTAACCCCTTGTAAAAACCCTGCAACACGTATTTACTTATTTATTTACAGAAGTACTTAAGTAAGTTTATATATAAATTAAAAATAAAAAGTAATATCCGGAGAGAATTTTTCGAAAATCCTGTCTAAGCGGATACCTACGTCATAACCTGAGGGCCCGGTGGCGTAATCGGGAGAACGGTCGGCATTGATGCCGTGGTACCGAGTTCAAACCGCCGTGCACCAATGGATTTTTCTATAGAAAAATTTATGTGCGCTTTTCACAGTGGCCCGGTGAAGGAAAACATCGTTAAGAAACCAACAACCCCCGCATGGTGGTACACCACTGGGCCCGGGTACGGCATCCTACGAGTGAGAGTCCGACTTGCACTTGCACTAGTTTTTTACTCTTTTCTTGTCGTTGTTTTTGGTTATTGATAGATATTCTTACGGTAAGCGTGAGCGAGTTGGAAACAAACGTGGGGCAAATAAATCTTCATAGCATGCACGTTTTTGGTGCCAATCCTACAAGAATAGGTAAACATTTTAGCCGCTCTTTATAAGCTTTGTGCTACTTGCCGCGACGTCGTTTACTTCGTTTTTGACGTTTTCTTCGTTCGTTTCTTGACGTTTGCTTCGGGCTCCACTCAGTGGTGAGCTTAGCCCACCTACGTACTATTAAGTATGCTGTGGGTTGGATATTATATCGAGTCGCCCGAATTTGAATAAACTGTGAATGTGGGAGGGTTAAGGGGTTCGTATTAAGCGCCCTGAAGCAAAACTTGCTGCCGGAGATGCGATCAAATATTTAATATTATTTTATGAAATTACGTAAAATCCTACTACAAAACATACAAATGTGTAAAACGAAACGTAATCTTCTTTAATTGCTTATCAATTTCAGAATTATCAAAATTAGTGAAAAGAAACTAAGCCGCCATTTTGTTGACATTGACAGATGCTTCTCCTAAAAATAATGGGCAGTAAGCAGTTACAGTCCGACAAGAATAACTTGGCGGTGGTGGGTTTTGGAACTAATTCCGAGAGATTAATTAATTATATTATTAATTGAGAGATTACCGCGACATTATTTTTGATAAATCTGATACATTAAAATAGTTCAATAATGCCAAAAGTAATTAAAAGTGGTTTAAGAGAAACTGTTATCAAAGTACAAAGTAAAAGCACAGTAGCGCACAGCCGCGCCAAGTTATACTTGCCGGACTGTATTTATTTGTGTTATAAATTTGTTGTGTTTATTTATGGCCCTAAAGTATAGGTTAGGTTATGTCAGAGCTAGAATGTAAAATGATACAAATGAAAGATGAAAATATTGAAATTTCAATTTCAAAAAATAAAAAAACTACGCCTCTTCGGCAGGGGAAATCCAGTGGGGGGGACTCTCGTCAACTCCCTCTACCTCCCCCGACTGCGCCTATCTTCCTACAAAGACGACTTGATTCAAGATCTTTACCTGCTTTTTGCTAAAACACACAATCAATGTAAATAATTTTATATTCTATCAATAGCAGTATTTAGGAACGGTTTGAATGGCAAAGTGTCCAGTGAAATTGATAGTTAACATATTTACCTCTAAAGGTAATTGTAAAAGGTAAACCGGTAAACGTCATCGCTTGCCATCAGGCGAGCGTCGTGTAGTCACCTTATATGTATTACAAAACTAGAAGTGCCCCGCGGCTTCGCCCGCGTTAAAAACCTCTTTTATTTACTTAAAACTGTTCTTTTATAAAAACGATTCTATCATTAAAGACATCAATTAAGAATTAGCCAAATCGGTTCATCTGTTTTCATGTTATCACGTGACTAAGGCAATTCGGGATTCATATTTATAAAACCCGAAAAACCCAAATTTTCAGACTTTGTTACCTACCCCATTTCGAAAAATCTTACAACACGTACTTTATCTCATCTTGTTTCACCATACAAACTTTGAATTCCCGTCCCGTATACGGGAGGAATTTTGAGAAAATCCTTTCTGAGCGGTTACCTACGTTATAATCCGAATCCGAAACAATATTGATTTATAGACTTTGTTACCCCAGTTTATCCTCTTAGGGTGGCATTTTGAAAAAATCTGACTCGTATTTACTTATTTATTTACAGATGTACTTGTGTGAAATGTCGAATAAAATGACTATCCAAACTTTGAACCCTCGCTTCATCCCCTTGAAGAGTGAATTTTGAAAAAATCTTTTGTAGCGGATACCTAAGTCAAAATAACTATCTGCATGCCAAATTTCAGCGCAATCTGAAACAATATTGATTTCAGACTTTGTTACCCCACTTCACCCTTTTAGGGGTGGAATTTCGAAAGAGCCTGAAACACTTATTTACTTAGTTAAGTACTTGTGTTAAGTTTCGAATATAAGAGACTATCTAATCTTGTTTCTACATAGAACTTTAAACTTCCGTCTCATCCACTTTAGGGGTGAATTTTGGAAAATCCTTTCTCAGAGGGAACTAACGTCATAATAACTATCTGCATGCCAAATTTCAGCGCAATCCGAAACAATATTGATTTTTACACTTTGTTACCCCATTTCACCCTCCTAGGGGTGGAATTTCAAAAAACCTGAAACACGTATTTACTTATTTTGTTAGTTGAGCACTTGTGTGAAGTTTCGGATAGAAAAGACTATTATTTTTCCATACAAACTTTGAACCCCCGTTTCATCCCCTTCAGGGGTGAATTTTGGAAAATCCTTTCTTAGTACACCCTTACATACTAAGATAAATATACCCTGCAAATTTCAAGTCTCTACGACCAGCGGTTTAGGCTGTGCGTTGTCTGTCAGTGAGTCAGTCAGTCAGTCAGTCAGTCAGTCAGTCAGTATGTCAGGACAAAGATTCTTATAGTATTAGATAAGTACCTTATATTTGTGTTTAATCTTCAAGGATAAATGCATCTCTTCTCTGCCTTTTTCCAGTAACATTTATAATAACAAATTATTATTATACAGAATATTTTCCATACAAAGTAAATTCTATGGAACGTTTAAAATGTTTTATGTGACGCACTTTTCTATTAATGTATTTTTTTAGAATCCGTAACAAAGCCGACAGGCGTCTGTCCGAGTTATTTGTGTCTCACAATTACGGGGGTTGCCATGTTATATTAAATCTTCTTTGTCGTACAAATAAATGAGGATGTTTCAGCATATTTTTATTATAAGCACCTAGATCTACTTTTTGTCATGTATTAAAAAGGATTTTACATGTGTATTTGATGTTATGTGTGTAGGAAGGTTAACTAGGCATTAAGATTTTTCTGATTTTTATTCCAAAAAACGTACTGTTTGATGTGTTTTCAACCGACATCCAAAAAGGAGGAGGAGATTTTCAATTTTGTATGTACGTTTGGTTTTGTATGTACGTTTTTAGGGTTCCGAACCCAAAGGGTACCAACGGAACCCTATTACTGAGACTCCGCTGTCCATCCGTCTGTCTGTCTGTCTGACTGTCCGTCTGTCACCAGGCTGTATCTCATGAACCGTGATAGTCAGACGGTTGAAATTTTCACAGATGATGTATTTCTGTTGCCGCTATAACAAATACTAAAAACAGAACAAAGTTAAAAATTAAAGGGGGTCCCCATACCAAAAATGTGTTTTCAGCGCCATCTATGAACGATTGTTTAACTTATTAATATATAATATTATTTACCTACCTTTGTGTTAAAGTTCACTTAGTTGGTGTTAGAAGTTCGTTAGATATTCGTTAGATGGCGTTGTAGTTATAAAGCATGTTTGGTATTGACACGGTAATATAATATAATTATATACTTATACATATTATTATACTGCGGTTCGGAACCCTCCGTGTGCGAGATAAGAGTCTGACTCTCACTTGGCCAGTTTTTTTTTAAAGTATGTTACACGTTTACTCCGTCAATTGTGAATTGTGAATCTAATCGAATGATCTAATGAATTAGCTAAACTCTAACACAAAGAACTGTTTTAAGTAAATAAATTATAGTTTAAAAAAACTAAAAAAATACGCTTTTGTAGAAATTCCAACTAAAAAATAGAAAATGAATTTTAATAAATTTGAATTAAAAATAGTGTAAGAAAAAATGATTTTATTGTAAAAAAAAAACGTGGGTGCATGGTATCAATAGTTCCAAATATTTTATGAACAGATATGACTAGAAGGGTTATTTTGATAATATCCTGAAAAGCATCCCACGCTTTTTTTACTATAAAATCATTTTTTCTTACACTATTTTTAATTCAAATTTATAAAAATTTATTTTCTATTTTTTAGTTGGATTTTCTATAAAAGCGTATTTTTTTAGTTTTTTTAAACTATCATTTATTTTTCATTTTTTAGTCGATTTTTTTTTAAATTTTTTTTTAAATTTTTTTTTTATTTATTTATTTTCATCGGTCCTTAATAAGTATGCCATTTTCGAGTTAATCCGACGTTTTGAAGGGGGTTAAAATCATGTTCAAAGATTCCGTTACATACTAACATACATACGTCTGAAGCTAATAAAAGCGTATTAAAAAAATAATGAAAACCGCATACAAAGGTACCCAACACCTATACGAAAACAGTTTGTCACGCGTAAAATTATTATTATAATTTTGTCGTAGTCTGTGGTTGGAAAACAGGCTACTTTTGGAATTGCTAACCAATTTGTGACAAACTAGGCTAGCAATTTTGGTAACTATTTAGTTATAGATTTCAGCCACCTACCACATGTATTGTCACAGAATAGAAGAAACAATTTTGCGTGTAGTTCATTCTAATATTCTGTATATTGTATATATTCTGTATGTTTTCATGCGTAAAGTTAGCCAATGGCTTTTGGAGAAATGTTTCTGCCGCGTGAAAGAATATAAATGTTATAAAATTTTTATTATTATGTAATATTGAAATTTAAGTAAAAATATTATTGACCTAATTTTTCATATGACAAAATAATATTTGTAAGCTTGCTTGCAGGCTGTACACATGTATATTTTTATTTTTTAAGATCTGTAATTGTAATAATATAAAATGATGTGTTGATGTTTAAGTGATGTGCTGACAAATAAACAATTGATTTTGATTTTACCTTATGCATTAATTTATTTTTAAGTGAAACATTTTTAGACGCACTGTGGTGAAATTTAACTTATCGTCACGGTCCGAATGCAACGGAAGTGACGTACGCGTAAATCTAAAATTGACAATATTTCAATGTGAAGGAAGTTTCACTTATAACGCGTAGCTTTCTACGCACTTCTTGTTTTGTTTAAGCCAATTTTTTTTTAACTTTGTGAAATTCTGAAAGTATAATTTGACTACTTACAAAGGCTTGTAAATATTTTTATATTTTTACGAGCTAGTAACAGGATAAGCAAGACGTACGCTTGATAGTAAGCAATGGCATCTGCTTATACGAGTAGTAATGAACACCAAAATATACATAGCTAGAGTTTAGCGTTTCACAGCACTACCCCTGGTACCCTAAGATACCTATAGGTCACACCAAGTATTTCAGCTAGATTTCAGCTACATCTCAGACAGATTTTTTTATACTTACTAGCAATGTGTGTTGCACATTACTAGTACTCTTGTTAAGCCATCCAACTAAGCTGAATATGCTTGTGTCTGGAGTGAGTTCACGTCTATAGTGCAATGGGTGTGGATCGAACTCACAACCTCTCGATCGCCAGGCCGACGCCTTAGCCATTGGCATATTGCCGCTTATAAGTGATTAAAGAACTGTGTAATTACAACATAATTTTATAAAATCAGTCGATAATCCACAAGTTATTCCATTCGGGCATTTCATAATGTGACTATATCCACGATGAGGCTGCGACACCATCACCGCAATCATAATGAAAATTCCGCTTCCAGAATCCTGACTCCCGCTTGAAAACTTCAAAAACATCTTTAAATTACGCCGGAGCATAAATTTGGCGCGTGAACACGCATAAGTCGCCGACTTTAGTGGCGATTAGCGAAAAATTAAACCCCCAGGGGTTGTATTTAGATTGTCGCCCCCTCCCCCTCATTTGCAGAATACTAATTAAATAAGTTCGGGCTGTGCTCTCAAGTTGTAACTTCGAATGAGCTGAGAAAATCAGAGGCGGTGTGAGGTTCTTCTTTTAGCCTTGGCTATTATATAAGATGGTGAACACGCTAGGCTTAGAATACTCTGACTCTCAAGGGCTGTGTGCTGCCGGAATACCGTTATGTTATTGCGGCAGATTTCCTCCTTGATGGTGGAACGCCACTTTTTAGTAGCAAATCAGGCGGAACATCGATTAAATATGCTCCTGCTACAGCTGTTTTTGCTTGAAATATCACAGAAAACCGGCTGAACGGATTTGGATGAAATTTGGCGCAGGTACTTTTTAACCTGGATTAACACATAGTCATCATCATCATAATCAGCCGGTATCAGTCCACTGCTGGACATAGGCCTCTCCCAAGTCATGCCACTGAGCCCGATCTTCGGCTCTTTGTTTCCAGTCACTGCCCACCGCTTTACGAATGTCGTCGCTCCACCTGGTAACAGGGCGTCCTACGCTAAGTTTACCGATTCGCGGTCTCCACTCTAGAACCAGTCTACCCCAACGGTTATCGGTCCTACGGCAGATATGACCAGCCCACTGCCACTTCAGCTTGCTAATCCGATGAGCTATGTCGATCACTTTAGTTCTCTGGCGAATTACTTCGTTCCGGATTCGATCCCGCAGAGAAACACCGAGCATAGCTCTTTCCATAGCTCGCTGAGCGACTTTAAATTGGTGGACCAGTCGAACCGTGAGTGTCCACGTCTCGGCTCCGTATGTCAAGACGGGTAGGACGCACTGATTAAAGACTTTTGTCTTTAGGCACTGTGGTATATGCGACGAGAAGACTCGACGGAGTTTTCCAAATGCTGCCCAGCCCAGCTGAATTCTTCTCTGGATTTCCTTTTCGAAGTTATGTTTGCCTAGTTGGAGCGTCTGCCCTAGGTAAACATACTTAGTGACAACTTCGAGTGGGATTCCATCTACGGCAATCGGTTCCGGAACAACGTGCTCGTTGTACATGACTTTGGTTTTATCCAAATTCATCCGGAGACCGATGCGACGAGAAGAATCAGCTAGGCCATTCAACATCCTCTGTAAGTCCTGCAGCGTCTCTGCCATAATGACGATGTCATCTGCGAATCGTAAGTGAGAGATGTACCTGCCGTTGATGTTGATGCCACAATCTTTCCAGTCCAGCGTCTTAAACATATCCTCCAAGGCGTTAGTGAACAGTTTCGGGGATATGACGTCCCCCTGTCTCACTCCTCGACGCAGGTGGATATGATGAGTACGCTGGTTCTGTACTTGTACACTCATCGTTGCGGCATTATACAGACATCTCATCACTTCGATATATCGCCAGTCGACTTGGCAACGCTGCAAGGACTCCAGAACAGACCAGGTTTCGATTGAGTCGAAGGCCTTCTCATAGTCCACAAACGCTAAGCACAGGGGCCGATTGTACTCTTCGGTCTTCTGTACAATCTGCCGCACTGTGTTCCATGGTGCTGTAACCGCTTCGAAATCCGGCCTGTTCCGGAGGTTGGAACTCGTCGAGTCTTCGCGCAAGACGGTTCGTGATGACCCTTGAAAACAGTTTGAAGACATGGCTCAGAAGCGAAATCGGGCGGTAGTTTTTCAAGAGGGTTTTGTCTCCTTTTTTGAAAAACAAAACCACCATGCTCCTGTTCCATGCCTGTGGAGTTCTCCCAGTGAAGAGAACAGAATTGAAGAGCTGTTGCAGCTGGCTTACAGCTGGGGCTCCTCCAGCTTTTAGAAGCTCCGTTGTGATTCCGTCTTCACCTGGGGCTTTTCCGTTTTTGAGCTGTTTAAGGGCCATCACGATCTCATCTCGGCTGACTTCGGGCAGGTCTTCTGTGAAGTGGCGGGTCAAGGTGGCTCTACAATCCTCAGTATCGGGTACGGGCCTTGAAGCATGCGATGCGTAGAGCTTGCCGTAGAAGTCTTCAACTTCTGACAGAATCTCCGACTTGGATGCGACGACGTTCCCCGTTGACGTTGTGAGCTTTGTGAGGTGGCTTCTACCCAGAGGCTGGGCGAACACTTACGACCCCCGATTCTGCTCAATTGATTCTTTAATCAAGAGCGTGATTAACACATAGGATACTTTTAAATTCGGGTTAAGCTAGGACAGTATAAATGATTGGAACTTTAGTAAGTATAGAGAGTACCTCTCCCCAGATGCCACTGAGCCTAATCTTTATTATTATTATCTTTGGCAGTGACTACTGGCACGGCAATATTATGGCATAATGATATTATGGTAATATTATTATATAAAATTATTATATTATAATGTTACCGTATTATTATATAATAATATTACCGTAATTGTATAATAGTACGGTAATAATATTAAATAATAATGGCACTGGCCTCGACTTCTCCATTACTATTCAACTCACACATCCATGTTTTCAGGAAGCCATGAATTTCGCAGAGAGATAACAGCGAGTTATCCAGTCCGACACTCTACAGTCGCAGTAATTAAATCTGTTAATGTTAATGTTACTTTAAACTTTATGGTGTAGTTTAACTAAATGGTTTTACATCGATTGCATCGGATACTACTTTAGCAAACAAAGTAAGGGTAAGCAAAATCCCAACTGCAATAATTGTAAAGTTTTTTCTTGGCCGTAGTTAATATTATTGTTAATTATATTATCGGTAATCGAAGCGTAAAGACACCCTGCAGCTAGGTAGAGCGATGATATACGCAAGCTGGATGGCAACGGTTCAAAACAAGGAGCTGAAGATCGAGCTCAGTGGCGTGCCGTAGGAGAGGCCTATGTCCAGCAGTGGACGAATACTGGCTGTTAATGATGATGATGTTTAACAATACGGCCAAGTGTGAGTTGGACTTATGCCGACCGAGGTTTCCGTACAAACTTGTCAAGGACAATCTTAGCTTTGCCGTTGGATTCATGTGACACGGTTATTGCGACAACCGCAATTATAAGTTTGTAATGGTAAATTAGCTTTGTTTTTGTTGTTACAAAATTACATATTTACGGTTTAAAGATGTTTTCGTTTATATATACTGTAAGACTTTTCTTCTTGCCAAATTTCATGATTGTAGGTCAGTGGGATATACCATATAGGTTTTTAATCTCGTGTGAAATTGCAAAATTTATGAAATAAACGGTTATAATTATCTTTTGTTCACGTTAACTTACAAGTTTGATTTTTTTCACAGCTAAAATAAGTCTGTAAACGACCTTTTATCTGGGACAAAGTACTAAATAGTTAAAAACGAATTCTAACAAGCATTTGACATGTAGGTACTTACCTATATTCTTAAATGATTGAGGCACAGGAGGATAGTGAGTACCTTACCTGTAACATGTAACAGGTAGTGCATTTTTATGATAAACATAAGGTAGCAGAACAAGCACGATGCTCGCCTGATGGTAAGCGATGACGTCTACTTATTACAGACGGCAGGCAAAATTCTGGATAGCCAGAATTTTGCATGTCACTACATTGCGCCTGTTACCTCGAGACATAAAGATATTAAGTCTCACACGCCCTGTATTTTCACTGGACACTGCCATTCAAACCGAAAAACATTTCTCTTTCAGGGCTGTATGAATTATGGTACCGATAAAATACCGTGTGGTACCGCCCCAATCAGACTAGCACAAGTCTTTCAACTACAAAATTAAGCTTTTAAGAATATAGGTAGAATATAGTACCTTCACGCCAAATACTTACTGGAACTTATTTTTAACCTTTTTGTTCAAAGTCCCAGATGCTTGTTGTTAAAAAAACATTATTATTTTATTTTTATTTATGTAAACCGATAAACATCAAACAATCTGTTGCACGGATAGCTGACAAAATATCTATTGAGAAATACATAAAACATCATTACACATATGTAACATGCACAGAATTCTACTCCTTGACAGAACGTATGATAAATGTGAAAACGAATCGCTTCGTGCAGTCCCCTTATCTCAAACTTTGATAGTTGATCATTGAATTAACATAAGATCGTTTAAAAAACTAAAATAACCTACTTCAAATGCCGCGCCATTAATTTACAGAACCAAGTTTTTTTTAAGTGTTTATCTCCATATCACCAGAGATACTTATCAGATCTCGATGAATCTCGATCGTACCAAAAAAAGAATCATTAAAATCAGTTCATAAACGACGAACTTATACGCGTACAAACATTAAAAGATATATATATATGCGGTCGAATTGAGAAACGTCCTTTTTTGGAAGTCGGTTAAAAATGAACTTGACGACAGGGACGCAGCTATGCAGGTTGTATAGCTCCATCGCTGTCATTTATTTTATTTCAATCCTTGTCAAATTTCATGATAAGCCCGTTGGTTGATAGAATATCCACCATGTAGCGAAGTTGTAAAAGCGAAAAATGTTAACCTGTGAAATTAAAACTGTATAACTGTGAATTTAACGTGAACGCTACGCTCGCTAAGTTATTAAATAATTAAGTTGAAACTTAAATTCGAGCTTAAACTGGGTGGTTAGTGCTGGTTTGAGATAAGTTTTATGAGGATTATCCCAGCTCGAATATGCAAGCAAGATGTGGTGTAAAATAGCGCGTAAAATATTGTTGTATTTCTATTTCTTTCTTGAATCGCCTTCATTCAGGTTTCATGATTCACACCTTTTTATATTGTTAATTTATAATTCGTTTATAAATAGAATGTTTTCAAAAATTTATGAATGACAGCGTAAAAGATCGGAGGGAGTCTCATATTTTTAATTGAATTGTATGTGTAAAAATTTTCAAGGCCATTGACTCAGAGAATAAAAAGTTTCACAGAAAATTGAACTAATCATTTCATCAACTTAGGGGTGGAATTTCGAAAAACCCTTTCTTAGTGGATAGCTGCAATTTACATAGAACACTTTTTAAAATGTTTTATCTCTAAAACTACCGGATTATGCTGTACGTAGATATATCAGTCAGTCTGTCAGTCAGTCAAATCCGTAAGGGATGATTTTGGAAAAACTGTGAAATACGTGTATTATAATTTTAATTAAAGTGTATATGAACCAATTTTCAAGATAATCTAGCGACATAGAGAATAATAAAAAATCACAGAAAATGTAACCTTACATCATAATTCTCTTAAGGGTAGAATTTTGAAAAACTATTTCTTCATGGGTACTTGCACTTCCTAAAGAACACGCCCTCCAAATATCATGTCTTAAAGACCAGTGGTTTAGGCAGTGCGTTGATATATCAATCAGTCATTTAGTCAGTCAGAAAAACGCGTGGCGGATGATTTTTGAAAAACTCTGATACTCGTAACTCACCATTTTAATTAAAGAGTATGTGTACGAATTTTCGAGACAATTGACCTAGAGAATAAAAAGTTTCATAGAAAGTTCAACCCTCCATTTCACCCACATAGGGGTGGAATTTCGAAAACGCTTTCTTAGTGGATGCTTACACTTTACAAAGAACACACCCTCCAAATATCATGTGTCTAGTACGAGCGGTTTGGGATGTGCGTTGATATTTCAGTCAGTCAGTCAGGACTTTGGATTTTATATGTATATATAGATATTGGTCATAATGCGTCTAAAAATTTTTTCTGATTCGTAACCCCTCCTTCGTGCTCATTGAAGAACTCACGAAGCACGCGCTGGCTTCGTGAGTTGTGCTTGCTTCGTGGCGATTTCATCCTAATGTGTATATCTCACTGGCCACTGCGACCTAAATGTCAGCTAAATCGGTCCAGCCCTTTGACGGTGAAGAAGTCCCAAACATACAAATATACAAACTGACTTTTGCATTTTTAATATTGGTGTTGAAGTGTTGATAATGATGTGGTCGATGGTGAATATGCTAGGCCTAGAATTGTCTGACTCCCGAATGCTGTGCTGCCAAAACACCGTAAGGTTATAGCGGCAGATTATCTCCATGATGCCGGTAAGCATTTTTTTGGTGTCAAGTCAATATTTACTACTAAACCCACTACTTGTGTAGCGATGATTCATAAATGCCTATAGAAACTTGAGAAAATATTGGATTACAATCTGCGACCACGTAGAAGTCACGGTATCTATCCTTTACGCCAACGGGCCATCCAATATTATGTATCAATTTTACACGTGTGGAGCCGGGGCAGGCTGCTAGTAGTTTATATACTGCACATGGTGCCTTTGTAATAAATGTTAGAAATTGTTTTCGGAAATATACATTTTTTTAAGTTGCTTACACAACATACATTTCTGTACGCACAATGGAATCAAAACCTATAGGGTACTTCCCGTTGATCTAGAATCATGAAATTTGGCAAGAAGCAAGGTTTGAAGCACTTATATAGGAATACATCTAATAAAACTGAATATGTAGTGTAATAACAAAAAAAAGTTAATTTTCTATTACACACTTTTTATTTGGGGATGGTAGGTACATTAACAGTGTCTTAGCATTGATCTAGGAATAGGGATAGCAGATCTATATCTGCAAAGTTAATCAATTAACCAAGTTTGAAAAGTTGGTACGAAAGCCTTGGTGGGCGAGTCCAACTCACACTTGGCCGATTTTTCCTTTTTACTAATACTTATTATTTTTGTAAACATTATAATGAATGATAGTTGACGTAAATGTACATTGTTTCAAATAAAAAAAATGTTTATGAGATTTTGCGTGAGATTTAAAAGATAAAATAATATGATCAACCGTCATCGAGGTAACGTACGTAGTACATATACATCGATGTCAACCGTATACAATTTATAAAAAATCAAAAAGGGTATGAAAGGGTATTTTACATGGCGGTTACCGGTACAACGAAAATACAGCGGCAGAGGCAGCAGCAGCATTTTTGTTTAATGGATCAGGTGATATTTATAATATGTGCTGAATTGAAGAGTGAAGGTATACGTCTGCGAGGATTTATCTCCAATACCAGGATTAGTCGAAAATAAGTTTGAATCTTTACAGAATGACTTGAAGTATGTAGACTACCTGCGAACAACGAAGGAAATACAAGATTCGTTATATAGAGTTCGCAAATCTATTTTAAATTGTGACCAACTAAAATGCGATAGGTTAGATAAGGTGCATATACCGGAAGTACTAAAAAAGATTTTTGGTGATCAGTAAAGACGAGATACTGAGAAGATATTGATATTTCGTTCGAAAGAGACAAAACAATTCATAGAATATTTTCTTCCGCGTAATTCTGCTTACTATGGCGATGGGACATTTAGAGCATGTCCATCCCCAAAGGTTGTCTGGAAGAGATCGCTCTTTTAGCGATAAGACCACCCATTGTGCAACTTAAATTAAGCCTATTATAGTTTAAGAGTTTCATGTAATTTGTGGTGTACAATAAAGAGTTATCTATCTATCTATCTATCCCTTTTTATCAAATTTTCAATATTCATGTAGATTTAGGATCAGAAGGTGATTCAACAAATGTGGTTCCAATTATATTTAGATTGTTACCAAACAAAACATTGAATACCTATACCAGGTTTTTTCAACTTATCGAAGAAACCTTGCATTTGGATATAGAGCGATTTACGTGTGACTATGAGTTAGCTAATGATTGGAGCCGTGCGATGCGTGTTTAGTAATGTTGAAATAATGGGATGCCAATATTATTATTCCAAAGCAATCTGAAAAAGGGTAAATCTTTGAATTTGCATAAGCAGAAAGACGGCAGAAGGATTCCAAGAATTATTTCTAATTTTCCATTGTTGCCCGCAAATAAAATGAAACAAGACTGGGAATCACTAATAATAGGTTCTGCGCCGTATAGTGATGTATGAATAGGTTTGTAAAATACTTTGAAAGGGAGTGGTTGCGAGTATTTTCTCCTGAACTTATAAGCGTGGCAAATACTGTTCACCGTACTAACAATATAGTGAAGGGCTGGCTTCATCGCCTCAACGTAAGGATGGGCAGAAACCCTAGCTTGTATAATTGCATACTTAAGTTAAAAAAAGAAGCCAATTTCCACAGTCAAATAATGATAAAAAGCTTATATGACGGCAGCAGACGTAAATAAAAACCGGCCAAGTGCGTGTCGGGCCACGCGCAGTGTAGGGTACCGTATTAGTATAATATTTAACATAATTATTTTTAAAATTATCCAACACCCAAATTCTACGACTTACTTACTTACTCTACGACTACGATTACTTCTAAACTAATAAAGTTATCATTACCGTTAAAATTTTCCTTTAAAGTTCATGAAAAGCAATATCATAACAAGCTAGCAGTTTAGCTTTTAAAGGGTCGAGAGGAAGTCATTTTAAAGAGCTATTTAACGATACCCCACACGATGGGGTACACGACGAAAAAAACATTAAACGCTAGCGTATAAGATATAAACCAAAAGGCAAAATAATAGTCAAACACTAGACAATAAGATAATATAAATTAAATTAAATTTTAGAAATGTTACGTAGATAATTAATATAAAATAATAAAAAAAATTACATATATTTGTTTTTACTTTACTCCAACAGTAGACGTTGAATGTAACTATAGCTTACTTACATTTTATCTACATATAAGGTCGCATCACATGTCATTTTACATGTTGGTCCTTTAGCGCATTGGTCATCTTACGGACTGGTAATTTAGCGTATTTGTCATTTCACGTGTTGGTCATTTTGCGTATTTATAATGGTATGGTGACTATTATATGTCATATATGCGTATTGGTCAATGTGCGTCTAAACCAAAAAAAATGTAAGAGTAATCAATATTAAATAAGAAGAAAATAAGTTCCAGAGAGAGAAATTCAATATTCAGCCAAGCTACTTCTAACAGCAGGTTCACACCATGTGAATTTTGTTGTTCAACCTAATGCATATACTCTCAAACAAAAAAAAATGTTTTTTTCCAAATCTGTTATTAAATGAACAGAGTTCTGAGGTAACAAAAAAACAGCCAAATTGAGAAGCTTCTCCTTTTTTGAAGTCGGTTGAAAAATAATCTGCCATTGAGAGTATGCTTCTCGTTTGGTCCCATTGTAATTTTATTGAGATCTGATAAATATCTCTAGAGATATGAAGATAAACACCCCAAACTTAGTACTGAAAATGACGAACGCGGCATTTGAAGTCAGTTCTTTTCGTTTTGTGAACGATCCTAAATTATTATTAACATAAAAATATATAAAAAACACCGCAAGTACATTTAGCACAGAAAATACTCATGTATAATTTAAAGTCTTAGTTATGTCTGCTCTTTTGACCGAATAAATTAAAGCTTTAAAACAAAAATTAATACAGATTGCTCCAAAAGCAATGAGTACTAATTACAGAGTACTGTGACCTAGTAATTAATTTTCATTAAAACAACTGTACAGACAGATGAAACTTTGGGAATGATGAATGAATAGGATTGTGAAATTTAATTTAAATATTTTACATGTTTATATTTAGGAGTCTAGGTATCTTTTGGATAGTTAGTTTTAGAGGTAGTTCAATTATGAGTAAGAGTTTTTTAAATCGATAATGAAGTATATCGACATATAGGCAAACATAATTATCAAAGAAGTTAAGTTCATAATTGTAAAACGTTGAAACATATATTTTTTTTAATCATGCATTTTTTTTAATGCAAAATAATGTTAGCGGTTGACCACTATTTCACTTGATCTATGTATCTTTGCAAACGGAACCATCGGTGCATGTATAAGACGAAGATTTGTTCGGTTTTTATTTTTAAAGACAACCCACACGTGGTAGGAGTTCATTATATCAATGATTCGCCTGACTTGCTAGCAAAAAGTAACTTACCAGCGTTAAGGAGAAAATCTGCCGCCATAACGGTAACACCGAAAGTATTCTAGGCCTAGCGTGTTCACCATTTTCGACTACATCATCGCTTATCACCAGGCGAGATAGTGCTCAAACGCTAGCCTATAAGATATAAAAACGCACAGGGAAACGCGGGAGACTACAAACACACAAATCATGAGCACAATAACTACACCGAGACTCGAAACAATTGTCTGTGAATAACGCAAATAATAATCCCGCGAGGAATCGAATCCAGGACCTTCGGCTTCATATTCATGAGCTCTACCACTGAACATAGACCAACAAACAGGTCAGTCAAGGATGTTGTACATAAAACTATTTTATATCAATTTCATTGTACTGCTGCGTGTACTAAGCTAGGTTCTAAAACAAATAGGTCTCAACGTCACCAGCCAACAATGGCTCGTTAATTTTGTCAGGATTAATGTTTTGTCAGCGGGTATAATGAGATTAATCCCTATTCATATGTGTTAACTACCCTCAATTTTGCAAGCTTTTAAGGCAATAGCCGTTTGCGTTATTGGGTTATGTGTCAAAGGCAAATGAGCTATTCAACGTTTTATCTACGCTCAATATATTTTCTATTGACTTTAAAAAGGGGGCGGTCTCAATTCGACTGTATTTTTTATATTCGTTGCCAAAGAACTCCGTCATTTATTAACCGATTTGGTAAGTTATTTTTTGTTTAAGAGTCTACTAGTATACTGTCTACTACCCGATATGGAGATAAAAACCTCAAACTTGGTATTATAAATGACTAGCGTGGAATTAGAAGTCGGTTTCTTTTGTTTTGTACACGATCGTAAATTATTTATAACCTAACTAGCTGATACAAGAATTTAGTAGCCTATGTTTATGACCATTCCTCATGCTATAAAGTATCTCTTTATTAAATTTTAGTAACATCGAATCGTCCGTTTATGCATGATTAGGTAACAAACAGACAGAGTGACAGAGTTACAAACGTTTTTATAATATTAGTCTGGATGCATTAGATCCCTGGCCCAGTTATTAATTTAACTGCCACTAGCCCCTAGCTAGATATTATATAAATAATCTTCGTCGCATATAAGGCTGTATTAATCTTACTTCTCAGCTCGGCTTATACAACGTGAATCTTCCCAGAAGACTGATGAGTACTGCAATCTGTAGTCACCGTCAGATGACAAATTACCATCAAAATACTGGAAAGGTCCGCGATTCCGTCTCGAGACAGTCCGACTATATCATAGAGGTGTTCTATGTATGTTTGGACCGGATATACGGCCAATTACTTAAGTTTTTGGTTAAATTCAAAGAATTTTTTGTTTGAAGACTCAATTATTGTTCAAGAACAGAACGATGTTAATAGATAGCAGCACACAGAAAATTAGAACTCGCATATTCATTTTCATTTGAAATATGTGTGTAGGTAGAGACAATGTAACTTTTCGTCAGGTAAGTTTTTCAAATTTAACGGTATCGATTAATTTTGTTCTGCATTTAAGATTCTTGTTTCAGAATAGGAATACGAGTAGAAAATAAAGCCATTAGGTAGTTATGTTTATGTACAAGAAGTCTAGTGTTATGCTATTTTGTAAATTCCACGCGATTTCGTAGTTGGAACTTGGAAGACTAAGCTCCAAAGTCCAATGCACTTATCACATGAAATGCAAAAAATCTCTGAATATCGTCTAGTTCCGAAGGTTTACGGATCATACTGACGAATGAGTATTTATATATGAGCCAGTGGTCAAATGCGCCATCGTAAAAGGGTAATTTGATCTCCGGTAGTTTGATGTTACTTCGGGAGGAATAACCGTTACATTTTGAAGACGAGCTCCCCCACTTTCGACTAATATTTCAGCAACAGCCAGAAGGTTAAAATAAAAAGATTCAAATGAATCTATGTACTTGAAATTTGAATCTACTTCAGACTCAGGCAACAATGAATCAATTCGACTTTGTATGTTATTAAACGCTGTTGTTGAAACACAGCTGTCTGTGTTTTTTTCGTTTAAAATAGGAGGTATCGCCTAATCGCCGCTAGATGTCGTAATCTGTCCGTGAACGGCTACATTAAGTGATCAAATTTGTGCTATTATTACAGTGCTGTTCGTTTCATTCACGTAGCTCTCACCCCCGACAAACATCAAATATCGTGGTGACCATGATCCAAGATCTACGAGTACTTGCTCTGAACTTCGTTTCGAAAAAAAATGTAACTTTTAGCGAGCAAAACCCGTATTACGACACAAATATGTGTTCCGCTTTCGATAGATAAAGGTCTATGTTGTGTGACGAAATGTGAAGTTAAATCTAGCTCATCGATAAAATGCATATTTGGATTGTTATTTTTTAACCATATTTATTAACAAATTATATTTATATTTGTTGGGATGTACAGAATATCAACGCTTACGGAGAAAATTATCTAATTATTGTCGATGAAGGTTGCACAAAACCTATTATTTAACGGAATAATTTATAGCCAACATCCTATACTGAAAGTCCATTTCCAATGCTAATAAACTTACAAACTTTACACCTACGACTAAAGAACGGTACCCTTTATAACATTATTATTAGTATAGATTAAATACATTGAGCACGGCTATTTGTTTTCCTTTTAAGCAATGCTTAATTTATATACAGATATATGTTTGACTAGCAGCCCGCCCCGGCTTCGCACGGGTAGAACATATATGCCTACAAAATTTGCATCAGTTTGTTGCATCGAATATAAAATATGAACATATTTAACAACCATCGTCATATTTCATCCAATTTACACAAAACCTTAACGAATTATGCACCTAAACCTTCCTCATAAACACTCTGGTTATTGGTGAAAACGGCATGATAATCTGTTCAGTAGCTATTGAGATTATTGCGAACAGACAGACAGACGCAGTGATGAACTTTGTTTTATAATACTTACGTATTGATATTGGACAGCCCTTTGGCGTAAAGGATATTATAGTTACCCTGATTCTGACCCGACGGTCGTTGGTTCTAATCCTAGCTATATACCTACCAATGAAAGTTTTATGTGCATTCATGAATCATAAGTTTTCGTACAGTGGTAGTAGAATCATTAAAACTACCAAAAAGTAGCTTACCACCAAGGAGTACATCTGCCGCCGTAACCTTACGGCGTTCTCCGACGCAAAATGTAGGGGTAATATACGTTTAACGTGTGTATCTGTGTGTCTGTCTGTAGCATCTTAGCACCTAACCGGATGAACCGATTTTGTTTTTATTATTGATAGTTTTTTTTGTTTGATAGATGTCTTCATCGAGAGTTTTCTTAGCTTTGATTCATGAAAATTCGTTCAATCGTTATAAAATTATGAGCTTTATTCTAGTTAATTGCGCTATGAAATCAACTTTCATAGGTCTGATCAATTCGAAAATCTTCTTCTTCAACGATATTGTAAGAACATGGTAGCCTCCTGGACTCTACAGAATACTCAAATCCTCACCAACTTACAGCTCAGATTTTAAATGTCGTGTTTAGAGTCATTGGAAAAAACTATTATACATAGATCAGTCGGGGTGGTTTAAAATATTATATTATATTATTATATATTTGAAATAGATCATATTATTATACTATATTGACTTCAAATTGATTGTGATCGGTGGGGATCTACAGCATAGCTAAGCTTATAATAATATTTTCGTAGCAACTATGACCTAATCTGTGGTTTCACTGCAAATATTTTATTAATTTTGCGATGCGTGTTTGTGAAATTCGTGATATCTTTAGAGTTTTCATTTGAATTATGTACTGTAAAGGACAATTTTAATCTATAATATGTGGCCAAGCTAATTAACGTAATTATTTGGATAAGGATTAATACTATATACTTGAAAATAGCCTTGGAAGTTATGTAATATTTTTTAACAAAAATTTTAAGATTAAAATGGTTACTGTGAGTCAACCTTAAGAGATAGACATATGCTGTCGCGGACTTTTTTGTAGGTCTTATTAAGTTGTACAACTCTTGAACAGAAAATATTCTTCTATCTATTTTCAATTAAGCAGCGTTCGTAAGAAACGTGTTTTTTCGACCGTTTATTTGCCGACTTAGGTTGCAAATTAGGTCTCCACGAATGTACCTTTGATTTAAACGGGATAATATATAGCCTATTTTCATTCCAAAAGTCCATTCTATGTATTAGTGAAAGAATTTTTTAAATCGGTTCAGTAGTTTTTGAGCTTACTCATTACAATCATACAAAAATATAAAAATACAAATGTTCTCTCTTTATAATATTAGTATAGATATATATTTTACTGTCTCGCGCAACGTAGCGTGATTCAAAAAGTCTACATGCCTCGCTAAAACAGCAAACCTGCGGACTTCCATATTTATGCCGGACCCACATACCTCATCTCTAGTCCGTGCAATTTCGTACCCTGTTAATAACTTTAGCAGTCCCTTTGAGACTGAAACCCTGTAAGTTCGCTGTAATAATTCATTAGTATCTTAGCTCGGCTTGATACTGTAGTCAGATAAATAGTTTAAATTGGGATTCATATCGGTAGCTGTAAGATATTCCGATACTGAACGTGCTTCGATAAATTTAAATTAACATCAGTATTAGATAATTAGCCTGTAACTAGTACCTGGATGCTGGATGATTAACGGCCGTATCTTCTGTATATATTAAATCCTAACTCCTGACTGACTGACTGAGATATCAACGCACAGCCCAAACCGCTGGTGCTAGAAACATGAAATTTGCACGTACGTACACAAAGTACAGATATCCAATAAGAAAGGGTTTTTCAAATTTCCTTCCCTAAGAGGGTGAAATTGAGGGTTCAACTTTATTTGAAACTTTTTATTCTCTGAGTCAATTGACTCGAAAATCAGTACGTACTCTTTAATTCATAAATATTTTGACAAACGCATAGCGGAGGATTTGACACAAGTAATGTTAATAATGTATTACACGGTATAAGAGGTATTACACTACACTGAATCAGGGTCCCTCACTCCTTATCAGGGAGTTATAATAAGAGTAAGGCAGTAAGGGTCTCTAATTAGGGAGCAAGAGAGAGATCTGGTCCGTCGTTATATGTGCAGTGTAGTAATACTTAGGGAGTTATGGCGCCTTATCAACCCTTAATTAGGGACGCTGCTTCAGTGTGGTGTAATACCCTCTTTAAGAGCCCGTGAGCACTGTGAGACCTCATAGTGTTGTTTGTGAATACGGGGATAGGACATCTTGGAGCGTGAAAATGTCTTATAATAAAGTCTAAAGTGGACATTGCCTTTCTGTACATAAAAACTTAGCAAGCGCTAGACAAAATCCAGAAAGATTAAAGGTAAGGAAAGGTTTTCTTTTAGTTTTGGCCGGACTTGAAAAAGTGTGAGAGCTCTCATTGTTTCTTTTCCTAAAGGTTGTGTTTTTCCGCGTGTTCATGTGTAATACATGTGGATTAGTAACCATTTAGTGCCCGTGAATGTGTGCGAGTGTGTGCGAGTGTAGGTACACAGTGTTTAAAATATACCATTTTGCGTTCTTGCCAAAATTCCACTGAAAGCCTTCAGTAATGTCCTTATCTTTACTGACTTGGTCAGGACTATGACTTCAACTTGACTTGAATGTAACTATGACAAATCAAAACTTTACGACTTTTATCTACTAAAACTTGAAAAAAGATACAATACTTTGACAATGGCTAAACAATAAATACACTAATCGTAAATTGTTAAAGACAATCCAAAATTTCGAAATTTTGGATTGTCTTTAACAATTTACAAAAAATATAAAGTGTGGAAGACACTTCAAGGAAACATAATATTTGATTTACGCAGTGCAAAATCTCTCGTCGGATTTGAAAACTGTAATGATTTCTTCCGAATGATTAACTTACGTAATAAGTAGTCATAGATGGCGCCACCAATGCATAATTGGGTTAACAAATGCAATCCACTAATTTCGTCGTAACGATACTTCGCACCGTGGCTTAATGTGCAAAGCACCGAAACATGTTATTCCGGAGGTTGCGGGTTCATGTCCCGTCGGTACGATGAAATTTTGGATTGTCTTTAACAATTTACAAAAAATATAAAGTGTGAAACACTTCAAAGAAACATAATACACTAATCGTGTAGAGCCATAATTAAACAATTCTTAGAGACCAGAAGTGAAAAAGGCTAAAAAAATAAACAGTATCACAATACCCACATCTATATAATACCACAGAACCTCAACGTAATAACAATAAACACTATCACAATACCCACAGCTATATAATGCCACAGAACCTTAACATAATAACAATTACATAAGGTGTCTAAGCTAACAACATAACCACGACGTCCCAACCGTACGACGGCTACACGAAGACTGAGTCAGTCCGCTCGCTGTCCGCTTTTATACTATTGAGCCCAGTCGCAGCGTGAGGGTAGTTGGAAATATTCTAACACGGCCTCTCCTGACAGCGGGACGTCCTCGACCGCTTCGTCAGCCACCTGGTTTCCTCCTGGCACCAGCACCTGCATTGATTTGCTCAACCAGTACGGCTCGCAGGGAGCGCGCACCAGCACGCCTCGGACGGCGTGCAGTCGCGCTGCGGGGAGCGCGCACCAGCACGCCTCGGACGGCGCGCAGTCGCGCTGCGGGAAGCGCGCACCACCGTGGCGCGCACTTGCGCAGTAGCACAACTGCCGACAGCATCGCGCTTCAGCGCGCCGCTCTGCGTGGAGCTCAGCATGAAGCACGGCACGCAAGCACCAGCACGCACAGCATAGCGCGCGATCGCCAACAGATGCCGCGATGCTCGGTGGTCTGCAAACACCAGAAAGTCGTAGTACGAGTACCACAATATCGTGGCACGAGTACCAAAATGTCGAGGCACGAGTACCAAAATGTCGAGGCACGAGTACCAAAATGTCGAGGCACGAGTACCAAAATGTCGAGGCACGAGTACCAAAATGTCGAGGCACGAGTACCAAAATGTCGGGGTACAAAATAACTACTCAAAATAAACACTCAATAGTCACCATACAAAATACAAAATAAACGAACAAGTTAGTAAAGAAAAGTGACAAGTTGCCACAATGTCGGTGCATAGAATAGCCGCAATGTTGGGGCTATTAAAATGGTTCGCCAGTGTTGAACAACGCTTCGTAAGTAATAGAAATAAAATCAAACTAAAATAACAGTTTGCATCATAAGTAGTAAGTAACTTGCTTACTGTTTCTATCACCTCAAACTTAACCCTAAACCTTAAGCTTGCCGCTGTAAGTCTTGTATTTCCCCAGATTCAAGTTTCCTACGTTCGGCCTAACCTGACCATCGAAACAACGCCATCAGAGTACTGCCAGAACTAAACTGCTCGTGTCACGAAATACTCACTACAATACCGCAAAAACTAACAATATCACAAGATTTCGAAGTAACTTCATTTTTTTTTTCTTAACTTCGTACACCAAACCCTGTACGTTGTCATCTAGCATGTAGGTATAGACTAGGTCCGTTCGTCACGATAAAATAATTGTACAGAACACTTACTCACTTTACTTACTTTTTCAACTTAGCATATTTCACAATAACCTACTACGAGTACGTTACAGACACACGCGGATGAATGAAATCGCTTTACATTTATTGTAATTTGTGTCTAATAAATGTTACTCAAAACTTTTACTAAGTATTTTAACTCATTATTACTACTACTACTGCACGGTCTAAACTGGGATCGTACCATAATAACTGTCTACGTATTGACAAATAACACTAATAGAATTTAGATAACAGCCCATGTACAGCGCTCGTTTGTCGGCATGACGATAGTCTTCCTATAGCAAATACTGTGGCGCTTAAAACTTATGAACATCACTGCACTGCGTCTGTCAACTTTTCATTTGACTGACATAATGCGTTCGCGAGCACCGCATGAATAACTATGGGGTTAAGAGTGAGACGGATAGTTCAATATAGCCCTCAAACATTAACTACTCAATGCTACGGCAATAAATTCAAAACTATGGTCGAGTATACACTGAAACTAGTACAGTTACTTAATATTCGGCTTCACTTTGTATCTTATTGTTACATCGCGTCGTCAAGTCGCGATGTTTCGCCAAGCTTCTCGAACAAAAATACCGTGGGAAAGAATAGACTAATTAGGGGCTATAAACACCCGACCTGACCGTCATAAATGTAACCTTCCGGGAATTCAGACCCTAGTCAATGTACCTAGTTTTGTAGTTAAGATTGAACCTTATTCATAAGTAGTTAGAGATCAAATTAGCATGTATGGTAAAGTTGTTTACATCAGATGCTCAAACGAAAGCCGCCCCTTTTGTTTGTGATTTTTATTGCTTTGTTTTGAACGTCTTTTGTCTATTGTTTCGAGTCAATACTAGACATTTCTGTAGAAATATTCTCGTCCTATATAAGACGTTGAAACCGCGGCTTGAGTGAGTCTTTTCTCTGGAAGCGACAGTGTAACTATCTAAGCGCGGATAGCGACCAAGTGATCGTTAAGTGTTATCAGTGAACTAGTGTTGTGAACTGTGAACAGTGAAATCAGTGATTGTGATTACCAACGACCTCAGTGTGTGTTAACGGACTTTTGATAATTGTGCAAGACGATTTGGACAACTACTGTGGAACATTGTGCTAACCTAGTGATCAGTGGAAATAAACGTTCATCTCATCGGATTGGCATTTTAATACCACCCCGCACGTAACAATTGGTGTCAGAAGCGGAATGCCAATCACTCCGAGGGAAGATACGCGTACTCCACGCACCAGGCGCCAGGCGGAGATGGATGCAACCCGGCAGAAGGAGCTCGAAGCATCGGGTGCAGGAACATCCACATTGGAAGAGCCAGCAGCAACACCGATGGCACCCACCATGGCAGCGCCACCTACAGCACCGCCGGTGAGTCTAACTACGGATGGAGGCCTGGAGGCCATGCTAGCCGCTCTCCTAGCTGGACAAGAAGCTGCACGCCAGGAACAACAGGCTGCACTACAGTCTGTACAGGCGGCACAAGAAGAAGCTAGCCGTAAACAGGAGGAAGCTAGCCGTAAACAGGAGGAAGCTAGCCGCAAACAGGAGGAAGCTCGCCGGGAACAACAGGCTGCACTACAGGCTGTACAGGCGGCACAGGAAGAAGCTAGCCGTAAACTAGAAGAGGCTATTGTGCATCAGTTGCAAAGCGGACTTGCCGGCATGGGGAAAAAGATAAAAAAGGTGGAAGAGCGACTCGACGTACACGAGCAGACCGTGAATGACCTGGCTAGTAAGGTCCAGAAACTGGAATTACGAGGAGTCGGACAGAGCAGCCTGGTTCCCGCTACGACATCGCCCTTCAAACTTGATCTGCCACACTTCGACGGAACATCTTCGTGGGCAGCATACAAATTTCAGTTTACGACGCTGTCCAAAAGCTGTGGCTGGACTGACGAGCATGCAAATACAGCGCTCACATTAGCGCTGAAAGGAGACGCTCAGCTTATCCTGGAACGCATACCTGAAGAGGAAAGGACGCTGAAGACCCTGCTGGAAGCCCTCGAAACGCGCTATGGAGACAAGCATATGGAGCATGCGTACAGGGCACAACTACGTGAGCGCACCCAGAAGCCCACAGAGACATTGCAACAGTGGGCAGACGAAATCGAGAGGTTGGTCCGACGAGCCTACGTGTCGACGCCATCAACCATTGAAGTGACATCTCTACAGAGCTTTGTGGATGGAATCAGGGATGATGAGGTACGCGCTGCGGTACGATTGGGGCATCATCAGACACTCAAGAACGCCCTCGCTCATGCCTTGGAAGTGGAAGCAGTGCGACGAGACACCAAACCATACAGAGTTCGGGAGCTAGTGACTGAAACCAGGAAGCCCCATTATGGACCGACATGTTACGGGTGTGGAGAAAAGGGGCATATTCGGATTGATTGCCCGAAGACGAAGAAACAGGACCCAAGTGGCAGAAGAAACGTCGTCATAGCTGCGGGACGGGCGCCGTCTGATCGAGAGAGAGCCCCCGCCATCACTGTGACACAAGTGTGCAACGGGAACAGCTTAATCGTCGAGGGCACTTTGAACAACAAGACCTGCAAGTTCACAGTGGACACAGGAGCATCGCGCACTATTGTGAAGCCTGAATTCCTGCAACGATTTATATCACGGAAACATCGATCTGCAGCATGCTCACTACAGACAGCAACCGGCCAGTCAGTACCTGTCCTTGGCGATACAGATGTGGAGATATTCATCGGTGAGCACTCATACATTCATCCTGTGCTTATTGCCAACATAACTGACGATTGCATTCTGGGATTGGACTTTTTGGAGAAGCAGCAGTGCATATTGGATGTGGCCCGTGGTGTACTCCGGTTTCCCGAGCAAGAAGTGTTCTTTGAAGGGACGGCACCGTGTAAACTGTACTGCCTCAAGGACGTCGTGTTGGCTCCAAAATCGCAAAATATTGTTCGAGTAAAATTTCCAAACACAGTCAAGAGTGGACTATGTGTAGTTGCCGAAGATGAGGGCACACATCCGACCTGGATTACTGCAAGAACATTGCTCATGACAAACAGAACGGCCAGTGTGCGAATTCTTAACCTTGGCAATGAAGAAGTTCATCTGAAGAAAAACAGCATAATTGGAAAATGTCAAGAAGTGAAGTACCTGCGACGAACGGATATTACTTCTACGGAACCAAGCTCGGAAGATCAAATATCACAGCTGCTGGAATCATCCAAAGACAACTTAACATTCGCTCAGCTGTCACGAGCAAAACGTCTGTTGATGCGGTATAAAGACGTCTTCGCCGCTGGAAACAACTGTGGACGTACCGGACTTGTTAAACACAAAATTGACACTGGCGACGCAAGACCTATACGACAGAGACCACGAAGGATTCCATGGGCGAAAGAAGCTGAAGTTGCAGACATGATACGAGACATGGCCAAAGAAAAAGTCATCGAACCATCTACAAGTCCTTGGTCATCGCCAGTGGTTCTGGTGAAAAAGAAAGATGGCTCCACCAGATTCTGCGTAGATTACAGAATGCTTAATGAAGTCACAAAGAAGGACAGCTACCCCTTGCCTCGAATAGACGATACACTGGACATGCTCAGTGGAATGAAGTGGTTTTCAACGGTTGACCTGAAAAGTGGCTACTGGCAGGTAGAAATCAGTCCAGAAGACAAAGAGAAGACAGCATTCAGTACGGGCATTGGAAATGGACTCTGGCAATTCAACGTCATGCCATTTGGACTGTGTAATGCTCCAGCAACGTTCGAACGTCTCATGGACAGAGTAATGGTTGGATTACTGGGAGACGTATGCTTGGTGTACCTGGATGACGTCATCATTTTGGGCCGTGATTTTACTGAACATCTGCAGAATCTGGAGAAGGTTTTGAACCGTCTACGTGAAGCAAACCTGAAGCTGAGTGCCAAAAAGTGTGACTTCTTTAAATCCAAAGTCAGCTACCTTGGACACATCATTTCGGAAAACGGGGTACAAACTGATCCTGACAAAATCAAGGCTGTTCAAACTTGGCCTACCCCGAAGAATAAAACTGATGTAAGGTCGTTTTTGGGACTATGCGCTTACTATCGGCGGTTTGTCAAGAACTTTTCTGGAATTGCCAAACCCTTACATCGGCTGACAGAAGAAAAGCGCACATTTGTATGGGACTTGGAGTGTGAAACCGCCTTCAACGATCTAAAGCAGCGACTGTGTGAAACGCCGATCTTGGGATACCCTACCAGAGATGGAAGATTTATTGTGGACACTGATGCCAGCAACACGGGAATTGGAGGAGTTCTCTCACAAATCCAAGGAGACAAAGAAGTGGTCATAGCATACTTCAGTAAATCATTATCCAAACCAGAACGAAACTACTGTGTCACCCGCCGCGAGTTGCTAGCCGTGGTAAAGACTCTTCAGCACTTCAACAAGTACCTCATCGGAAGGGAGTTTACGCTCAGAACTGACCACGCTGCTCTAAAATGGCTTCTACAGTTTAAGAGCCCGGAAGGTCAAGTGGCACGATGGATCGAGCAACTTCAAGAGTTCAACTTCGTGACAGAACATCGCAGTGGAAAGGGCCATAGCAACGCCGATGCCCTGTCAAGAAGACCTTGTGCAGATGACTGTAAACACTGCGAAAAGCACGAGTCTCGAGAAGAAGTCAGAGTCATCAGGATGGACAGAACAGATGACGAATGGAACGGCGAAAATATGAGACAAGCACAATTGGAGGACAGAGATTTACGACCTGTACTGGATTGGATAAAGTCTGGAAACAAGCCCCAGTGGAGCGACGTGTCAGCCTGCAGCCCAATCACAAAAAGTTACTGGGCTCAGTGGGACAGCCTGACTCTGGAACAAGGAATCTTGTACCGAAAATGGGAAAGCAGCAATGGAAAAGAAACTACGATGCAGGTCGTTGTTCCCCGGAGCAAAGTGGCATCTCTACTACGACACATTCATGATGGAGTTTCTGGTGGACATCTAGGAGTCAAGAAAACTCTTGTGAAGGTTCGTCAACGATTTTACTGGGTACACAGCCGCGAGGATGTGGAAGATTGGTGCAGGAAGTGCACCGCGTGCGCATCAGTAAAAGGACCGAAGACAAGAAGTAAAGGACAACTAAAATTGTACAACGTTGGAGCACCATGGGAGCGCATTGCCGTGGATGTTGCCGGGCCATTTCCCGAGACTGAAGAAGGCAACAAGTACATCATCGTAGTGCAAGATTACTTCAGCAAATGGCCCGAAGTTTTCGCGACACCAAACCAGGAAGCAAAGACAGTTGCAAAGAAGTTGGTGCAAGAAGTGATCAGTCGATTTGGTGTACCGATGGAACTGCATTCCGATCAAGGAAGGAACTTCGAGTCTGCCCTATTTCAGGAAATGTGCACCCTCCTCGGGATCCAAAAGACGCGAACAACGGCAGCTCATCCACAGTCAGACGGAATGGTTGAGAGGTTTAACCAGACGTTGGAGAATCACCTGGCTAAAGTCGTGGACGCACATCAACGTGACTGGGATCAGTACATACCTCTGTTCTTGTTGTCATACCGTTCCGCTACCCATGACAGCACTGGTATGACTCCTGCAAATGTGAATTTTGGACACGAACTAAGACTTCCTATCGACGCCATAACTGGTTCCCCGCCAGATGCTCCGAAGCCTGTAACCGACTATGTCAGTGATCTTCGTAGTCAGCTGGACGAAGTGCACAGGATAGTTCGAGAGAATAGTTTAAAAACTGGTGAAAAAATGAAGACCCGGTACGATCGTAGAGCGAATACGATGAGTTTCGAAGAAGGAACTCTCGTCTGGTTGCACAACCCACTACGAAGGAAAGGAAAAAGTCCGAAGCTGCAGGCTCATTGGGAAGGACCATACCAGATTATCACGAAGATAAACGACGTTACCTACCGCATTAAACGAGGCCAGAGAGGAAAGCCGAGGGTAGTACACATCGATCGACTTACACGATACCATGGAACAAATGATGATCGGGACGATCATAACTAAGAAGGGGATAATGTTACATCGCGTCGTCAAGTCGCGATGTTTCGCCAAGCTTCTCGAACAAAAATACCGTGGGAAAGAATAGACTAATTAGGGGCTATAAACACCCGACCTGACCGTCATAAATGTAACCTTCCGGGAATTCAGACCCTAGTCAATGTACCTAGTTTTGTAGTTAAGATTGAACCTTATTCATAAGTAGTTAGAGATCAAATTAGCATGTATGGTAAAGTTGTTTACATCAGATGCTCAAACGAAAGCCGCCCCTTTTGTTTGTGATTTTTATTGCTTTGTTTTGAACGTCTTTTGTCTATTGTTTCGAGTCAATACTAGACATTTCTGTAGAAATATTCTCGTCCTATATAAGACGTTGAAACCGCGGCTTGAGTGAGTCTTTTCTCTGGAAGCGACAGTGTAACTATCTAAGCGCGGATAGCGACCAAGTGATCGTTAAGTGTTATCAGTGAACTAGTGTTGTGAACTGTGAACAGTGAAATCAGTGATTGTGATTACCAACGACCTCAGTGTGTGTTAACGGACTTTTGATAATTGTGCAAGACGATTTGGACAACTACTGTGGAACATTGTGCTAACCTAGTGATCAGTGGAAATAAACGTTCATCTCATCGGATTGGCATTTTAATACCACCCCGCACGTAACATTATGTAAGAAGTAGATATAAGAATTCAAAACAAATTAATATTGACCTTATTGTGCTTTTTATTTTTCGTAATACGAAAACATCTAACTCAAACAAAACCCTTTTTGTTATACCCGCAACTTCACGGTAAGAACAAGCTTACATGGTAGATATGTCGGACTAACCAGGAAGGACACTAATAAGTTAGATCTGACAAACATGAATGGTCTTGATTTTAATCAATTTCCCTGACGTCGGTTAACACTCTCGACTTAACTAAATTCCATTACCCTACTGATCAACCAGCATTTCTTAGATTTGAAAACGATTCTTAATCGCACTAAACACGGCAAACAAACCTATCACTGCAAAATGTCGCCTTGTGGGTGTAACAGCAAATACAAATGTTAACACGACCTATTATATGTTGTCGCACAATGATTTGACTACGCTTTTGCGTTTTTAGATAGACAATTTACTCGCATCTAAATCTCTTGAGCTTACCCAATTATTTAACACAGTCAACCTCTTCGCATAGTCGAGTAACGAAACAAAAGTAACATTGTAATCATACCCGTATCCACACCAACCATAGAATAATCCTGTCCGCCGCGTTTACTTGCCGACGAGCATTATCAGCTATGTTGCGCGGTAGTATCACACAAAACAGCAACTACAGAGAAAATCTAATCATTATGAGCAACGGCAATTACACGTGGCATTTCGTACTCGGACGCGGTGGTAAACACTACCAGATAAGAACCCTAACAAACTACCCTTTATTGCAAAAAAAAAATCAACGAAATTACTTTTCCGAAGTATTTTTATCTTTAAGAAATATCACATACCCCAAAATACCCAGACAAACGTCTAATTTACACTTCAACTGACGAATATTCACAAAAACCAGATCTCAGTATCACTTCGATTCAAAAACATTGTTGCACCTTAATTTATTCAAAACTGTTACTTTGAATAGATCAAGGTAAATTTTAGAGAGGCTTATAAGCGTAAAGTGCACGGCTTTTTCACTTCTGATCTTAGAGACCAGAAGTGAAAAAGGCTAAAAAAATAAACAGTATCACAATCATCATCATTAACAGCCTGTACTCGTCCACTGCTGGACATAGGCCTCTCCTATGGCACGCCACTGAGCTCGATCTTCAGCTATTTGTTTCCAACCGCTGCCAGCCAGCTTGCGTATATCATCGCTCCATCTAGCTGGAGGGCGTCCTACGCTTCGTTTCCCGAGTCGTGGTCTCCACTCTAGAACACGTCTACCCCAACGGTTATCGGTTCTACGACAGATGTGACCAGTCCACTGCCACTTCAGCTTGCTAATCCTTTGAGCTATGTCGATAACCTTGGTTCTCTGTCGGATGACTTCATTTCGAATTCGATCTTTCAGAGATACTCCGAGCATAGCCCTTTCCATAGCTCGCTGAGCGACTTTTAATTGGTGGATCAGTCGCACCGTCAGTGTCCACGTCTCGGCTCCGTATGTCATTACAGGTAGGACGCACTCATTAAAGACTTTTGTCTTTAGGCTCTGTGGTATCGGCGATGAAAAGACTCGACGTAGTTTTCTATATGCTGCCCATCCCAGCTGTATTCTTCTGCGGACTTACCCACGTATCACAATACCCACATCTATATAATACCACAGAACCTCAACATAATAACAATAAACACTATCACAATACCCACAGCTATATAATGCCACAGAACCTTAACATAATAACAATTACATAAGGTGTCTAAGTTAACAACATAACCACGACGTCCGAACCGTACGACGGCTACACGAAGACTGAGTCATGATACCCGCAAGCTGTCCGCTTTTATACTATCGAGCCCAGTCGCAGCGTGAGGGTATTTGGAAATATTCTAACACTATAATAAATAATATAGAACATTGAAAAAAATATACATTGCATAATTTTTTTTATTATCTTTATATATATAATTCTACTGTACGGGTGTATGTCACTGAACTTCTCCTAAATGGCTGGACCGATTTAGATGAATTTTGGTGTGTGTGTTTTTTGAGTTAGTCCATATATGGTGTAGGTTCACAATTGGATCAGATAGGTGGCGCTGCGATAAGGCAGGACAACGTCTGCCGGATCCGCCAGTAATAATACAATAGCTGTAATTTAATTAACAAAACCCTATATACAACTTCACACAACAAGTAAATAACACAGCGTTATTATAATTAAGGAAGTGGAAAGAGATCAAGTCAGCCGCGAGAAGTTTTACCATGTGTTACTTTACTCGAAAATTTAATTTGCAACTCGGTGTCACCATGTAACTTACTTGCGAAGTAGAATCGAAGTTACCCGCTCATTAGCCGAAACCGAGTCTTATAGTCTGAGATCCTATTCCAGGGTACCATTGATCACTTTAAGAGAATTGACGACGGTGACGACTTTCCGTCACGTGAGCCGTTTGCTTGTTTGCTCCTATATCATAAAGAAACCGGGCAAGTCGAGTTGAACTCGCCCACCGAGGCTTCCGTACCAGGCTACCAGCCTTCTCAGACTAGGTTAAGGGACAAACTTACTTTGTAGTTCGATCTATAGAAAATATATGGCACCAACTACAAATAATAAGTTTTTAATAGCAAAATAACTTTTTTTTAGTTATTACACTCCATATTTACGGTTTTCAGATTTATTCCTATATAAATGCTCAAGGTTAAGACCGTGCTTCTGGCCAAATTTAGTGATTTGAGGTCAACGGGAACTACGCTATATGTTTTCGACTCAAAACCTATTGGGTACTTCCGGTTGACCTAGAATTGTCAATTTTGGTTAAAAGCAACTTCGTAGAGCACAAGTAAAGTGAAAATTCCAAAAAAGTTGAAATTCAAGGTAAATTTTGGCACTTACAAGTTTTCACGAAAATCAAAATTTGCCCATTTTTGCCAATATCAAGGTCCTGATATTTATACACCCAATAGGGACCTCAGTATCTGGTATAATTTCAACATGCTAGGATCACCCATTCCTGAGAAAATTGGTGGTAACAGACGGACAGACGGACAGGAAAGTGATCTTATAAGGATTCCTTTTTTAACCTTTTGAGGTACGTAACCCTAAAAATTAATGGATTCACATCTATCTCACCTGATGCTCAGTGATGATGCGGTCTAAGATAGAATTGTGCTTGTCTGGATATAGAAGAAGGACTGAGACGTAGAAAAATTGCCTTTAGTCCAATCCATGGTCCACATTAAAGAGCTACCTTAGAAACTTGAGTTGAGTTACAATTTTACAAGGATTTATTTAAACAAAAACACTGTATAAGTCAGGAATAAACATGTTTTTGTCACATACATATATCGTCAGCAAAGTTAAATCAGCAGTTAGGCTTATTGTTTTATAAAAACAAAAAATAAGAGGTTTTCCAGTTTGTATGTATGTTTTTTTTTATTCCTAGCAATTAACGGTTGTCTGGAAGAGATCGCTATTTAGCGACAAGACCGTAGTTTATACCTTAAATTTAACTTTAATTTAAGTAACATTGTTCAGTTTATGTGCAGTAAAGTGTTATCATTTATTCATTCATTTTTTTAAGAAAGTTCACTGATTTCTCTGTCAAGTGTGGACCGATCATTATTTTTATTATTAACACTTTATTATGCAAGTTTAATAAACTACTATTATAGAACAATATAATTATATCAAAATCAGTCAACGGATGCAAGAGTTCCTAAGTAACTAAAATACATAAAAATACAAAAGCAACACCTAAGTACCACCGTCTCCTAGCCGTTGCTGAGTGGGAATCAGGTTTATGGCTCCAGGCCCTTCCTTCGCCAAATACCGGAACGATGATGGATTCGTCAACGTTCCGTATAGCTGCAGCGCTTCGTTTGGGTGCACCGTGCTGTGCTCCGCACCACTGCCAGTGTGGCGCGGCGGTCGATAAACTCGGCCTTCACGGTCTTTCATGCATAAGAAGTGCTGGTCGTTTTTCCCGCCACGCCAGCCTCAATGACATTCTACGTCGGGCCTTTATATCAGCCAATTGCGCGGCAATACTGGAACCGGTCGGTCTGGCGCGCAATGACGGCAAGAGGCCTGACGGAATGACTCTTATTCCGTGGAAGATGGGACGACCTTTTGTGTGGGATGCAACATATGTCGACACACTTGCGTCGTCACATCTTTCCGGTACAGAAAAAAAAGCTGGCGCGGCTGCACTTTCAGCGGAGACGCTCAAAAGGCTCAAATATAATTGCATAGACAGCAGTTACTTATTTGAGCCTTTTGGGGTCGAGACATTAGGACCGTGGGGGCCTGGAGCACGTTCTATATATAAAGATCTATCTGACCGCCTTGTTAAAGCGACTTGTGATCAAAATGCTGGCTTGTATTTAGCTCAGCGTTTAAGCATTGCCATCCAACGTGGCAATGCCGCCAGTATTTTGGGCACAATACCCACTGGTAGTGAAATGCTAGATTAGATTTATTTTGTACAGGTATATATTTTGTACGTAGTTTGTAACTTGTTAATATTTGTATATATTAGAATAACTTTAATTAATTACATAAGACTTTTTTAGGCTGTTAATTTGATATCAATATTAGTACTTACCTACTGTAATTTTTTACATAAAGGGAATAAGTACCACATCTCTTGTGATGTCGGTAAAATATTTTAAAAAAGTAATCATAGAGCAGACTCTTGGACTACAATTTCCATTGTAACGACGCCGTGAACAGATTCTCGAAATGAAGATTAAAATTGTTTTATTTCGAGTTAAGGATCCGTCGTATTATTTTAGCAGCCGAGGTCTGGATTTCGGATTTTATTAGGTCTTTAGGGATCTGTATTTTGCTTGCTGAGGACAGTTTGAATACATTAAATCGGAATAATTTCATGAAAATTTTCGTCTGAAGTAATAGATTAATAAAATGTAAGATTTTATGATATAAAGGAAAGATTTTTTAAATATCATATAGGCCAGCGTTAGACCACTGTTGGCTAGTGATGATGTGGTTGAGGATGGTAGTACGCTTGGCCTTGAATGAAAACTGATAATATAATAGATGTCATATATATTGATATACCTATTTTACAAAATGTTTTAGCTATCAGCTTAGGATTACCTCAACCAGTAGATTAATTTTTATTGATTGTTATTTGACGTGTCTAAGTGCAGATTTTTAGCTACCAAACGGATACACCGAAAACAATCTATATTTCGTTTTTTTGTTTGTTTGATAGGTGACTAAATCGAGAGTGTCCCAATTTGCCCGTATACTAAATACAAGCTTTGACTTTTTTTTTTGAATATTTACATTTTATAACGAGATGCAAAAACATAAGTTAACAATTTAAGATCGTTGAAAAAAACTAAAAACACACGACTTTGAATGCCGTGCTAGTCATTTTCAGTAGTAAGTTTGAGGTTTTTATCTCCATATCTCTGGAGATATTCATTAGATCTCGATGAATTTACAATAGGACCACTCCAGGAGTATACTTTACTTATATACTAGATATATATATATATATATAAATAGTATACTTTCAAATTTAAATAAAATTGAAAATCGGACAACATTTTCTAAGCTATTATAAGATACATCACGATACATACATACATAAAGCAGCAGACCTCGAAAAACTCTCCAATGTAAACTTAACTGATATACTCACTAAACTAAGTTTAAGCATGTTTACAGAGTCGAAAGCTTTTTCATAAGGACCTTGCCGGAAATAGGGTAGAAGGGTGTATATGTCTGAAATGTTCCCTGCTCGTGGGTTATTCCTGTTTTTTTAGGATAAAACGTAACATCAATGTTTTTCGACACACTATGAAGGCCAATTTTGTTTAATCTAAACATTGTTTAGATTTTTAAAAAAGTGCAAAATTGGCCTACACTGTGTGTCGAAAAACATTATTTAGACGCTAAATGTACTACAAAAATATAAAATTGTATTACATCGGTACGAGTATTATAAATTAAACACATTATCATGGGCGTTTAAATATGAAAATCTTTAAAATCAACACCAATATTATAAATGCTTTTGACTTTCGTCAGACAGAAAACAGTTTGTTTGTTAGTTTGGGACTTCTTCACGGCCAAACGGCTGGAATGATTTTGCTGTAATTTTATACAGATATATCCAGTACTATGAATACTTTTTAACTCGAGCGAAGCCGCGGGGAATAGCTAGTACAGAATAAACCTAAAGGTGTCTACTCACCTAAATGTGAAGCTACTTAAATTACTCTTAAATAGTGTAGTGTCACGCGCCTAAGTCACTCTGTGAACGTCATTAACGTGCGTAGATAACGTGTTTTATAAAGGTCAATCGTGTTTTAAATAAGATCGTTTAAAAAACTAAAAACAACCGACTTCAATGTCGCGCTATTCATTTTCAGTACCAATTTTGAGGTGTTTATCTTCATATCTCTGGAGATACTTATCAGACCTCGATAAAATTATCATGGTACCACACTTGAGATATCTCCTTTCCAACAAAAAAAGAATAATCAAAATCGGGTCATAAACGACGAAGTTATCTGCGAACAAACATAAAAAAAAAAAACATTTATACGTTCGAATTGAGAAACCTCCTCCTTTTTTTGAAGTCGGTTAAAAACCATCTTGTGTTAACGTATGAAAATCCTTTCATAATTTTAATTGAGTAAGTTATCATGCTCTGGCATAGGTTTTTTTATTTCTTTTTAGGGTTTTTCCGTACCCAAAGGGTAAAAAACGGGACCCTATTACTAAGACTCCGCTGTCCGTCCGTCTGTTCGTCTGTCACCAGGCTGCATCTCATAAACCGTAATAGTTAGACAGTTGCCATTTTCATAGATGATGTACTCGTATTTCTGTTGCCGCTATAACAACAAATACTAAAAAGCTGAATAAAATAGATATTTAAGGGGGCATTTTTGTTCGATATTGATGATATTGATTGATGATATTGATAACGGCAACAGGTAGCCGCTTGAAATATTCACAGAATGTTTAACAATATATAATGAAACCAAAATAAAATTAATATTTAAGGGTTAATTATTTATCCCATACAAAAAACATTATTTTTTGCGGTTTTTGTAGATAATGGCACGGAACCCTTCGTGTGCGAGTCCAACTCGCACTTGGCTGGTTTTTTGGGTTCCGTAGCCGAATGGCAAAAAACGGAACCCTTATAGATTCGTCATGTCTGTCGGTCTGTCTGTCCGTCCGTATGTCACAGCCATTTTATTCCGAAACGATTAGGACTACAGAATTGAAACTTGGTAGGTAGATGAATTCTGTAAACCGCTTTTCAAGTTTTACACAAAAATAAAAAAATAAAGTTAATTTTTTGGTGGCGAAAAATTAAAGGTATAAAATACTCTACTGTTACGGAACCCTACGAGTGCGAGTCCGACTTGCACTTGGCCAGTTTTATTAATATCATATAGGCTAGCGTTTGACCACTATCTCACCTGTTGGTAAGTGATGATGCGATCGAGGATGATAGCACGCTAGGCCTATAATGGGATGGCCTTGAATAGTGGACATCATCATCATCATCATCATCATCATCATAATCAGTCGGTATCAGTCCACTGTTGGACATAGGCCTCTCCCAAGTCATGCCACTGAACACATGCCTCGGTTACAATCAAAAGGTTCTGTTCAACTTTCCAACACTTATCGTTCTACCTACTTTAGGGGCTTCCTTCAATATGTTTGCAGATCCGCGGTCTCAACTCAAGGACACGTTTATCTCAATGGTTATCGTTTTTCGACTTATACAGCCGGCTCATTACCACTTCAGCTTGATAATCCGACTGACTTAGTTCTCTGACTTATCTCTTCGTACCGGATTCGATCCTTCAGTAAAGCTTTGAGCAAAGATGGGCCTTTAGATAAATGTTATGATGTTAAGAAACTTCTAGATTAGATCCTCCATACATTGATTTCTAGGGCATTAGTTACATCGTTATTTTTTTTTAAATTGCATTCAAACAGACACTGCTATATTTTTTTTTATTGCAGACAAACTGACACTGGATTATCATCTCATCTATTGTTAAATGAAGATGCGGTCTAAGCTGGAATCCCGCTTGTCTGGAATGGAAGACGGTAGTGAGAACGTTTTGAGCAACTGCCTATAACAGCATAACACGTAGCATGTGGAAAGAAATAGTCTCTACTAACCCCAAAGGGAAAAAAGCGTGATTTTATGTATGTATGTAGATAGATAGATAGATAGATAAACTCTCTATTGACCACTTATAAAAAACAGAAACATATTAAAACTAAACAAGATAAATCTAATAGCGTCAATGGGCGGTCTTATCGCTTTAAGCGATCTCTTCCAGACAACCATGCAAGGAAAGGATTACAATCACGAAGGCGGTGGTTTATAAAACGTGTCAATAAAATAACAAACCTATCACTACCAAGTATAATAATAATAAATTATAACAAATTGTAAACAAACTACACTATAATAAATACCCTAAAATAAATGCATAATATATACACATATAATATATGTATATATATATATATAATATAATATATATATAATATATATAATATATATATATATATATATATATATATATATATACATATATATTAATAAATACTTAAATACAACAAGCCGTGTCAACACGGCTTGTTATGTATGAATATAACAGTAGTCCAAATGTCAAATCCACTAAGCGCATCTATCACAACCCGTCTTCCAAGCTGGCTAGTACCGAATATAATGCCAGAACTCGGAGAACCGATTGGCGACATGTTTTTATTCGGCGGTTCAAGCGACGGTCGAATCCAAGCACCGGTGGCCACCAATTTAGCAGCAGCCATGTTTAACCCAGGCATCACGTGCAGGAATACAAACCGTGAAGTGTACACCTTTGTGTAGGTTCAATTCACGGCAAGCTACTAAATAACAAACCGTGAAGTGTACACCTTTGTGTAGGTTCAATTCACGGCAAGCTACTAAATAACAAACCGTGAAGTGTACACCTTTGTGTAGGTTCAATTCACGGCAAGCTACTAAATAACAACTACAGACTACGACTATTACAATATAAAAGAATACATATAATTTGAGTAAATAAAATGTATCGACACTAGATATGCTAAATTATCTAAAAAATACATGTGTGTGTGTGTGTGTACGCACGTAAGAAGTAATACTTCATCAATGTGCGCACGCATCGTAAATAAACTGGCAAAGTGCAATTCGGACTCGCACTCGTAGGGTTCCGTACCACACTACAGTATTTTATAAGATCGAGCAAAAAATACCACTATCATTTTTCGCCCGCAAAAAATAATAATTAATAAACATTTTATTTCTTATAACGCCATCTAACGTCTAACAAAGGTGTTAAGGATCGACATTTCAATATAACGCCATCTATGGGACGTTTGCCTAACGAAGCGTTCATAGATGGCGTGAAATGCCGAAAAAAAAACACGTTTCTTGTATGGGAACCCTCTATTATTTTTAACTTTGTTCTGTTTTTAGTATTTTTTTATTTTTTATTATTTTTTTTTTTCGTTCTTCCTCTGATGCTGTTCAGAGTTTTTTGTATTGAGTGTCGAGTTATTGCTGTAATACTGTTTGTTCCAAAATCAATGTTCTTGTTTATCTTTTTGGTGTGCCAGTTATATTTTATTAATTATTGTTCAATATTGGAAGAATTTCTTTTCAAATCTATTTTTTTAAATGTCTTAATACACAATCCATTTATTGCTTAGTCTTTCTTCTTCGTATGTTGATTATACATATCCCTATGATATATATTTAACATACTTTCCATTACTTTTTGTTTATGTTATTTACTGTTTTGACAATTTCCGTACTAAACTTAATAAATTCGTCTCTAAATTTTGCATTCATTATGATTTCTTCCAAACTATTTGCGCTTATGTTGATTGCTAGCTTTTGTTCTAAATCATATCGCTTTTGACCATAGACAGGGCATTTTAAAAGAACATGCAGTACGGAATCGTTGACTCCTGGGTCACAGATACACGATGGGTCCTCTTTACATTTAAAGCGATTCAAGTATTCGGAGAACCCACCGTGCCCCGTGAATACCTGGGTGATAATTCCGGTAAATTCAATTTTCCTAACGACGCTGTACGCTTGCTCGGCATCTGGGAAAAACAGCTTAGTAATGGCACCGGTTTTACAATCTTTATATCTCCGAACATACGAACCATACGCTTAGCGAATGATACCGGACACATGTCATAATCTGGCTTTCTTTTTAGATTAAGAGCTGCCTCTTTCGCCAGTTCATCTGCCCGTTCATTTCCTTTTAATCCTGCGTGAGCTTTTATCCAGAATAGGAAAGCATTTTTGTTCTGGTTTTTAATTTCACGCAGGTTTTTACGGGTCTCAACGGCCAGGGGATGAGTTGCAGTATAGTCGGTTACGGTTTCCAACGAGGATCTGGAGTCGCTGTAAATTCCAAAACTTTTCTCAGGACGCTTGAGAATTTCTCTTGTGGCTTTACATATGGCAAAGAGTTCGGCTTGGTAGACCGAGCAGTGTGAGGCGAGTTTTAACTTAAAAAATTGTTGTTAGAAAAATGTTTTTAGTAAATACTATAACAACAAATGTTGTTATAGCGGCAACAGAAATACATCATCTGTGAAAATTTCAACTGTCTAACTATCACGGTTCATGAGATACAGCCTGGTGACAGACGGACAGACAGACAGACAGATGGACAGCGGAGTCTTAGTAATAGGGTCCCGTTTTACCCTTTGGGTACGGAACCCTAAAAACAGCTTTATGTCCTTGTTGCGCGCCATCTTGGTGTAACCCAGGTCCCCACGAGCCAGCGCTGCCAATCGCGGGAAATTTCCCCGATTTGCAGTTTTTTTTTAGTGGGCTTAAAATAATTTATATCTGGTAATCTATATATATATATAAGAAAGTCGTGTTAGTTACTACACTTATAACTCAAGAACGGCTGGACCAATTTTAATGATTTTTGTATTTTTGGAATTGTCTTCGTCAGGAATATAATAATAAGTATTCAAAACAATGAATAATTAACCTAAACAATAAATATAAGACAAACTATTTTGCCAAAATGTTCCTGGGTTAAAAAACTGCCAATCATTTGATGTTCAATTGTTTATCCCGTCGATACGGTAAACTGCAAATGAAATAAGGTTCATCGCTCCACACGATTAGTGTATTTAGCCAGTGTCATGTACAAAAATTCCTTAAGTTTTTGTGATTTCATGTCATTAATGACAATTGTATGACATATTTATTGATTGTCAAATATGCGTGCGTTCAGAAATGTATGCTTACGAGTTTTTGGCGGGAACGTGGAAAAGTGTGTGTGATCTCATTGTATTTTTTCCTAAAACTGGTGTTCTTCCGCGTGTTAATGTGGATTATTAACCATTAAGTGCCGGTGAATGTGTGTGAGTGTAGGGAAACAGCTCAATGTTGAAAAACATGCTATTTGCGTTCTCACCAAAATTCCACTGAAAATCTTCAGTAAACACCACATCTTTACCGAAGGTATGACTTAGACTTGACTTTTACTTGAAAACTGAGCTGAAATGTGACTTTAACCCATCTGTACGACTAAAATTGATAAAAACTTGAAGAATTATAATACTTGACACTGGCTAAATACACTAATCGTGTGGAGCCATAGTGAAATTTTAAAACAAAAATCTATGCTTATACATGCAATCAAGACAATAATAATCAATGCCTAATCCATTTTATATTTAGTCAGAATGTAGGTAAATACAGAGATATGCAAGAATGTGATAGCCAATTTATGAGTACCGTATGTATAGTTTTATCCAAGGCAAAAAAATATTAGACAGTTATTCATGAAGTAAGTAATACTTATTAATAATTAGTATTACTTACTTATAATTAATAGAATTAAAATTAAATACTGGTGATTATATTTTTACAATTAAAATTAAACTCAATCGAACTAATTCCAAGTTTAACTTATCTATAACAATAATAACATTGTTTCATTGCATCATGTCTTGCTGATACGCGGTTGCAGTACTTGATTATTGTATTTTTATTCTATTTCTGTATTGCCATAACTTTGATTATTTACATGATAATCAAAGTGCTACAATACATTACTAAACTTAATATCTCTTTTGTATTCATTGTATTACGTTCATAAAAGCCTAAATTAAGTTCATCTAAAAGGTAACACGACATTCATTGTCTGTTAGGTGGTACGAAGTTCGACGGGCCAGCTAGTACTTATTACTTACAACAAAAAAACTACGTTCATACTTTGCTGATACAGTACAGCTCGACACTAGGTACTACTAACATATGATTCGAAACTAATCGAAATATGATTATTGCGAAAATATGGCAAAAATAATATACTATTCCATATAAAATAAGGTCTATTAAAGATTTATTTTGTCTAAACAGTGTTTTTATTCAAAAAATATAAATTCGAGGAATTTTTGAGGAATGAATAGTGGGGAATTTCGGGGAATTGACAACACTGAATCGGGGAAATCGAGAAAAAAATATTTGCAGCACTGCCACGAGCGGCCCCACGAGTTCTTCACCAGTGAAAAACAGCTTCATCATGTCGCTTTTTGGCTGTCGGTGTGCGCACGCATCGTAAAATTTTTACTCTCATAACTTTACCAAAAATAAACTGGCCAAGTGCAAGTCGGACTCGCACTCGTAGGGTTCCGTAACACAGTTAAGTATTCCATAACTATGATTTTTGGCAACTACAAAATTAACTTTGTTTTTCATAGTGTTTGTATGAAAAACAAAGTTATCTTTGCGGTCGCCTTATCTCAAAAACTGCTGGCTGTATCTCGTTCAAACCAATTTTCGTTGTTAGTTTTTATTGACATCTACAGCATATATTTTTTTTAGATTTTTCACTCCCATACTTTAAAAGTTAGAGGGGGGGGGCCACACATTTTACCACTTTAGACGCGCCTATCTTTCAAATGATTGACTTTGAGAAAAAATGATTTTAGGAACCTCAATGTCATTTTTGAAGACCTATCCATAAACACCCCACACGTATAGGTTTGAAGAAAAAAATTTGTTTTTGTTTCAGTTTCATATATGGGATGCCCCCCTTAAACTTTTATTTTTTTTACTTTTGTATAAAAATCGGAAAGCGGTTCACAGAATACATCTACCTATCAATTTTCAATTCTGTAGTCCTAACAGTTTCGGAATAAAATGGCTGTGACATACGGACGGACAGACAGACAGACAGACAGACAGACATGACGAATCTATAAGGGTTGCGTTTTTTGCCATTCGGCTACGGAACCCTAAAAACGCCATAGAAAGTACAACTTCAAAAAGCCTTTAGGCAAAGCAGTTCATGCTTTGCCTTAAAGCTTTTTGAAATTAGACTTCTTTTAACAATAGATATAAATACAGATACTTATCCCGCCCATGCTTTACATTAGGTCACTTATCATACGCACTATCACATTAGACATTACAACGATTTCACCGAAATTTGCGAAGTTACAGGCATTAAAGACTATTAAAAAGTTTGAAGCGTCGCTGTAGGCCCGGCGCGGCGTGTGTTTTTAATTAATATTAAATCCTCATACATCGCTGATGGAGCCGCTGGCATACACCACTGTGGAATGTAAAGACAGAGATAAAACTCGCTACAAAATGATCCACATAAAATATTATTTACGAAACACATTTTTTTTTAATTCACTTGTATGGTTTTCCTAAAACTGTATCTCTGTTCTAGTACGCGTATGTAATTATGTAATCGACTTCAAAAAAAGGAGGAGGTTTCACAATTCGACCGTAATATATATATATATATATATATATATATATATTACACCCATAAATATAAATATATATATATATATATATATATATATATATTTATGGGTGTTGGCGGATAACTTCTTCGTTAATGAACCGATTTAGATGATTATTTTTGTTGAAAAGAAGATATCCCATGGGTGGTACCATAGTAATATCACAGAGATCTGATAATTATGTATGAGATATGGAGATAAACACCTCAAACTTGGTACTGAAAATTAATAGCACGGCATTTGAAGTCGGTTTTTTTAGTTTTTTAAACGATCTTATTGTAAATAACAATAATGATCTTATTGTAGTAAAAGAAGTTTTTTTCTCAAGCAATTTCAAGCTACTTTCATTAACTCACCAAAAGTAAAGTAAAGCTGGTAAGCACCAGCATCAAGGAGAATATCTGCCGACATAACCATACGGTGTTCCGGTAGCACACAGCCCTTGAGAGTCAGTATTTTAGGCCTAGCGTGTTCATTATCTTCGATCACATCATCGCTTACCACTAACACCTGATATTAATATTCAATCCTGATCTATTTTTTGCTATATCGGATTGGCATTTCAATCCATGTTTAGGTTTAAACTTAACAATAACCAATCCTCAGATTACTCAACCAATCCACGATCTTAAGGAGGACGGATCAAAGATTATAAATTGACCTCTGTTCTAAAATTACAGCTTGTGCGTGCTAATAACCAATTTGTCCATTTTGACATTTCATTAGATCATTGTAGCAATCGCAAACTCCAATCCGATAAAGTCCGGGAATTTTACTGTTTTATGTCGATCGAAGTTATAATAAAAAGTACAAAATAATGTCTATATTTTCAAGTGATAGTGATGAAAGTGATTTGGACTTGCCGAATTATCAGACTCGGATACTGATAGTGACGCAGGAAATAGACCACGCGCCTATCCACGACAAATAAAAAGGGTGAATTATATGCAGAGTCTTGATGACGCTTAGTACACATTTAGATTTAGATTATCTAAACCTGTAGTGAATTCACTACCTGCTACATCAGTTGATGCCAAATATCCGTGTGACCTCCACAAGGTTTGTAATGCTTTCACTTTCTATCTAGTCCCTTACGTACCTATATTGAAATAAAAAATTAATCCCAACAAATTTTTAGCTGTAACCTCGATCTATTTATTCTTCTTCACAGGAATCATGTTGTTTCACCTCTACATCAACTATTGGTAACATTGCGGTTTTACGCATGGGGAACTATGCTAATTTCTATACCTGACTTTGTTGGAGTATCTACATCAACAGCAGGCAGAATAGTAGAAGATATATCATCAGCGATTGCTAACTTATATGATGAATACATCGTTGTTCATCAACGAAGTGCAGAATAATTCTACCAAATTGCGCGGTTTCCCAGAGTTTTTGGTGCAATTGATTGTACTCACATACGTATCCAGTCACCATGTAAATATTTAATTACATTATGATCCATTGCTTTGCATATTCGTTTGATAAATTCTTACATTAACTAACTTCATTTCAGATCGTGTGATAGGTGAAGAGTTTAGGAATCGTAAAGGCTACTTTTCCTTCAATGGCTAAGCAATCTGTGATGCTGATCTAAAATTTATGAATGTGGTGGCTCAATGGCCAGGTTCAACGAGTGATACCACAATTTCAACAACTCAGTTCTTGAGGTACACTGTTTTATGTTATTTCATAAAGAATACATATAATATGGATTTTTATAAATATGTAGGTATATATTTACAACTCAATGTGATGCAGGCCAGTTTGCTAATCGTTGGATGCATGGTGACAGTGCTTATCCAAACAGATCATATCTATTAACTCCACTTTTAAATCCTGCTACTGTAGCCGAACAGCGTTACAATGAAGCACAAATTATAACCAGGAATACTATAGAAAGGTAATTATATATATACGAGTATATAGTAGTCACAGTGCCCTATTCCTTTCAAAGACACTAAATTGGTGTATTACAATTGTGCTTGTATCATTTCAGAACCTTTGGCATTTGGAAGAGACGATTCCCTGTTGTGGCACTAACATTGTGCTTGTCTTTGCCTAAAACCCAATCAGTAATAATTGCTACTGCAGTGTTACACAGTTTTTGCAGAAATTCTTGTTTGGAAGACATTCCTGCAGAAGTGGAGTTGCCACCAGCGGATATAGTAGAAGAATTCACTTATGAAGTGCAAAACCTTCAAGAAAGAGCTGAACTTATAAATAATTATTTTCAATAGGCAGTGCACAGATGCTTGGTAGACTAATAATAAGTTTTTTTAGTTACCTAATGTTATGATAAGTAATAGTTACAAAATAAAAGATGATTTTATTTAAATTACATTTTTATTTACATTGTGATTCTAAAGCTTACTTATAAACGTCAATTTTATTATTTTAAATAAACATTTCAATAAGCCAAAACACAACATCTTTGATGTAAGTTAGTGCAGAGTTGACTATTCTGCTGATTCAAGATGTTGCCCCATTATTGCATTAGGACTCTTACGTACCAAAACATATACATTCTAATTTTCTATTAAAATATAAATTAAACATTTTTTAAGGTTAATCTTTAAAAAATCACTAAAAATAATCTTTTAGCTACTCTCAATACAAAAATTACTATTTTATTTTTTTCTTCTCTGAGACTGATTTATTTAGAGTTTGTTATTAGAGACCATTCCAATAAGCCGAAACACAACATCTCTGCTGTAAGATCGTAAGGAATCGAGTATTCTGCTGATTCCAGGAGATGCCCGATTATTGCATTAGGTCAAAGCTACCATGCTCTTACAATATCATTGAAGTAAGAAAATACCAAATTTCGGATTGTAGACCCATAAAAGTAAATCTCGTAGCATCTTATTTCACCTTATTTCTTAAAAAGCTTATATATCTTCAAATCGCGAGTGAACGGGTATCTTCTAGGTAAGCGTGATACATCGTCGATCGCATCGTCACTCAACATCAGGTGAGATATTGGTCAAACGCTTACCTATCTGGTATCGAAAAACGGCTGAACAGATTTTCATGAATCAAAGCTAAGTACACTCTTGATTAAAACACCTATCAAACAACTACCTGTTTCTCTATGAATGCACTCTTATACACAAAAACATATTAGTATTATTATTCATTTTTCAACTTTTCTATATCTAATTTACATTTCTCTATCTCTAACAACAGTTTTTGGTTCTGCAACTGGAGCTCTTGATTTTGTTAATTTACATTAACAAAATTTTTATCCGTAACACTCTTTTTTCGCTGAAGCGACAGGAATATTTCTTGCAGTCTCTCGTCTACGTACTCTCGTCTGAGATAGGTTTCTTTTTTACTGAAAAACAAAGCAAAGTTAAGGTTTACAAGAATATATTTTACATATTCTAAATTGCCTGATGATAAACACGCAGGGTGACCCCTGCCATGACTACTACATAAAAAAATATAACCTGTCCTAGGTGTACTGAAATTGAATGTTATTTTCCTTTTCTTATTCGATGTTGTTCCATTTTGGTCAAAATCTAAAACTTTATCATGATCAGTTTTACCACCGTCACCGCCAACTGCATCCAGACAAATTACCATACAGTCACAATACCATGCTTGGAGGTGGTTGGAACTGCTTCCTGAATTAATTTTTCTGACATGCTGAAGTCTCTAATGCCACTACCAACACCAATGTTATCACCATTGCCACCACCAATTTCGTTTTACACCATCTCTCTTTCACCCCCAAATAGCACAGTGAATCCACTGGCTGTACTTCCCAACGTACCAGCCACTCTGTCTAGTATATCATCTGGGGGTATATAATCAGCTGGGCCACGACTGAAAAGAATAGTTACTATAGAAATAATTAAGCAATTAACATCGATTGTAATAAAAATAACACTATTATGCACCTAGTCAAATTAGGAGAGCACTCTAGACTTTTTAAGAACCAATTAAATTAAAAATTAAAAATTCATGTTGCCGATATGGAGGCTTTAATATTGTAACGTCACGGAGCGCCTGGAGGAGACCTACCGTACGCTACATGAATTTGGGAAGTCTAAACAATAAAATATGAAAGACGGGTTATACATATATTGATTACACAGAATACTAAACTTTTTATCAATCACTACACTCAATATTCACAACTAATCTTCTGTCATATTATTCCTTATTATTTTCTCCTCTATATAGCGAGTGAAAGGCCAGCTCGCTCGCAATACAAACGTATCGGCCTAGCATTTATGTATTATATTAAATACCGTCATTTGCATTCATCGTGAAACCCATAGATGCGTTTTTGCTGGCGTCTTCGTGTAAATCCTATAGTAATAGCTGTTGCAAGCTTGTTGGAGGATTGTATTTTTCGGGACTTGGTGCAGAGTCCCCGAACCTCCGTATTTTGTGTAGATTTATCAATCTGCCGAAACGCCGGCTTCTCGTTTTCCTTTTACTTGTTCTCTTTGTAAATTACATTAATTTACTCCTTATTCAATCATTTTTTAATCTTTTACTCCATTTCTCGTGTCTATCTTTTTTCTCGACCCAAAATCGAATCGTGTCAAAAATGATTTTTGTATCCTTCAATCTTTTTTTCAAATTTTGAAAACGTTCCACCCACACTCGAAAAATAAAACGATTACATTCCAATATAAAAAAAAAGGATGGATTATGAAAACATGCAAGAAGTCGATTCAAGAACTTAGAAATATCACATTATCCCCCCAAACAAGAAAAAAATTTGGACACGGAGAAAAAATTTGAGGTTATGGAACATATACTTCACCGAAACACTTCAAAGAAACATAATATTTGATTAACGTAGTGCAACATCACTCGTCGGATTTGAAAACTGTAATGATTTCTTCCGAATGATTAACTTACGTAATAAGTAGTCATAGATGGCGCCACCAATGCATAATTGGGTTAACAAAATGCAATCCACTAATTTCGTCGTAACGATACTTCGCACCGTAGCTTAATTGGCAAAGCACCGGAACATGTCATTCCGGAGGTTGCGGGTTCAAGTCCCGTCGGTACGATGAAATTTTGGATTGTGTTAAACAATTTACAAAAATATAAAGTGTGAAACACTTCAAAGAAACATAATATTTGATATACTTCACCATTCACACCCAATTATCCACCAAACACGCCACCAATCACTACATCCAAACCCCCCCATTCAGAACATTCAAAATTTACCCGTTCACGACTATAAAAGATCCAATGGCCCAGACTCAAAAGCAAATGTTCCTAATGACCTGACAGCTTTTTTTTATAGAGTGTCGGTCAGCTGCACCACAAAATGAAAACCCAAAAAAAATATATTTACAACACTCGTATGACCTTATTAGCTTTTTTAACGAGTCGGCCCACTGCTCGAAATATATTGTCTAAGGCAGACATTCTAAACATTTTGTTCGAGTATGTCTATTAATAGTTCAGTTTATACAACTAATAAAAATATTCCATTATATTTAAATATATCCTATGTTATTCATGCTAATATATGCTAACCTAAGCGAATCTATGCTAATCTAAGCTAACCTATGCTAATCCATGATATTCTATACTATTCTATGTTGTCCTATGCTACCCTACGCTATGCTATCCTATCCTTTTTTTTTTGTTTTTTTATTTTTTTTTATTAACAACTCATCATCACATTTAATAAGGTAAGTAGAATTACATAGAAGATACCTATGTCCAGCAGTGGACTTGAATAGGCTTGTGATTTTTCCACATGTGGTAGGAGCATTATATCGATGCTCCACCTGACTTGCTACTAAAAAGTAGGTTACCACTATCAACGAGAAATTCTGCCGATATAACCTAACAGTGTTCTGGCAGCACACAGCCTTTGAGAGTCAGAGCGCTCTAGGTCTAGAGTGTTCACCATCTTCGATCACATCATTGCTTACCACCTGATGAGATATTGGTAAAACCCTAACCTATTCGATAAAAAAAAATACATAGAGTATGTTATATATACTATTAGAATCCTATAAAAACATCTGCTGCCGAAACGCCGGCTTCTCGTTTTCCTTTTACTTGTTCTCTTTGTAAATTACATTAATTTACTCCTTATTCAATCATTTTTTAATCTTTTACTCCATTTCTCGTGTCTATCTTTTTTCTCGACCCAAAATCGAATCCTGTCAAAAATGATTTTTGTATCCTTCAATCTTTTTTTCAAATTTTGAAAACGTTCCACCCACACTCGAAAAATAAAACGATTACATTCCAATATAAAAAAAAAGGATGGATTATGAAAACATGCAAGAAGTCGATTCAAGAACATAGAAATATCACAATATTAATTAATTAATTTCGCAGGAACGGAACGTATTCATGTCAAGTTTACGTTAGCCGTTACGTTTGATTGTCACTCACTTTGTTTGTTATATTTGAGAAATTTATACATTACCGAAAATCTCAAAACAATAATGGACAGCGAAATTGTAAGTAACTACCACTACATAATTATTGTTTCGTGGTGTTTTCACGCGCTCGCTACTAGCAGTTACAACTTGATATTTTTGTTTCTAGATAAAGGCAAACCTCTTACAAAAGAGGAGTCTCAGATTTTGCTTGGACCTCGTACAAAAATATACAATAATCACAACCAAAACCACGAAGGCAAAAAACAATAAATTGAAAAATGAGGAGTGGATCCGGCTGGTGGACCATTTTATTGCCACAGCCACCAGATGCACAAGAACGCCACAACAGCTGCGTTTCAAGTGGAAAAAATTAAAGAAGTATGCAAACGCAGCACCAAAATAAGAATGAAACAAATAGGCGTGACGAAAGATTTTGAAATCCTCTTCCGTAATGGTAAAAGGTTTTTTCGTTAATAGTAAATGTGTTCCCAACACATTTACTATTAACGAAAAAACCTTTATTTCGGTGATAAACTTAAGTTTAACGAAGTTTAAAGCAATTTTTCTGATATTCTTTCGATAGTTCGCGAAAACAGCTCACATTATGTCATGGCGTCGGCTGTGACGTTAAACCTTAGGTTAATGACATACTTAACGTAGTAACTATTATATACTCTGTGACAATTGATACACATGGGTTTTCCAAAATTTAATAACATTTTCAAGAAAACCTCATATAAGGACCTAAGCGTGACGTCACGTGACGTCGCGCTGTGATTGGTGTTTCAATCAAAATGGCCGATTGCAGTATTTTAATGTTTTATTTTATTGAAAAATCTTACTAATCAAAATTTTTTATACAAAACTAAACTAGTGTTTTAAATTGTTTTAATATGTATTTTCCCATATTTTTTTTGTGCGAATCTTATGTACTGCTATATACATTTTACAGCGGTTAATGAATTTGCGGGAGGGTATCACGAGCCGAAACTAATTGCGTTGTGGACTCTTCATAGCAGGTTTTATCTGTTTTCGACCACAAATAGTCAGTGCCCAGCTGATTATTGTTGATGCGGTCGATACGTGTATTTATAACTTGTAACCTCTATCCGAAATGGTTAAATACAATACCATCGTTTGGTATAGTGCAGAATTTGGCAAGGAATACTTATTGTAAAATGTACAAAATTCAAAACATAATTTGAAAATGCATAAGAGGTGACTGTATGTCTGTTATGCATATTTTAATCATTCTAGATCGAATATATTAGGTACAACAGATGTAAGGCAACCCTATAGTCCGTGAAATTGATATAGGCTTCAAGGCCAGAACTTGACGAAGAAGGCTTTCTAAAAATTTACTAATGAACAAATTATTTAGTATTTACTAATGCATTTAGAAGTTGTACTAATATGCTAACGTAAGAATCGGAATTTTTAGGTTTTAAATAGATATTTATGATACTAGTGCTGTGAGTTGGTTTTTACAAACGAGTAGAAGATTGTAAGTAAGCCCGAGACCAAGTCGAGGGTTTACTATAGTCACGAGTTTGTTAAAACCAATATACGCACTACGCACGTGTGTCATACAACGTTTTTCAGCAAAGCGAGAAACACTACAATTGGTAATAAAACAAACATAAATCCAATAATTAAAAAGTCGAAACAATTTTTATTTCTTTTTTTATTATTATGGCTCCACACGATTAGTGTATTTAGCCAGTGTCAAGTATTGAAATTGTTCAAGTTTTTATGAATTTAAGTCGTTGAGATGGGTCAAAGTCACATTTCAGGTCAGTTTTCAAGTAAAATTCTAGTCTAAGTCATACCTTCAGTAAAAATTTGGTGTTTACTGAAACATTTCAGTGGAATTTTGGTGAGAACGCAAATAGCATGTTTTTCAACATTGTACTGTTTCCCTACACTCGCACTCATTCACCGGCACTTAATGGTTAATAATCCACATTTATTACACATTAACTCGCGGAAGATCATAAGTTTTAGCAAAAATACAATGAGATCACACACACTTTTCCACGTTCCCGCTAAAACTCCTGAAACAAACTTTGACGTCTCTAATATAAAAATGGCGAAAATTTGCAAATGGCGCCACGTGTATTAAAAATTAGAACTACATCTTTCGTTTCATCTACTCTTTAGTATTAAAGTGAGACAAACGTATTAAGCATATACCCTTTCATGGAAGGTCTAACATTCAGCTTATTTATTCTCACAAAATGAAAATCTTTGGTGGAATTCTCAATAAGGTTTTACGGAAATAAAAAAAACTGGAAAGGATACGCACGACGTCATACAACAGAGCGTGCGGTAAATAGGTAGGTATATGGTATGTTGTAGGTGGGTCATTTTTACTTTTAAACAATGTATACAGGCTTCGTAAATGCATTTTTTGAGCAAATGTGCTGAAAAATTAATCATCCATTTAATATCCTTGTTATTACAAACACTGTCAAGAGTAATTGGTAATTAGACATTGTCGCATGAAGTGTCGGACATTAATCAAGGCACATCTGCGCTGGACGGTAGCTTGTGTCCGACGTCACTCACTGTCACAACACGCAAATATAAGCTACCGGCTGGTCACATTTCGTATGCATTTATTTTGGACAAGCACTGTATGATATGGTGTGTCTGATGAAGGTACCGTTTCGGTAGTGATTAAAAAATGCTGGACTAGGAGGACGCAAGAACAACAAAACCATTATTTTTGTCTATGTTAGGCATTATTTATTTTTTATTACATCATCATCATCATCATCAGCCGGTGTCAGTCCACTGCTGGACGTGTAGGCCACTCCCAAGAAGTTATGTATTATTACATACATCTCTTTAATACATACATACCTATTAATTATTTTTGCACTGTCATATTGTACCTAAGTAACTGCCAAAAAGTAACAAATATGGAAAACCAACAAATAGCGAAGCTGCGAAATTACTAAAGCGTATTCTATAAGCGTTATTTCCATAGAGATTATAAATAATTCTATAAATATTCTAAGGCGGCAAAATCATCTAAATTTAACCACCCTCGACCGATCTATTCATAATCTGTTCGAGACCATTGCGATGAGCCCAAACTCGACATCTTTGCTGTAGGTTGGCGAGGAGTTCAGAATTCTGCAGATTCCAGGAGGTTACTCTACCATCTTCTTACAATATCGTTGAAGTAAGAGTATACTGAATTGCGAATTGATCAGAACTACGAAAGTTTATTTCATAGCGTCATCATCTAAAAAAATGCTCATATTCTTCAAGCGGCTGAACGGAATTTCATGAATCAAACCGGCGGGTTCGATTCCCATCGGTACGATGAAATTTTGGATTGTTTTTCACAATTAACAAAAAATATAAAGTGTGAAACACTTCAAGAAACATAATATTTAATATATACAAATTTGTATACCTTGATGACATGATTATGACCACCGGATACTTTCACTATCTCAGCATGTGAAGTCGGTTTTTTCGTTTTGTACGATCATACATTATAGCGTCAGGGGTTAAAAAATAAAAGCGTTACAATATATTTATGAATTTCAAAGATTTTAATATTGAGGGCTCTGTGGTACAGTGGAAGAATGGATGGCTTTTACGTCAGAGGAGCGGCTTCGAATCCAGTGCACCAATGCATTGTTCTATCGAATAATGTAAGTATTTCACAGTGGCCAGAGAACGCTAGACCTAAAATGGGAGAACTAAACTATTAAACATGAACACAAAGTGCAAAATACTCAAGTACATATATGATAGTACAGTAAACCCATGTATTTATCGGAGAAACTCGATAAGTACAATCGATCACTCGCCTCGACTTTTTGTCCCACACACTCAATCGGGTTAATGGATAAGAACTATAGAATTAAATATAGGAAGCTGTTGTGCGATTATTGTCACCTTATTTGTAAACAATGAAGTTTTTTATATCGTATCGAATAGCGTTTGAACTCTATCTCATCTGTTGGTAAGTAATGATGCGGTGCACGCTAGGCCTAGAATGGGAACTGGCTCTCAAGAACAGCTTCCGGCACTCATTTCTTTATTGACTGTGTATTTAAACAATTTGTTGATATTTTTATTTGTATGACATTTTTAATTGACATTTTCTAATGTTTATATATTTTTTTCACTTTTGTGTATAATGTAATAATGATTTAGATGAATGTAATGGGTATGATACCGTTTTAATCGAATAAATTATGGTTGGCCACAGATTTAACAGCTTGACAGTAGTAGCTGGCCATGCGGACACTAGACAGTGTCCTATCACCATGACAGGTGTTTCCGAACGATATTTTTCCTTCGCCACAAGGTCACTGTGAAATGCGCCCATACATTCTCAATAAAATCCATTGGTGTACTTGATTTGAACCAGCTACCTTAAGCATCAAAGCATACCATACTCACACTGTGCCACTGCCCTCAATATTAAAATCTCAGAAACTTAGACAATAGCGCCTTAACTTTTTTTATAATCTCTAGTTCGGGAGCCTATATGCATGTATACAAAAATTGATATCACAAATTACAACAGTCAAGTAGTAGACTTACTATTTGCTGATAGCAATTAGTAGACTTACTATTTGCTATCACACATTTTGCTAACACACACTGTTGTCACACATCAAATTATTTTGAAATAAGATCGTCCAGTATTGAGTAAGTAGGTACCTATTTAACTATTAAACAAGAGAGATTTCATTCTAGAAGCTGTTATCTAAACTAATATTATAAAGAGGAAAGATTTGATTTTTTGTTTGTTTGTTAATATTTGACAAAATCCGTTGAGCTATGTCGATAACTTTAGTTCTCGGGAAAATTACTTCGTTCTGGATACTATCTCGCAGAGAAATACCGAGCATAGCTCTCTCCATAGCTCGCTGAGCGACTTTAAACTGGTGGACCAGTCGAACTGTGAGTGTCCACGTCTCGGCTCCGTATGTCATTACAGGTAGGACGCACTGGTTAAAGACTTTTGTCTTAAGACACTGCGGATTAGCAAGCTGAAGTGGCAGTGGGCTGGTCATATCTGCCGAAGGACTGATAACCGTTGGGGTAGACTTGTCCCTAGAGTGGAGACCGCGAATCGGCAAACGTAGCGTAGGACGTCCTGTGACCAGGTGGAGCGACAACATACGCAAAGCGGTGGGCAGTGACTGGAAGAGAAGAGCCGAAGATCGGGCTCAGTGGCGCATCTTGGGAGAGGCCTACGTCCAGCAGTGGACTGACACAGGCTGATGATGATGATTTGACAAAAAAAACTACTGAACTGATTTCAAAAATTATTTCACTATTAGCAAGCAAAAGCTATAAGTAGGTTCTTATCCCCGTATTCTGTGACCAGGTGGAGCGACGACATACGCAAAGCGATGGGCAGTGACTGGAAGGAAGGAAGGAGAAGAGCCGAAGTTTGGGCTGAGTGGCGCATCTTGGGAGAGGCCTACGTCCAGCAGTGGACTGACACAGGCTGATTATAATGATGATGATTCTAACGAGAACGGGAACTAAGTGGGTAAAACCGCGAGGCACTGCTAGTACGATAGATAGAGAACTATTTTGCATCCAATATATTATGCATACAATTCCTCATCTACAACTTCATAAAGCAATAAACATGTGAGATAGTGGCCAAACGCTAGCCTATAAGATACTCGTATATAAAAAATATATATAAGCTGGGGACCGACCACTAATCTCGCCTAATGGTAGATAATACTTCTGACTCTCCAAGGCTGTGAAATGCCGGAACACCGTAAGGTTATAGTGGCAAATTTTCTCCTTGATGATGGTAAGCTACTTTTTGGTAACAAGTCAGGCGGAACATCGATGTAATATGCTCCTAACCACCTGTGAAAAAGTCTTCTATTATGTTGCTCTCCGGATATCCATGCAAGTAATATACTCGTAAGTCTAACTGACACTTTGAGATGCATATCAATGTTTTTGCATATTGTATTTTGTAGGCGTTATCCATTACAGTTATATTTATTTGCAATATTTTTACATAAAACTTAAATTATACAGTAACGGTCTTGTTTATTCGTTGAGGAGTCGAATGACTATGAAGCCTAGTAAAAGTAAGATAATGGTCACTAAATAAATGAACACACATTTCCACTGGTGGTTGGAGCATTATATCAATGTTTCGCTTGACTTGCTACCAAAAAGAAGGTTACCACTACCAATAAGAAAATCTGTCGGAGTCAATCCATTCCAAGCCTAGTCTAAACCATCCTCGCCCCAGGTGAGATAGTGGTCAAACGCTAGCCAGACTATGAAATAAAAAATATTAATCGTAATCGAAATAACAATAAAAAAATTCTAAAAGTCAAATCATATCGTAAAAAAATATTCCCGTACCGGGAATCGAACCCGAGCCTCCTGGGTGAAAGCCAGGTATCCTAGCCACTAGACCATACGGGAGATGATGACTAAAACGAAATTATGGAATTTTATTTACAGTACTTGAGAAACCTAAGAAATAAAAATGATGACGTCAACATGATTCAAATTCTCAAGGTTAGTGATTCATTTATGTATGAATATAAATTGTTACATTGGGTGCATTATATTGATTCAAGTGTTGTTATTATTTTTTTATTATTCTCTTTATTGACTTGTAAGATATGTCTCCATGCGGTTCGCCGAGTTCCAGCATGATGTCAGCGCTAGCTTGGCTGACGGTTTGGGATGGTTGCGGGATAAGACTAAAGTTATTTTTCTAGCGGCTCGTCTTACTGTTTTGTTTTATCTGGTAGATTAGCGAGTCCACTATGTCGCCTGGCGGTAAGTGATGATGTGGTCAAAGATGGTGAGCACACAAGGCCTAGAATTCTCTGACTCTCGAGTGCTGTGTGCTTCCGCTATACGGTACGAACGGTTTTAGCAGCTGATTTTCTCCTTGATGCTGGTAAGCACAGAACAGATGAAGTATCTACTGTTCCGTGGCGGTATGCTACTTTTTGGTAGCAAGTCAGGCGGAATATCGGTATAATGTTCCTACCACCTGTATAAACTCTTCCCATATGTAAAGACCTATATAAGACCAATAGATGTAATTTCAGTGCAAGTTTTTGCTCCATTTACTCATATTTGTGCATTATACTTTTGTATGGAAATCGTACATTCTCTAAACATTCACGTTTCGACGTCAGAGGGCGCTTACTTGAAATCAAACTATTCACAGATTGAGGCCGAGATGGTAGTCCATACTGTAAAATTTTGTAGGCGTTTTAATTACTCAAAAAGTTTACCGTTCAAAGTCCAATGCTACGTCATTTAGGTGGGGTAAAGAGGGATATAAATGAGCTCATCCGACCAAGGAAATGAGGGGCGATCGGGCAAACGATCCTACATTAAATAAGTGTCCGTGGTTATTTAAGGCGCAGTTTCGTTATGGCGACGAATACGATACAATTGTTTACAACCTCGTATATATCCGAACGACGTCTATCGGCGGAATATTTGTTTAAACAGAATTATGTTAGGAGAATTTCACTGTTTAGCAAAATTAGTGAAATGAAATGAAAATGTAATGAAATGAAAAATGTTTATTGATAACCTACGTTACCCATCGGCCCCAACTCAGCATGTTGTTAGTATCAGAACTAACGCTGGTCTTCCGGTGGGGCCGGTCAGTGACGTCACCTTACGGCTAACATCACACGAATTAATTATTTTTGTAAATTGTTAAACACAATCCAAATTTTTTTTTTTTTTTTTTTGAAATTTTGGATTGTGTTTAACAATTTACAAAAATATAAAGTGTGAAACACTTCAAAGAAACATAATATTTGAATTAATTATTATTAGGTACTGAACATGAAAAATACAACAACATAGCAACAGAGCCGGAGGCAAAAATTAGTGTACATATTAGTAGTATATAATATATGCATGCAGAATGTTTTTGGTATTATTACGATAAGTGAATATAATAAGAGTAGATTTGTACTGAGCAACTTAATCAAATGTTGTTAAGCTCATAAAATAATAAAATTAATGACCTTAATAAGTTGGAGTGCTTTATAAATTCTATAAATGACCGTCCCTCAACTAATAGTGATGATGATTATATCCTCTTGAATGATTTCAGGTCACGCGCTTGTAGAATTCCTGTAAAGGTACTTTTGTTATTGAGAACCTTGTTGATCAGCTGTTTCATGCGCTCTTTTACTGCGCATATCCAATTTTTTTTAAAGAATTGTCGAACGTATTTAGTACCTGACACTACGCCCTGAACGGTGTTATATGTTATAGCCACTGTGTTGGCTTTAAAGTCACGTTGTTCGTGTCAATACTTTAATTTCCAACTAATTAAAAAATCAAAAATACAAAATATCTTTATTGACGATATTACGTCTGCTTACATATTTTTTTAATCCATAGGCTCCCGAACTAGTCTAACGGTGTTTAAGAAGCCATTTGCTTCTAGATTATGTTATTAATATTAACTAAATGATGTCAAAAAAGTGAATAACTTAATGAGTTCTCATCATAACTGATGTGTAAACGGTTTAATTTTAATATGGTACAGTTACTACTTCTTATTCTATTTTTATTGTTGCGTTTTTTATTATAGTTTACTTTATTAATGTAGATAATCGTTTAGATATTTGTATTATTGCGTCGCAGTCCGCTGGAACGTCCTATATTGGACAAAGGAATGCTGAGTGCGACATCGTCAAGTTAGTACAATGTCCACACTGTCCCGAGGTGCGATTTTTTAAAGGGCAGCGTGGTCTCAATGTGCACATTGCAAAGACACACAAATCTTTGTCGCAATACGTGCATTTAGCCACTCCTATATATATCTTTGACGAATCCTTCTTCTCAGACGCAATCTTCTAGGTCTCAATCATTATGGCAAACATTATCTTAATTAAAATAGACAACAACAGTCATAAAACGAATACCTCGCGGTGCACGAATCATTGTTGCTCGAAATCTATCAATTAAAATTCAAAAAGTATTGAAAAAAAATGCCTTGGAACATTTGTTGATCTTTACTTTTCAAGTCCTACTCTATAAGAATTCTAAAAGCTCTTGGGAACAATTGTTGGTTTTTCCCTTCAAAGTTCTCCACTCATAATATACAAAACAATCTCTCACTACCCCGATAAAAAATAACTGTCTCACACAATCCGAACATAAGACAGATAATTCTTCACAAATTAAAAATTCAAATCAACAATATTCACTTTAGCGAAATAAAATTTCACATAGTATTTTCGATAAACTGGTGACTGAAATAAGTGATGGAGACTTGAAGGGATCTGCTTAGCTTTTGTATACTAATGACATCATTGCTCCAAATACACCAGAAACTTTAGCAGCCCTGATTGACAAGCATCCACCATCGCTATCACCGCCGTGCCTTCCGATTACGTCCACTCAGTCTTCTGTTGAATGTTTACAGGCAACGGAAAAAGAAGTAAAAGCGGCGGTGATGTCACTTAAAAATGGATCTGCTGGTGGGTTGGAAGGCTTAACTCCCCAGCACATTAAAGATTTTATTTTTGGAGCAACAGGGGATGCGGGCCAGATTCTATTACGAGACATCACCGCCCTCATCAACCACATGTTATCAGGTAAGGTGCATGAACAGATTTCCCCTTTCCTATATGGTGCGAACCTATGCACGCTGAAAAAGAAAGATGGCAGCATCAGGCTAATAGCCGTAAGTTGCATATATAGGAGTATCGCATCCAAGGTTTGCTGCCGCCACATTCACTAAAAACTGACTGAAAAGTTCCAGCCGCTTCAGTTAGGTTTCGTCAGCAAGGGCGGATGTGAGGTAGCTTGTTCATGCTCTCCGCACATTTTTACATCACAATTGCGGTGAGGTGATATTAAAGGTGGATGTCAAAAATACTTTTAATTCTGTAGACCGTTCTATCCTTTGAATGAAATCCAAAATTGTATTCCGAAAACATTAAAATATCTTTGGCAATGTTTTGGTTTGGATTCTAAATTACTTTACCGAGATAATTTAATCAATTATTGCTCAGGTTGTCAACAGGGTGACCCTCTTGGACCAGCCATATTTGGACTAACCATACATCCCATAATTTCGAGTCTGAATTCCAAATCAAATATGTGGTATCTGGACGACGGGACCCTTGGAGGCGATGCTACAACTGTATTGGAACGTTTACAGTTCTTAAATGGTAGATTTAAATCAATTAGTATAGAACTAAATTTCTCTAAGTGTGAACTATTTATAACAGGCATTGTACCATCAGATAAAATGACGAGCGCGACATTTGAAGTTGGTTCTATTAGTTTTAAACGGTCTTCATTGATATATTGAGGGCCCGGTGGCGGTGGCGTGATAGGGAGAACGGTCGGCTTTGATGCCGTGGTACCGAGTTCAAACCCCGCCGTGCAACCATGGATTTTTCTATCGAAAAATGTATGTGCGCATCTCACAGTGACCCTCCGGTGAAGGAAAACATCGTTAAGAAACCAACGGGGGTTGTTGGTTTCTTAACGATGTTTTCCTTGCATGGTGGTAGGACACTATCTAGTGTCTGCCTGGCCAGCTACCACCCTCAAGTTAGAAAATCGGTCACCAAACATCTAATGTGTTCCGGCAACTATCCTTGTGAGCCAGTTCCCATTCTAGGCCTAGCGTGCTTACCATCTTCGACCGCATCATCACTTACCAACAGGTACATATATATAGATAGATAGATAGATAGATAGATAAACACTTTATTACACCATATATATATATATATATATATACATATATAGTTATATATGGTGTAATAAAGTGTAAATATGGTGTAAATATATATATATATACTTCTTTTACATCTATATTTTCTACCACACAGTCCATCCACACTTTCTTCGGTTTTCAGTCGTCCATTTTTGTTGATATGTACACAAGATGTCAATATATCTTTTGACATCTTATGTGCTTATATTTGTAGCCTTATTTTTTTTATTATACCAAACATTGAAAACTTATCGACCCCACCTTTCTTATACAGATTTCGTCTCAAGTCGCTTTAACGAAACCGCACCTTAAACGGCCTACCAAGATTTCTCCAAAGAGATATTATTCGGATTCGAATAGAGATCCCATTGTTTAAAGGGAATAAGTGTAATCGGTGGGTATCCTCAATGCGAACCATTTCTCTTTATGTTTGATTCGGAGTGGTGCTTACACTGTTATGGTAATAAACTAGCTATGCCCTTCTGATTCACTCGTGTTTAACGTACTTATTTATATTGCCAGTTTTTCTCGTTTTGTCTACAGATTTCTGATATCGTTATTTTTTTAATAAGAATAAAAAAATACATTTATTTGGCATATTTAACTTACATAAAACAAACTTATACAGACACACGTAGAAAACACGGAGGTAGTACATGGTGATCATCGTTTTACCTACTCGTAGCCTGTATGCAGTATATGCTTCACACCGAACCTAACTATGTAGAATCTTTATAAGTATATATAAGTATTTATAAGTAAGAAATCTTTATAAGTGTTCCTATTAACCTTTTAGCGATATTAAAATGATAACTTACAATAATTGTAAGTAACAGACAAACTGGAGCGTTTGATTTTATAAATAATATAATCTGAGTGTTTCCACCCAATGTCATGATAACGGATAATGGGTCGCTTTGTGTAAATAGCGAAATAATGAGTATAACAGATAGCTTTGTTATTACTTTTGTGATATTTTGTTTCATAAAATAAAACTGATTCATAGCAATATATAATGCCGTAATTATTTTTTGCATAAACTCACAAGTTTCTACGGAACCCTTCGAGTGCGAGTCCGACTTGGACTTGGCTGATTTTTAGTGTTCCGTACCCAAAGGGTAAAACGGAACTATTACTAAGACTCCGCTATCTGTCTGTCTGTCACCAGGCTGTATCTCTTGAACCGAGATAGTTAAAGACAGTTGACATTTTCACAGATTATTTATATCTGTTGCCGCTATAACAACAAATACTAAAAACAGAATAAAGTAAAAAATTTAAGGGGGTTCTCATACAAGAAACGTGTTTTTTCGGCATTTCACTATAACGTCATCTATGAACATACTACCCGTTCGGGTAGGTATACCTGTGTGTTAACTTTCACTTACGAGTAGATGGCGTTAGACGTGCGTAATATATTCGTTAGATGGGGTTATAGTAAACTGTGCTACGGGACCCTACGTGTGCAAGTGGGAAACTCCCACTTGGCCATTTTATACAATAATCTTATACCGTGTTTTGACTCATTAAATATTTGATATGTGCACAGTGCAAATAAATATAAAAAGTGTTTTATAAAATGTGGCGTGTTGGGACGCCACAATATTATTATCAGCATAATACATAAGCTTATACACTCTCCTTTCACATAAACAATGGACCCAAGACTTCGTAACAATACTTTTGTTTTGTTTCAAATGATACAATGGACTCGAAACTCGAGAACTGTCGTGAAATGTGCAACAGACAGTCGCGAGAGGTTCAAATTTATTATGTTTCCAGTTAATTAGAGGTAATTTAATATTAGACTGTGAAATTCGTCGCCAGCTTCTGAGAAATAATGTTAATGTCTGGATAAGAGAAGCGTCTTTCGTACTAAAAACGAAAATAAATATATGTAGGTATATTCTTAGGTAATGGTTGTTTTATCTTACTTCAATTCAATTCAAGTTACGTAATAATTTATAATATCGTTAAAAACTTTAAAAGATGCAAACTTAACATCAGGTGAGATAGTGGTCAAAAGCTTGCATATTGAGCATTGAAAAAAAACTCACACGCCGCGTGAGATAATTTCAGTTGGCGTCCTAAGGTAACATAACATTTGACTTGTTACAAAAAAGTAGCTTGTCACCATCAAGGAGAAAATCTGATCATTCAATTCCTTTATTTTGTAAGTCCTTGAGAGTCAGACCATTCTAAGCCTAGCAAGTTCACCATCTTCGACTACGTTGTGATAGTGAGACTAAGAGATAGTGAGACTAAGAGATTGTGGTCAAATGCTAGCCTATCAGATTTATGTATAATACAAAAAACAATAGCTCTTGCTTTCGCAAAGTCAGACAAAGAGGCAATATAAGTATTCAGCATATTTCCATACGGATATAAAACGATGCTGAATACTTACATTGCCTCTTTGTCAGACTTTACGTATTCAGCATCTTTTTATATCCGACCCATAGTTGAAATTTTACTATTCAGAAAACCTCTCCATAGGTAAATAAAAAACACGAAATTATCGTTTCTGTCACTGGAGCATTGGTACTGTAGTGTGGTATTTAGAGTATTTGATAGGTATATCCAAATGATCCAAACAAGCATTAATGTTTGCTTGGATTATTTCGAAGATTTGATTTGGTTAGTTTATTTAAAGACCACGGCAGATAAACACAACCGGTAAAGTTTAATAATTTATATTACCATCCCTTTCGTGGACGTGGCCTAAAAATACAGTGTCAAGACCCACATTCTTTCTGTCTTTATCTATTTCAAATATCAGTCGCCTTTACAGATGACTTTGACAGTCTAATGGCAGAAGACAGTTCAAGATATTAACAAACATATGCACTGAATTGGCAAAATTACCATTTGCAATCTATTTCAAGGTGTTTAGGTTGGATTTTCTTTGGGAATATCGCAGCTTGACAGCAAATGATTGGTAAAAACAAAGTTTGTGGGGGTTCATTGCGAGTGTTGGCGGGCAAATATTTTTAAATTTCTGCTTTATTAAACTTTTGTTTAAAAACTTGTAACAAATATGTAAAAAATATCTTTTCCTTTAATGTGTTTTCGTAAACACATTGCTCCACGCTTTGTCGACGCCACCGGTGACAAAAGGGCTGCCTCATTCCTAGCACAAATAATTTCTATAGCGATTCAACTCGGGAATGCAGTCAGCGTTCTTGACAATTTACCACACGAATATCCCTTAAGTTATATAATTAAATATTCTAGTGTACTATTTAAGAAAATATTTAAATAAACTGGCCAAGTGCAAGTCGGACTCGCACTAGTAGGGTTCCGTACTATACTACAGAATTTTATAAGATCGAGCAAAAAATACCACTATCATTTTTCGCCAGCAAAAAATAATAATTAATAAACATTTTATTTCTTATAACGCCAAGTCTAACAAAAGTGTTAGGGATCGACATTTCAATATAACGCCATCTATGGGACGTTTACCTAACTAAGCGTTCTGTTATACGGGTTCCGGGAAAACACTTTTTAAAAAAACACTTGTTTTCACTAAATAATAATATATTAGAAATTATCTTAATGAGATAGTAAAATAGAATAATTGATTTTATGATATGTTGCAAAGATTGGTATAGGACGTTTCGCAACGGAGGATGAGTGAAGACTGACTAAAAAAAAGGTAATGAATAATAATCTATAATCTAAGTTGCTGATATAGCTGAAAGGTGTACATTATTGGGCCTGAAACCTAGGGGTATAACAACCCCCCGCATAAGAGTAAACTTATTTAATTAATTATAAGTTTACGGAAGTTGTTATTCTATGCGGAGACGAGGTTGGGCAACAGGACTTGGATTCATTGATATATTTTCTTGCTTCGGATTAATAACAAGTTTGCGCTTGTAACATATACCGACCTTTACATTATAAATCATTAAACTTATGATTACGATAAATGCAATTACACTAAATGATAAACTTACAGTATTAGGGATAGTATTATCATAAAGAAACGTATCTTCTACAAATTGATTTGGTAAGTCATTCAAAAGTTTTAAGCTTTCTAAATTTACATTATTTATTTCTGGTACGGCTAATTTGGTGAGGCTTAGCTCGGTAAATCGTTTTAAGTTACAGCAAGAATCGTTTACTATATTAAAATTTGATATGACAAGGCTCGTAGTTAAGTTAAAGTTTTCTCTAGCGTCTAATTTAATATCTTTACAAAATGCAGTACAGTCTGGTTTCAGTAAAAGTATTCCAGTTCCTGATATAACTTTATCTACACATATGTGTTTACATTCGATAGTTAGTTTTGCATGGTTTGATTGAACAAATATCCATTTATTACCATTTAATTTATGCCAAATATCAATATTTCCGTATATGAATTTAGTGGTACATTTTTCTGGTAAGACTTCCACAGCTTTAGTCATGATTTCGATTTCACAATTTGGGTTATTGATTACACTTAAAATATCTAATGAATTACACACAAAATGATTATTAATAATAGTCTTACATAACTCTAAGTTATCTATACTGAAATAAGTTTTCCTATCTTCACTAAGGCCTACATAAGATTTAGGCGTTATTATTAACGCGTAAGAGTTTGGCATGTTTGCGTCATGCGGTACTGGTATAGGTACACTTTTATAGAGATTATAGCTAATCAAATTCACCAAAGGAATTTTAACTACAAATACTAACTTATTGTCTAGATAATATGCTACTAAATCAATTAGATTCATCAATAAATGAATGTTATTTAAACTTAACTCTACTGGAAACTCCTTGTGTTTAGGTATATTCTTAAAATTAATAATAATATCTTCATACAGTTGTTTAGGAGTAATTACAGATGGATGAATAGTATTTGACTTAACGAACAATATGCTACTAACTAGATCCTCAACTTTATAAGACAGTGTTAATAAGGTAGCTTCAAGAACATTCAATATTTGATTTAAATTATTTTGGAAACTGACGGCATTTGTAATGTCTGATACATTTTTTATAATTAATGACATTTTATCCATTGCATCTGTCAACAGGAATTGATTTTTATTCAATTCTATAATAGAGGAATTAAAGATAGAAATGGCTGAATTTGAAACGAATATGCTACGGGCGAGATTAGAACTTAAATTTCTATTAGTATTATACAGTGTTTGTATAGCATGATTGTATTTATTGGCGTCATCTTCATCTAAGGTGCCAAATATATGTTTAAATATAGTTCCGACGGCAGAAAACCAAGCTGATCTCTTCGAATTTGCAGGTATTAAATGTGATATTGAGTTATAATCTCGGATGATGTCATGAAATAATGAGTCAAGAGGTTGTATCATATTGTGACATTCAATATTGTTGATGAATTCACTTTGTTGGCAAGTATAACGCACAGTACCGAATATGCTTTTAATGTTTTCTATATGTTCAGAAATAAACGATATATCGATTGGGATAAGTATGTGAATATGGTCATTAATTAGTTTAACTGTTCCTGAAGAGTCAAAGAGGATACCAGGGCTCTTGGTAATTGGTTGGATGAATTCTTCTTGTTTATAACCCAGTGTGGAATGACAAAATATAAGCCTGAAATGAGAAGTATAAAGTTAAGTGCAATATATTTATTTTTTTTTTCCTAAACTAACTTATTTTATATGTACATTTTACTAATTATATTAATTTATGTTTCAGATGCTGCAGCTGGTTTGACTTCATCAAAGTGGTGTTTAACATGTCGTCGGTTCATTAAAAGAGACAGCGAGTTATTACCATGTACCTTAACTACTTTGAAGGGACCTTTCCAAACGGGGGACAGAGCTTTCCGTAACCTTAGATGGTTTTTCAGGTAAACAAGGTCACCTACTTTATATTTTATTGTTTTAGTGCGTCGGTCATAATATTCCTTCGATTTTTCTTTAGATGCATTTATATTTTGTAAAGCTATATCTCGCGATAATTTAAGACGGTGATGTAACATCTTGAGGTATTCAGGGTAAGTTGTATCAGAGCGGAGTTCGTAGATCGAATCGGGGATAAAAGGCTTGTGGCCGAAAAGAAGTTCGTAGGGTGTGAATTGCGTCGTTGTATGGATATTGGTGTTATAAGCTAGCATTGCTGTGTATACAAATTTGTGCCAGTCGTTTTGATTTTCGTTGACAAATGATTTTAGATATTCTTTAAGTGTGGAGTGGCTGCGCTCTAGAGCACCTTGAGTTTGTGGATGGTAGGGTGAAGCCCATATCTGTTTAATTTTGAGGAATTCACACGTTCTCTTGAACAGGTCAGCTGTGAAATTTGTACCTTGATCAGTAACAATTGTTTTGGGAATGCCGAACACTGATATAAAGTGTACCAAACATTCGCATGATTCTTCTGCTGTTGCATTAGAAATCGGATAGGACACGGAATACTTAGTCAAATCGTCTTGTATTGTAAGTATAAATTTTAATTTAGGAATACCGGCTTCCGGTAAAGGCCCGACTATGTCTAAACTGATCCTTTGAAACGGATGTGTTGAAGATGTTGTGATTTGCATAGGTGCTTTGTTAATTTGGCGCAGTGCTTTGTTTGATTGACATAAAGAGCACAATTTGACATAATTTTCGATATCAGATCTCATGTTTTTCCAATAGTATTTTTCTTTGAGTCTATTATACATACGCGTTGATCCTAAGTGTCCAGCAATAGGTATATCATGGTTTTCTTTTAAAATTTTAGCCACTTCAGACGGGACAGGATATATAATTGTGTTATGGTGAATATTGACTGTTACATTAGTGTTATTAAATAGATACATGAGCATGCCATAGATTTTGACAAAGGAATTCTGTTCGAATGCATTTTTAAAGTCAGATATTGCTATTTCATTTATGTTGCCGGTTAGAAGAATATCGTCTCTGGCTGACTTTAGCGTCTTGAAGATGTCAGGGTAGGAGCAGGTGTCGAAATAATAGACCTTGGTAAAGAGGAGATAGTAGGTTTTGCCTTTTATATTAACTTTCTTAAAAGAGTGCAGTTCGCGTTCGCCATCGTGAATTGTGTCATCAGCGTTGGAGATAATGTCTTGAAGGTATGGGTTTGAGTCGTCAAAGTCTATGGACACGGGGATTAATATTGTCTTAGCATTACTTTTAAATAGACTTTCATTATGTTTTTTGATAAATGTGTTGTATGTTTCGTTTTTGCTCGTAAAAGATTTTAGAAATTCGGTATATTCTTTATTAGAACTGGAAGGCGTTGCATCAATTTGTCTGGTTTCGTTAGTGCGAAAGTCTGGCGAAAAAGAAGGATTAAGAGCAGGAATAGGGGCTGGTGGAGTGAGAGTGATCTCGGGAGACGGAGGATTCAGTGGGGAAAAGTCAATGTTTTGATTAAGCGGGCTAATTCCCAAGTCGCCCAAGTCGATTAAATCGTCAAGAATGTCTTCAGGAATTTCTGAGTCAAAAGTGGGTTGGTTATCGGATAATCCGGACGTTGAAGGTTGTGGGTCTACATTCTCTTGAATGATTGGATTGACTGGGTAACGTGACAATGTGTCAGCGTTGCTGTTAACCTTTCCTTTTTTGTAAATTACCTCGTAGTCATACTCTTCTAGTTTGAGTCTCCATCTGACTAATTTTGACCCCGGTTCTTTACAGTTAAAAAGCCACTTAAGAGGACGGTGATCGGTAGCGATTGTAAATTTGTGGCCATATAGATACGGCCTAAACATTTTTGTACCAAAAATGATGGCCAAGCATTCCTTTTCAGTTACACTATAATTACTTTCCGCCTTATTTAAAGTTCGGGATGCGTAAGCGATAGGCCGGTCATTTCCTATAGGCCCCTGGGACAAAATCGCAGATATGGCATAGTTTGATGCATCACATGACAGAACAAATGGTTTTGTAAAATCCGGGTACGCCAAAATTGGTGCTGATATCAGGGCACTTTTGAGATTTTCAAAAGCTAATTGCTGCTCGTTGTTCCAAATGAAGGGGATATCTTTCTTTAATAGATGTGTGAGTGGTTTAGCAATTTTAGATAGGTCTGGAATAAAGCGCCGGTAGTACGACACTAATCCTAAGAAAGATTTAATGTCTTTCGGACATTTGGGAACGGGAAATTTTTCTACAGCCTTGGTTTTCTCAGGGTTTGGTCTAACACCTTGGTCGGTAATTATATGGCCAAGATACGAGACTTCCTTGCGGAGGAATTCGCATTTGTCAGGTTGTAGTTTGAGATTGAAACTTCGGAGTCTATTGAAAACGTTGGATAAGTTTTTCATGTGCGTATCAAGGTCGTATGAATAAATTACAATGTCATCAAGGTACACAAAGCATTGGATACCCTGAAGACCGGAGAGTGCAGTATTCATTAATCTTTGGAAAGTGGCTGGTGCATTTTTGAGGCCAAATGGCATACGGGTAAATTCGAAGTGTCCTTGCGGAACGGAAAAGGCAGATTTAGAGGCGTCTCCTTCACAAATTTTGATTTGATGGAAGCCAGATGCTAGATCAAGTGTACTAAAATATTTAGATTTGCCGAGTTGGTCTAATATTTCAGATATATTAGGAATGGGATACGAGTCGCCAATAGTAATATCATTTAATTTGCGATAGTCTATCACGACACGCCATTTGCGCTGACCAGATGCATCGGCCTTTTTTGGGACGATCCAGATTGGGGATGACCATGGAGATGTTGAAGGTTTTATGATTCCATCATCGAGCATTTTGTTAATTTGTGATTGAACTTCATGTTTATGAATTTCGGGAAAACGATACGATTTTGTATTTATTGGAACTGAGGAGGACGTAGTAATTTCATGTTGTAGAGCGTCAGTGTATGTCAGTTTGTCATCAGGGAGATGAAAAATATCAGAGAATGAGGAACAAAGATCATATAATGCGTTAGTTTCTTCTTCATTTAGATGGGAAATCCGTAACAGATTTAGTACTTCTTCAGTGCGGGTTAGAGTGTCAACTTGGGTACCAAAGTGTGTTGTGTGGAAAATTTGCTTGGAGTTGGTTTTGTCTAATGGAGAAATTACAAATTTGAAATTAGAATCGATTTGTACAGGAGATTCAGAGATATTCACGACAGATACATTTACTCGACCGTTTGGTTTTACTTTTACAACACAATTTGCCACAAGGAGGGACTCGTTTGGATTTTGATCAAAAATAACACCTTCACCAACATCAGGATTTAGTACGGTACATTCTATTATTGTTTCGGTCCGAGGAGGAATAAAAAAGGCTGGCTCCGTAAATTTGAGATTGAGTTTAGTTTTGTCCACGGTGAGTATTTTTTCAAGATAGTCTATTTTACAATTATATTTCGAGAGAAAATCATTTCCAATTATGCCGTCATATGGAAAATCTAAATTTGGTACAATGTGAAAGTGGTTATTCAATGAATTGAAATGTATTTGTATATGTCCAAGTGATTGCATTGGGTTGTTTGTTACGCCACTAAAACTTATGATATGTTTTATTATTTCAGGCATTAGTTCTACGCAATCAACTTTCAGAAGACTAATGGATGCGCCGCTGTCGACTAAGAGCCTTAAAGGCTTGGAAGAGACGGAAGTTTGGACTTCGACAAAAGGTAAGTATTTTTTTGTTGGGTTAGTCATTATATTATATGTTTTTAACAACTTATTTTTTATTTCAGATGCAGGACATGAGGGACACGACTTGGTAGTAAGTTTCACATGATTGGTATGTAAAATCTGAGATGGAACAGCGATAGGATTTTGTGGTTTAATCACATTATTATTATCTTTTTGTATGGTGCCGGAGATATGATTGAGATTACAAGATTTTTCAGGTTTAACGTTTTCTTTTACTTGAGATGTTGTTTTGATTTTGGATTTAAGGACAGTAGAATATAGTAACGGCTTAGACATTTTAATAGCAATTGACGGAGACGGCGGCAATTGAGTCGACTTAGCATTTAGAGATGAGTGAGGTGCATAAACTGGATTCAGTGCATTCAGAGGATTCAGTGGTTTCAGTGGATTCAGTGGATTCAGTGGCTTCAGTGGATTCAGTGGATTCAGTGGATTCAGTGGATTCAGTGGATTCAGTGGATTCAGTGGAGAACGAGACGACTTAGAACGATTCAGTGGATACTGTGAGGAAAGAGACGATTTGGAAAGATTCGGCGTAGTGTCGATTTTCCTTTCTAGTTTTCCCGCACGACACTGGTCGGGAAGGTCTGCTCGTTTAAATCATCAGGATTCTCAGCTGAGTTAATGACGTGAATAGGTTGGTTCCTCCTAGGGAATGCGTTTGGACTTTGCCGCTGTGCATCTTGGTTCTGTGAACCAAACCGCCTATTATTATTATTATATTCACGCTTGCGGCAGTTCTCAATCGTATGTCCGATGTTTTTGCAGTATCGGCAAACAGGAGGAGATTGTGAATTAGAGGGCCCAGGTAGAGCCCATTGTTGACCTTGAGGCCTTGGAAAAGAGATCTGGCCTTGGGGCCTTGGCAGAGCATATTGACCTTGGGGTCTAGAGTAAGAGGGGGCATTGTTTCTATATGATGTTTGTTGATTGCCATTGAATGAAAAATTATGTTTTTTATATGTAATACCTAGAATTTTTTCTTCCGCTGAGGCGAAGCTGATAGCTTCGTTAAGTGTTGTCGGATCTCTACACCTTACGATTGTGGACAAACGCGGATCGAGTCCCATCATAAAAACGTTTAATGCTAAATCTTGCATGGTAGCTACGCGGCCTGATAACTCGTCTTTCTTTTTAGTGGGAATGGAAATATTTATTTCAGTTAGTAAATTCGACAAGCATGACTCGACTTTGAGCGAAAATTGACTCACATTTTCGGTGTTGTTTTGTTTACAGCCCTGCAAATCGGCGAGGAGATGAGCGTAATGTTTTTTGTCACCGAATTGATTTTTTAAGAACTCTTCTAACTGTGGCCACTTTGTGAATTCTTTAATGGCGCACACTGCTTCCGCTTTTCCCGAAAGCCTGCTTAAAATATATTTGAACAATATGTCTTGTTGGGAACTCGATGCCAAATTAATAGCGTTACGGCAGTTGTTTAAAAATGGAATTAAGGTTTCTCTCGAGCCATCGAAAGTACCGATAAATCTCATAAGCACATTGAGATCCATGTCTGTCAGTGTCATTTGCGCTGCTTCTTCCTTTAATTCCTTTGCTTTATCCTTACTCGACATCTATATACTTACATCTATATATATAATTCTAAAATAGGAAAACAGATACAAAATAATAAGATAACAATAAATCAAGGTTATAACACACAAACTTAAATGCTCTTCTAAGATGCACGGAGTCTCGGGAGTATGCACTTGTTATCGATTCGAAGAAATAGAGCCGGCGATGCGTGGGCGAAGTTCACGGTAACACAAATGCACTGATATGTTTAGTATAAAAGTAATTGTAACTCACAGGATTAGCAGGAACATTTCGATGGTAAAATTAAAAAACCAGGGTGACGGTGACGAAGTAGAACCAGGTCCGAGGATCAGCATCAGACACTGGGCGCAGTTTCTTCTGGGAATAGCAGTGGGGCCAGAGCCTTCGGGCTCCGGAGACTCGACGTCCAAAGGTAGTGCCTTCACCAGGGGCACTGCAGCACAATCACGACGAGTCGAGACGTCTAGATACACCCAGATTAAAAGGCGTATAATTTGACGTCACGGAACAGCGATTTACACTTATTTATGAAGTTTACTTGAATATCACTTATTTTGAGGCGTCCGAGGATTTTTTAAAAATCCCTTAAGCTGCCACCAATGTTATACGGGTTCCGGGAAAACACTTTTTAAAAAAACACTTGTTTTCACTAAATAATAATATATTAGAAATTATCTTAATGAGATAGTAAAATAGAATAATTGATTTTATGATATGTTGCAAAGATTGGTATAGGACGTTTCGCAACGGAGGATGAGTGAAGACTGACTAAAAAAAAGGTAATGAATAATAATCTATAATCTAAGTTGCTGATATAGCTGAAAGGTGTACATTATTGGGCCTGAAACCTAGGGGTATAACAGTTCGCAGCGCCGAAAAAAACACGTTTCTTGTATGGGGACCTCTATTATTTTTAACTTTATTCTGTTTTTAGTATTTGTTGTTATAGCGGCAACAGAAATACATCATCTGTGAAAATTTCAACTAACTATCACGGTTCATGAGATACAGCCTGGTGACAGACGGACGGACAGACAGACAGACAGACAGACGGACAGCGGAGTCTTAGTAATAGGGTCCCGTTTTACCCTTTGGGTACGGAACCCTAAAAATGACACTTTTTTACAGATAACTCCTGAAGTTGTGATAAAAATCCTTGTCGCTGGGACTTCAAATCACGGACACAAATTAATAACACTCAGAATCATAACTGCCCACCGTTTTGTGAATGTCAGCAGTGACAAAGAGCCGAAGATCGGGTTCAGTGGCGTGTCTTGGGAGAGGCCTACGTCCACTGGTGGACTGACACCGGCTGATTATGATGATGATGAGATTCATTATAATTGTCTGTGGGTCGCCTAAAAAATTATCCAGTGTGTTTGTCCCGTGTGTGTGAATCAGTATTCTTAGTAATTATATATTCTCATTACTTTAAAACCGCAACGAGTTAAACTCCTAAGAGTGCGAGTTTTAAACTCGCACAGTATTTGAAATTACTTATTGAATTGAATTAAATTACTTACAATTTCTTTTCAGATATACTTACGGACTCATCAATTGCATCAATGTTCAAAACGCTTTTGAAATAAATATTTTAATGAAGTATTCAAATTTATTTTATTTATTTTTTATACAAATTTAAATTAAACCTATAGTATGGTTCGTTAACTTAATAACAGGGTTGTATCATATTCTTAAGTGTATGTTAGTATACTGTAAAGGTCCATTTAATTTATTTGAGAGTAATCCTGAACTTTGATATAGTTTATGTGTAGTATCCATATTTTTTTATTCAAAATTTATATAGTAATTTAGATTTTATTATATTTAACACTGTTAGCTATACAGTTAGATTGAAAATGAATTTTCATTGAGTGTAATCCGAAGACGCTGGATGTTATCTTTCGCTCCCACTCTCCCCCAACCCGTAAGCGTTCAGGGGTAAATGACGCCATCTTGCAGCGGAAATTATCAGCTATGCGGCAAATGGCGTGCCGATACCGCTTATCTTTCTCTACCCGCACGTATGCGGGCACACTATATAGAAAACGTATTTGAAGTGAATTCAATATATTAGGTGGAGCAAACTCACTTAGTTTGAGAAAATTTCATCTACTAAATTATACCCAAGACTAGCTTTGCCCTGCGGCTTTCCCGCATCAATAAGTATCCCATGTCACTCTCAAAATGTACAAAATTGTCAATAGGGTACTATCGACTATTTTTTGTAAAAAATTGAAGATCAATCAGAATCAGTTAAGCCGTTTGACCCCGAAGAAGTCCCAAACAATGACTTTCGCATTTATAATATTTGTGTTGATATTTAATGTAAGTAAGTAGTAACTTTATGCGTTATGTGTGATCTTTGCGTGATGTTCTAAAGTAACTAAACGCCCGTGGAAGTGTTTAGTATGTTTTCAGTAGCAAGTTTGAGATATTTACATCCATTTCTCTGGAGATACTCAATGAATTGTATAATGGTATCACCGTGGAGATGCACCCTCCCACGAAAAAAAAGTTTAGTGAATACTAACAAAATGTGCATAAATGCAATGCATAGAATACTTATAGAAATATATTTTCCATTTTTTAAGAGGGCTGTTACGTAAGGCCCTAGAGGATGAGAAGTAATAATGAGTTAAGTATTCTGCAGATTCCAGGAGATGTCCCAACATCAGATCAAAGCTACCACGTTCTTACAATATCGTTGAAGTATGAGTATACTGAATTTCGAATTGATCAGAATTACAAAAGTTTATTTCATAGCGTCATCATCTAGAAAAATGCTCATAGTCTTCAAACGGCTAAACGGATTTTCATGAATTAATGCTAAAAAAATCTTGATCAAGACTCCTATCATACCAAAAAAAAACTAAATTATAAACGGTTCAGCCGTTTGGGCGCTACTGTATCTATACACGTCAAACTTATAGCAACCCTTCTTTTTGCGTCAGTGGTTAAAAATAAACTCTGGAAGGGCTAATGCTTCTGAGTGACCGCGATTCTGTGATCGTGTCACAGAACTCTCTGCGGTCAAACACCACCTACTTATTATGCAAAACGGTACGCATTGCATGACCTAAATGTTACCTTCCGACCAAAATACACTTGCCCTATATTGTAAAACTAGCTGGCCCGGCGAACTTCGTACCACCTAACAGACAATGAATGTCGTGTTACCTTTTAGATGAACTTGTTTTAGGCTTTAATGAACGTAATAAATGAACAAAAAATATACAATTTTTTTTGTTTGTAAGCATACATTTCTGAACGAACGCATATTTGACAATCAATAAATATGTCAAACAATTATCATTACTGACAATATTTGACATTTTTTAAATCTACATGACTTGAATTCACAAAAACTTGAAGAATTATTACTTGACTTACTACTTGACACGGGCTAAATACAGAAATCGTTTGGAGCCATAATTTTACCGAAAAAAAAATACGCGTTAATCCAAATATTTAAATGCTATTCACACATGGGAATAATTTTTATACTTGACGCTGGCTAAATACACTAATCGTGTGGAGCTATAATTATTTAAAAAAATACGGCGGGATTAACAACGGGAATAACAATTGAACAGAGAAAGAATTGAAAAGGTTTTTTGGCGGGAACGTGGAAAAGTGTGTGTGATCTCATTGTATTTTTTCCTAAAACTTGTGTTCTTCCGCGAGTTAATGTGTAATAAATGTGGATTATTAACCATTAAGTGCCGGTGAATGTGTGCGAGTGTAGGGAAACAGCACAATGTTGAAAAACATGCTATTTGCGTTCTCACCAAAATTCCACTGAAAATCTTCAGTAAACACCACATCTTTACTAAAGGTATGACTTAGACTAGACTTTTACTTGAAAAAAACTGACCTGAAATGTGACTTGACTTTGACCTATCTCTTCGACTAAAATTTATAAAAACTTGAAGAATTTCAATACTTGACACTGGCTAAATACACTAATCGTGTGGAGCCATAATAAAACTTAAAAAAAAAAAAAAGAAAAAAACAATTGAACATCAAATAATCGGCAGTTTTTAAGCCCAGGAACATTTTGGCAAAATATTTATTCTTATATAATTTTCTTAGGTCAATTATTCATTGTTTTTAATACTTATTATCCTATTCCTGACAAAGACAATTCCAAAAATACAAAAATCATAAAAATTGCTCCAGCCGTTCTCGAGTTATAAGTGTAGTAACTAACACGACTTTCTTTTATATATATAGATTAGTTTATCTATGCGGCAACTGTCCCAGTTTTAGCACGGGTTTTAGGTTACTAACTATCGGCCTATAAGTAGGGTTTGCATTATTGGAGAGCAATCAAACAATAGTGAATGCTGAGAAAATACTAAATGTATTATAGCAGCCACGACATTAAAATACTAAGTAGAAACATATAATGAACTAGAAGTGCCCCGCGGCTTCACCCGCGTTAAAAACTTCTTTTAGTAACTGAAAAACTTTTCTTTTGTAAAAACCTTTCGAGACCCGTTTTCAAGTAATTGCGAGACCAAGGGACCTTTCAACGTCCGTGGTCCTTTTCTAATATCTGCGTCTAGAATGGCCTCTTCCTATCTTGTAGCCGTTTTTTATCAGAACCTCCTGAACATGTGCGATTTCTTCCTCCAGGTGTTCAGGGTCACAGAGGTCACGAGCTCTGTCCATTAATGACCTGGCTACAGATCCCGGGTGACGGGGGTGATGGTGCTACGAGGCATTCAGATACCTATCAGTATGGGTCGCTTTCCTATAGACAGAATGTGATAATGAACCATCAGGCCTCACCATAACTTTGACATCAAGGAAAGGCAGTGTTTTGTTCGATTCCAGCTCATAGGTAAACTTTATGTTGGCATGAATCGAGTTCAGCTTCTTTGCCAGAGTGGCTTCTGCCTGCTCATCACCCGTCATGATGCAGAAGACGTCATCAACGTACCGCTTCCACACCTTTACTGATGACGACTTCTTCGATAGATTCCATCCAGATGTTGGCAAGGCAGGTGCCACTGGACTTCCTTTGGAAAAACAAGTCACGCGTTTAGTCTTTTGTATCGCAAACTTAATAACGAGATGAACATTGCGGTTCTACTATTCGGAAGGAAAAAACAAGTTGAAGTCTTTTGTATCGCATACTTGTAAATTGGGATTAGCAAAACAATAACACTAACAAAAAATAATGTTTTCAAAATACATCGAGTGTCGTATCAAAATAAAGAATGTTTAGCGGTGAATACGAATATATATAAAACTAAGGTCACAGAAAAAGGCTGGTGTCGCCGCAGAAGCAGCTAAGAACCTTAAAAGACGCAAATATAGTAGTTTAGACAGGTGCTACCTATTTGTGCCTTTTGGGGTTGAGACTCTAGGACCGTGGGGACCAGATGCACATAGCATTTTTAAAGATCTCGCCGCACGTCTGGTTGAAACGACACAGGACCAAAATGCTGACATGTATTTAGCTCAGAGACTAAGCATCGCCATTCAACGGGGGAATACAGCCAGCATTTTGGGAACTTTACTTACTGGTAGTGGTTTGGTAGACTAAATTTTAGTTTTTATTGATTTTGATTAGGTATATTTGTTTGTTTATAGTTAGGTAGTTTTAAAAATATTTTAATGTGTATACTATTATGTAAATAGTTTCTAACTTTACAACTTATTTTACTATATAAAACTTATATGTTTTATTGTAGTTTGAAATAGTTTAATCACTTAATTTATATCACGCAGTCAGGTTTTTCGTTCCTAAAATAATTTACTTGTTACATAGTAACCGTCATTCACTCGCGTTTGTTTTCATAACTCAAAAATAATGCTGTTATTAGTTTGGCGTATGGATCTGAGTACAATACAATACAATAACTCTTTATTGACAACAATTTGCACAAAAAAGAAGATACAAACATTTGCACTAAGTAAATTACTGGTACAATGGGCGGTCTTATCGCTAAAAGCGACGTCTTCCAGACAACCTTAGGATGGAAATTATATTTAATTATGTTGAGCATGGACGGTGGCATGATAGGTATGATGAGGAAAGGGTTTAAATTAATATAAAATACATAGACTTATATATCTTTATATACTATATATCTTTATGTGGTTCTGTTGTGAAATTACAGCTTCCAATCGGTTGAACAGTTTTGATTTAGTTTGTTTGATGTAAAAACTGACTTGATCGAGTGCTCTACATAATATAATTATATAAATTATGCTGTCATAAAGTTATCAATTTGCCTGACCTATTTATTGTAATCTTGCTACTGAAAATGATGAAAATGCGTCGAAAACCAAAAATAGATATAAAAAACAAAAAACATTATTTAAAACATATGCCGAACAATTACAGAATCCCAATGTTAAGTACAATGATCCCATTTTCTCGATTATGTCTGAAGAAGTTGATGCCAACATGTAGCCGATGGTCGACGCCAGTTATGGTGATACTGCAGCTTTAAGATTAGAAAAACTAGAGCATAAAACATCAGATGATCCGTCCCATTATTATTATATTATCCGTCCAGTCACAGCCCAGCTTCTTTAGCATTAACTATTTCTAAAGATGTAAACTTTAAATTCGAGTGGGCAATGTAAAATATTTTCATATGATCTTGATGCGCATGAGTTAAAAAAAAAATAACACCATTAAATTCAAGAAAGAAAAGAAGTGATGGTTCGTTTCAGAAATATTAAACATTACCAAAATTGCAATGGCCATAAAAGATTAAAGAAAAAATATGGTTGAATTCAAAATTACTTTGTACATGGGTTCTGAAGAAAGGTAAAATTAGTAATAACTGCGTAAAATTAAAAAGTGATTGTACTCAGTGCAGAACACACATAGATTGACTATGAATAAAACTGGCAAGTACACACATTCATCTGCACCGTTCAAAACACTAATAATAACACCTTTCATAACAATGTACACGAAAATGTTGAACCGCCAATCTTACCGTCTATTTCAACTTTGCGTCACATTAAATCAGATGCTTAACTTGGAGAGTTATTTGATGCCAATCACTTGATGTCATCCATTATTTTGACTTAAACTCCAGATCATGAAAATGATATCCATGAAATTCATTTTTGCCACCCTGTATATATCTAGTAGTAGTAGTACTGTAATATATCGAGTCCATTTTTGCTCATCGAGCCCTCAAATTTTACCAAAATTAGAAAATTCATCGTTTTAATTAACTTAAAATTAGAACATTTATCTTCTGAGATCATAATTCTGAAAAGGGAAATCAGATATCTCCTCGCTGGTGTTGTCATAATCTTCATAAAATTTCTAAGTGTAATTAGAGTCGACGGCTGATGAATAATAAATTGAGCTATGTGTCGATAAAAATATTTATTTTTATCTACATCAATTATACATAACAACGAAAATATACTTACAATTCAACGACATCTGCAGTTATTAGAGAAACTTTTGTATATGTAAATTTGCAAGTAAATAATTTCAAATATTAAGTGACAGCTATAACAAATCGCTGCAAAAATTAAAACGTTAAAATAATGTCATTAGTATTTATGAATACCCTATATACCTTAAAATATGTACTCGAAATGTATTTCCAATCGTTATCAACCCAGAATGAGCATCAGGCTTTAACCATTACATTGAGTCGATTTTATCTGAGCTATTTCAGGTGACCATTAATCCACCCAGAAATAAAACCGTATTTTATTTCACATTCATTCAACATTTTACATTCGCAAAATGCTTCAACACGAAATTTAATCAACAAACAATAATCATCGCTTTCAACATCGCTTAACGAATGAATCGACGAAACATGCTCTCGTAATTCTTAAGCGGCATTTATGTATCGATGAATTGCTCTTTATTATCGATATTTCACATCCCTACGTAATCAATTCAGATCCTAAGCAAACTGGTGTTAATGGCCGGTCCAGAGGGGTGCCTAAAATAACATTTTCTGTGTATAAATTGCATTTCGTTAAAAGTGACAACGGTAAAGTGATTCTGTCGGTATTTTTGGAGACCTTTGTACATGTATCATGACACTGATTTTAATGACTTTGTCGACACTTTGTGTTCTATTTATTAAACGTGAGAAAGGTATAATGCTTTTCTCAATTTTCTCGATATCTATTATGATAGCTAAGCACCTTTGGAAGCAATAAGCATCGTTATTCAATCACAGCATATATGTGGTTGCTACATATAGATTGGTGGTTACATTCTTTGATCGTATTCAAGTCTGTTTCAAAATGTTTGTCTTTTAATAAATGTGTACAAGTAATTTCCTTTTCTTTGATAAAAAAACGACGATAGAATAAAAACTCTATTTCCCAAATATGTCATGTTTAGTCAATAAAAATGTAAATCAAATTATATCGGCAATACCCCAATAGATAAGGTGTCGGAATGGTGATCGAGAGGTCGTGAGTTCGATCGCCACCCAATGCACTATTGACGTGAACCCACTTCAGACACAAGCATATATAGCTTAGTTGGAGGGGTTAGTACTAGTAATGTGCAACCCACATTGCGAGTAAGCTTTAAAAAACATATGTCAGTAGTGAAAAAATATGAAAGAAATTGTACTATTGAAAATACAATAAAAAATACATGTAAAACCAGTTCCGTGATTTCATTTCAACATAATCTCTTAGACCATGTCAAGCCCTCATTAGGACGGTTATCGAAGGCTTGTACAAGATCAAGATCTGTAGAGTGTCTTCAGAGATATGATGATGAGTGAAATTACAGGGCATGTGAGACTCAACATATCTAGCTTTAGCTTAGTGTCTCAAGGTGACAGGCGCAGTGCAGTGACATGTAAAATTCTGGCAGTCTAGAAATTGGTATACACATTTCTAGACTGCCAGAATTTTGCACTGTATCTGTAATAGGTAGACGTTATCGCTTACCATCAGGCGAGCATCGTGCTTGTCATGTTACCTTATATCATAAAAAAACACCAACCACAAACCTTGTAACTTGCTACTAAAAATTACTCGTGCGGCAAGTTAAGGTGGACATTGATGTAAAACCATATTTAAATCAATATGTAAAACAATCTCTATACATAATACATAATTAATATTAAATGGAAGAAAAATATGTTTGTACACAGGCCATTTAATATAAATGAGTACTACCTGTTAAAAATATGCTACTAAGTCACAGCAACAGTTTTAGAATTCTTGTATGTTTGTCTGTCTGTTTCCTCTTTTCTCAGCAAAGGCAAGACTGATGTAAAATGCAAAACGCGTGGAGATATCGAACGACATATTAATCATTCACGAGAATTTTAATTATATGCACAAAGATCCATTAGAATTAAAAGAAAAAAACTTTGTTCCTATGTATTTATTTTCGTAATTTGTTTATTCGTTTCTCTCAATTATAAATTAATACTTATATACCACCATATCTTATTACCACATTTATCTCCATCCGTTGTCTGGAAGTGATCGCTAAAGTGATAAGACCGCTTATTGTTGCATTACTATTGTAAATTGTAATGAAGTGTTTGTTTCTGTTATACAATACAATACAAAATACAATACAAAAACTCTTTATTGATCACCAAAAACAGAAAATAAAACATGTACAAAAACATCATTTATAAAAATAACATGGCGACACAAACGGCGGTCTTATCGCTTAAAGCAATCTCTTCCAGACAGTTATATTATAGTGTTTCTATCTATCTATCCATACCTTCGACTGAGCGATCATTGCGCCTAGCACTTCTATCGCTTAATCTCAAGAGACTAATGAAGTCGGAGAAGCACGCCTAATCGTGGATTGTAACTGACATAATAACATTTGAAAATGAAATCTAACATCTGAAAATGAAATCGAACATCAATCAAGATTGCAATCATCTAGGAATAACTATAAGCTTGCCCACCTTTCATCAATGAAAGTAATTTATCTGCTAGTAGAGAAAGAACTTTTTTCATGTCAAAGTTGACAAACAAGCAAGCGGCCCACCTGATCGAAAGTGGTTATCGCCGCCTATAAACACCTGCAACACAAGTAGTATTGCACGTTCTTTGCCTACCTTTTGCATAGAGGACTCTTTTTACCCCTATCTTAAATCGCTGCATGTTGTACCGTGCGGAAAAACCTCTGGTGGGAGTACGTTCCACATTTTGCAAGTCCGCGGGAGAAACGACCGCATAAAACGTACCGTATGTGATGTCCACGTGTCAACAATATGTGGATGAGCTCTCTCGCGGTGTCGAGAAGAACGATGATAAAAGTGAGATGGCGGGATGAGGTTAAAGATTTCATCAGAACATTCCCCGTTATAATATCGGTAGAAGAGGCTAAGTGAGCCAATATCTCGGCGTAACGCTAGTGGCTCTAACTTGTCAGTAAGTACAGGACTGTCAACAAGTCTAACGGCTCTTCGCTGTAGGGAGTCAAATGGTTGCAGCTGGTACTTCGGAGCCCCACTCTAGAGACGAGAGCAATACTCCATATGCGGCCGAATTTGGGCTTTATAGAGTAGAAGCCGTTGGTTTGGCGTGAAGTACCGCTTGGATCTGTTGAGGACACCAAGTTTTTTAGCAAGCAAGTATAACTGCTTTGCATTCCAAATGACTCCGAAACTGGACTTCGCTGGAAATGTCCACACCTAAGATTCCTATACTTCCCGATAAGGTTAGGGGAATGTTCTGAAATTGAGGAACAACTAAAAACGGAGTTTTCTTTGCCGTAAACACGCATGTTTGTGTTTTTGTTAGGTTGAACTGTACAAGATTTCGTGTACCCCAATCTGAAACCTGTATCAGCGATCGTTCCACTTCAGCAAAAGTAAGTTTCTGCTTTCCTGGACCTCTGCTAAAGGGACACTTGCACGGCCTGTATATCTTGCATCTCCCGTGCTATCATCCGCTATGAGGGGATGCGGCAACAAGAATCAGAAGATTTGGTATTTATATAAAATAAAATGGTGGATAATGTTGTTTCTTGGATCACGAAAGAGAAATCTGATTTTTCATATTATCCTAGAAGTGACAATGGTGAATTTGCCTTACTAATACTAATGGTGAGTTTACCTATTTACCTAATATTTGTTTTGCAGAAACGAGCTATTCGCTCTATATATAGTATGAGGTCGCGAGATTCACTTCGTGAAAAATTTAAGGAAATTAAAATTCTAACAGTGGCATGTCAATACATTTATGAAAATATTTTGTTCATACGCAAGAATATAAATGATTATAAGAAAAGGTCTGACGTACATAATTTTAATACAAGACATAAAAATAGACTAATTATACCTAATTTCAGACTGCAGAAAGTTAGTGGTTCATTCATGGGGAACTGTGTACGCTTTTACAATAAGCTACCTAAAGATATTGATCAATTGCCTATGAGCAAATTTAAAATCTATGTAAAATCCAATTTGATGAAAAAATCATACTATACAATAGGTGACTATATGGATGACAAAAATGCATGGCCTGAATGCCCCAAGTTCCAAGAACAAATATAAATTGTATTATAATTAATAATATATTGTTAAAATTTTAAAGCTGACATGTACAATTAATTTAAAAAAAAAAAGATAAAATGACAAGACAAGCCCCATAAAGTTTCTTGGTGTTTCTTCTCTGATGGGAGTATTTCCGAAACACCGGTAGATTCAACAGCCATTCAGTTTTCCCCTTTTGTCCGCAGATTTTCTTTCTAGGCTTGCCATTTTTATTTTTATTTAAACAATATTATGCAGCTGACAGACGGACTATCAGTTCCATTTGGATCATGATATGTACTGTGATCGGTATGCGTTTCTCTATGTTGTGTTTCACTATTTCACTTTTTTATTTTTTTTATATAAAAATTGTCTGAAGTACTGAAACACACACTTACATGTATGGTTGGTTTTAACCTACTTTAATTTTTTTTAAATATTCTGACGTAAACGATTGGATGACAGCTGAATGGTTCATTACTTTTTTTTTCTAATTCAAAGCGTTAAATTCTGCTTTTGCTATGTTTACTTGATAATTGGTTATGATTTATTTTATGATTTATGATTTTGACGTGTATATGTGCGTATATTTATACTGCCTACATACTGAATAAATGCTTTGATTCTTGATTCTTCTTGATTCTATTCAATGTACATCAAATTTCGAGGGCGTGTTCTTTGTGAAGTGTAGAATTGTTCTTCAATTACAATAGTGAGACACATGTATTTCCAATATCATTCCCCACGCGTTGTCTGACTGAGTGAGACTAGCAGATCCGTGCACTCTGTTGGTTGAATTCAAAGAATGCCTTTCAGAAGACTTTAATGGACAGATTGAGAGGCAGGCAAATAGCAGAGCAGAACATCTTATGGATGAAATTTTGAAAAAGTGCCTAGAAATAGAAAAAAAAACATATTTGGCACTAAGTGGATATACCATTGAAGTGTATGGTTGACCAAAAGCGACTAGAGCGGAATGGTTAGAAAGTGAATTAGGAGCATACTACGAGTATAGCAAAGAAATTAATTATGATGTGTCATCCGAGAAAAATTGTACGTATAAACGAGAATTCATTAACTGATGAACAAAAGATAGTATACAATGAAAATATTTTAAGCACCAATGCCAACGATGGCAAAATTTTCTTTTCAGGTGCTCCAGGAGGTACCAGTAAAACTTACCTCATCAATTTACTCATTGCAAAGGTTAGGAGTACTTGCGCCATTGCCATAGCTGTCGCATCTTCTGGTATCGCTGCCATGTTGCTCGAAGAAGGTAACGATACGCGACCCCCCCGTTTGCAATGATCGACCTGCGCCACCATCGTTCCATTGCTCATTTCAGCTATACACAAGCATGTCTGAATCAAGCACTGATTTTCAAGTGCTGGTAAAGAAAGTCGACAAGCTGAGCCGCATTATAGCAGCACTTTCGGTTTCTGATGGTAACAGATCTCGAGAAAGCACGCAAAGGAATCGTAATCGTAGCCGTTCACGTTTGCGAAATACTGAACTATGCTTTTACCACGATCGTTTCGAAGGCGTACAAATGTGTGCCACCATGCAAATGGTCTGGTTCTCCACCTAACAATCAGGGAAACCAGAACTGCAATCGTTAGAGGTGACAGCCGGTTGCTCTTCCATAAGTCGCCGCCTTTTTGTAACTGACCGGCGTTCTATTATATTTGTTGCGGTAGTAAGATTAAGACGTATGGGTTGGTGCAATTGAACTTTAATTTAGGACTTAGGCGTGACTTTACTTGGAACTACGTAGTTGCGGATGTTGAAAATGGTATTATCGACTTTGATTTTTTATCACATTACGAGCTATTGCCTGATTGCACACAAAACGTACTGCGTGACTCGAAGACTGGTCTCTCTTCCTCCGCAAGCCGTTGTACGGCAGTGCAAGCAAGTGTGAAGGTTGTCTCTCTTCCAGATTCTCTATTTGCCACGAGCCTGGCAAAATATCCTTGCATCACGTCGGAGTCACCACTTTATAGTGATTTGTGTTCGGGTGGTGAAATAAACAACTATAATATCTTATATTTCTGTTTTTATCTGATTCCAATATAACGTTACAATAATTCGTCCAAGTATTTTTTTCATCTGATTTTTCTTCCGCCTAACAATGCCTATCTATTCTTCTTATTTTTAAATCTCGCCAAACATTTAGCAGGCTGAAGCTCCAAAAAGTTTGTCACCACAATAAATTGGGCATGCTGCAAGATTATACGAGCGAAAGAGGAAATCATGTACCATACACAATAGCACATTAGCAAACATTCGTTCAATTGAAAGAAACTCTAGGTCGGTGAAGGATCCAAACCCACTGATGTCTACCATGACAAATATAAATATTAAGTACCCCATCACCGTAGATGGGAGTATAATCACTGTGCGTAGAGATTCCATAGACATCGATGACGTCCCTCTTTCATACATTTATAATGCCGAAGACAATAGAATGAACAATGGGATACTCTGCAAAAAGGAGCTTGTGCAATGGTACATTAATGATAAGGTCCACCCACACCAAGGCTGAAGACAAGTTCATAACCAAACTCTTTGGTTCAAGCTTAGATAAAATTATGCGAAAGTGTTTGACTTCGAATGGGAAGAGGTCACCTTTAAGATAGAATCTGTGGAACTCTCCAGAAATTTAATAACTGTGAACCCAAACAAATATGAAATACCTAAGGAGCTAATTAAGCCTGCCATCTTATACACAATGGGGTTAAGTAACATGATAGAATACAATGACGTCCCAGATCATTATTTGAAACAGATTCAACATATTGTGGAGAATAGCAATTTAGATGTACGAAAGGTCCCCAATATGTTGAATTATCTGCAAAATCATTTAGACTCTAGGATGAGATACCTTCCAGTGTTGCCGGGGATGAATCCTGATTTTATTTATGTAGCTCATACCCTGATTTAGCCCAATTTTAGAGTCAAAAACTTAATGGAAGAATATTCAAGCCAGGGAGAGCAAAATAAGTCAATAACGGAAGTCTGCATACATTTAATCCGATACATCCAAATAAATAATTTCCCCTATTATAAATTGCGAGAATTAGTCAATACAGTTAAATAAACGACTACCTTTTGTTAAAGTTGGAGAATCTGTTGCTATTTTGGCAGCGATCCTATTTCGAAAATATCACAATATTTCCTACTCTATTATATTTTCAGACCCCCAAAAGTTGCCTTCAGTCAATTCTTTCGAACCATTTTCGATCAAAATCTCGTTTCTCAATTATCCTCAAAATTAGAGAGGAATTGTATCATTGTTATAATCGTGGCATTAATATCACTTTAGCTTCGATTCCAGGTCATTCAGGTATTCCTGGAAATGAGTCAGTTGACTCCTGTGCCAGAAATGCTATTGACATGGGATCGGATGACTATTCCGTAATATATTCCCATGATAATGTGCACTACTTTGAAGCCTTTGCTGTTTGACACCTGGAATAAGGGCTGGCAAATCTCAAGGTCTGTCAAGGGGCAATATTATGGGGATATTCAACCGGAGGTTCTAACGAGGCCGTGGTTTTCAAAATATCGCATGGCAGATAAAAATACCAACTCCACTATTTGTCGACTCCGCTTAAAAAAATCAAGTTTTTATCTATCACTGTTCTTAAGATCAAGCAAAAAACACGTTTCTGTATAGAGACCCCCTTTAGTTTTTAATTTTATGCTATTTAAGTATTTGTTGTTAAATCCTTAATAGTAATACATATTTATTGAAAAATGCATGTATCTACCTATAACAGTTAAGGAGGTACAGCTCTGTAAAGTGCGGATAGACGGACGGGCGGACAGCGAAATCTCAGTAACAGGGTTCCTATGGTATCCTTTGGGTTTGGAACCTTAAAAACTGATAGTTGGGTACTGGGTGGGCAGTGGTGGCAAGCGATAACAATGTCGAGGATGGTTAACACGCTAAGCCTAGAATAGTCTGACTCTCAGTAATGACTGGATACCGTAAAGTTCGATTTTTTTCAATATTTAAAGATTCTTAAATGTAATGATATCTATCAATTGCAGGTTGCTGCAGCTGCGAGTAATAACATGGATTGTGTACATAATCTTCCACGTAGCCATCATACATTTATGCATAATAAAGCACGGGACATACAACTACAAGCAATACATCAAATACAAAAAATAAAAATAAGTGCTATAAATCAAAGTGTAATAATATTATCAAAGCTACAATTTAAAAGAAGCTTATAGCCTACGGGCAACAAGTATATTGATTGCTGCGTGCTGCATGTTCTATAATTCTCACCGTATGAAGTCCGGTGAGTTCACAATCATACTACTCACGCACACTAAAGAAAGTGAAAGGCACCGGCTCCTGTACCTACGTGCGGCGGACACTCACATAGCGGACATTGGGCATTGTACTGCGCTGTACGTAAACAAAGGGGTGTGTGTGTGAACTTGTACGTTACACATTAGTCCAGTCACCAACACATTGACGCTGAATAGTTACATGCGCATCGGCTATCTGGCTGTGTGCCCCTCTTGTTGAATTTTGCTTCCGTAGTACCTGTAAGGCTTCTTCTATCTTACATACGATGCCGCTCAGACGTACGCCTCCCCCTGCCTCTGCTACTCACGAGCTGCCACGGCATACTTTACCTCCGCCTGAACTGCCAACACTTGTGCACTGTAGGTCGGACCCTGAACTGCCAACACTTGTGCACTGTAGGTCGGACCCTAACCTACCTGCGGGAGAATCTATAACTGTGCCTAAGATATCGAAGGAACATACAACGAGTGACCCTAACATTACGATACGGAAGCGTAAGAGAGAAGATGATATAAGTAGGGAAGAGGTCCGGCAGTTATTTGCTGAACTAAAAAAAGAGCAGGACGAAAAGTTTTTAGTTCTAATGAACAAGGCGCAGACTGGGTCGCCAGACTTTTCTGACAGCAAGAAAGTTGAGAACGACATCTTGACCATGTTTGCTGAGCGTAAAAGGGATCAAAACCAAAAGTTTGCAGCCCTTACAAGTATGGTCCAAAAAGGCATTCAGGCACATACCGAACCAAACTCTGCAATATCGAGTTCAATTAACTTCCTCGGGAAGAAATATGATGACATGGTTTCGAGGATAAGCATACTGGAACAGGAGAAGTCTGTGGACCGCAAATATATTAGAACTCTGCAAACTCGCTTGGAGCAAGTGGGCAGATTCATGCAGAGTTCGACTATTGAGGTACGCAATGTACCTAAAATAGTGGAACCGAAACAAAGGAAGACCTAGTTGATTTGGTTAAAAATGTAGGCAATGCCCTCAATATACAAATACAGTCTACGGAGGTACGTGACGTGTACAGGCTAAACACCAAGAGTGAAACAAACCAGCCAATTGTAGCACAGCTATCTACAGTCCTTTTGAGGGATAAATTGGTCGGATCCGTCAAGGCATATAATACAAAATATCCCACGACTAAATTCAGCACTACAAATCTAAAGCTTGACGGCCAACCGAAGCCAATGTATATGTCTGAAGGCCTTACTCCAGTGACTAAGAGGCTTATTTTTCTGGCGAGAGAATTCGCCAAAAGAAATGCTATGAAATATTGCTGGACTTCACGTGGCAGAGTCTACCTGAGGCGTTCGGATGGAGCTCCGCTTATTAAAGTCAACAGTGAAGAAGAGCTAGAACAACTTAAATCTACGTGACTACTGCCTCAATTTGTTTTTACTAGTTTATTACTTTTTCTATTTTACTAGTTATTCAACAGTGATCGTTCGATTTTCGCTAAGATCGGTTGTGAATCGCGCCCGCGCGTGACCTAAGTAGCATTTTATGATGCGTTAGCACTACACAGGTAGTGCTAACGCATCATAAAATGCTACCGCTGCATCAAGACGCGACCGTTCCGCGACGATGACCTAGTTATCGCTGTGCAAGGTCGACAGTGAGTAAATTATTAAGGCGAGGTTATACTGACCGCCCTAATCATGGATCGAAATTCGCCAAATAGTGAGCCCATAGAATTAACAACTAGGCTTGAACATATGCTCTACGAGCGTTTTGTTGAAGAACGACAAGAGCGTAAAAGAATGGCAAGCCTTATTGATGACCTAAATAGTCAAATCGAAATTCTGCAAAAACAGTTGAAGTGCCTCGCAGAAACTAATACTACCAAGCCTGCACTTCCAACCAACGAGTATTCTGAAGCCAATGTTGAATATAACACGGACGAGGAAGAGCTCGCACGAGAAATAGAGTGGATTCGTAACAAAACACGAAAAAAAAGTAAATTGAACACCTCTCCCACTCAAGAGAAAGATGACGAAAAAAACATTGAAGAAAGTGTGTCCAGGGAAAAAGTCCGAAAAATTCCCCTGCCACCACCAAATATCGTCGACGGTATAAACAATTACCAAAAGTTTTATGACTTCTTGTCTGATAAGCAGCCAGCTGATACATTTAGCGTTAAAATGATGAGCGGTAATACTGTTAAGGTAAACACTGCAAGTGACGAGTCATACCGAGCAATAATAAATGCTCTCAATGTCAATAACTGTGTGTTTCATTCTTATGAAAACAAACAAGTAAGGCCAATACGAGTTATGGCAAAAAAATTACACGCCACCTGCGAACCAGAACGGATAACGACTTGAAAAATAAAGGCTTCAAAATTATCGAAGCAGTAAACAAACTTAGTTAGAAAACTAAAGAACCTCTCAACATGTTCATGCTGACGTTCGACAATAACGAAAAGATCAACAAAATCTTTGGAATTAAAATTATTATGGGATGTAAAGTAGAGATACAAGCGATAAAATCGACAAAACTCGTCCCTCAGTGCAAAAGGTGTCAAGCTTATGGGCACACTCAGAGATATTGTTTTAAGGAACCAAGGTGCGTCAAATGCACAGATAAGCACTTAACAAAGAAATGCCAGAAACCAAAATGTGTCCACTGTGGAGCGCCTCATCCAGCTAACTACCGAGGATGCTCTATAGCAAAAGAGATACAATTACTTAAGAACAAAATCACAAAAAAATCTGGTCCAACACAACAATATAGACAAGAGAGACATGCTCAAACAAGAGACAGTAATATTCTGTCAAAGCCATTTACAACAAACAATAAGAATATTTCTTACGCACAAGTCGCTTCAACAGGCGTACCTAAAGTACTTCATGCTCCTCCATCAGCAATTGGTACTGACAAAAAGTTGGATAACATAATGAATCTTATGTTATCATTTGATGAGAGACTGAAAATAATTGAAAATAGCACCAAAAGAGCAAAATCTAGAGCTACATAATAAACAAACAACTGAGAATTATGGCCTGGAACTGCAATGGATTACTAAAACATCAAAATGAATTGCAAGTAATCCTAGATATGGAAAAAATTGACGTATGTTTGGTTTCAGAAACCCACTTTACAAAACAATGTTTCATTAAGTTTAAGCGCTACAAAATTTGTCACGCACTTCATCCTGATAATACAGCAAGAGGTGGTAGTGCCGTTATAATAAGAGACAATACTGATCATCATAAAAATGTAACTTACGAAGAAAAAGATATCCAAGCTGTAGCTATCTGTCTTAAAACAAAGAAATATCCTGTAACGGTATCATCTATCTACTGCCCGCCGCGGTATATGATGAAAAAATAACAGTATGTGAGCTTTTTGACAAGTTTGGGTAACAGATTTGTACTTGGAGGTGACTTCAACGCTAAGCACACTTATTGGGGCTCAAGACTGTCAAATGCTAAAGGAAGAGAACTATTCAGCGCAATCAAAGACATGAAATGCGATTCAATTTCAACTGGAACGCCTACCTACTGGCCCACAGATCCGAAAAAGATACCTGACCTTTTAGACTTTATTACTGTCAAAAATTTGTCTTTGAATTATATGAGAACACGCCAGAGCTACGACTTAAACTCTGATCACTCTGCTATATATCTCGAAATATGTGAGAGTATTAAACACAGAGAAAAAGTACCATCTTTATGTATGTATCTTATGTAACCGGCACACGAATTGGGAAAATTTTAAGCAAGATCTGGATAGTTCTGTAGATCTTAAGGTATCATTAAAATGACCAGATCAATTAAATTTGGAGTTACAAAGATTTATAGAACATATTCAACAAGCAGCATGGAAAAACACACCTGATTTTAATAGAACAGCTAAATGCAATATATATCCGCTAAGAATTAAGCATCTTATAGAAGAAAAGAGAAAACAGAGAAAAAAATGGCATAGCTCTAGATGCCCAGAAGACAAAAGAAAGCTGAATAATCTCACCGCTAACCTAAGCAGACAGATAAAGAGTTATAACGACGACAATACAAACATATACCTCGAGAAACTAACCAGTGATAAAAGCACAGACTACTCTTTGTGGAAAGCAACTAAAAACGCAAAAAAGCCAACCGTACAAATTCCGCCTATTAAAGAAGAAAATGGAACGTGGGCTATTAATAACGAGCAGAAAACAAAAAGATTTGCTGAGCATCTAGAAAGTATATTCAGACCAAACAATTCTGAGATAACTTGCGAATCCTTAACCTTAGAAGTAAACTCTACCAACTTAGACGAACCGAAATACATCAAATTAGTGACGCCAAGAGAAGTTCAACGAGAAATTAAATATAGTATAAGCCCAAGAAAAGCCCCTGGATATGACCTGATATCGGGGGAAATACTGCGAAACTTGCCGAGAAAGAGCTTGGTAAAATTAACAACAATCATAAATGCCTCATTTAGATTGAAATATGTACCGGATTTTGGAAAGTTGCAGAAGTAATAATGATAGGAAAGCCGGGCAAGCCACCACATTTAACATCATCCTATAGACCAATATCTCTTTTGCCCATAATGTCCGAACTATTTGAAAAGCTGTTACTCAATAGACTAAAACCAATAATAGAAAGCTCTAACCTCATCCCTGAGTACCAGTTTGGATTTAGAGAAAAACATTCGACAATTGATCAATTCCACCGAATAACTAACATAATAGAAAAAACTCTCGAAGAAAAGAAGGTATGCTCAACTGTATTTCTTGACGTGGCACAAGCTTTTGACAAAGTCTGGCACGAAGGCCTTGTGCATAAGCTTAAAAAGTTCTTACCGAAGCCGTACTCGGAAATCCTAGAATCTTATATTTCAGACAGAATGTTTAGGATAAGACAAGAAGAGGCTCATTCAGAATTAAAACAAATCAAAGCCGGAGTTCCGCAAGGAAGTGTACTTGGTCCGGTCCTGTACCTTCTGTACATCTGATCCGATATTCCCAAATTAGAAGACAACACAATAGCGACCTTCGCAGATGACACAGCAATCATGGCCGTAGGCAGCACTCACGAAGATGCGGCTGCTAAAGTCCAAAAAGCTATTAATAAGGTTTATAACTGGACAACAAAATGGAGGATCAAGCTTAATGAATCTAAATCCATCCACATCAACTTTACCAACAAATATTAAAAGTATTGTGAACTTTGTCTCAGTGGTAATAAAGTACCATATGAGAATACAGCCAAATATCTAGGCATGACGCTTGATACGAAATTACGATGGAAAGCCCATGTCAAGAAAAAAAGAGATGAATTAGACCTCCGCTATAAGAACATGTATTGGTTGCTTGGAAAACAATCCAAACTATCAATACAAAACAAGATTCTTATATACAAACAAGTCCTTATGCACGTCTGGACTTATGGTGCGCAGCTTTGGGGCTGCAACAAACAAAGCAACATTGATAAAGTACTGAGAGGAATAGTTGGAGCACCCTGGTATATACGCAATGATGACCTCCATCGGGACCTTCACATAGAGGTTGTTGCCAGCACCATCAAAAAATGCGCAGAAGCTCACGAACGAAGGCTTCGCCATCACGTGAACGTCGAGGCAATACAACTCCTCGACCTCACAGATATAGAGAGAAGACTCAAAAGAACTAAACCGTTCGAATTAGTGTAGTGATAGTGTATAGTGAACCTTAGTGGAATATAGTGTAAGTGCTATGCATAAAGAACACGATAACAATGTGTCTTCACCTTAACAATAGAGACTATAACAAAAGTGCTGATGAGTACATTCTTTATTTATGTCTATTTATAAGTTTATGATAGATTTAAATTACTTATTAGCCTACCTAGGCTAGATTGTAGTATAATTAGGCGATACAATACTTGTAGTGTGTATCCTAATATTAAAAAAGTTTATATATATAGTTTATTACACACTATAGATATGTCAATTATCAACGATATCGCGTATCTTCAAAATATACATTGTTTAATAGTAAATAATACAAACACTTTTTACATAGACACTCCTTATACGTGCTGCTTTAAAATAATTACACTTTACCAAACAACACTCAACAAGAATATAACTATAAAAATACATACATAAAATATTTAGAAGAAACATTAAAATAATTTGAATTACCAATATAGTTTATATACACTCAGTCAAACTACGAATACTCTCCTTCTACACGATTTTCCCACAAATATTATTTTGGATATCCTGAATTTTTTGCGAATATTTCATCTGTGCACAATACAACTAAAGAAAATGATATTGCACCCTATTACTTTTATTATTCAGTATAATGGATAGTAATTCCTATATAACCAAAGAAGTGGACTCTTTGGACAGCATTAAATGTCTCTCACTAAGTAACTCTGACGGTAGTCTTAATATACTGAACAGTGATCTGGGCTGCAAGCAATGTTTTACTATTCTTACCGTTAATATACGCAGCATAAATTGCAATTTCGATCTGTTTGTAGAATTTGTTGCTAGTTTGGATATATTAATTGACATATTTGTATTAACTGAGTGCTGGTTAAATCCTCAGATAACACCTCCAACTATAGACAGTTATAACACATATTGGACACGAAATAACCTTAACCAAAATGACGGCGTAATTGCATATGTCAATGAAAATATTAATGTTAATGCGTTTGAACCACCTTTTTCTGATGGAAATTGTTTAATCCTTAATATTAATAATGAATATTCAATAATCTGTTCGTATCGCCCTCCCTGTTTTCGTAATGTTAATAACTATTTAGATTCTATTGACAAAATCCTATGTGAAATCAGCACAAAAACAATTATTTTCACAGGAGATATCAATATTGATATTTTACCCGATAATCTAACCACTGCTTCTCAGGATTATTTAAATTTAATGGCTATGCATGGACAAGGTATTAACTTACCCACAAGAATTACCACATGCATAGACCACTTCATGGTCAAAACACAATGTAAATGGAAAACTCTAGTATTTGAACAACAGTTAACGGATCACACTCCAAATTTGCTTTTTATAAATAATTCTACAATTACAAAAAAACATATAGCCCATAACAAAATTCATCTGGATTTTGAAGGGATAGGTAATTTACTATATAAAGAAAACTGGAATGATCTCTACAAATTTAAAGACGTTAATTTAGCAACTGAACTGTTCACAACTAGATTTTTAAATATTATTAATAATAACTCCCAAATTAAGACTATATCGAAAAGAAATCAGCCACTTAAGCCATGGATTACGATGGGTGTAGTTAAATCTATTAGAATAAGGGATAGACTTCATATGAGAGTAAAAAAATCTCCAAATAATATCCTCATCCATAAATAACTCAAGAAAAATATATAAAGTATAGAAATACATGTAATATAATCATTAAACAGCTAAAAATAGAATATTATAAAAATAAATTAAATAATAGCAAAGGAAATATAAAAGAAACTTGGAAGATAATTAAAGAAGTATGTAATATAAAGCAATCAAATGTTTCGTCACTTGACCTATTAAACATCAGTCGTAATCCCATTCAATCACTTGACGTGGTAAACCATTATTTTACCTTATCGGTTACCATAAACAGAACAAATCTCAAATAATGAATCTTTGTCCTCACAACTATTGCTTGCTTTATTACGAAAAACTTTCAAATTACAAAGGGAATCTTTTTAGAATATATATTATCGTTCTTTAGAAATACACGAGCAAATTGCAAGGGATCCAACTATTAGTCTTTGACACCATTTTGAAACATTGAAACCAAACGGGTGTTTCAAAATCAAAGTAACATCGTATACTGCATTGCATATATGTAGCACGAATGTTTCAACCCGTTCCATTTTGGCCCAGTGGTGTAGTGTGAAAATGGTCAGCTTTGATGTCAGAGGTACCAAATTCAATCCCCGCCGTGCTCCAATGGATTTTTATATCGAAAAATGTATGTACAATGTTTGCAGTGTTTCCGGTAAAGGAAAAACATCACTAAGAAACCCCCAACTCCCGCATGGTGGTAGGACACTAGATAGTGTCCGCCTGGCCACCTTAAAGTTAGAAAATCTGTCGCCAACATCGATGTATATGTACTACGTACGAGATGTGGCGTCGCGAACTAGCTCAGCTACGTTCAAATAAAAAGCAGTGCTGAATCTACATCTCGCTTAGTTTAGCGTAAGTACTCGTCACGCCGCTCGTCACGTAAGTCAGTTTATGATGGGCACCTCTGGTTTACATGTACCTCGATGGTCGCCATACATCTAATGTGTTCCGGCAGCAGTCCTTGAGGGCCTGTTCCCATTCTAGGCCTAGCGTGCTACTATCCTCGACCTCATCATGATATACCAACCGGTGAGATAGTGGTCAAACGCTAGCCTATATGATATTAAAAAAAATCCAAACTGATCACACGACACAGCAACTCCGACTAAAGAAAACGCTTGACGTTTTTACGAGAGCAAAGCACCACAACGCATTGCATTGAATTTGATTGACTGCACAGGATTATATGTTGTAAATCACTATGCCTGACTATGCCGGTACTGGTTCTTTACTGATTCTTTACTAATATCGTAGTTAACTGTTAGCTGACGCCAGTCTCGCCTCGTACATCAGACAGTAGCTACTAAAACCCATTGGTTCAAACGACAAAACGAAGGCGAAAACCACGGAGAATAGACTCTACAAAAACGAAGGTTCAACTCGAACTCGACCAAAGGCATGGAGTACATGTCTCAATGACATGAGAATACGTAGAAAGGTTTCATCGATTGGAGACAGAACGTGAGACGAATAATTATATATTAAGTCGTTGAGAATCGTAAGAGAGGCTAGAAATTGTGTCTAAGATACAGTTTAATTACTAGTTTAGACGCCAAAAGTACTCTAAAATCAACGAAACCGGATAACTGAATTGGTTTCATATAAGGTACCAAACGGCAAACGGAAAGACGCAACAACTTACTACTATTCTAACACAGAATTATACAAGAGGTTAGATGTGTGGGTCTCTTTCCACTATTAGCAAGAATAACTGTTGAGCCTGATACATTGTTATTATATTATCTGAGTATTGGTTGTTTTGTAACCCTGTTACACCCTGATTGGGTAGTTAAAATCTAGATAGTACCCCTTTGTACGAAAATTACGCGGACGGAGGAGTATGAAATTTGGCACAGTTAAAGTTTATATGGAGACGGGATGCAAAAAGCTAATATTTTTATTATGCATTAGAACTAGAGCTGCCGAAGAGAATATAAATACTACGTAAGAAGAACTACTATGCGTTTGACACACGCACACACACACACATTCGTTGACATTCCTTTTCAATTGACAGTTTCAACAAAAAGGTCCTAAGACGTATTTGAAAAAAAGGATCGATTGTCGGGCGGCCACTATTATATTAATAAACTAGAAGTGCCCCGCGGCTTCGCCCGCGTTAAAACTTCTTTTATTTACTTAAAACTTTTCTTTTCTAAAAACGATTCTATCATTAAAGACAATAGGAATTAGCCAAATCGGTTCACCCGTTTTCATGTTATCGCGTGACTAAGGCAATAAGGATATAAAATATATACATATATGTAGGATTTTTCATTTCGATAGATAGCAACACTAATTTGTAGACGAAGATATATTATCTGTGTAATCTTTGGAACGTTTTTATGCTTTACATCCAAAGCCTGTTTTATTTGTACGTGGAACATCAAAAGTGTAAGCGAGTAAGAAAATCTAGTTGCTCTCTCTCTAATTTTTTCACGACGAAGAAAGAACGTGTGTGTTCGGAATTGTATCGTTAAATATTAAGAATTACTGAAATAAAGTGAAAAAGCTTCTGCAAAACAGCCTTTTACTGGACAGCAAGCTCTACCCCACCCACCCCACAACTCTCGCCCGGGATTATTCCGAGAAAAAAGTTTGGGTGTGACGACGACAAAAACGTGGTAAAGAAGGCAGCTGTAAGACGTGGCTGGCCGGCTCTTTTACCACAATAAGACGAAGAAAAACAACGATGGCGGAAGCGGCAGACGGCAAAAATACGCACAACGACGCAAAATGTTTTACGACGATGGATGCAGTTCCAACATACACCGGAGACGACTTAACCTATACGTCCACAAAATGGACGCAAGATCTAGAAGATAATGCGGAGATCTTTGGATGGTCAGCGCAACAGAAGCTGATAATAGCTCGTAGATCGCTTAAAGGAACAGCTGAATTATGGTTGAAGACTGAAAGAACTTTTAAAACATACGATGAATTAAAGGCGGCACTGCTGCGTGAATTTCCTGAGGTCATCGATAGTAAGCGTATGCACGAGATAATGAGCAGCCGAAAAAAGCGTGCTGGAGAAACTTACTACCAATATTTATTAACTATGAAAGAACTTGGTAAACGAGCAAAATTCCCCGATTATGTTGCGGTGCAGTACATTATAGATGGCATCATGGATACTGAGATAAACAAAATTATGTTCTATGGGGTGACGACGTATACACTCCTCAAAGAGAAACTATCTCTTTATGAAACATTCAAAGAAAAGAGTAAAAAACAAGAATTAAAGAGTCAGCGGACAATTATGAAACCGACCAAAGTCAAAGAAGCAGATGGAAAAACAACACAACGCTGCTTCAAGTGTGGCGAGTTAGGGCATCTTTCTAGTACATGTTCTCATAAGATTAAATGTTTCAGATGTAACGGCTATGGTCATATAGGCAAAGATTGTACTAATGTTATCCAGAGAGATATTCCACCGTCTACGAGTCAGAAGTCAACCATGGGCCAGCGTTCGATGCTCATACAACAAGAGTCCTCGGAAAGAACAGTAAACACTGAGAAATCAATATGTGATATTGCTTCAGGTGAGCGTTCAGACTATTTAAATGTCAGTCAATGCGGTCAGTGTTCACATAGTCAAAATATAAATGTTCTTAATGTCGGAAAGTGTTCAAATTTAAATCAGAGCGTTAAGAGTATTCAGATTAAAAACATAACTGTAGATAACTGTTTAATAGATACAGGTAGCGAGTTAAATTTGTTAACGTTGGATTTATTTAGTAAATTAAATGTAACTAAGTATGATGCTGAAGAGATGTTAATGACGGGACTGGGTTCATGTAAAGTTTATTCGATTGGTAAATTCAATATTCAAATGAAGATAGATGGCCACAGCTATGATGTTATGTTTTACATTGTTCCAACTAATGTTATTCCGTATACGGTGATATTAGGTCAACCTTTTTTGATGAATACAATTACAGTAATTGATAAAGGTGAAATTGAAGTAAGGCCACAGTTTTATGATAGTTCATACCTGATGTGTGTGCTTTCTTCAGAAGAAGATATAGCTATTTCCAGCGAAAAACCTATCGTTCAGGATATAATAAAAAATTATAGGCCGATACAAACTAAAGAAGCCCCTATAAAGATGAAGATAATTTTAAAAGACGATATACCTGTCACACAGCGACCAAGACGACTCGCTCTGACTGAAGAAGAAGTTGTGAAGCATCAGATTGATGAGTGGTTAGAAAAAGGCATTATACGCCCCAGTTATTCAGAATATGCAAGTCCACTTGTATTAGTAAAGAAGAAAGATGGAACCAACCGAGTTTGTGTTGATTTCAGAAAAATTAACCAGAAGATGGTTAAGGATGAATATCCTTTACCGATTATTGATGATCAGATAGATAAGTTGAGCAAGGCTCGAGTATTTAGTACGATAGATCTCAAAAATGGATTTTTTCATTTGCCGATTGAAGAAGACTCGATAAAATACACAGCGTTTGTGACCAACAACCCTGAAGGTCAATATGAGTTCCTAAGAGCACCATTTGGACTCTCAATATGTCCAAAATATTTTACACGGTTTATAAACATTATATTCTCAGATTTTATAAGAAAAGGAATTATTTTAATTTTCATCGATGATATAATTATATTAGCAGAAGACGAAGATCAAGCAGTTCAGAGACTCCAAGATGTCTTGAAAGTTGCAGCTGAATATGGTCTTGAAATCAACTGGAAGAAGACACAAATACTACAGCAATCAGTCGAATACCTAGGACACATTGTTTCAAATGGAACGGTTAAACCATCATCAGAGAAGACTAACGCAGTTATGAGATTTCCAGAGCCAAAGAGTTTAAAAGAAGTACATAGTTTCATCGGATTGACATCCTATTTCAGAAAATTTATTCAAGATTATGCTACGATTGCTAAGCCACTGAGTGATTTACTAAAACGAGGAGAATTCTATTTTGATCAAGAACAAAGATGTGCATTTGAAAAATTAAAAGGTAAATTATGTTGTGAACCTGTTCTTAAAATTTTTGATGTGCAGCTAGAGACAGAACTTCACACGGACGCATCTAAGCATGGATATGCAGGCATTTTAATTCAAAAAGATCCGGTAGATTGTAGTATGCATCCAGTTCATTACATGAGCAGAAAGACGACAGAGTCTCAGCAAAAATATAGTAGCTATGAACTAGAAGCAATGGCTGTTATAGAAGCGGTGAAGAAATTTCGAAGATATCTAATTGGAATTCCATTTAAGATTGTAACAGATTGTGAAGCATTTCAGAAAACACTTTACAAAAAAGATGTATCAGCTAAAGTAGCTAGATGGATATTGTTCCTACAAGATTTCAACTACGTTATTGAGCATAGAAAAGGTGATAAAATGCAACATGTCGATGCGCTTAGCAGAAATATATGTGTGGTGAATACAGAACTACATGCTAGAATAAAGAAAGCTCAAGATGAAGACAACAGCTTAAAAGCAATTAAAGAAGTTCTCAAGAAGAGTGAATATGAAGATTATTTTTTAGAAAATGATGTAATTTATAAAGGAGTACAGAAGAAGTTGGTGTTACCAGAGATTATGGACTTAGAAATGATCAGAAGAGTGCACGGAGGAGGACATTTTGGGAAGAAGAAAATCAAAGATATAATAGAACGAGATTATTATATAAACCAGTTGGATAGTAAAACTGAAAAAGTTATATCAACATGTGTACCATGTTTACTGGCAAGCCGAAAAGCAGGAAAGAAAGAAGGACTTTTAAACCCTATAGAAAAAGGAGATTTACCATTATATACTTTGCATTGTGATCATTTAGGACCATTAGATGCAACCAAGAAGTTATATAATTATATACTAACGGTGATTGACGGATATACAAAATTTGTTTGGATTTATCCAGTAAAAACGGTGACAGCTAAAGAAACCGTAGACAAAATTAAACAACATCAAAAAGATTATGGCAACCCAAGACGAATAATAACTGATCGAGGTACAGCTTTTACAGGAAATGAATTTCAGCAGTATTGTTTAGAAGAAGAAATTGAACACCTTACCATAACAACAGGAATCCCACGTGGTAACGGTCAGGTAGAAAGGATGAACCAAATTATTATATCTGTACTGGCTAAAATGTGTATAGAAGAACCAGGACATTGGTACAAGTATGTCAGCAAACTTCAGAGAGTTATCAACAGTACATACCAGCGATCTATCAAAACATCACCATTTGAACTGTTAATGGGAACCAAGTTAAGACTAAATGAAGACATCAAAATTTTAGAATACTTAGAAGAAGAAAATATCAAAGAATTTACAGAGAGAAGAGAAGAATTAAGAAAGCAAGCAAAAGCTCAAATATTAAAGATTCAAGAGGAAAATAGAAAAACCTATAATAAAAACCGGAAAGACGGAGAAAAGTACAAAATAGGCGATATAGTAGCCATACAAAGGACGCAATTTGGAAATACTTTAAAATTAAAACCAAAATTCTACGGACCATACAAAATCACAAAGGAGCTAGGAAAGGATAGATATGAGGTCGAAAAGCTAGACCGAGGTAAGGAAGGACCGACAAAGACCACATCCGGAGTAGACTACATGAAGCGGTGGCCTTAGTTCAAACTTACCTGTATAAAGTCATCTACTTTACATTAAAATTTATTTTAAAATACTTGAAAGCATATTGGGCATGGCACTCTATCTCATTATTGTTATAACTTAAATTCATGAAGAAACAACAAAATTGTTATTGAATTCTGTATAATTATACTACATATTGAAACAATGTATGTATTCAAGTAGAAAGAGTTGTGATTGTAACAACACATAAGGGCAAAGAAGCTCATAACAAATAGTATGTACTTATTTGTTCTATGTAAATGAAGAATTATGTTTCACAGATGTAATTTGTATGTAAACCTAAAATAATGTATGTTTTCTAATCTATTTAAATAAGATGCATGTTAAGATAAGATTGTATATTTACTACTTATAGTTAAAACCTAAACCTTACTACCTAGTTGCATAATTTTAAAATAACCTATGTATGTTTTAATGAGAAGTTAGTTAAAAGAATAGAAGTTATGTTTAAGTCGTTTGTTAATTAATAATTGTTAAGGATATGGTTATGGGTAAGAAATAATAAGAGATTAGTTTCAAATAGCGTATTGTGTAAAAAAGGGTTTCAAGTTAAAATAAGCTGTAAGAAAGTAGATTATTAATTTATAATAAGTACATTGGCACCAGTTATTAAGTTATTTAAGATGTAAGTTTTAATGCAGAATAGTTTATGTTAAGAGTCAATATTGTGTCGAAGTTAAGCATCAGTTAATACTTTTGTGTATTTTTTGAAGATCCGTATGAGTTTTGTTTATAGATAAGAGATAAGAGTTTTGTTTAAATTGTAAAGCGAAGAGAAATTTGTAATATTGTAACGTAGAGTCATATGAGAGAGCTAAATTTGTTTTTGTTTAACTTAACGTAGAAGCAGTCTGAGGCCAGACTATATTGCAGGAAGGCCGAGTTGTAGGATTTTTCATTTCGATAGATAGCAACACTAATTTGTAGACGAAGATATATTATCTGTGTAATCTTTGGAACGTTTTTATGCTTTACATCCAAAGCCTGTTTTATTTGTACGTGGAACATCAAAAGTGTAAGCGAGTAAGAAAATCTAGTTGCTCTCTCTCTAATTTTTTCACGACGAAGAAAGAACGTGTGTGTTCGGAATTGTATCGTTAAATATTAAGAATTACTGAAATAAAGTGAAAAAGCTTCTGCAAAACAGCCTTTTACTGGACAGCAAGCTCTACCCCACCCACCCCACATATATATAAAACCCGAAAAACCCAAATTTTCAGACTTTGTTACCTAACCCATTTCTAAAAATCCTATAACACGTACTTTATCTCATCTTGTTTCGCCATACAAATTTTGAATCTCCGTTCCGTATCCGAAGGAATTTTTAGAAAATCCTTTCTGAGCGGATACCTACGTCATAATAACTATCTGCATTCTAAATTTCATTTAGACTTTGTTACCCCAGTTTATCCTCTTAGGGTGGCATTTTGAAAAAGTCTGAAACTCGTATTTACTTATTTATTTACAGAAGTACTTGTGTGAAATGTCGAATAAAATGTCTATCCAAACTTTGAACCCCCGCTTCATCCCCTTGATGAGTGAATTTTGCAAAATTCTTTCTTAGCGGATACCTAAGTCAAAATAACTATCTGCATGCCAAATTTCAGCGCAATCCGAAACAATATTCATTTCAGACTTTCTTACTCCACTTTATCCTTTTAGGGGTGGAATTTCGAAAGAGCCTGAAACACGTATTTACTTATTAAGTACTTGTGTTAAGTTTCGAATATAAAAGACTATCTAATCTTGTTTCTCCATACAAACTTTGAACCCCCGTTCAAATCGTTTCATCCCCTTCAGGGGTGAATTTTGGAAAATCCTTTCGCAGAGGGAGCTAACGTCATAATAACTATCTGCATGCCAAATTTCAGCGCAATCCGAAACAATATTGATTTTAACACTTTGCTACCCCACCCAATTCGGTGCTCTTAGGGGTGGAATTTCAAAATAACCTGAAACACGTATTTTCTTATTTTTTTACCGGAGCACTTGTTTGAAGTTTTCTTTCTAGGCTTGCCATTTTTATTTTTATTTAAACAATATTATGCAGCTGACAGACGGACTATCAGTTCCATTTGGATCATGATATGTACTGTGATCGGTATGCGTTTCTCTATGTTGTGTTTCACTATTTCACTTTTTAATTTTTTTTATATAAAAATTGTCTGGAGTACTGAAACACACACTTACATGTATGGTTGGTTTTAACCTACTTTAATTTTTTTTAAATATTCTGACGTAAACGATTGGATGACAGCTGAATGGTTCATTACTTTTTTTTTCTAATTCAAAGCGTTAAATTCTGCTTTTGCTATGTTTACTTGATAATTGGTTATGATTTATTTTATGATTTATGATGTTGACGTGTATATGTGCGTATATTTATACTGCCTACATACTGAATAAATGCTTTGATTCTTGATTCTTCTTCTTGAATAGAAAATACTATCTAATCTTGTTTCTTCATACAAACTTTTAACCCCCGTTTCATCCTCTTCAAGGGTGAATTTTGGAAAATCCTTTCTTAGAGGTAACTTACGTTGTAATTACTATCTGCATACCAAATTTCAGCGCAATCCGAAACAATATGGATTTTCACATTTTGTTACCCCATTCACCCTCTTAGGGGTGGAATTTCAAAAACACCTGAAACACGTGTTTACTTATTTTTTTACTGGAGCACTTGTTTGAAGTTTCGAATAGAAAATACTATCTAATCTTGTTTCTCCATACAAACTTTTAACCCCCGTTTCATCCCCTTCAGGGGTGAATTTTGGAAAATCCTTTCTTAGAGGTCACTAACGTCGTAATAACTATCTGCATGCCGAATTTTAGCGCAATCCGAAACAATATGGATTTTCACACTTTATTACCCCATTTCACCCTCTTAGTGGTGGAATTTCAATAAAACCTGAAACACGTATTTTCTTATTTTTTTACTGGAGCACTTTTATGAAGTTTCGAATAGAAAATACTATCTAATCTTGTTTCTCCATACAAACGTTGAACCCCCGTTTCATCCCCTTCAGGGGTGAAATTTGAAAAATCCTTTTTCAAAGGTAACTAACGTTGTAATAATTATCTGCATGCCATGTTTTAGCGCAATCCGAAAATTATTGATTTTCACACTTTGTTACCCCATTTCACCCTCTTGGGTTGTAATTTCAAAAAAACCTGAAACACGTATTTACTTATTTTTGTACTGAAGCACTTTTGTGAAGTTTCGGATAGAAATGACTATCTAATCTTGTTTCTCCATACAAACTTTAAACCCCCATTTCATCCCCTTAAGGGGTAAATTTTGAAAAATCCTTTCTTAGTTCACCCCTACGTACTAAGACAAATATACCCTCTAAATTTCAAGTCTCTACGACCAGCGGTTTAGGCTGTGCGTTGTCTGTCAGTTAGTCAGTCAGTCAGTATGTCAGGACAAAGATTCTTATAGTATTAGATTAAGTTAAAAAAATCATGTTAAACTGTTTGTTGAAAAATGTAGATAATGTAGGTATTAAAAAATACTAAAAAATAATGTAAGTAATAAAAAATATGTAATCCGCCATTTTATAGCAGCGGCCATCTTCGATTTACAATGTATTAAATTGTTTTATTGTATTAATATAGAATTTATTAAATTGTATTGTCATCCGAACTAAAAGCGTGTACCAAATATCAGGTCAATATGTGTACAGGAAGAGGGTCAAATTTTAATTACATACTAAATAAAACCATTTAAAAATTAACCAAATACTACAACCAGAATGGTGGATTGTTTTTGTATATTAGGAATTATTATTGTAGCAGTTATGAACTAGCTTTTTGTGATGTTATAGCTGGCCGTGGTATAACACGAACACGACCTAGTGTCTGCCTGGCCAGCTATAACATGCAGGGGGATGGGGGTTTTTTAAAGATACGACCAAACCGCGGCGTCCTGTGTCCGCGTGCGCTTTCGCGTTCTGAATTTCTATTGGTTTCTGATCGCCGTAGAACGCGTTTTTAACGGTGTTTTCCTTACCGAAGGGTCACTGCGCCTTTCAGTACATACCATAAGTGCACGGCGAATATTTGAACCTACTTCCTCTGGCGTCAAAGCGAGTCGAGTGACAATAGCATACACTTATTTATGACAATAGACCAATGGCTAAGGCCTCGGCCTGGCGATCGAGAGATCGTGAGTTTGACTCCCAACCATTTCACTTTTGACGTGAACCCACTCCAGACACAAGCGTATTTAGCTTATTTGGAGGGGTTAACAAGACTACTAGTAATGTGCAACCTACATTGCTAGTAAGCTTATAAAAAAAAGGCACTGCGCCACTGGGCCCAAAAAGTCTATCCATCAATCAAAGGAAGATACGTCGCCATTCGGCCTGCGGAGTTTCAACAAAATGGTCGGTGTTTGATGCCAACAAATAGGAAGAAGGAATGTTACTTGTTAGTTAGAGACATTATCGCGTTAAGACGCGATTCTTTCTTAGACCGCTACGTAATTTTACATCAGGTAACGTTTGTTTTTCTATTATAAGTTAGCTAAATTATTAAATACTAAGAAATAAAGACGAAGAAACACCGATGAAATTCTCATTAATTACTTACATTTCAGGTACTTTGCACTTTTTCATTAAACTTAGCCAAAACGTATTAACAATCACAAGTGTATTTATTATGTTACCATTTCTTAAGTATTCAATTACAAGTAAGAACTAACAAGTTACTAACAAGTCTAGTTAGTTTCAAAAGCAATCTAGACTATTTTGACAAGAATAATCACAAATACCTAGTAGAAGAGAAACTTTAACAATCTGACTAGCTTTAGAACATGGATTTGCTACAGTGATTTTTTTATACGGATACGGATTTTAATAGGCTCTGTATTTAATTATAAAACCTTTCTAAACTCTATTTTTGTAGTGGTAGGACATCTGTTAGTCCGCCTGGGTGGTGCCACCACTTTGCCAATTATTTTTCGGCCGTGAAATAGGAATGTTTTTCGGTTGAAATGAAGAGGTATCCAGTAAAATTACAGGGCAATGAGAACAGCTTTATGTCTCAAGGTGACTGGCGCAGTGCAGTGACATGCAAAATTAGACGTCATCGCTTACCATCAGGCGAGCGTCGTGCTTGTCCTGGTACATTGTATCATAAAAAACACTTAAACTAGCATAACGCGATGTTGTTTTAGTAATCGACAACTATTTCAGCTTTATCTGAAAGGTTTCTTAGAAAAAAAGCAGTGCAGTCACAGTGTGCCACAGTATCTGTTATAAGCAGACATCATCGCGCTTACCATCATCTTGCTTATTCAGTTTCTAAATACTATAATTGACTGAGCAAAGCGAAGGTCTCCGTTTCAACTTGGAAAAAAATCCTTCGTTTGTCTGTCTGGATCTTCGAGCATTTACCAATGGAGATGTTAACGCAAGGCGTACCCCTCTGCTCATATAGCCATTTTTGGCCATATGAGCGTGCGTAACTACGCTGTATTTTTAATACTGTGTGCGTGTTTCAAGCTAGTGTGCGGGATCGTTAAAGTGAGTGATTTGTGTGTGTGCAATGCGTGTTTACCTCGTCCCCCGTAAGTATCGGCAGAAAAAAATGTTTGCGGATTACAACGTTAACATCTCCATTGGTAAATGTTCGAAGGTCTGGATGTCTGTTCTCCACTACAAGTCACATTTCTTAACCGATTCTTGTGAAATTTTGTGAACAGGTACTATATTACATGGAATTATTTGACGATTTAAATTTTGGTAATTTTTCAATATGAAAGAAAAATCATATTGCAACTATTTCGAAACATTTTTAAAAAAGTCACTAAAATTTTTGTTACCCTTGTTAAGACGCAAATTTTTAAAAGTCGTATCTACGACTTATCTATGAAAACTATTGTTGCTTCGATAGATACGTCGTAATATCCTATCAGGTGTGGTCTAGAGTGTCTAGACGAAAATGTAATGATTCAAAATGTAATCACTTAATACGTAACATCCTAAGAACATCACTCGAACACATCACCACACAACAAAATGTTCTTATTTTATCTTCCTCTTCACGTCATTCAAACATATAAAAAATTTAAATACACCAAGCGTCAAATTAATTATCTTAGATATCAATAAACCAGTAATAGTATAAGAAACAGAAGGTAGAATAAGTTAGTATGAGCTTCAAAACTTACATAAAATTTAGCCTAACGCGTGTTTCAACGCAACAAGATCATGGCACAGAATAATGAATAGAACAAATCTGGTAACAAAACAAACAAAAAAAAACTGGCCAAGTGCGAGTCAGACTTTTGTCTCGCACACTGAGGGTTCCGAACCGCAGTATAATCATATATAAGTATAATATTATATCATATTATCGTGTCAATACCAAACATTCTTATTAACAACAACGCCATCTAACGATTATCTAACGAACTTCTAACACCAACTAAGTGAACGTTAACACACAGGTAGGTAATTAATATTTTTTATTAATAAGGTTATTATAATCGTTCATAGACGGCGCTATAGTAAAAACACGTATTTTGTATGGGGACCCCCTTTCATTTTTAACTTTGTTCTGTTTTTAGTATTTGTTGTTATAGCGGCAACAG